>JAPZDY010000021.1:24892457-24904736 GCA_029783645.1 Ctenochaetus hawaiiensis | reverse complement strand
TAGAAAAGCTGCTGCGAATTCAGGCATTTTAGGCCGCAACAATCTTGAAAAACGCCCGCGAAATCCTGGAGGGACTGTATAATGTTACAAGTTTTTTTGATTCATATATTTATGTATCAATCTGTCTGTTATGTTTCAGGAGGATTTCACAGGCTATGACTTTGAAAACAGGCTCCATGTTCGCATCCATTCAGCTCTGGCTTCTTTGAAGGAAGTAGTGCCTCAGTGACTCCGGGACGTCCGTTCAGACCAGCCGACGTCGCAGTGAACAGACTCCTGTGTTTTCCATCCTCAAAGGGATTTGGGGAAATGCACTTTTGTGTGATATTACCCTGTCAGATTGATATGAAGTGTCATCTGCATAGCCTGCATACGGGCATGTGTTCATACTGGCCCAGAACAAAGTAGTTGGAAATGGCGAGTTTTGCTACGACAAACAGGTTTAAAAATGACGCCGACAAACTCCAAAAGCTTTGAGACTCGTACAGGCTTTTCTTGTTAGCCAGCAAGCTAATCATCAATACATCCACTGGACAAGCTGAAGGGACGGGATGTTTCAAAGCTGGTAAAAAAAAAAAAGCTTCAACTGCTCATAAACCACAAGCTCTTTTTCATATTTCTGTTTTATGTTGTGTTGGTAAAAAAATAGGCTTATAACCAGTTTAAAAGAGATTTCTTCAGGCTTGTTAAAAGGAGCAATCGTATCAATTTAACAGAGCTAAGCTAGCTTTTTCCTTTTGCTTCTCGCCCTAGCACTATGCTAGGCTAAACACATCCACACATGTGTTATTATGGATGTGACCGCTTGCTGCACAAAGATGAAATTGATATCAATCGCTGACCCTGGGCAAAACTACAAACGAGCATATTTCTCCAAATCTGTAACTGTTCCCTCGAGTGTTTTCTGCACCCAGATGTGTCATCTAACCAGTAACAGTTTTCTCTTCATTAACTTCTGTATTTAAAAGGGTTTCAGTCATGCCCCCCCTACCCCCACCCCTCAGTGAGCAATTCAGCACATAAAAGACACTTTTTGACGAACTCGTATTTCACCTAAAAGTAACTTGAAAATTAGTGTGAAAAGATACAACTAAAAAGTGTTTTTCACTTTCTTTAAAAAACCTGAAGATGACATCTAAAACAGAACAAAATACAACATTTCTGCTGTACTGCACATCATGAAAAAGATAAGAAGAAGTTTGGTCGACTTAAATACTTAATTTTATATATTCTTATAAAGGACTCCATGGATTCAACAGTTATTTCATAAGTTATGCTTTTCCTAATTAAATTTTTAATATCTGTGCAAATGGACCACTGACTAAAAATAAAAATGACAAGCTTGTAGTCGAATTAGCTCCCATGAGATAGTTAAATAACACCAAACGTTGTCACTGGTCACCTTAGATCACAATTAGTAACAACTCTGCTGCTCGTGTAGTTAGAAATCATTCCTGTACAGAAAAACTGAGAAATCACCACCCGTCACAGTATGTGGAGACACCAGGCGTCGATCCTGAGCACTATGCATGGTATGGCAGGTTAACAGTGACTTTAAGAAGTCCAACAAACCTGTGAGTCCATCCCTGCAAATACATGAAGGTGTTATAATAATACAGCAGGCCTACACTTGGTACTGTAACGATACAATAAAAAGGTGCTGCTACGTGTCAGCTTGATGAACATATATAACTAGTGACTTATTTTAATAGTGTTTTAGTGATTACAGGCTTTTGAATTAGTTCATAATAGTGACAAGTTTATTTATCCCATAGCGGAAGTCGTACTTTTACAAATGTCATTTACAGTATGCTAATTTATGAATCTTGGTCTCAAAGTGTGATTTTTTTGAATCGGACAAAAGAAATATTTCTGTCATTAGAGAGATTTTAGCAAACTTTCGACACAGTTTCACACTGTACATATGAATTATTCTGTGCAGGGTTTCGCCTTTTATCAATGAGCACTCTGGGTTTTTGTCATGCAAGCAATATAAGTAAAAAGATTCATTCTTCAACGATGAATATCTGTGTTTTTTCATCCCATGTTCGAGGTTGTGGACATTTTATTTGTTTTTTTTTTCTCTCACTGAGCTGGTTCAGACGAAGCCAGTCATCCTCTGTGGCTGTTATGGATGTAAACTGTGGTAAATGTTGAAGTGGCCGCTGTGCAGGCGGTCTGTGCGGTGCAAGTGATGTAACAGTGAAATGTCGGTAACTTTACCCGCTGCACCGAATACTTCTGTCACTGAAAGAACTTTTCCTTTTGTCATGAGATTCTGTTGGAACTGAGATTTACATGTCAGGATGATGTTATTCCAATGTGTCACCGAACTCTACAAATAAACTGTTCTACATTAATCTGGACAAATATGCTGTTATTTCTTTGTTTCTGAGGTTTTTAGGAAGTTAATGTCAAGTCCAGTGTGTCGGGATAGACATGATAATGTGCTTGAAACACATTTAGCCTTCACACATGACCACTCAGGGTAAAACCTTTTAAAGTGTGAATCACTTGGTCAAATGAGATGCTTTAGTTTCTGCTGACCATCAGAAAAATGCTAATGGCCATCACTCAGTCTCATACAGTGAGAGAGTTGGCAGCGTCACAGTGGGACTTTGACTTAGATCTTAATCCTCCTCAGGGGACTTTACAGTCTGAACAGCATATGAGACCATCTACCCTGAGATCCTCAATCGGGTAAGAAAAAGTCCCCCAAAACCTCTTTAAAGGAGAAAATGGAATATAAAATAATAAAAGAGTAGTAAGAAGGGATCCCTCTCCCAGGATGAACTGATATGTGATAGATGGATGTACAGAACAGACAAACACAGCAAAGTTACAGCACCACAATGTCAAAACTGAGGATGATCTTGGAGGAAGCAGCTACAGAAAAGTCAGAGAAGATGATGTGTTGATGCACACATCATCTTCTCTGACTTTTCTGTAGCACCAACTCAGTTTTCTGTGCCAAGGAGATGCTATAGCTCCAATGTTCAGGAAATGAGGAAATTCAAGCGTTTGCCCTGAAGCCACTGCGAGACGGCGGAGGAGGTCCACCGACAGGGAGAAATGTGCCAACCAAACCTGGCAGACTGCAAACTGAAACCCAACAAATTCTTCTGACATGAAAGCAATCTGAGCTGATGAGTCAGAGCTTTAATGTTTGTTGTTTCAGGTTGTTTTACCTTTTATCCATTTATTTTTTTTCTCCACTAGAGGGAGCTTATCTCACATGCTGCACCCGGGTGGTGATAAACTGTATTTTCCCACATTTTGATCACAATGACAACAGGAGAGAAACTAAAAAAATAATATAAGCTTGATAAAACATTGGACTGCACATGCAAAGGGTGTGTGTTTGTGTGTGTTTGTGTGTGTGATGCGTTCAATACCATTTAAAAAACAAATTTCTTCAGATAACTCCAATTAGATGATCATAACTAATTGTTAAAATTCTTTATCTGGTCACTGGTTATGATAGTATGTTTTGAATTCTTATTTTAATTCTTTGAGTGCAGTGTGGGATTTTTCTTTCTTATTTAAGGATTTGATTCTTTTACCGACTACGAGAAGACAAATTATCTATAATTCAGTGGATTATCTTTCTATTCATAATTGAATTGATGATATTGTTAACCCTGTTGTTCCCATGTTGAATGTGATCAGGGTGGGAGTTTTTGTGCTGCATGCTCTCATGGATGCACACCGAGATCGTCGTCGTCGTCTTTAAGAAAACATGTCTGTCACACGAGGCTCAAGGCAACAGCTCAACCAATAAATTATTCAGCTCCTGTGCCACTGAATTTAGACATGGCAGAGCAGCGCTGGAAGGCTGGGCAGAAACAATGCCACAACTCTGACTTCAGCCTCTTTCAGTGGACACTGTTACTCTTAAATTATCAAAAGGAAACTTCTCTTTATGCACATTTATAACACTAAGCACAAATCCTGGCCTACTTTAGAACAGAAAAGTGTCTGAGGTCCATCATGTGGTGTGCATGTGGTGATTCATGTGTGTGACATCATCCTCCTTTGCCGGCTGTGATTCACACTCGTGTTTTATGTTTTCTGAGGGCGAAGGTAGATCACGCTTACACTTTACAGCAGTATATCATGTCTGTGTGGGGATTAAACCCTGAAATCTTAATGCTGATGAATTTAATGAAGCGATTGCATCAGAGAGACGTGGAGGAGACAGACGGGGCCCAAGAGAGATGTTACTCTTCAAGCCAATGTGTGTGTGCGTGTGTGTGTGTGTGTTAGAAAGGGAAAGAGATGGAGAGCAGCACGAATTGTGGGACTGTGCAAAGAGCGAGGTCATTAAACACAATTGCATTGTGTTTCACTCAGGCTGAAACCTGAGCAGCCAAAGTATCCGACCATCAGATCGAGAGTTCCTGTTCGCTGCCCTTTACCGCCGCCGAGCCTCATGTGAAGTCGGTGATTCGTCGATTTTTAACACGAGGGATGGCCCAAAACCTGACTTAAACCCTGATTTACTTACCTTAACCCCACAGTTTAAACTGTATCTGTTGTCGTGTCTCCACTGAAATAGTTTGTGATAGATGTGGGTTGAACTGGAGTGTATTTTTAGCAGGAGAAGCTGAATAATTATAGAAATAAAGACCACTACAGGCAGCAGTGTGTCTCTATGATCCTCTTCTTCCTCTGTGGCTACATGATGCTACTTGAGACACTATAAAGTCTATAAGCTATGATATAAACAGAGAATTTATGTTATATAAATTGGAAAATATTAAAGATTCATGATGAAACTTACAGAACAAACCTGAGATAAAAACCTGCAGTCACAGATCTGTCTGCTACTTCAGCACCACAGACAGCGTCATGAAGATTTTAATACTAATGACGCTTCACATCTGCATAAGTTTCCTTTCCATCCAATCACAGCCTGACATGCTCTCCTTCAGCCTATCACCTGCTAGCTGTCAAATTTTAAAAGCGCTCTCTCTTTGTAACACTCATTCAGCTGTCATTTTCACCACCTCATCCATGGATGTCTGACTATCTTCAATCAAACCTCATTTAGAAGTTTCTCCCTCCAAACATCCAGCTCCCTTCCTCATCACTGCCATTAGTGTCTTGGCTCCAGCTGAAGTTTCCTTTAATTTTGGATCACCAAATTAAACTCAATGCTTCCCATCATGATCTCCTTCCTGCTGGAGTCGAAGCAGCAAAGTCTGAATTTTGAATCACATTTAATTAATGTTCATATTTACTGATTTTCCTTTCATTTGCTCTGTGGTCTGTCCGGATTGAACTGATATTTCACAGCCATAGATTCTGACTTGCACAAACCTCATTCAGATAAAGGATCAGTGAGTCAGAAAGACCAGATCAACATATTCAGCCGGACAAACCCTCTGCTGCTGCACTTTCTCTGCCACCAGGAGACTGATGGCAGGTTAAGAAGGTGGATGCATTTTGATCAATTTGCTAACAAGGTGAATGGCATCCTCCCTTACATCACCTACTGCTAATGTGCAGTGAACACATCAGTGGATCTTAATACAAGCAGGCCGTAAAATTCAAGGTGTAAATTGATTTCAGCTAATCCGTAAACAGGTCAGATCGCTCTCACAAGGACACGCTGACATTAATCAGCTTCCTGACTGTCGAAAGCATTGCAGCAAAAACATCTCTTCTTCTCCAGGCTGCATGCTTCATTTATGTCTAATAACACTCGGCTCTTTTCAGGACTCATATTTACAGGCTGAACAACAAACATAACTGTTGTTATTTTTCTCTCTCTAATTAAAAGTCTGATAAAATTTCTTTTGAAAAAGTGTGATTTTTGCTGCAGGTAATACAAATGATTGTTAATCAGTTTTAATGGAATTACATTTGAATTATGCTGATATCTAAATTTCATATCAAAAGCATCGTTTTCAAAATGTACCACAGGAGCACAACCTTTCATGTAAGAGATGCTGCCTCAGGTTGAGATATGTGTTACAAAACCAGCTCATAAGCATTTAAAGCTCTTGAGAGCAACTTAAATTACTTTTTTTTAACTACTTTGCATCTCAAGCAGTTCTGTTTAAAGCCTGTGGCCAAGAGATCGTCACACAACACATTACTTCAGTATTGATTAGACAGGAAAAATGAATTTTCTGAGAGGGTTTTTAAAGTTTAAAAGGTCTGCTGTGAAAAGACTTATGTGTTATAGCTTATTTAAGTGAAATTACCAATACCACACTTTGAAAATACTCCTGAAAATGTCCTGAATTCAAGACCTTAATTAAGAAAAAGTACACAATATTACCAAAAAAATGTCAAATATGAAAGGTAAAAGTACTTATTCTCTTGAAAAACTGTACCTATTAAGTTTTTTTTGTTATATGTAACATTTTTGATCATATATACTTCTGCATTAATGCATATGTTGCATTTTGCTAATGCAGACATTCAAGATTAAGCTAATTTTAACTAAATCGTATACATTTGGGTAGTTTAATCAACAGCAATGCATCATCATATGTTAGAAGCATTGGTGTCCTGTGTTGTCAGCTTTGTGACATTGCATTTTCAAGCTACTCTAAGAGGTTTATTTAACAGTTAATTTAGTTAAACAAGTAGGAGAACTTTCCCAGCCTGTAAAGACTCACATAGAGTACATATAGCTTAAATGTGTGCTTATATTTAGTACTTGAGTAAATTAAAAGTCCCTGCAGGTTTAGTGTTTGCTGCAGTTGAATGGGGGTGTAGGCACACAAATCCTTTAAACTGCAATGCAGGCAGCCCACATTACTTCAGAAAGAGGCATATAGGGACACCAGATTTTCAAAGACACATGGTGATATTTCTGCTACAGTACAATGCTGCTTCTGTGTTAGGAGGTGCCGTATTGTGTGTTTCCATGGTGCAGAGACCTGCTATGTGCCAGTTTGTCTCCTCTCAGCTTGATGTCCCTGGTTTGACCTACTAAACCCCCATTCATAACAAATGCGTTTTTTTTTATTCTCCAATTGTCCACTGCATACTGAACAAATCCTGCAAAAAACAAACAGCTGTTTAATCCATTTGGAAAAAATACTGAATCCCTGTTTTTTTTACTGTGTAACTTCATAGTAAAGGTGTAACATCACAGCAGTGTTTATATAAGGTGTTTTAAGAGGGATGCTAATCATGCTCTTCTCTCTCCCTCCCTCCCCTCCTCCCCCTCCTCTCCCTCTCTTCCCACTACTGCATTGATGCTGTTACCTCCCTCGGCGGTGATGTCACCGGCTCGGTGGAGCTCGAGCATCCTCACCAAAGACGGGGAGACAACAGAGCCATTTTGACCGCTCCGAAGCGCGAATACAGCGGCCGACCGTCCAGACGACCGACCGGCCACCTTCCCGGGGTCCCCCCCCTCCTCTCACTACCGGCAAGGCAGGGTAAGGGGAGATAGGGGGTTGTGTTTGCGGGCTTGTACGAGCCGTTAGTCGTTCCCGTTTTCATGGAGAGGAGAGGCTGCTAGCAGGGGCAGAGCCGTCGGACCTGGAGGAGACCAGCGGAGGTGAAGGAGCTGCGGAGCTGGAGGAGGAGCACGAACAAACACGGTGTCCACACACACGGGAGCAGGCGCCGACAAGGTGGGTTTATCGTTTTTTTTAATTTAATTTAATTTTTCAGCTTTAATGAGACAGTCTTTATTTACTCAGTGTTGAATCTCCTGGGAAGAGGTGGGCATAGGGTGCGGCCATTGAAGAGGCTGTCAGTGTCGGAGACGAAGATAACATTGAGTCACAGTGACATTAAAGCTGCTTTTTAACACACCGTACGCGCTGTCATGTCGTTGTGTTTCTTATTTTATCAGATAAAATAAATGTCTTTTAATTTGTGTGACAAGGACGACAGGAATAAATGCCCTGTCATCGGGCGAAAGGTGGCTTAACCGGGAGATGTGTTGCTAGCTAACCGTTAATTGAAGACGTTATGTCACGAGCTCCGAAAATGACGCAAGAAGTATTTTTCCACAAAATAAATACAGCAATGAATTATCACCTTTTTTAAAAAAAAAAAAAAAAAAACTAAAAACATATTGATGCTAACCAGGATACGCTTTATGTCTTTATAGTCAAGCTTAAAAATACCAGTTAAATCTTAGAAATTTTTTTTTTTAATTTTTTTTTTTAAGACTGTCAAGGTAAAACGGGTTCAAAGTGTCGTCACTCTACACACCAGCATGCTACACACACCAGCCTTTGTCACCGGGAAAATGGTGGCCGCCCAGCTGAGCTGCTTCATCAGCTGATTGGTTTTTTTTGAGCATCTGTGTGAGGAGATTATGGTCATGGATGTTGATGAGGGAAAAAAGTATAGATTTAAAATTTATCTAAAAATTTCAGATTTGTCTTTTACATATATTTTATATGCCAATTTATAATCTGAATTTCTGTTGCATTGAGTGAACATTAGAGATGCTTTAAGGATAGTCTTCATCACATCATATCTGGTTATCAGAATAATAGTGAATTTTATGATTAATCAGTTATATTGCTCAGTCTAACTTAATTGAAGACCTAATTTATCCAGTTGCACTGCAAGGTTGCACCTAAAGTCGTGAATTAGGATGCTGTTTTCTCACAAAGTTACTTGCATGCATCTCACAAATTAATCCGTTAAGGTGTTACCCTGAGAGGATGTGCCAGGAAGCAGGGTGACACAGCAAATTTACAACATTCAATTACAATGACAGACATCTGAGTCACAATCCATATTAACATACTCTGAAAAATCGATGCGAAATCCAGCTTCATCCCAAATCCTGTGCACACATTAGAATAAAGAAATGACACTTTCTGTAATTTATACAGCAGTTTTATAACATTTGCATTTAAACTTGAGGCGTACTGTGAAAGCTCTTTGTATTACATTGCTCACTGTAAAAGCCTATTGATGAAATCATTAAATCATTGTAATTTGATCGTCACAGATGATGAGTCATGCTTGCTCCTGATACACCCACATTGACACTACACTCCAGAATCACACACAGTGATTTAATGTTCATATTTAGTCTTTTATGAGATGATATGACGGGTAACGAGTTTTGTTCATCAACCGGGGCTGCTGAATGGAGCCAGACTCCGGATTTGTGTCTGGTTTCAGTGCCATTGTCATCCAGGGAAATAGCTTGACATTTAGCTGCTGCTGCACTTCTTTTGTTACTGCTAGCTTTATTATCTGTCTCCCTTGGCTGTAGCTGACCATGCATGGTCTTTTCATGCTACATCCACACAGCCCTGCCCTCCTCTATTGTGCTGATCACATCAGCCAGAAGGTGTAATATTTGACTTTTACAATTTTAAGCACAAATGTAAAAAAAATAGACCTCAGTTTTTTAACATGACATGTTATTACCCTTGCCATGAGTCTGCTGTAGCATGTCGTTTCGTACTGATAATCATATTAAACTTTACTCGTGTGGCATTTATAAAAACAAAGTCAAAAGTGCTTTGAAGGACAAAATAAAAATGTAAGACAAATTATTATATAGATTATAGAAACAATTTCACAACTTTTCAATAATTATACAACATAGAGCCAAGTCATTACTTATAAGAGAGGTAAATAAGTAAAAAAATGATAAAAAATGATTAAAAGTAATTGAGAAGGGACTTAAACGATAATACTGAAGTCAGACCACAAACCTGCAAAAGGACAATTTAAAAAATTGATTTATTAATTAGGATTCACTGTCTTCTCCCCTCTGCAGACCTGAAGGCCCTTCGTCTGGGCACTGAAGAAGGCACCCCAAGGTGCTAGGAGGACAGCACCATGGCAGGGGCCTCTGTGAAGGTGGCGGTGCGTGTCCGCCCCTTCAATTCAAGGGAGATTGGAAAAGAAAGCAAATGCATCATTCAGATGTCTGGAAACACCACCAGTAAGTCCTCTAACAGGAACTTTGAACTCACATGCGTTATGTGTACTCAGTATGTTTTATGTTTTTTATTATCCTGTGCTGAGAATTGTATGTAGATTGCAGAAAACATTGTTTCTCACTGCATGAGCATCAGAAGTGCAGGACCTGAGGGGTTCTTCTTTAACCAGAAGAAGGTTCAGGTTTGTCTTACCTTGACCTCTGAACCTCTGAAGGGTATGACTGGAGAGATAAATTCTGCATAGTACTTTTGGTAACTGTGCAAATCTCCTGTGAAAAGAAAGACCTATTCAGAGACCTGTGATTTGAAATGAGCAGAAAGTTGATAAAGATTCAGCTTTTTATCGTTTTTATTTCAAAGGCAGGTTATTAAATTCTGCAGGAGATCATTTTGAATCATCCATAGAGAAAATGTCATCCTGCTTAGTTTATTAATTACTACAGAGTGTTTTTTTTCCAGTTACTAAATAAAGCAAGCAGTAGAGCAGTTGTTGAGATTAAATCTCTTGAACATTGTGCGCTAGGTGACTTAATCTCCTGCATATTTGACCTGATATCTTTTTCAGGACAAGGCCTGCTATTTGTTTATGTGACCGGATTAAGTCAGATTTAAAAATGTCGCCTTATTCAACACTTTATAGTTAATCTTTCCATTCAAATCTGCCACCAGCGCAAGTAAACAATAAGCAAATACAGCAGATACATTTGCAAGAAACAGAATGTTTTTGGTCGTATAAAATATCTAATTTAGAAATTTGTGTCACTTATTGTGGTCTTGTATCTGGTTCCAGTAAAAATTCTTGCAAAACCTACTGTATTTGTTTTTGTGGCCATATTTTTGTTTGTTTTTTAGCATTTAGCTGAGTGCACAGCCCATTCTTTGGGTTATACGGTGCACAGAGAGTCGAGAGTCGGAGATGAGACTGGAAAGATACTCGATATGTAGCCTGCTTAGCAAGGTAAAGCCGTTAGTCAATAATGGATGAAGCTTCCTGAAATATTTACCGTTTGGCCTAATTTAACCACCCCCCCCCTCCTTCCCCATGTCATGGGTGACTAGACAACAAGCTGGGTGGCTTTTTTTGGGCCGTCATATTATAACTGTGTGATTTGTTGTATTTTGTGATGTGGTTCCCTGCTAGTTGAAATAATTTAAATCCTCAGAAAAACCTCCAGTTGTTGATTGTTTCTCTTTTGAATTGCCTGTCATGTAGCTCACAGCATGACGGTGACCAGATATGGGCAGACATTTTGAGGGGCTATTGTTGTTTTTTCTCAAGAGGGACAGCTTAGCCAAAGAGGGCAAATGAACTGTAGGCCGGTGTGCACGGTCCTGAAGGTGACAACATTTTGTTGACACCTACAGTAAGAGTGGTGTCATTACCTTGGCTCAGAGCTCAGCCTCTGTCTCTACAGCAGTGGACAGTGAGTGTTTTGCTGTCAGCAGTGTCTCCTTTGCAGTGTAAACTTAGATCAGAGCTACTGTAATCCACAGGGAATATATTTACAGTGTGGATACTACTGAAGTGCCCTTGGAGACGTTCCTTTTGATTTTATCTTAAGCCCTTTTTTGTTAATTAAGCAAGTTAGTCAAGTAAATGTAACTTGAAAACACTTAAATTTCAATGAATTTATCTGCTTTGCAAGCATGGTAATCAGTATGTTGTTTGTTTCTTCTTTTCTTTATGCTAATGTGTGAAGTTCCTGCTTGTTAACTGCATCATTCATTACTCCATTACTCCTCTAATTTGTTCGAAGACCTCTGGTGTTTGTTTATTCAGAAATGTAGGTGTAGCAATTAGGGATGGGCATAGAATACATAAATCTGACCCGTTCAACCCTAATCTCTTGATTCTAATGTAGATTGACCAAGATTAGATTTTTGATAACTAATATAAAACTGAGTTTAGAATAGAATAGAATAGATAGCTCCCTGTTGGTCCGAACCACACAGCCTACAAAGCTGCTTTCATTGAGACTGCAGGTCTTTCAGCAGAGCAGATTGTTCTCTTCCAAACCAAGTCAATGGCTCTGGATGTGAACTGGAGGATGTGAGCAGACTGATGTCATGAACAAGCCCATTGGTTGCAGTGTCTGGAGGGGGTACAGAGGCTGGGTATAAATGGCCCCTTGTCTGTTTGCAGTCTTGGCCGAGGAAAGGAAGTAGAAGAAGGAGTTGTGGAGTTTTTTTGTGTGTCTCGCTCTCTGCTTTGTGCTGTCTGACACTCATGTGTGGGTCAATAGCCCAGTTCCCACAAAGCAGGAGAATGGCAGTAATCTTGTTGTTTGAGAGCTCTTCCCTCCCACGCTGACCTTAGTTAAGATGCAGGGGATGGACCTGAAGGAAAAATGGGCCTCTCCTCAGAAGGCTGTTGAATGCATGTCCT
>JAPZDY010000021.1:24875671-24886655 GCA_029783645.1 Ctenochaetus hawaiiensis | reverse complement strand
AACACAGGTAAACTTTATGTTCAGTATACCCAAACCTGACGTCCTTTATGACTATTCAAGCTAATGTTATGAATCTGAACAGGTGAGCTACATGGAAATCTACTGTGAACGTGTGCGCGACCTGCTGAACCCCAAAAACAAAGGGAACCTGCGTGTTCGAGAACATCCTCTGATGGGACCGTATGTGGAGGACTTGTCTAAGCTTGCTGTCACCTCCTACAATGACATTCAGGACCTGATGGACTCTGGCAACAAGGCCAGGTGATCATTCAGCTGTTCATTCATTCATTCTGTTGTTGTAGAGGATCTGGTTAAACAGACAGTGTAACATTTAAAGTTCCTGTCAGAGAGGCCTTTATGCTGATTTTAGTTACTTGCCTTTTGTAATCTCATAATTAATATCAAATTACATGTACGCTGTTACTGCAAGCTGATATTCCTGCTAACTAAAGTGTGATGTCTCCACAGGACTGTGGCTGCCACCAACATGAATGAGACAAGCAGTCGCTCGCACGCTGTTTTTAACATCATATTCACTCAGAAACGCCACGACGCTGAGACTGATAACACCTCAGAGAAGGTAGACTTTTATTACAGCATTAGTGACCTTGTTTAACATCGAGCTGTTGCCTCTGCTTATCTGTGAGCTGATTGATGACACTGATTTAAATCTTGTCGTAAATTGGAAATCAATTATTGCTCAAAGGTCGTGCTCTAATGGAAAGGTAACATTATAAAGATGCTTTTTTAATTAAATCCGTCCCTGGAAAAGAGATAAACTGCTTTAGCTGTTTTTCTGTTGTCCGCTAACATGCTGCAGTTCATTTATTTGGTTTTCTGTTGCAGGTCAGCAAAATAAGTTTGGTGGATTTGGCTGGTAGTGAGAGGGCAGATTCTACTGGAGCCAAAGGGACCAGACTTAAGGTGAAATGTTTCCCTCAAGTGTATTTTGATGATCAAACACACACCGGTGAACACATTTCTCTGACAAAAAGAGATTTAGATTTAATCCACAACCATGTAGTTAATCATTATTTTTACTTTCAATGCAAATATCTTACTTTGGTTCTTGCTCCATCACAGGAAGGAGCAAATATCAACAAATCTCTAACTACACTGGGGAAAGTCATCTCTGCTCTGGCTGAAGTGGTATGTTTTACATCTGCACACTGTACATTTTAAGATGTTTTGGAGGATAAACATGTTAATTTTTTCTGTTGTCTTCATTTTAGGACTCTGGGTCAAATAAGGTAACTTATTTAAATTTTATTCATTTGTTTGTTTTCTTATTTGTTTTTCTGAGCCAAAATAACCCTCCACTGTAATCACATTTTTTAACGATGTGTTTGCATTCAAATCTCAGAATAAAAAGAAGAAGAAAGTGGAAAGCTTCATCCCCTACAGAGATTCTGTTTTGACCTGGCTGCTGAGAGAGAATTTGGGTATGAACACAATACTTTCTGTTTGACAAAGTCGATGTTTCTTATGGTTTTGAAGTTTTCTTTTTTCTTGATTATGTCAGGGGGGAATTCTCGCACTGCGATGGTGGCTGCTCTGAGTCCAGCTGACATCAACTATGATGAGACCCTCAGCACACTCAGGTAGAGAGCAAACAACATGTCCTTCCTGTGTCCTTCCTGTGTCCTTCCTTTGTCTCCTTGGTCACCTGTGTGAACATGCCCAATCAGACCTCTCTTATACCCACAGGTATGCAGATCGCGCCAAACAGATTCGCTGTAACGCTGTGATCAATGAGGATCCCAACAACCGATTGGTGCGCGAGCTGAAGGAGGAGGTGTCTCGTCTGAAAGATCTCCTCTACGCCCAGGGCCTGGGTGACATCATTGAGAGTAAGGGGTCATTTATTAAGTTTATGTGGCCATTAGTGCCATCTGTAGATTTGGTTTCACATGTTTGGCCGTGATTTCACATCTTTGTGTTAGTTTGCACACTGTTTGTCCTGATACACAGCCAGTCTCACACAACCACGCTCTCAAGCACTGTAATCCTCCCAGTGCTCACAAACACTGTGTGTGTTGATGTGCCCTCAGATAAAAAACGGAGCAAATTAAGAGCCAGTGCAGGAAATCAATGGGAAGCCATGAATGAAGATAAACAGATACTGATTCTCTGCATTGACTGCAGTAGAACCAGAATTGGCAAAATGCAGTTTACTCCCATGTTTTGGCAAAAAAACCCAAAACAAAACCGGCAGGACTGGGCAGTGTAGGCGCATTTTCAAGCATTAGCTTGTGGAGCTAGCATGTCAAGATTCAAGATTAATGAATCAATTTGCAACTGCAGTGTAAAATGAGGTGAAGTTTGTAGTCCATGTATGCTGCTTAAGAAAATCAGAAGTTTCATACATGGATTCATAAAGAAAAGTCATATAGACAGAAACTTTTTATGTTGTAATGTAGAGAATAGCAGACATTAGAATGTAGTAGACAATCTGCTTTGCATGGAGGTTTTAATAAACAGATACAATTCAGTTGTAAGTAACTGTAGTAAATGTAGGATTTAGTGCTTTTGTTCTATTGGCACAGATAAATAACAAGAAGCTAATACACATTGTCCCCATATTCATTGCCTCTTTCACCTTTCAGCATTTTATTATCAACATTTGTCAGAGAGATGTCTTTAGAAATGAAAAGGCTTAGTTATGCGTCACGTGCTGAAACAGTGGCAAGTTTATGTCTTTTATGTTGACTACTCTGCTCAGGAACCAAGTATAAATAAAAAGTAATTGTCTAAATCCACAAACCTTTTTTTCTAAAGGTGTTCTGCTGTCTCACTCTCTCTCTCTCTCTCTCTGTCACTCTTTATCTTCTTTTCTCCCAGCATATCGGGCCACTGGTGCTGACATAGAGGGTTTGAAATGTGTGTTTTCTGGCTCTTGCTTTTGCTCTTATGGCAGCTTAGCATCACCGGTGCTTACTGTGGCGTAAATCAAAGCTTTTCTGTGTTTCTGCAGCACCACAATATCATAAATATTTGCTTAGAATGTGCCAGGCAGTTTTGCACTGAAACACAAAGAGCTGATATTAACGCAATATCCTCTGAGCACAGTCACTGTCTGAGCATGTGTCATGGTGCTGCAGAGATCTGTGTATGGCTATGTAGCTGTGGCATTGGTGGGACAGATTTTAATTTTCATGAAACAACAAAGCAGTAAGGAATATTATGGACCGTAATAAAATATGTTTCATTCCAATCTTTGATTTCCCTGATGTAGAAATTGTAGCTTCCCATTCCCCTGGTGAGGTGTTTGGCTTTATCGCCTCCTGTTGGCAGCCATAACAGAAAACATAGGATGATGATGATGC
Organism: Ctenochaetus hawaiiensis; assembly: GCA_029783645.1. Lineage (NCBI taxonomy): Eukaryota > Metazoa > Chordata > Actinopteri > Acanthuriformes > Acanthuridae > Ctenochaetus > Ctenochaetus hawaiiensis. The sequence continues at coordinate 24,883,329 of JAPZDY010000021.1, read as the reverse complement.
AACCTTTAGTCACAGAGAGAGTATAATTACTTGCTTATTGTGGGTCTTTTGAGGTAGTCAACTCATTTGATACCATAAATTTTTTATTGTCTTTCTGTCATTAACTGCACTGCGAAGGCAATATTATGTGATCCATCTTGGCAGGCACCAGCCTGTCCAGATGGATGGATGCGATACACTTTTCCCAATTTATTACTCTGTTGCCATAGCAGCAGCTGCAGGGTTGTTATGTTTTGTAGAGTCTGTCTGCTGTCGTGGGCCCTTGAGGTGCCCCAGCAGTGCCAGCATAAAACTCTGAAGAGAAAACAGCAAACATGGTGTAAAATCAGAGCCGTCTCTTGAGTATTTTGATATATAGAAATCATACTAATTTTGACTGAAGAATGTCCAGTGAGGACTTCGTTTCTCAGCTAGCCAAACAAACTTATCACTGTGTCTGATTCTCTGCCAGAGAAATGGATTTCTGCTTTCAGCAATTAGACATTGCTTATTTTAGAAAAGCACCCCGAGCATTAAAATGCATCTTGCTGCTTTCAGATAATAATCTGAATTGAGAGTTCTGGCTTCACAATGTTCTCTGCAGGAAATATGACCCTATTACTAATGAGTCATTATGTCTCTGCACAAAGGGTGGGCTAGATTCTGTGTGTTTTTTTCCATAAATGATGAGTAATTTTGTTTGTGCTATTAAATGCGCTCGGCTGGGAATGAACAATAGAATCCCTATGCAAATCTGACATGTTCTTGTTTTTGAATGTCGCTGCATATGATGCTCTGCTTGAAGTTTTTTGTGTAATAGCTGCATTTTCTTTGGTCATGGCTGGATGGCCTCCTTGTTGCATCCTTTAAGTTGGTCCTCCCTGCGCGTGGCTTTCTGCTGGTGCTGCCCTCGCTTGTAAACTAGCAATTCAAATTTCTGTCTGTGACTTTCTGTGAGTTGTTTCAGGCTACATATCTTCTTTCTTTTTCTTTTCTTTTCTATTCTCCCTTCTCTTCTCTTCCTTATCTGTATCTATTCTTTTCATTCCTTTATTCCCTATTGTCAATTACCCCGACCCCGCTTCCTGTACACACGCCGTGCCCCTGTCCCACCCCGACAGACCTATCCGATTACAAGAACAATAACAATAAAGGCCAAGCTGTGAATCAAAGGGATGATCTCTCCACAGTGACCAATGCCATGACGGGGATGAGTCCCTCTCCGTCTCTCTCCGCCTTGTCCAGCCGGGCAGGATCCATTGCTAGTCTGCATGACCGCATCATGTTCAGCCCAGGCAGCGAGGAGGCCATCGAGAGGCTGAAGGTGAGCGTGGGATGACATACACTAACATGGTGTTTAGCATATATACAACACTCAGCAGCTGTTCATTCTCCTCAGTTTGTTCATTAAGCATTTTTCTGCATAACCTTCTCAATAGTTTAAGTGTAAAGCTGACGATGTTCTACAGTTTTGCTGTTGTCAACAAATCTCATGAAAAGACTAAAACCAGCACAATACTATCTGACTTCCTCAGGCCCGTTTGTTCCTGCTGTAGTCATTAATATCTGAATGTTTTGGGGACATTTTATGCTGCATTATGGATGACAGGAAGTGAAGAGAGAAAGATGTCCAAACAATAAATAATACTTTGGCAGTTTCAAAATATGTGCTAATAAAGCTGGTACCCATAAACTTAAATTATGAAACAAGGCTTGATCTTTTTCTTAAACATTTGCTTGATGCAGCTCCTAATAGATATTGCTAAAACAGGAAATTATTCATTTGATAGAGGATTTTTTCAGTTATGTATTTGGTGCTTCAGTGAGTATTTATGGCAGCAGAATCACACACAGTGTGTGGGACCGGCTCAAAATAAACTGCAGAGCCCACGTTCTTCTTAACATGGATCGTGCTGGACAGTGAAGCAGTATGGCTCATTGGTGTGTTTTTATTTATTCTTTGGACAATGATGGAGCTCTGTAGCTCAGAGGAATTAGATCTGTTCAGCTTTGGCTACAAAGACAGTTATGTTCAGATCAGTGCATTGTTTATTTTGGTCTTATCATTTGATTTGTTGACAAAATAACAAATATGTAACACTATTACCAGACTTGTCTTTGAATCAACTGTTTCCTTTAATTACCTCTGTCTTTTGAAATGTCAGGAAACAGAGAAAATCATTGCTGAACTCAATGAGACTTGGGAAGAGAAACTTCGCAGAACAGAAGCCATTAGAATGGAAAGGTATATATTTCATTTCAGTTTATCTTGAATTTATTAATGGGATTAAGTTTTTCAAGAAATTTTATTTTTCTTAGAAATTAGTCCTGGCCAAAAAAAACCCCTCAAATAAACTAATTATGTAAAATAGACAATAATTCATGAACCCAGAGAGACAAGAGGCTATCAGGAGAAAATTATTTGACTATGAACTATAAAATTTTTCTTCTTACATATGATTGTAACTAATATTTGAGCTGTGAGCAGATGGGAAACGTTGTCATTGTGCAGCATGAAGCAGTTTGCAAGTGTGAAGCAAAATCTCATAATGAACTTAATTGACATATGAGGTAATTTGACATGAAGACAAATGTGACTGCTTGGTTTACTGAGTCTGACATCCATCCACAGAGAGGCCTTGCTGGCTGAGATGGGTGTAGCAATGCGAGAAGATGGTGGGACAGTTGGTGTATTCTCCCCCAAGAAGGTAAGAAAATGTCAGACATCTTCTAAAATCCACTGTGATCTAATACTTAACAGTTAAATTATTCATTTAAATGCTTGTTTATTTACCCCAAAGCCCTCCGATAGTCCTAGAAAGCCCGAGCCTGTGTTTATCGACACAGTTGGGTTGTTTTCCCCCAACGAGGTTTGTAGCTGTGAAGTGTTTAAAGCCGTCTCCCTCTCTGAGTGCTCTGAGTCTCTCTTAAATAGGAGCCTCGCTAAGGCAGATCAGACGAGGATTTTTTCTTTTTCATTAAGTGTTATCTCAAATCTGCTTCATTACTCACTTCAAACACTCCCCAAAGGCAGCGATTGGTGTAAACATGGGGGGAAAAAGATAATGATAGTGCCCCCATTTCAGTGATTTATGGCCCGCAGCCCCAAACAACCAACTGAGATCACATTAAACACTCATGCTGTGAAGCCGTGGGAAGTGAGTTCGACTGCATGGTTTTAACTGTTGCTATTTGTTTGATGTCTGTAAATGAGGAAGCTTGTTTTGCAGCTCTCTGATGTGCAGTGTATTATATTGTAAATAACATATGGGCGATGAATGATTTATGTATCTCACTCACCTAATTTGAACAGTTAGTAACTTGTTCCCTGTTGTGCGTCAGACGCCTCATCTGGTGAACCTCAACGAGGATCCTCTGATGTCTGAGTGCCTGCTGTACTACATTAAAGACGGGATCACCAGGTCAGACGTCATCACAGAGTTCATGATCTACAGTGATATTGGGACAGTATGACAGAATAGATTTTTATTCTGGTGCCACATGCACTGAGTTGACATTAGATCAGTCTTTCACTGTTAACTTGTTTGCTCTGACATCGTATCATCACTTCTTTTTTTCAGGGTAGGTCGTGTGGATGCCAGCAGTCGTCAGGACATCGTCCTCAGCGGCCACTTCATCAAGGACGAGCACTGCACCTTTACCAGCTCTAATGGTCCAGTAGGAGAAAGTGGGTGGTCTTTATCTTCCTCCACAGGCTTGTTGTTGTTGTATGTATGAGAGTTTGATATTGACAGGCAGGAAATGAGGCCTCATATCGTCTTCTTTGTTCCAAGCAGCAGTTGTCCTGGAGCCCTGTGAAGGAGCTGAGACTTATGTCAACGGCAAGAGAGTGACAGAGCCGACTGTTCTCAGATCAGGTCAGGAAGCCTTTTCTCTGTGAATCCCACCTGTCCTTATTCTACTGTTAGCAACACGTATGTGGTGCCACTCCCTCTATATATGCTTTTAACTTTAAGGGGGACATTTAAAGGGTAACATTTAACAACATATGGCCCAGGTTTAAAAATACAGGAATCTCCCTTTAACACTTTTCATTTCCATAAAGGAAATCGCATCATCCTGGGGAAGAGCCATGTCTTCCGGTTCAACCACCCGGTGCAGGCCAGAGCTGAGAGGGAGAGGACCCCATGTGCTGAAACCCCCGCTGAGCCCGTGGACTGGGCCTTCGCCCAGAGAGAGCTGCTGGAGAAACAAGGCATTGACATGAAACAGGAAATGGAACAGAGGTATTTTGTGCAAACAGTGAGCCATTTAAGTCTACGTTTTTTCAAGAAAGGCAGAATAAGCTTTAGATTTGGTCTCCCATGTTGTAGACAGGAACACAGATAAGGAAGCTAGAAAGGAAAATGGAGTAATATCACTGCTAAATGAAAATGTAACAGCTGCCACACTGTACGAGTCTGCAGCACCGTGCACGATAAGTGGCATGCTGCTCTGGAAACATAGTGACCCTGGCGCAAAATCAAATTATGTTTCCTTTGAGTCCTTCCTCCTCTTCTTCTCTCCTCTTTCAAACCTGTGTTGTTGACTTATGTTTATGTCTTCAGGCTGCAGGAGTTGGAGGATCAGTATCGCAAAGAAAGAGAGGAAGCCAACAACCTTCTGGAGCAGCAAAGACTGGTATGAGCATGAATGCCATAGAAAGTCAGATTTGGCCTAAACTGTGTTATTTTCAGGTTTGTCTAAAGAAATAGTTTATTTTCTTGCATTCATGTTATATGAACTGAATAGAGTAGTCAAAATTACAAAAGAAAATATCAAAACTGTAGAAAAAGAACCTTCTGTCTCTCACAGAGCATCTTAAATAAAAATGTTACCCCTCTTACATCAACTAACCACTGACTTTTCTTTCAAAAACATGAGCACAGTTGGTATTTATTCTCAGGCTGAATTGCCCTGCGGTAGTCATGGATTCTGTTGGCTCTGGATCAAGTTGGCAGCAATGAAAAAACCCTTTTCCACCCCTTTTCCAGGGCGATTCTGTGACAGCAGTATATTAACCTCAGCCTTTAAGGCTTTTTGTGTCTTGTTGTGCCTCTTTGTCATCACAGCCACAAATTTCATCCGTCTCACAGGCAGCACTTGAACATAGTTCAGTCGACATTGAGTTTAAAAGAGAAACTGAGACAAAAGATAGAAAGGGGTGTAAGAGAAAATTATTGTTCAGTTTGGTGTAGAAATGTTTGTGACACAAGATATTTGCCTTTACAATGCCTTATAAAATTGGCTTTTGTCCTTGAATTCAACAATTTTGTCAGTCAATGGGACTGTTTATTAAAATTGGGCCCTAAATGCCTATTTAATGTTCCGACTCCACCTGTGTTTGACATTTATCTTCATTTATTTATCAATCAAAGGATTATGAAAGCAAGCTGGAGGCTCTTCAAAAGCAAGTGGATCGTTATTATCCAGAAGCCCCTGAAGAAGAAGAGGAGCCAGAAGAGGAAGGTAGTGAAAATTACTGGACACATACACGTCTGTGTTGGTAACGAGCAAATCCTCACTACGTTTAACCTGTTCTCCCACAGTGCAATGGACAGAGAGGGAACGAGAGCTGGCTGTGTGGAGCTTCCGTAAGTGGAGGTGCTACCAGTTCACCTCCCTGCGTGACCAGTTATGGGGCAATGCCATCTTCCTCAAGGAGGCCAATGCAATCAGTGTGGAACTCAAGAAGAAGGTCCACCGTGTTTTGATCACTTAAACTTCATGAATCAATGTAATGATAAGACTTTCTGACCATATCAACGCTCTGTGCCCCTGCAGGTCCAGTTCCAGTTTGTGCTGCTCACAGACACTCTTTACTCCCCCCTGCCTCCGGACCTTTTGCCCCCAGAGGCAAGTAAAGACAGGGAGATACGACACTTCCCACGGACCATCGTGGCCGTGGAGGTGCAGGATCAGAAAAATGGAGCCACTCACTACTGGACATTAGAAAAACTAAGGTACACGAGCATGAATCAAGTCTTTACATAACACTGTTTTTAAAAGTCTGAGGCTGATGTATCGCTGATGCACTGCCAACATTTCTCACGAACTCCATGCATTTTTTAGCACAATGACTTAATGTGGCCATTGTTGCTGCCTCTTACAGGCAGAGGCTCGATCTCATGAGAGAAATGTACGATCGTGCTGCAGATGTGCCCAACAACACCAGCGAAGACTGTGAAAATGTGATGACAGGAGGAGACCCCTTTTATGACCGTTTCCCCTGGTTCCGTCTGGTCGGAAGGTAAAAGCTGAACATCAGTGTCCCTGTGCAAAATACTGACAGGACAGGAAGGCATTCACAGTGAACAAAGGCCGACAGCGGTGGGCAAACAAAAGCCCAGTGTTCAGTCATACCAGTCCATTCAGGATAATGCCACATATTGTGCATTTGTTCAACTAATGGATTATAATGACAAGATAATGAGACATCAGGATGAAGTAGTGTGTTGCTCACTTCTTTATGGTCTCTTTTTCATCAGCAAATGATTTCTAGTGTCTGTGCTTTGATTTCAACACCATCATCACTTCTCTCCATTCCAACTGGTATAAATTTATTTGTATGAAGGATTTAGTGGGCATTATTAATCTCAATATGCACAAACACTTTTAAAATGTATTTATTGAGATTATTTTTATTTTTTTATTTTAAACTTGTGCCGTATCTTATTTTTTCTAATACATTTTGACTCAGTTCACTGACAGTTTTCAGCTTCTATATTCTCTGTGCTTTATGGCTGAATGAGTCACTTTTTATTCTGGTTGCCAGTGAAAATATATCTCTTCTAAACATGGGCCTGCAGCTATAAGACAATGGTTGGATTTGACAATCAATGGATGTGATGGGTACATGCAGGTTGATGCCAGGTCCCTCTTTTTAATGGGAAAAAATCAGCCGTGAAACGTTTGAGATCGACAGTTCTCCAGTCCTCCTACTCAATGCCTTCTGGTTCTTTCTCTTCCACTTTGGCACACATCCTTCCTAATCTCTTTGCCAAGCTCTTTCTCTCTCCTCCTCTCTTTTGTGCTGACTCTCCCCTCTCTTGCAGATGGGTCCTACACTCAGTCACGGGGCCCTGTTACATAACATTCAGCATATCAAGCCATTAATGCCATGTAGCTCCTGCAAGACAAGCAGAAATGATCAGGCAGTAATCTGAAAAATGTCCCTTTGAAATATGTCGCCCCTCAGCTCATTTAGATTTTCTGTTCATACATTAGTGAGTAATAAAGGCTTATGTAGCCAGAAGCATCGTATTTAATTATATCTGTATTCCCAGACAAATTATGTGTCAGCAGTCGACTGAGGGTGCAGTTTGATGTGTGAATGTAATGTGAATGAGGCAGTTTTATTTGAAAACCTTAAAAAACCCTGAAGATAATTGTACAATGAAAAAACTTAAAGCCTGCCAGTAGAGATGCAGCTTCAGCACACTTGACTTTTAATACCAGTGTTATTAAAATGTAAATTGTCATATTTTTAAATAATTGATAATTTGAAGGTAATTATGTATGATACAATATGATTGGGACTTCATTGATCCACTGGGGGAAAATTCCATTTTCCAGCAGCACATAGAGACTGAGAGGCAGGAAAACAGATACAGATCTATTTAGATTAAAAATATAAATGAATACATACACACAGAAAAACACAAGATCACCTCACTTTA
>JAPZDY010000021.1:24861842-24875580 GCA_029783645.1 Ctenochaetus hawaiiensis | reverse complement strand
GCTATGATTGGTGGAACTCACGGGAGGCTGGCCAAAATTGCGGAAAAGTCGTGGTGATTGGACAAAATTGCAAGGTCACGCAGAATTCACGGAGATTGGTTGAATTTGCGTTAATAGTTGCGATCGCAACATTGCGAATTCCTGGAGGGACTGATTAACCTTATCTGTCTTCTGTAATACTGAGCGTGTACATCATCATCTTCATGGTTTGCCACACTTAAACACTGTACATGCACTCTCAGCAAAGGTGGTTAAAAACTTCTCACAGCCTTTGTCGCTTGTCTCTGTCATCTGTTGTCTGTGTCTCCTCTGTACAAGTTCACTGTTTGCTAAAACAGACAGTAAAAGCAGGTTTTGTTTGAGGCCGGTTTTTCTCCTTTGGTCCAGTTCATACGCTGCTCTCCTTCCCTCTTGTATAAAACAAGTGTGTGCTCTCTCTTACTGTACTAACCTAGTTCCCATGTCTCTGGCTGCACCAGAAACCCCATTTTCAACACATGCATGAGCGAGCGCATGAGTGACCCCACCCCGTCCCCGACCCTCTCCAACTCTGAAATTACTGAGCTGGCCGACCCGCAGCGGGAGGGTCGAGGGGAGTTGGAGGAGTTGGAGGAGTTGGAGGACCTGGACGATGATATCTTTTTGGACGACCCGTGCTTGGAGCTTGGGGGAGAGGATGATGATGATGATGATGATGTTGATGATGATGATGATGATGAGGGAGAGCTCTGCCGAGGCTCCAGCGAAGGCCAGGATCCCTTTTACGACCGCTCACCATTATTCAGTGTAGTGGGAAGGTTGGTGAGGTTTCGGGAGCATGCTGGTGGAGGAAACTAGCTCTTTCACGCTGAGACGTAGGGTCCGTTTCCTTCGACAGACACACTGTCACAGCACAGAAGTATGTCCTCACACAGTCCTCCCTCTCGTGTGGGGACGGGATGTGCATGAGTACATGAATTATGCACATGAAAATAAAAGGTTCTGCGTGTCAGAAAATTATCCTGCTCATTTCCCATCGAACTGTCCGGACGGGACAAGTGAGCTGCAGTCGTGATGTAAACTCTGGGTCGGGGCATTTCAGTCAGGAAGCTTCAGTGGACATTTTTTTGATTGTAGCAGTTTCATTCATTTCATCTTCTAAAAACACTTCCTGCTTGCTTAGCACACCAAGTCAAACTAGCCACGTCAGGCCCTGTCTCAGTTTGTCACCATCACTGTCTCACGTTTGAGACGTGAATGTTTCCAAATGTCAAACCACAGCATTGATTTCTGTCATGAACATGATACTGAGTGGACACTGGAGTAGACATTTCTGGGCTTCAAGGTTTATCTTTTGCTTTCTATCTTTAATCTCATAAAATCTGACTTTTGCTTGATTTTCTAAGTTATTTTCTGTTTTTTTTTGCTATTTTTTCACACCAACTTGATCTTAATGCTTCTTCTGCATATTACATTTCTACTTATTAAACAAGTCCTTTATGTCTGCTCAGGCGGGTCAGTCCATACCCCTCGTTTCCATGGCAATCCAAGCAAAGTTGATGCTCAACGACTGCTTGAGATGTTTGTCTCACTTAACATGTGGCTAAATGCAAAAACTAGCAGCTTCAAAAAAAAAAAAAAAAGACCATTCAAAAGCCAAAGCACTGACATGTCTCATGGAGTATATTCAGGTCTGATTTGCATAACACAGTAACCCACCGTGAAAATGTTGACACCATGCTGTGAAACCTGAAACAGTCTGGAAATTATTCAGATGAAATACTGTAGCAAAGCGGTGTTCAAGGAAGACTCAAAATCTCAAGATGAAAGAGCTGGTTTCTACTGCAGCTTTCTCTTTTAGGCATGCCAGAGCACAAGTCTTTTCATTTGACCTTTTTTTTTGTCAATTTTTACTTGAATACGTCTGATGATGTGCCCCTCCTTTGCACAAATTATCACTTCAACCCGGGAGGTGCACTTTGATTTCTGATGTCATTCGTTGGTTTTTTGGTGTAGCATACAATATATCAAGCTGTTGGCAGTTTTTATTCCAGCTGAGCCATGTGCCGTATGATGATTTCTGTTCCATTTGCTTTTGAGTCCTTTTGAGTCGAGAAGTCAAAGCATTTTTTGTTCACCCTTTTTTGTCCTGAGCATGCCTTCTTTGCACCTCACCAATCTTGTCATAAGCCTCTCCCTTTGTACACTCTCACCCCTTAAATGTCTACCCCTACTGTGGTCCTTGACTGCAAGATCAAGAATTGTAGCTGAAAACTAGAGACTGAGAAACCAAGAACAAGAACAAGAACACTTCTAGTTCAGATGTTCCTGCATTAAAACTCTCAAAAGTCAGTCATTAGTCACTACAGCTAAGTATTTTCAAATCCAAAGTGCCTCAAGTTCTCATTTTGGCTCAGTGCATTTAATAGCTTAATGTTTGACATACTGAGGCATGTTCAAGATGCACGTGTTAATGCAGTATCATATGATTATGAAGCAACACAAAAAATGTAATTTTAGAAATATACAATAATGAGGAAAACACAGACTGTCCAGCTTTGTAGTGAGCTGGCTTCCAGTAATTTGCAATCAGTTAAAGATTCAGAGTTGACCCTCGCACACATGCTCCTTAGCCTCACCAAACTTTCACCAGTACATTGCATATGTTGAGGAATATTGCATGTGACCCATTATTGTCCTCATTTGTTAGAGATGGTGAGGAAAAGCCCCTACAAAAAAAAAAAAAAAGCAATAGTAAAGGGCAGCCATGGCCGTCGCAAGAGCAGTCCCAGCTTCTGTTTGGTTGCTTTGCAGCTCTGTGTTCTGTTGTCCAGTCCAGTGAAATTTTATTAAGATGAACCATCTTCTTATCTTGGTCGTTTTTAACTTTTTGTCCTCTCTCTCTCTCTCTCATTCTGTTTCCTCCTCTCAGAGCTTTTGTTTATCTGAGTAACCTGCTGTACCCGGTTCCTCTCGTCCACCGTGTGGCCATCGTCAGTGAAAAGGGAGAAGTTAAGGGCTTCCTCCGCGTGGCTGTGCAGGCCATATCAGGTAAGGCTCGGATCCTCAGCCTCGCCATCGCTGAGACGCTGAAGGGCACGTGGGGGTTTGAAAGGGCAGGCTGTGTGTGACTTCTTGAGGGAGTGAAGTGAAGGTGCTTTGTGTTTCCCTCCAGCTGATGAGGAAGCTCCTGACTACGGCTCAGGAGTGAGGCAGTCCGGCACTGCCAAGATCTCATTTGAGGATCAGCAGTATGAAAAGGTAATGAAAAAAACTACACACAGTGCATACAGGAACAGCTGGGTCGATCTGTGTATAGTAAACCTCTAACCTTGCTTTTGCAGTTCCAGTCCGAGACCTGCTCTGTAGGACTGTCTCGTACAGGGATTTCCCAGGAGGAGCTCCGTATTGTGGAGGGGGAGGGGCAGAACGCAGAAATGGGACCCTCAGCTGACGAGGTCAACAACAACACATGTGCGGGTAATCCTATGTTATGAGTGAATGGGTCAGTGGTGAATGCTTTCAAGTGTCCTGATGGATTTAACGTCTCAGACGAAGAAATTCTCAAAAATGATCTGTTTATTGGGTCAAACAATAATGAGAGTTGTTATTGTCTTTACATCTGCGTAGTTTCAGGAAACACTTATCAGAGTTTGCTTGTATGATTTTGTCTGATCTCTCTCTCTTCTGACTGTTTGCTGTGACGGTTGTGTTTACAGGTTACGTCATTCACTTCAAACATGTTTTATTAAGTGATGAAACAGTGATGTAACAGTTGTTTCCTTCATCACACAGGCTCGTCTACAGCCTACACATTCGTTAAAAAAAAAAAAAACCTGGGATGCGGACACTTTTTGTTTGTTTGCATCTTTGTGCATGTCCTGGTCCCAGTCTGTGCCCCAGATGCCAAACCTGGCCGGTCCAAATGGTTCACAGTGTACTGGCTGGACTTTGCCAGCCACACCTGTGCAGGCTTTAACCTGTGTGTGTGATTTTTATTCTGCTTCCTCACAGCCGGTGCAGATGAGCTGGAGATCCCGCTGAAGGCCAGTCTGGACGGCCAGCTCGACACAACCTTGGAGCACCTGAGGATCGGTAATGTGTTTACCTTCAGGGTGACGGTCCTGCAAGCCTCCAGCATCTCCGCAGAATATGCCGACATCTTTTGCCAGTTCAAGTAAGCAGCTCATTAAAATGTCCTCATTTTCACTCACATGACGTTCAGTATTTATCATGTTTCTCCCTCAGTTTTACTTGAAAATTATTATATTTAACATTTGCATTGATTCCAGTTTCATCCATCGCCATGATGAGGCCTTTTCCACTGAGCCCCTGAAAAACACGGGACGCGGCCCCCCTCTGGGCTTCTACCATGTGCAGAATGTAAGAAGCATCAGCTGGATTATCTGCAGCGATGAGCTCTGTCAGGTTTTGAGGTCAAATGCTTTAACATCACTGTTGTTTTTCATAGATTGCTGTTGAAGTCACTAAATCCTTTGTTGACTACATCAAGACTCAGCCCATCGTGTTTGAGGTGTTTGGACACTACCAGAAACAGCCTTTTCTTCCTCTCTGTAAAGACGTCATCAGGTATCTGAACATCAGAGCTGATTTACTGCACAGTGATATAATGTTTAATGTCGTGTTTTCCTCAAATGACACGTTATTTGTTTTGTTTCTACGATCAGTCCACTGCGTCCCTGCAGAAGACAGTTCCCCCGAGTGATGCCTCTGTCCAAACCAGGTAAACTTGCTGGTTTCAGAGCACCTTTGCCTTTTTTTCACTGTTTATTTATGTTGCATTGTCTCTGTACTGGTCTCCCTGCAAGTCATGTCATCGTAGCTTCATGTTGTTGGGTATGAGCAGTTGACTCTGACGCCTCGCCGGAGCGGGAGAAATCGCTGGAGCTGATCCGATACCTGGTCCCGGATGTGTTCAATGGGGCGCTGGTGGACTCGCTGTCAGGCCACGCTCTGTCTGCCGCTGGCTTGGCTGCTTCCTTCTTACTGGAAGGAAACGAGCGAGCTCAGCTGACAGCTCCGCCCACCTCTATCTGTTCAGTTATTAAAGCTCAGAAGCCGGGTTGGTTTTCGATGTCAGATCCAAGAGAATCCTGCGACAGAAAACCTTTTTATATCAAATGTTTATCTGTTTCAGAGAAGGTTGCATTTGTGTGAAGACTGCAGCTGCTGTAGCAACAAGCATCAGATGTGCTGTATATAAAACTAAAATGAAACATTAAAACCTTTTAGCTGCTCGGTCGATGTTCTGTAATTGAATCTGTGTCGTGACCTTCCTGTAAAGGGGAAGATCGAGTGTCTGAGAAAGAACAAATTATCTCAAAACAACAAACTCACAAAAGTTACTGCTGCTCACAGACGGGTAGAAGCTGGAATAGTTTTTAAAAACAAAATGATTTGATATAAAAGAGAGTTTTCTTGTGTCAGGATTCAGTTGGATTGGCTCTCTGGTGTTTTCTGTGTTTACTGTTGACCTGCGTGGTGGATTCTCCTTGCAGTTCCCTCTTTGAGCTCTTCTTGAATAGATTTGCTTTGGAATGATACCAACGCTGTACATTATACTGTTAATGTATATAATAATGTTTAAAAGCTACATTACATTACAATTCTGACACGGTACTCTATACAATAAATGTTTACTTTCCTTTTATATAAGTGCAGAAATCTAGACACTACTATCACAATCACTACTTCTGCTTGACGTGGAGCTAAACGTCAGGGTTTCCTTCTCTCTTGACTCTGAACTTCTTTAGGGAAACTTTAGAGGAATGCAGTAAAGTTGTGGTTAGACCTGATTTACTAAACTATAAAAATAAATAATGGATTGTATTGAGGAGGAGACTGTTCACAGAGTTTGTGCATGTACTTAACTTCGTGCACAGGTTGGGTTGTCAAGTTAGAACTTACAGAGTCAGAATTAAAAAAGGTTTTTTAATACTTATCCAAATCTCACATAGCCAAAGTCTTTTCTAAGGAAATCTTGTGGCGTCCTTCTTTAAGAGCAGGTTGTAGAGTTGCTCATAAATCTGCTGAAAGAAAAGGAACCTCTTCTGCTGGACTCAGTGGTTCCTCTCTTTCCCTGCATCACTGATTTCCTCTCTTCTTCCCTTTCTCTTTCCTTTATAGGTTTAGAGCATTTCCCTGCTGTTAGCCACTAGTCTGCTCTCTGTCTGCACTCAACCTGTCTCACACTCTCTGCCTCCTTCTTCAACACAGTACCTGCCACCAAGCTGACAGCCATGACCCGCCCGCAGGCAGGACCCTGCCACAGCAAATATGATCTCATGGTGTTCTTTGAAATCTGCGAGCTGGAGGCCAATGGAGAGTGAGTAATGTCCCGTGTCACCTCCTAAAAAACCAAATGTCTCCAGCATAATTAATCACCGGTACATGACAACATCAGTGAAGCTTGTTTTCATCTGTGTCTTCTCAGCTACATCCCTGCGGTGGTGGACCACAGAGGAGGAATGCCTTGTCATGGCACATTCCTTCTGCACCAGGTATGTCGGTCACACAGTGCAGAAATGTATATTTAGAATATTTTTAATGTGTTAAAATGAACCAAACCTCTTTGTATTTTTGTCTGTGTGATCTTTCTTTACGACCAAAGGGCCTCCAGAGGAGAATCGCCGTCACCATCGTACATGAGTCAGGAGGTGACATAGAATGGAGGGACATCCGGGAGCTTGTTGTGGGTAAGTTCACTTTCAAGATTTCTTACCTTAAAAAGCAAGTCTTTCCTTGTGAATGAGTCGCTCCAACTGAGGCACTTGTGTCTTCTTAGGACGTCTCCGCAGCACCCCTGAAGCTGATGAGACCATCATTGATCCCAACATTCTCTCTCTCAACATCTTGTCTGCTGGGTATGTCAGGCCCATGCAAGATGACCGGTAAGTCATTGAAAACACATTACAGACAGAGATCTTTGCACTGAAGCACAGCACAGAGCCAGAACTTCCTCTGTAGGTTTCATCAGAGTTTAAGTCTACATGGTATGAAATGTATTTCAGTGTTATGAAATGAGTCCACAGATTTGTTTTATTTATTCTAAGGTTGTTGCAGCTTTTTTGCTGAATGTGAAAAACACTCTCTGGGTCTGATTTTTATGTCAACTTGACACTTTGTTACTGCTGTGGCAGCTCCTGCACTGGAACACAGCACACATGCAAATGCATGGCGACGTGAACCAGCTGTACATTTTTTAAAAAAGCATGACAGAAGAGACACAACTTGAATGTTACGAAAAACCTTAGAACGTTTTTGTGTGCTGTTATTTGTATTAATGTGTCTGCATGAGTAGACTTTCCTCGTACTAATTGCTGGAGGCGACATGTAAAAAAACAGAGCGACTTGTGAAGCAGATTTCCTTTTTTAAGAGTAGCTTTAAAATCTGAATCTGCCACGTCTGCAGTTATGAATCCACTTGTCCATGCTGGCTGTGCGACCCTCCTCGTTAATCTGTGCTTGGCATTGTTTGATTGTCTTCATTGCATCTCACCTTGTTTATCACCTCACCTCTAACCCGCCTCATCTCTCCATCATGATAAGATCTACTAACACAGCTCTGACCTGCTTATAGACTTATAGACCAAACACCCTACTGAATAAACACTGCTGTTAAAGTCACAATTAAAATGCTTGTTTAGTTAAGTTATCCAGTGGTTTGTATTAGTGCAAGTTGTTTAAAACCACCGATCTTGAACTGACCTGGAATGTGGAGTGAAATGTGTCATTTGAAGCCATAAAAAAAATGGTGTTTCTGTGTGAATTTTATGATTATGAACTACTTAGTGGAGTAACAGGGAGGCGGATCAGCCAAAGTGAAGCTCAACTACAGAAAAAAACCCATCAGATAGATGTCATTCATAATATCACACTGAAATTCACACAGAATGTTTTTAATAACATAAAATTTACCACTTAATTTTTATGTTTCCACACAAAAGATGGACCTTTGTGTCAAGCACTTGGGTAAATCATAGCGTGTGAAATGTTTCATGTCATTCTGGGGCCAGTAGAGGGCGGTAGGTGTCTTTAGAGAATCATGACCCCATGGAGAAAACTTTTATTCAGCAAACACTGATGTTTGTAGCTGACATGTTCATATAAGAAATGTAGTTATTATCACAATAACCTTGTTTTGGTGCATCTTTAAACACATATTTATCACAATGAGCATCCCCAAAGTGGTGGCACATGTATCATACAGTATGTCTTCACAGTAGATTTTGACAAAATTGTAATACTATCTTAATGAAATTTATGAAAAAGTAATCTATTTTTTGCAAAGTAACTCATGATTTTTTTTTTGTTTCCCTCTGTTTTTGGCTCATTGCTTAATTCCTCTGCTTTCCCAACCAACCAACTCTCCAAAATGCCTGACAATACCAGCAAAGCCATCACTCAGACCTCGGTTTACTGATTTACGATCTAATGCACTCAAACGCTCCATGCATTACTGTCCAGTGGCCCTGCTCCACCAGCCTCTCCTTGACCATGGTGCTGCACCCCTGTGGTTTTCAGCCCTCAGTGTTTGGCCTGTTGTGGCCTCAGTGGCCAGAAATTGGGTTAAAGGGCTCAGCACCGGGTCAGGCTGTGGTCCACTGTGGTCTCTGCTCAGACTAACCTCAAAGTATATATGGATGCTAACATTTTCTCCCTGCAGTCCACTAACGGAATGTTGTTTTTTGCTTTTGCAGACAGTTTCTTGATTCGGACATGCCTAGGTATATTATTTTGCCTCTCTTCTCATGCTCTTAAGTTACACAAACACATCTTTCATCCCTCTAATGTCCTCTGCACCCCGTCATTCCCACTCCAACTCCGGTGATTTCGTTTCCCTCACTCCTACTCTGCCATTACTGTCAGCAATCCATCTGTGCCTCTTTGTTTTCTCCTCGTCATGAGAAGTGAGGGATGTGGTTCTGCATGTCCCCGGTTCTCTTGCTGCGCTGGGTGTGTGTTTGAGCTATAATCAGGCTGCGGTTTATGGTGGACAGGGTCTGCATGGCTCGCTTTGCTTCTCGTGGACTGTCCTTGACTGTGTCTCTGCTGGAGGTGTCGTGGGGCCAGTATCACACTCACTGTTTTCACTTCAGCAGCTGCTGCAGGGATTATCCCATGAGGCTGACAGTAGAGTGTTAACTTTATCAATGTTTGATCACTCTTACATTCGTCTTTTGGACAGAAACAGGGATTTTTTTTTTTTTTTAAGTTTCTTTTCTCTATGTTCTTTTCCTGATTGATAGCAGATTTTAATTTATTTGCAGATTAACTTTAAAAAGCAGCAGAGTTATATGAATTATGATTGTACTCTGATGATTAACAGTTTTTTGCATCTGTAGGATTCCAGTATGAGTAAGAGCTGTTAGTACAAGTTGCCAGCAGGGGGCGGTAGTGATCCATTATTGCGACACAGTTCATTTAAAACAACAAAGGCAAGAAAATTCATGAAATGCTGAAAACGCTGTCGTGTTCTGCTTTTCTTTTTCCACTCTGTTAATTGATTTCACACTGCTGACCTTTGCAGTGAAGCAATATTTTGAATCCATGTTTATATTTTTGTTAGTTACCTCTAATCCCAAGTGACAGAGAGCATTTCCCATCACAGCTATGGAACATTAACAGGAACACTATTACTCAAGTGCTGTAATATGGATCACATCATTTACAGTACCCGCTCTGGCACGACATTCAAATGCAGCTATTAAAATGTAATCCAGTGAACCATTACCTCAGCAGTAGCGCAAAATTTGCTGCAATGTTGTGAATATTTTTAAATCTTGCTCGTACCTCAGTGAAACGCAGCCAAACGCCAGAAACAAACGGCCGCTCACATGTTACGCCAGCAGCATGACTTCAATCCTGGCTCCTGCTTTTTAAGAAGGCAGTAAAAAACAACAGAGAAGCACATGTTGGTGTAGTGCAAAGAGGAAATTGCTCCCTTGTAAGTGTAAGTTTTCTACTACTAGGAACGAAGTGTGAGTGTGTGAAGTGCATGTGTGATGTGTGCGTGTGTGTAGATGCACTTACTAATTACTGAAGAAACAGACCGTCTCTGCACTGAATCCCCTTTATTCACACGTTCGAGCAGCAGCGTGTTCTCTTCACCGCAGAGTCCGTTGCTGTTTGATTTCTTCTGGGTGACACGTTGTTCAGTTTCCCACAAGGTCACCTCGGTCCAAGGCCAGTGGGCCCAACATCTGAACCTCATGAAGAGTCCATTCAGCCTGCTTTTTTATGGCTGACAGAAACATTAGTCTCCTTTTACAATTCTTGCTTGGATTATCTTTTTTTTTTTTTTTTTTAAATGTAAGGCTGCACCGGGATGCAGGCCAGAAGAAAAACTGGTTTCAGTGTGTGATTATTTCCCCTCGAGGCAAACGGGGAAAAAAATGTTGTACATTAACGTATGGAGTAAATCAGAGGCGTAACAGAAAGCAGTATTGTGTTGCTTCAGGGTTAGGCCATGGCCATGTGCAGCTACTTGACCTTTTCAATGGTGGAGTCACAGGATTTCTCAATGGTCTCCTGTGGACCGGCTGTATGATCCAGTGTTTCTGTGATGAGATAACAGTGTGAAAAAAAAAGACAAACACCATCCCAGCCAAACAAGCGCACAACCACAACACACTTCCTGACTCTCACTCTCTATTCTTTTGCTGATTTCTTCTTTCTCACAGCATTTCCTTGGGACTTGACCATAGGTATTTCTCTGTCGTGTCCCTCATTTTCGTCTGGCTGTTTCTCATCCCCCTCTTTCTTTTTTTTTCTGTACTAATAGTCATCTGAACTCTCTTTGCTTTCCTGTGGTGTTTTTCACAAACAAATCATCAACTCAGTCGGCGTTTTGCATGCAAAAAGATTCCATTAGCACTGTTTGTGTACTGACATTTTGAGAAATAACTTTCTACAGTCTTTAAACACTGTAATGTGCCAATGATAAACAGATTTTTTTTCACAAATCATGTTATTTTCTCAGTGTATCAAGTAACATTTTAGTCCACATGCTTTTGTAAGTGAAATATATTGACTTTTAAAGAATTAGTTGGATTTATCCTGACTGATCGACTTTAGACTTTGGCTCATTTTTAGCTCAGGTGAAAGGGCTGAAAGTCTGCAGGTGATTTACTGTCTCGGTTTCTTCTTGCTTGAATCGCATCAGGACTTTCTACCGCTTCGAGGCAGCCTGGGATAGCTCCATGCACAACTCCCTGCTCCTGAACCGAGTGACTCCATACGGGGAGAAGATCTACATGACCCTCTCTGCTTACTTGGAGGTACAGTACAGTGCTCGCATTCATGAGAGGCAGAACCGGCTCTCACAGTGTCAGCAGTGATGTGTGAATTACTCCAGAGGATCCGTGTCGGAAATCTCTCCTCGTTTATCAATCGCAGATGGAGAACTGCACCCAGCCCGCTGTCATCACCAAAGATATCTGCATGGTGTTTTACTCTCGAGACACGAAGCTCTCGGCCTCGCGCTCCATCCGCAACCTTTTCGGTACCGGAAGCTTCAGAGCGGCCGATGGGTGAGTTCCAAACTTCAGACTGTGAGAAAAACATCATGTAGCTCCTGTGTCCTCTCTGTTGATGAAGAGCTCCGTGGATTTTCTTCCTCTAGAAACCGAGTGACTGGAGTTTATGAGGTCAGCCTGTGCAACCTGGCGGATGCAGGAAGTCCAGGTGAGAGTCAGGAGAACATTTCCAGTTTTGATTCAGTCCACCTCTGCAGCATTTCTAATCCTGCACCTGTTTCTCTTCTCCCAAGGTATGCAGAGGAGACGCAGGCGGGTGCTGGACACCTCAGTAGCCTACGTCCGTGGAGAGGAGAACCTGGCTGGGTGGAGGCCCCGCAGTGACAGCCTCATTCTGGACCACCAGTGGGAGCTGGAGAAGCTCAGCCTTCTCCAAGATGTGAGGGGCCATTAGTCACTTTTCTTTTATGATTCAAGCTTCTTATAATAAAACCTGAAACTTGACGCTACTGGCCTTCATTTGTTGAACCTACATGTACTGAAACAGGTGCAACTAAATACTTATTTATGGAGCAGCATGGAGAGCCGTCTCTGCTGGGCAACTGATGAAAACCAAACTTAAACATGTCAAACTGTTTTTTTCTGCTGAACCCTGAAAGTTGCTCACTAACAAACATCTCTAAGTGAGGTTTAAGTGATGTTTTTCCTTTGTTGTCCTTCAGGTGGAGAAGACCAAACATTACCTCCTGTTGAGGGAGAAACTGGAGTCGACCCTGCTCATTGGTCAGGAGGCCCTGCTGTCCGGTGTCACCGAGGAGCTGAGTGAGTCTCCTCAGCCCCCCGAGGTCGAGCAGGAGGTCAGCGCCACGTCTGAAATCACCACTGACAGGCAGAGGGAGCTCGCTGCTAAGGTCAGCCATCATAGCTTCACTGTTCATGGAATTTCAGGTTTGACTTAAAGAGAAACTTGTATGTTTAACATCAGTGAATTAATGTGCAGAAAAATAATGTACAGAGCAGATTTTATTTAAGAAATAATCATGTACATACACTAAAGTCACATCTGCTGTTGCCGTAGTAAAGGAGCTTATTGTCCACTTAAAAAAAAGACAAATTGAATGTGATGTTGCATCAAGAAGAATGAGTCAAATTTACCAAAACAGAAATATTGATCTTTAAGGTGAAGCCTTTACTTCATTTGTTGTCCTGTTCTGTGATCTCTGTCATGTCAAGTACGAGCTGAAATCTATATTTATTTATGTTGAGTGGATTTATAAGCCGAGTGCTTACGTTTTAATGTTAGAACGGATCTGGTTTTACTCATTTTGTCTCTGAGATAATTTAAGCCATCTGTCTTTTTTTACATTCAGTGTTTGCGGCTGCTCACACACTCATTCAACAGAGAATACAGTCATGTGTGTGTCAGCGCCAGTGAGAGCAAGGTAACGCTCAAACACTCCGATTCAAACAAACCTACACATGAGAAATAACGATTAACGTCTGATTGGTTTCTCACAGCTGACCGATCATGCCTCTGTGTGTGTGTGTGTGTGACACAGATCTCAGAAATGTCCGTCACAACGCTACGAGACTCCGCTTCAATCTCCGCTCTGAACACGATCACACCCTCCTCAACATGCCCTTCGCTGGTTGAGGGTTGCTATGGCAACGCTGAGCTCAGGTCAGTCCAATGACGTACTTGTTTGTTACTGTAATGGATTATTTGTCATCCTTGGTTGCCACGGCAGCCTTGTCCTGTTACGTGTGGCACATTTTTTTCAAGCTGTATTATTCTGGGTTGTTCGTCCGTCCGTCTGTCTCTTTCCTGTGAATGTGGTTTTCTCAGGAACAATTTGAGTCAGTTTCTTCAAATTTGACTCAAACGAAAGGATGAAATGATTAGAAGTCGGTGATCAAAGGTCAAAACTCACTGCGACGTCTCAAAACTCTTTTTTTCTGGCCATAACATTAAAGAATTCACATGCTAATTATGAGAAAACTTCACACAAATGTCTGATTGGATAATATGAAGAAGTGATGAGATTTTATATCCCAAAGGTCAAAGGTTAACTTCACTGTGACGTCATAATGTTTTGCAAAAACACTCTTCTTTACATTATTCAACACCAACACTCAGGAACAAAGGGAGACATTGTGATTACCGTAATTTCCGGACTATAAGCTGCTACTTTTTTCACACGCTTTGAACCCTGCGGCTTAAACAGTGATGCGGCTAATTTATGGACGAAAATAAAGGAGAA
>JAPZDY010000021.1:24827350-24841120 GCA_029783645.1 Ctenochaetus hawaiiensis | reverse complement strand
TCGAGATAACGAGATAATAATTCATTTAAAAAAAAAAAAAAAAAACGAACTTTGTTTTCTCGAGATAACAAGATAACGAGATAATAACTCGTTAAAACAAAAAAAGGAACTTTGTTTTCTCGAGATAACGAGATTACTCGTTAAAACAAAAAAAGGAACTTTGTTTTCTCGAGATAACAAGATAATAACTCGTTAAAACAAAAACGAACTTTGTTTTCTCGAGATAACAAGATAACTCATTAATACAAAAAATGAACTGTGTTTTCTCGAGATAACGAGATTATAACTCGTTAAAACAAAAATGAACTTTGTTTTCTCGAGATAACGAGATTATAACTCGTTAAAACAAAAAAAACGAACTTTGTTTTCTCGAGATAACGAGATAATAACTCGTTAAAACAAAAAAACAACTTTGTTTTCTCGAGATAACGAGTTATAATCTCGAGAAAACGGCTTGTTAAAAAAAAATTTAAACCATGTCTGCTTAGGGCTTCCGTACTTTTCATCTCTTAGCTTGTTTTTGCATTTGATGTCAGCTGTTTTGTGTTGCTGACAACTGCAAACTGTATATTCATAACAGACAGTGTGACCTCTCTGTGGTTCCTTCTAAAGTTCTCCTCCAGTTATTTGATGCCAGTTTTACATAAAAAACTCAGTTTGCAAAACACGAGTTTACACTCTTCAGATGTCACACAGTTCAAATGTCACCTGAGACTTTGCTGCTTACAATAATCTTTGTTCCAAGTGAGAAGAAATCTGATTCTGCTGAGTGTGACGCCTCAGTTACTGAGTCAAAACATGCAGAGGTGCAAAAAAACACAAGGCTCTATAATCAAAGTAAACTCAGGTGTAAAGACACAAACCAGGTGTGTTACCTGATGTTTGCTTAAATGAACAGAAGCAGAGAGAGCGTTTCTGGATGTCAGGGTGTTTGAATGATTGTAAAGAGCATTAAGAGCTACAACAACAGTTCAGCTTCCAGTGTGATTTTAAACAATGTTGGGTTCAAATGACCCGACAGAAGAATCAGACGTCTCTGTGATTATACCACAGACGCTATTTTATCTGAAGGTTTAAGATTTGCTGATTGTACGAAAAGCTTTTAGCACTTTTGGAGCAGCTTCAACCTTATGATTTTACCTCAAGTTTCAGAATATTTGGTCTCATATAGCATCAGATGTGCCTCTGTGATGTTTGCAGACAGCCTGTGCAGATAAGCCCATAGAGGTGACTGCTCCAGCGGGGGAGGAAGTGAAGGTGAAGCCGGCTGCGTTGCTGCAGTGCAGCAGGAACGATTACTACGGCAGCCTGAGTGACACATGCAGTTACAGCAGTGACACACGCATGGATAGTTTGCAGGTAAACACAGAGTTTGCATCATTCCTTCTTCACCGTTTCCTGTTATAACCCAAAGTAACTGGAACGTGTCTCTTGTTTTTTTATTGTCTAAATTAGCAACCTGAGAGTGAGGAGGCTCCGCAGGCGAGATACCCGCAGCCTCCTCCTGCACCACCTTCACCATCTGCCTCCTCCACGGACGCCCGGCCGGAGAAAACCGCCGTCAGCAGAATAGAGCAGGTTCAAATTGCAACATCTGGTGAGCTCCGTTTATCTAATTTAATCCCTCATTTACCAAAACAAAGCAACAAACTGCTTCACTATTAAAATGTTTACTGGGAGTCAGAAGGGTTTTGATTTTGTGCGTTTCAGTTATCAAAGGGTTCAATCAGTCGAAGGTCGCTGGGAGTGAGACAACTGTGTCTGCTGATAAGAGCATGTTTCCTGATGCGAACCTGCTGGCTGAGAGGAAACTTCTCGGCGACATGAAGCCCATTAAATCCCTGAAACAGTCAGGGATCTCAGGAGTCTTCACAGGACAAGCAGTAAGCGCATTAACCTCATTCTTATACATCCGCTCTCCCTTTCTTCAGCTAAAACTCTGCGTCTGTGCAGAACAAGATGGTGATCCTTCCCACCGAGGAGGCCAACCTGTCGGACATCGACTACCTGGTGCCCACCCACGACGAGAGAGGCCGTCCCATCGCCGAGTGGAAGAGGCAGGTCATGGTGAGGCAGCTGCAGGCCAGGCTGCTGGACGAGGAGGATCAGAGGAGGAAGGTAACATCTCCTCAGAGTTTTTAAAAAAAGGAACTTATGGACCTAAATCTGTTGTGATAAAAAAAATGCAGCACAGGTTTGTATAAAGCTCAAATCTGCAGCTAACTGTATTTAAAATCTGGTCTGAGCACGTCACATGTCATGATCACAGTTTCGGCTTCATTAAGCGAGTCTGGAAAACATCTAATGTGGATCTTGTGAGTCCAAAGATTCATATTTGACTAATCAGGAGGAACATGGAGAGTGTTTACATGATGATGTGACAGATGGAAAACAAAGAACTAAAGAATAACACACCCTTTTTTTAATTATGTGCTGGCTTGCAAGCAGACAAGACACTCACACACTCACACACACACACACACACACACACACACTGACTGAACACTCCTAAACACATCTTGTTCTTCTTCGTGACCTGACAGACAGAAAATCCGGTTTGTTTCCTCGTTTCACCTCAGACTTATTCAGAAGCTGTTCTACAAAGATGGTTTCTGACCAATTTGATAAAGTTTCCAGCAAAACTGCTGATTTTTAAGATTTTTTTTTAATAAACTGAAAAAAAGTCAGTTAATTATTGATGATTTAACAGAAAATTCATTGGAAACTTTTTGTTTTTTCAAACTGATGAAGTGTTTGCAGCCCTGAAGGGTCACTTGTATGTTGCAAAGCCGAACCCAAAATCAAGTCCTTTCTAAACTAATGCTTATTGAGAGTAACCAAACCACAATGATGCTTTTATACGTCTGCATTACTGAAAATTTGAAAAGCACTTGGAAATTCCGGCATCAT
Source organism: Ctenochaetus hawaiiensis (assembly GCA_029783645.1). Classification (NCBI taxonomy): domain Eukaryota; kingdom Metazoa; phylum Chordata; class Actinopteri; order Acanthuriformes; family Acanthuridae; genus Ctenochaetus; species Ctenochaetus hawaiiensis. The sequence continues at coordinate 24,838,210 of JAPZDY010000021.1, read as the reverse complement.
TTAGTTTTAATTGCATATAACAAATCACTGAAGACATAACACGTTGCCAGTCAAGTCATATTTCTGAGGTCTGGATGAGGTTTGGATCGCAGTTTTACTAAATCATTACTCTTTCTCTTTCATGCCGAGGCCTTTCAAAATGTTTAGAAAACCTTTGGATGTGACATCCTGTGTGTTTATCTTCCTGCTGTTTGCCTCTTCTCTTACAGGAAAACGGGAACCGATATGCCAAAGTCAACTGGAGGTACTCCCAAGCCCACAATGCCATCCTGGGGCCCTCTGGTGAGCTGCTGGCTGAGGATGACCTCATCTATCTGGAGCAGCAGATTGCCAACGTCTCCATGCAGAGGAACTGCGAAGGTTACGAGCTGGAGCTCGCCCGTCTGGCCGAGGAGCTCAGGCACATCCTGCCGGCCCCCATCCTCAACATCACCGTCAACACGCAGTTCAGGAACTTCTCGAGTCAAGTTCCTCTGCCGGTTTGGTGCGGCCGCATCTCGGGCATCGTGAAGAGCATGTCGCTGCTCATGACCAACCTGACAGACCAACCCTACTGCAAGATGCCCAACACCGACCTGATCACCGTGTTCTCCCAGACGCCGGACAGACAGAACGTCACCAGGGGGCGCAGGGAGAGGATAGAGGACGAAATGCATCAGTTCGGAGTCTCTGTGAGAACTTTGAAGTCCAACTTCGAGACGCAGAACTCACCTTTGTCTCCTGAGCCGGAGGAGGCCGTCGTGTTACGTTCTTCCACACAGCTCGAAGCCACGAAGTCGGACAAGCAGCCTAAAGTTTTGAGCCCGACTCCGGAAACAGACCGGAACAGTGACTCCGGGATCGACTACGATGAAAACGTCGCGGATGTTCTGGAGACCACGAGCCTCAGAAAAGAGCGAATAGTTGTGCTGTTTTTAGGCCACTGGAAGAAATCTGCCTACACGGTGACGCTGAAGAGCAAAGACGCAGCAGAGAGGAAGACCAGCGGCGGAAACCAGGAGACAGGCGACAAACCTGCGTCAGGCGACACAGGAAGCGCAGAGAGCGCGCAGTCCAAGATGATGAACAGCTCTCTGGGACATTTCTTCAAGCAGAGGAGTGCAGTCAACAAGATGCTGGGAAACTGGAGGAACATGATCTCCAGCGTCCCGTCCAGACAGATACGCAGGTAGGACTCGACGATTCGGGTTTTTCTGCCTGTTTGTTTTTGTTTGGTTCGTTTTTTAAGGATCGAGAGCTCTGAAGTGCTGCAGTGGTCCTTTTTTGTATATTATAACATTTTACCTTTTGGTTCTTGATGCTTCAAATGTTCTATGCAAACACTTTATGAACTGTTGAGATGGAAACTACTTGTTTACTTCGAAAGATGCATTCATTCATTGGCTGAAGTGTCGTTTGACCACATCTTCCTCACCCGATTTAGATCCCATCACTGAATTTAATAATAAGTCTAATTTTTTTAAAAGGAGAACACATTTTAAAGCTCCACAAATCCATATTTTTTCAATATAAACACTCAAACAGATGACGTTGTGACATGTGAACGGAGTCACTAAAAGTAAGTTGTCCCAGCGGTTTTAAGGATTTGCAAATTCTGAACTCGGGATTTGTTCAGTTTGATTTGCTTCACAGTCCAAAATACAACTTAGAAAATACTGAACAGCATTTTAGTCCAAACTTTTGGTTCTGAATGTCGTCTGTGGTGCTAAAATGATAAGTTATTCTTCAGTAAACTGACAGAAAGTTATGTGAAAGTTTTGAAAATTGTTTAATCACTTAAGTCACTCAGGAGGGAAAAATGCTAAATATTTTGTGGTCGAGCTTAAAGTCCACAATCGCAGCCTCATCACATGTTCATCTTGACTGACCCTGCGGTGTTTTGACGCCAGGCTCCACAGGCAGCAGGCCCTGTACTCACCTGAGCAGTTCCTGCCTCGTCTGGACGGCGTGCCGGTGGAGTACGACAGCCTGACCCTGGATCTCTTCATGCTGGGCTACTTTCACATCCTGGAGTTGGAGCTGCCGGTGGACGAACGCAAAATGAGGCACCTGCTGTGTTTCGAGGTGTTCGACCACGTGGGGAGCTTCCCCTGGGAGCTGGTCAGAGACTTTCACAAGGCCGTCATACAGGACATCGAGGCCGGGAACCGCGAGTGGAAGGACGGCTTCGAGGACATTAAAGTGAAGTTCTTCGGAAACGCCGTGAGTCAGCCTGAGAGCACCGTAGAAGTGGTGAAACACAGCCTCCCAGAGGTTAGACAGGTCCCGAAAGTCATCGTGCAGACGCCCACACCCGATGAAGGGATGCTTCACTGTGGAACCGACATCTCCAGCTTCAGCAACGAGGAAATTTGTAAATACATCGACCGTAGTTTTGCTTTTTGGAAGGAGAAAGAGGCCGAGATATTTGATTTTGAGTAGCTGCTTGTGTCATCCTTTAATATTTTTTTGTACTGTTTGTGTTCAGGTTATGAGAGCTGGTTTATCAAACCCGGAAACTGTTTAAAAAGTGAGCTGAACTGTTGTAACTGTCACCTGTCGAGTCCTGAAAACCTGCACAGCTTTGCTGCAGTCTCAACCTTGTTTACGTATTTAATCAGATGATGTCTGATCTGATGGAGAATTTTGTAAATTTTATACTGTTTTTTTGTTTTGTTAAAAAATAAAACTCATGCCTTTCAATAGTTTGGACTTTGTAGAATTTATATAAATAAAAAAAACACTTTTAAAAAGGGTGATAAAACACTTAGTAGATATTTAAATACCACCATTCAGACTCAGGTATCTAACAGGAGACATGTTTCAAAACACAACCAGCCCCATTACAACCTCCAGAGAGCCTGAGAGTATTGGTGTGTTTTTTCACCGAGAGTCAACTTTTATTTTTTTATTCGGTGAGAAGGGCATTAATAGTTATTTTTCCCTGAACAGCCAAGAATCAATCATGTGACTGAAAGATGATCAGCTCTGTGAAATAAATCACACAGATCATCACTGTAACTGTAAATACATTAGCTTGATGTAAAGAGTCATTTTCTGACATTTCTTACCTCCTAAAAGACTTTAAAATTAAGCTTCAAATATCTTAACCCCCACAGAAATGCAGCATAACACACAACAAAGTTGGTGCCACATCCACATCTCCTTCGCAGGCCTCCAAGTCCGTTTTTAAAAAAATGCCAAACATGTTCCTGTAACAGCAGCTGCAGGTCCCATGAATGTTGTTTGGAATCTGACTTCAGCACAGAGTCGCTGTCAGACCTAAAAATAACCGGACGACAGGCAGCCCGTCACAGTGACTCTGCCATGCTGCCCGCTCCATGTTGATCCGACCGGCTGCTCGGCTACACAACGCTTTCTCCCAGGAAAGATGAGCCGTTGTTTTCTGTCTCTGCTTCTGTGGTGAGTCTGTTTTCCATTCTTTCTTTTATTGTGCTGTGTTTAAGGGCAGATAGTGTCATTTGTTGTTGACTTCAGAGGGATCAGAGTCATAGTATTAGATGTGACATGAATCATGAGCCAAAAACACTCTGTACTTCTTGTACCAGTTCAGTGATGCAACACAAACAAAAACAAGACCATCTTTTACAAGTGACTTTTTCTTTTCTGCTTAAATCTGAGAGGCGACAGAGGAGAAGTTGTTTTCTACACATGTTTGAAACTTAAATAGTTAAATGTCTCAAAATGTGTCTTAAGTTCTCTAATTGTTAAACTAGAGAAAAGTACTGTAATTAAATCACAAACTTTGGTTTTGGTGAGTAATTAATTTCAAATTGTTCAAGTAAAAAACACCTTTTCTAAGTTTTGTTCTATAACGCAGATACTTTAATGTCCTATTATCAGAGTTTAAAAATATGATTTTGTATTTTTATGGTGAATTATTGCTGATCTTGTGTGAAAAGTGAACATTGTTTAAACATGATTTTGCTATGATTCCTTCTGTATATTTATGTATTTTTCACCACTTGCAGGTAAAAACTAAACTCGGTTTTTGACTTAAACTCAGCTGAAAAACCTTCTGACGTACATTTTGAACTGAAGTTGATCATGGTGCGCAACGTGGACGACCTGGACTTCTGCCTGTCCTCACACCCTCAGAGCATCCTCGAGGGCTTGCGTTCCCTCTGCTCGCACCCCAAACTGGTCGACGTCACGCTGAGCGCAGGTGGGCGGGACTTCCCCTGCCACCGCGGCGTTCTGGCCCTCTGCAGCACGTACTTCCGCTGTATGTTCTCAGGTGACTTTGTGGAGAGCATAGCTGCGCGTGTGGAGCTCCACGACGTTGATCCTGATATCCTCAGCTGCCTGCTGGACTTTGCCTACACAGGTAAACTTACAATAAACCAGAGCAACGTGGAGGGGCTGATCTGCACCTCCAGCCAGCTGCAGTTCCAGACGGTGCGAGCCGTGTGCAGCCGATACCTCCAGCACCAGATGGATGCAACAAACTGCCTGGGAATCCTGGAGTTCGGGGCGATCCACGGCTGTCCTGAGGTGATGGCCAAAGCCTGGGCCTTCCTCCTGGAGAACTTTGAGGCCGTGCAACGAGGCGAGGAGTTTCTTCTGTTAGGAAAGGACAGGTTGGTGGCCTGCCTGTCCGATGAAGGACTGAAACTGCGGTCAGAGTGCACCCGTGTGGAGGCCATGCTCAAATGGGTCGGGCACCATAAAGAATCTCGGCTCTGCCACCTTCCTGAGCTCCTCACCTTGTGCCGCCTCTCTTTGCTCAGCCTGGACTACCTGGCTGACACCCTGCTGAAGGACAGCCTGGTGGAGGCCTCCCCCAGCTGCAGGGAGGCCGTGGAAAAGATTCAACGAGAGGTTAGTGAGTTCACATCTCCTCCTTCTTTTCTCTTTTTTTATTTTTGTTTGCTCAACCTCAGTAAAATTTTACAAAAAAAAAAACAATCCTGACTTTTACCTCTCTAGAAAATGGATCTGGCACCAGAACACAGAGACAGACTGAACTCTCAGAGTCCACAACCGAACCTGCAAGAGGTGCTGTTTGTCATGGGAGGCCGTTCGCTGGATGACTCAGATGATGAAGATGACTCAGATGAAGATCAGGACAGAGATCCGAGACTGCAGAGACTGCTGCTCAGGAACTGTGCCTTCTACAACACCAAGACAAGTACAACCTTTTTTTTGTTTTTACACTTCAAAACTTCAAGTTTGTTTAAGTTCAGACTCTGTTTTACAACTGAACTTTGTTGGGAAACGTCCATCTGATTCTTTGAAAAAAAAAAAAAACGGTTTGGCAGATGTGTTGTAAGACGTTAAATGCAGTGTTGACAGAAAAACAGCTGTGCAGGAATGCAGCCTGGATGTGACAAAATTGGATCATCTTCTCACTTCCTCAAATGAGCGTTTTATTGTGCCGAGCTGGAACGAGGCTTCCATGTCCAATGTTTTTAAAGGATGTTAAGAAAAAGATTGCTGCTTTTTGTTCTTAGGTTTCTGGATTAATGTGGAGGCAATGAAAACTGTAGCCGCAGTGCTGAGGACTGCGCCAGAAAAGGGACATTTTTTAAAACTGTTTCTGAATGTTTTGACCTAACTTTGACTTGCTTTTACCCGAACGGTCCTTGAGGACATTTGTGCATCTTTGCCTAGTTTCAGTGGTTTGTTAATTTAAAAAAATCTCTATTTGTGAAAACTTGTGTAGTTTCTTTCACTCTCTGAATAAAATCCAAACATGAGCTCCTTTTTTTCTTTTCCTCTGCAGAACAGTGGCACGAGCTCCCAAATTTCCCCAACCCTAACAAGTGGGGCTACTCCATGGTCTCCTTGAACAATGATGTGTATGTCACAGGTGAGTCAAAAGTATGCAGCCCTTTAAAACACAGAAAACTTCAGGAGCTGAGGGGAAAAAAAAGTGAGCGGTCTGGAACGAAACTCGCTGGTTTCTGTTGAGAGGAATGCAAAAGGTTGTCAGACTTTTGACAAAGTGTTTTTCTCCGTCTGACAGGGGGCTCGCGAGGTTCAAATACCAACACCTGGTCGACCACAGAGACCTGGAAGTACATCACAAGAGAAGGGAGGTGGGTTACCGTGGCACCCATGCTCCGGCCTCGGACTAACCACACGTCAGCAACTCTCAACGGGGAGATTTACGTCATTGGAGGTAGGAAAATAAATACAGTCCTGCATGTGGTGCCTCAAACCTGCAGTGCAATGGAAAACTGATAAATTCAAGGAGCTCATCTGCCCTCTAACGGCTTACCTCTGCGGTGATAGTTCGTCAGAATCTGCTTGCATTTCTTCTTTGTGGTTGAATGGTTTCAAATATGGCCAGGTTCTACAAACACGGCCAGCATTTAAAACGTGGTGATGCTGTGTGCGGCCACGAACACACATCTTTAAATTGAAGTGTTTGTTTACATTCATGAGACCAGGATTCAACCTCCTCCCTCTCTCTCTCTCTTACTTACATTCCCCTCCTGTAGGTACGACAGCAGATCGTGTCGAAGTTGAGCATTACGACCCTTACAGTGACACCTGGTCCCTGACATGCCCCGCCTTAAAATATGTGACAAACTTCACCGCCACGGCGTGTCACGGGAAGCTTTATGTGATTGGCTCGTGTGCCGTGAAGTACAATGCTTTGACCATGCAGTGTTACAACCCTGTTATAGGTAAGGATGATCAAAACAGACCGTGCGTTCCTCTCACCGTTTTGAGTCCAGGATATCATCAAGTTAATGATATGATCCTTAAGTCTGCGTTTTATTTAGTGTTTTCTTTATTTTTTAAACTAATTGTGTTCTTTTTTTACAGAAAGCTGGACCAGCATATGTTCCCCATTCATCCCGAAGTACTTGTCCTCTCCTCGCTCTGTCTGTGTCGACGGGACTATATATCTGGTTGCTGACAACACTAAGAAAGTCTACTCCTATGATCCAGAGGCCAACATGTGGCAGAAGGTCGGTTTGGATGTCACTGCTGACTGCAGTCATGATACAGTCATTCAATCCCTTTAGTCAATGCTAGTTTAAAAGAATTATCACAGAAATAACTCTTCATTTGTTTTGCCTTTAGCTGCATGCTGTCTTTTCCCTCTCTTCAGGTCCAGCTTCTCCACATGCTCCATGAGAACGGCGGCCTTGTAACGCTGGATGGCAAGCTGTTTGTCACTGGCGGCCATTGGAAAGGTATGGAGGGGGACTACGGGGTGGAGGTGGAGATTTACAACCGAGCGTCCAACACCTGGGAGGTGGAGTGCTACCTGCCAAGACTCTGGTTCTACAGCGGCGTCTGCACCATCTTTCTTGATCCATCGCAGTGGCCTGAGCTTTTCCTCATTGATTCAATGTAACAGACTCGGACTCAAAGAGACGTGCTTCTGTTGTATCTGTGTTTCACTGCAAACAGCATGTTTATCCCTGGATGTCGTTGTGCTCAAGAATAGTTTGATACACGATCCTCAGGTATTCTTGGTTGTTTTTAGAGCCTTGCATGGCAGCTCAGCTGATGCTTATTTATTCTTTGTACCATGTGTTTGAGATCTGATTCCTCTTTTGTGTTATCAAACAGTACTGTAAATCATATAACTGTGCAAATGTTGAAGAAGTACTCAGATCATTTCCTTATGTAATAATGGAAATCTCACAGTGTAGAAATATTGATACAAGCACAAGTTCTTCATAAAAATTTAACAAACAATTTACTTCCTGCAGTGGAAGCATTAAAACACACTATATATATCAGAAGACGATGTACATCTTATGGAATGGCCTGTTTGAGAATAACGTATATGGTATGATTTGATTTTAGAAAACTTCCAAAATTAATTTTAACTACTGAATATACATTTGGGAAACTTTGTTTTTCCCCAGAAGGATCAATAAAGTCTTATATTTAAAAAAAATAAAATAAAATATTTTCTTTGTCGCTTATATTTTGTGTCATTAATCTGAATCTGCAAATTCGTCAGTGACTGAAGCTGTGAAACAAATATAAAGGAGTAAAAAAATGTAATATTTCTCTTTAAATTGTGGTGGAGTGAAAGTGTGAAGTAGCATTAAACGAAAAAACTACGCAGTAAAGTTTCAGTATTTTTAAGTTAATGTGGTTATTTAGTTGTGCCTTTATTGCCTTTAGATCATTAACCAATCGGAGTCCATTAGTTGGGCTCGTGCGGGCTCGTGGCGTCCGTCTTGCCATGGAAACGCCCAAGCAAGCATTCTGTTTCCATGGGAACAACCCGGAAGCGCGTGGTCACCATGGTAACTGGGATTAGAAAAGTGTTACTTGCCTGCGGTCGCTTCCAAAGTTTCTTGTCCAAAAAGTTCCGTCACAGATTTATTTTTTAAACTCTAGTCTGATTTTTATATGAAGGTACCGTCTCTGCGACCTTTATTTGATTCTTTTCACTATATTTTAATTACTTGTTTAGACTTTTACCTTGTTTGTTTCAACATTTGACTTCTCTTTAACGTTATCGAAAGCTCTGTTAGCTTAAATTGTCTCAAGCTAACGTTAACTTTAATGTAACGTAGTTTATGAGTCCTCAAGTTCCACCTGTAAATATTTATATTTGTTGGCTAATTTTATTGTTAAAGCTGCAGCAGGTTTGTAATGAGTTCTCAACAGGAGCAAAGTGAACCTTCACCCAGACTGGAGGCTGTGATTCAGGTTGGTAACGTTCACGGGTGATGTTCTTCTGATGTTCAGCATCTTTAATAATTTAACCATCTTTTTTCACATAAGACATTTTGACATGTCAAAGTAGGAAAAGCAAAAATGAAAGTAATGAAAAGATGGTCGATTCCAATTGGTTTCTTCAGTTTCATGGTATAAGGATATTGGAAACACCTGTAGACTTAAGAACATGACAGTCAAAATGTCTGCTGTGAAAAAAGGTATTTTGAAAGACAGTGGAAAAAGAAGAACTTATTTTTTTACAGTCACAATGAACAGAATAGAAATAATCTTGCAGAACATGTAACATGTAAAAGTACTTACTTACACATTGTATTTTATAATTACATTTTAACCACTGATGAAATGATGTAAGATTCACTTAAATATTGTGGCTGTTTTTTAACTGGTTTATAATCCACTGCAGTGGTTAAATACATAATTGTGTGTTTACTGATCATATTTTTATTAATGATGAGAGCAGAGCAGGAAAAAAGCAGTAAATGGAATAAGTCACACAAAGTACATGAATCTCAAAATTATACTGAAGTACAAAACTTGAGAAAAGTACTCAATTGCTTTACACCTTTAAATTCTCTAATGGATAAATAAAGATTCCTATGCAATTTGTTAGCCTGTGGTGTAAAGTAACTAGGTGCATTTCAATAATTATGGTTGTAAGTACAATAACTTGGTATTTGTTATTTATTCAACAACTTCTGCTGCTACTTACTTCTACTTTAATCAGAGGAAACTATTGGGAATACATGAATGTGAATCCTGATATGAATGTTTTTAAGCCAATACTGATAAATGTTAATTACCTGCTTGGACTATACCAGTTGGATTGCTGATAATTTTCAGTTAATTGTGGTTCATCATTAAATCGCACTCATGTCTTCTTCATAGTTTTTTTTTTTAATGAAACATATCAAATAAAATGCATTGTAGTAGATAAAAATGCCCAAAACAAGATATTAGGTAGTAGTTAAAGTAATTGAAATGATCTGTAGACCTTTCTGCTAAATGAATACTGTTGAGAAAGTACAGTTTGTTGAGTTGGTGTGTAAATGTGTTTGACTGATATGATTGAAGAAGTTGGAGGAGTCCCTGCTTCACTCTGATGGCAGCTCAGGGGAGAGATCTCTGACACTAAGAGGTGATGGACAGGAGTCTAGTGTCGCACCTACACCTGTGTCAAGTCGCATCCGCCAGATCATCACCCGCAACCTGGCAGAGCAGCCAGCTGGTAGGGAAGAGAACTTATATTGAAATAGGCAGGAAAAAAGAAAGCAATGAACGCAATAAGTACAAACAATAAATCAGCCTTACAAGATATCAGTCATCATTACACCGTGTGGGATAGGATTTAAACTCCTGTATGCATTATCTGTCTCCTGATCCCAGGTGAGATCTCTCAGGTCAGCGAGCCGGAGGAGAGCAGGGCCCTGAGGGAGCAGCTGTCTCCCGGCCAGTTGGACCGTGACCAGCAGCGAGTCAAACACACCAGTCTCACAGACAGGGTAGGACTGACACAGGGCTGCAACGCTTTCTCAGGTCAAGATCAGCTTGTGGGAAGTTATTTACAGTTTTAGCATTCTTTGCACCCATAATCATGTTAGTGTCAACATATGTGAACGGTGCACCTCATCAAATGCTCTTTCTACAGAAAGTGTTTACCATTTCCCAACCTTGCTCGGAAACCTAAGTGAGACTTGGCAGACATTGTTTTTATTGTTAGTTGCTAATGCAGATCTTAGAGAAACTGGGAGTGTGTAATACTGTCGATGGTAAATTTGTGCAGTTTGTTTGAAGATGAGATCAAGACGATCAGCCACACTGGAGCATTGACAGCAGAAAGCTACATGCGTTTGAAATGGAATATGGTTACAGTAAACATCAGTGTACCACCACTCTTTCCAGCAGCGAAAGACTTCTGGGGCTGAACAAACACTGCGGGAAGGTTAAAGCAGCATTGCATGTTCTGCAGTGAAACCTTAGTTGGAAAAAATGTGGAATATTAATGAACAGACTCATGATTGAATTAACGTAACTTGGCGCCGGCAAATATTTTATGTCATACATTTTCTTTAACACACTAGTGCAGAATTACAGTTAACACTTTACTGTAAGTGCTCTATGAGCATCCATTGTGTGTGTGTGTGTGTGTGCGTTTGTGTGGAGTGTGTGTTGATGCATGTGTATGTGTTTGTAAGTGTA
>JAPZDY010000021.1:24813131-24826874 GCA_029783645.1 Ctenochaetus hawaiiensis | reverse complement strand
CATGTGTATGTGTTTGTAAGTGTAAATACGAGGGGGGGGGTGGTTCATGAAGGGTTTCCTTGTGGTCTGTTTGAGTAGACTCAGACCCCCTGTGCTCACGAGGACCGGCGTCTCCCTTCATAGCCCCCCATAGCTGCCCCTCCATGTAGCGACTGCTGTTTTGGGGGGAAAAATTGTGAAGGTCATTGGCCTCCTCCCTTGAGACTGTGAAAGAAAAAGCTCATTTTTCATGGTGCACAAAGCAGCCATTTGTGATAACACTGCCCTCATTTTGCAGCTTGAATCTAATGAACTCCCACTGCTTGCTTTACTTTTGAAACTTTTTTTAAAGCCAAGGCTATAAATATAACTTAATTAGTTTGGCAGATATATATATAGCATGTATATTCTGCTGATATTTTTAGATGTGTGAAAAGGCACTAAACAAAAAAAACATATTAGCAGAGTGTTGCTGATATTCGATGCTCACACTAAAAAGCAATTTAAGAGACTGGAGGAAAGCAGGATTAGTGTCTCTTCGAGAATGTCATAGAAGTCAAAACTGTTAATGCAGCAGGATTTTTTTATCCAGTCGTGTCTCACAAGTCATGAAGTTCATAAGGCTCCTGCTGTGACTTGTCTCTTCCGTTGAAAGCTCCTGTCTTCTCACTTCTGACTACTTTTCCCTGCAGAGCAGCATGATTGTTAAGCAGCATAGCTGTGATGTGATGTTAATGCAATGCGCTAATCACTGCCCTCAAGCCAAATATATGGCTTTGGCTCTGGCATCCATGTGGACCTAATGTTTAGGACAACAGTGTTATCTGCATGTGAGCTTTCCCACCCAGCATTCACTGCCAGAGGGGTCTTATTATAGACAGACGGATGGACCAACTGGGCAAGACTGTTATCATACAATCATGATATGAAATCCAGTTGTTGTACAGTGGATGTGAAGAGAGCTGTCTGATAGAGTGCAAAGCAATGACAAACAGTTTTTTGCAATAAACATGAACAAAAATATTTAAAAAATAAAAAATAGATGAAAATATTCTAATCAACAATATTGCCCAGCGCTTCTTTGTTAAGGTCCACTTTGTTTCTTAGCCTTGAGTATTGTGATTAAAATTAGCATTGATAATTTGCTCATAATTCTGCGCTGTGCATTCCTGAAAGTATGAGCGTGCCAGCTGTGTCAGTGTCCCGTTAGCCGTTTTTGTTTGCATGTGTTGCTGAAAAGCACAACATGGCAGGGACCAGGTACACCCTGCCCATGCAAACACAGCCATCCCACAGCTGCAGAATGCCCTCCTGTTACTTCCAAGATTCAAAAACAACCTTTTATAACTACTTTCAGGCCAACTTACTCAGTTCCTTTTGTGGTACAGTTAAAACAATGCTACTGGGCATTTTTATTCCAGTTTGTCAGGCAGGATATATACCAAGCTGAAGACAAAGAACTTTTAAAGCCATCAGCAGGACAGTGTTTTTTTTTTATATTATTCTGGGAAGATGATAGTGAATATGATGCCCAACCACCAACAGATTCTTTCTGAGATCCATCTGACAATCATGGTGTTGAAATGGCAACTGAAGCCAGCTCATCTTGGAATGAGACACAGATAATTATCACAAATCCTCATTTTTTCCCCCAGCATTCCTTAAGTCTGTTTGACCTAACAGAGAACCATTGATGCAATACTGATGAAGTCACACCTGGACTGTGAAAGCGTGCCTCTATGTCTCTGTTAAGTCACTCGGCGTGATCTCTGGTGACCCCAGAAAATTTCACCTGAACCAGGATAAACCTTGACCCAGTTTGGGAGCTGGACGGACTCAGGAGAACATGTTGGGGTGAATTCTGAACCCGCTGTGTTGCCTTTGGAGCTGTGCCAGTGTGCATTTTCTCAGACGTAGACATCCATACGGTACAGTCTGAAAACTCGGTGAGTTGCTGCACAATACTGCAGTGTGGAAGTCAGTTGGATAAAGATAAACTCTCGCTGAATGATTTCTGACACCAACTGCCATTTGCCAGTGCCCTCTGAAACCTTGAATCCCCCGAGTCTCCACATAAGAACGCTGTCAAACATAGTTGGGGCAGATAAAGTCTGTTTTAGGGATTGTGTTACTGTCCCCTTTGACCCTGCTACCCCCCTCTGTTTCTAGTTTGTTTTTCCTGCTGGCACAAACCCATTCATTTAGGCTGCATTTTGAATGGAACACTGCCAAAAAGTCTGACTCTCTCGACTATCATGAAATTGTAAAAAATTAATTGCCTTCCCCAGAGAAAATATGCTTAAAAGCCCATCCCGGCGCTGAATTTTTGATGAAAGTATTCCATTAAACCTTTTCAGTATTTGACATTTGGCTGCTCATGTTACCCGACTTTAAAGTCAAACATCAAGCACACTTTTCAGTTCTTTTTCACATGTCAGGACTGTCTAATAAGATGTGAAGCATTGATTTAAATGAGATGTTGTTTGTGTGTGTGTGTGTAGGTTTTGTACAGCTTTGTCCTTGCCGGAGGGTGGGGGGGTGGGGGGGGGCATTGTTTTAAGTTCTACAAGGCCAGCTACATGCTTGTGAGTACACCGTGTGTATTATTAGGTTGCCTGTATTTACACGGATCACTTTTATCCCTTTGTGCCATCACAGCAGCTGTCCCCATAACCCAAAAGTTCACTCCATGGTAACATACTCTCCGCAGCTCTCCCTCCTCACTTCCATTCTCCCTGTTTGTTATCCCACGTTGTGTAATTACTGTCAGTGATGATACATAAACAGCTTTCACAATCAGCTGGGGCTCTTTCACGGAGTCAGCACTCAGGGGGTAATGTGAGGGGAAAGGGGAACGGGTATGTTGTTGAAGAAGGATAGTAAGTTTTTTGGGCAGCTTGGGGGCGATGGACATCCGCTCCAGCTGTGTTTAGGAATCTGACAGATAGTGCACTCCATTAATTCCCTTTATTAAGCCTCTGGGCCAAGGCCAAGCCAGGGAAAACGATTGCAGCTGTAACCCTTCACATGCTGGCTGGACTGTGCACTCGTGGCCGGATTTCGCACTGAACAAGTCAGGAACAGAAAGAAAGAGGACTGAGGATGTGGACTAGTTGCTGGATGTGCCTGGAAATGTATATCCGAACAGATATGGATCCAAAATGTCCACATTACACAGCAAGAGAAGAGAGAAATGGCTTCAGGAATGCAAAACAAAGTCCATGACATTTCCCAAAACCCAGTTGAAACACAGATAAACTAGTGAGTTATCAGATCTCCAAATGTTGTGACATTAGGTCAGTGAGAAAATATTGTAATCATAACTCGGTAACTGAAATGAATTGGATTTTGATCTACCACATGAGCAAGGCAGCAAGTTTTGGCCCAAACACCAAAGCCTTCACAAGGGCCTTGAAAATGATTCTCTTGTTGCTTGTTGGCAGATGAATCAAAGCAAGAATATGCCTTGATGTTGTTTGAAATATTTATCAAAAGAGACAATACAAGGAGTGGCACAAATCATAAATATCAAGAAATATAAAAAGCTAATTCAAAGCACATTTTAAGAGGCTGAAAAGTCTTTTACTTTGGAAACATAAGCGGGGCTCAAGAAACAGATACTTGGGAATGAGAAAAAAAAGGGAAAGCAACCATATGGAGGCATAAAACATACCATGACAAAAAGGCTGTTTTTGTATATATTGCATCTCGGACATTATTGCAAAATGGCAGTGGATGACCTCAAAGAGTCGGGCTACTTTGGGATTAGGCACAGCCCACTTTAGGGGGCCGCGGAGGCTGCTCGAGAGTGATTGTACTCTGAGGCAGATCGTAAATAGCCAGGGTGTTCAGTGAGCACACTTCTGGGCCCCCAGTAAGCCCTGTAAGCCCCTTAGTTAGGGCACATGGAGGACTGGGATTACTCTCTACTCTCTTTTGCCTTTTTACAGTCACCAATGGATGGGTGTGTTGTGAAGGACAATGAGTTCAAGTTCGGCTGGAGATGAGGGTGATGAGATTAAATGATGCAAGCAGAGCAAGGGAGTAAATGGTGGTGTTGACTTTAGTGAAGGTGGGGGTCTCCATAACAGACTGTTATGGCGCCCTCTTGGGAGCTTCCTGCACGGAGCATGGCTAATCCAGAGCAGCCCCCGGCCCTTCTGCTTTACAGCTGACTGGGGAAAAACAATAAAAAAAGCGTCCCCTACGCAGTGTGTGGAGCCGGGGCGAGGTGCTGGCAAGAAGCCGATACACTGCAGATATATATGAAAAAGTGTAAACAACCCTCCTGATCCAGGCAGGGTGGGGACCTGCAGGAGCTGCCAGGGACACCTGGTCACTGAGTGCACAGTGAAGGTAGGGAGGGTGTAGTGTACAGCAGTGATGGAACTAAACTACATGTACATATGGGTCACTGGCATGAGCTTCCAGTTCTCAGGCTGTTGGTTTGTCCCTGCAGCGTGTGTTTTCTGATGATGTCTTTCATTTTGGAAAGACTTTGGAATTCAGAAAATACTAAAAGGTCACATCTGTGATCCAAAGAACAGTTTGTCATGCAGTTTGCGATTACTGCCACTTTCAGTTTCACTGTGTGGTAGTTTGATTAATTACATATCTGTTTGTCGTTATGCACAATTAAAAGGTGCCCCCTGAAGTTTTCCTTCAGGCAAAGTTATGTTTGCATTCAGTGCTACTCACCAAAATGAATAGTTTGAACCCTTGAGCTTTGCCTGACATGTTACATGACTTCCCCTCTCATGAAACATTTATAACTCCAGTGTTTCAGTGATATAAAATCTTGACTTGTTTACATTCCTGTGCTACTGAACAGCTTTTTTTAGTCATTTTGCCATTATAAGTGCATAGCTACACATTTTCATTAGTAGCATGGAACAAGCATCAGGACTGTGTATGGCGCCGCCCTGGTGTTTCTTCACATGCATGCACTTCTCTGGCACGTGTGTGATGCACACAAAAGAGTGACTCACTTATAAAAATACCACCCGTAATGCTAACAGTGGTCAAAAACTCCACAGGAAACCTTCAAAGTATAACATCAACTGAGGAGAAGCAGACCTACATCTGCATCCTGCATTATTGCCCAATCATAAACCTTCTCTTAGTACTAATAATACTCAAGTTTATATCTTACTCACATGGTAGATACTTGCAGAGAGGTAATCGTGGTGGGTGATCGGCTGAGGCCCATTTCTCATTTTTGCACCACCTCACCAAACTTAGCCATGTTGTTTACTGCACTGCCCCTGAAGCAGTCTTATCAGTGGCAGACATGTGAACAGAAATGAGCCTTTTATAAATATTGAAGTGTCCTCTCATGAGGATGAGCTCGATTTATTTTAAGATGTATTTTTTTAATGAGATACATTGCAGTTATACTGTATAACAGCATTAAATCTTTCTATAGGACTCCAGATGGAGATTGTGCTCATGTGCTGCAGTAAATGTTGTGTGCTATGGCCATGAATTCAAGGTGTATTTATAAAGTACAGGCTTGTTAGTAAGTCAGTGTTATTGCTATAGTTGTGCCAAAATACTTGAAAAGATGCATAATCACTAATGCTCCACACACAGCTGTTTCCAGAAGTCCCTTTAAACACAGCTGCTGCAGTTTTGTGTGTTTCAAACACTCCGCCCATGTTGTTCCTCCCTTCTCAGTCCCTAAAGCTGTCACCTCAACAACGGGCAGTAAAAGAAGCTTTTGTGCTCCCCTGTTCCTCAGAGAAAAACACCAAAAGCTCAGAGCCAAGTGCATGATGGCCGTCAGGGCAGTTTGTAGTATAAAACTCTGAAAAGGGCATTTGAAAATGTGTTAATAATGGTGGCAAAGTGGCTTGGTTCAGTGTCGAACAGTGAGACTATTGTCTTGGCTCACTTGGAGCCTGCTGGAGAGATTAAGCACCCAGAGAAGAGATGAGGTACAGAGGAGAGGTGGGAGGGAGTGGGTCGCAGGGTTGATTTGAAGGGCTTGGATGGTGGTTTGAAGTGTGTTGTAGGGAGGGGGCTCCCTCGCTCTCGCTCTCTTCCTCTCTTTTTAAATGAGAAGTCGGCGAGGGCAGCTGGAGGCACGCAGTGTGTTGTAGTGCTCTAGGGCCATGTGGTTTGTATTAGTGAGGACAGGGTGTCTGGCACCAGCATAGAGAGTGGGTGGTGCAGAGGGAGTTTAGGTTGTGTGAGGTTGAGAGGTTACAGGACATTTGGATTTCAGATATGAGAGAGGATATGAAGTTCTTCAATGAGAAAGACCAGTTCATGTATATATCTTTGTTTTCAGATGCATTTGACAGATACAGCCATCATGTATAAACACCAGTATACAGACTTAAGGTACTAGCACATTCCATAGACCCCGGCCTTAAGGCAAGCCACTGTTTGTCCAGCCTTCAAGCTGAATTAATGCAGATGGTTGTTAGATTGGTGAAGTCAATCCAGAGCTGATGATTGCAGGCTTTGTGTTCTTGTGAAGAACATACAGTGCACATATTCAATCTGATCAATGAATCATGCTGTATTTAATGTTCTTTTTGGCATGATCATGCATGCAAAGAATACCTCAGAAATGCATTTGAAAGCTCCTATGCAGTCATGTTAGTTTTTATAACACAAACCACAATGAACTGTTAAAAACTACTAAATGACTCGTCTGAATGCAAAATTATCCTCCGGCCAAACCATTAATCATTGCTATATCAAGATAATTAGGATGAGATGGACCAAGTAACTGGGTTGTTGAGTGTTTATTAAGTACACTAATAAAATATAATGCAATCCAACATATCTGGTTTGCAATAAATACTTGTGAATGGTGTAATGGACATATGGTTCAGTATAACACAGCACAGTGCAACAACACCATAACACTACAACAGAA
Organism: Ctenochaetus hawaiiensis; assembly: GCA_029783645.1. Taxonomy (NCBI): domain Eukaryota; kingdom Metazoa; phylum Chordata; class Actinopteri; order Acanthuriformes; family Acanthuridae; genus Ctenochaetus; species Ctenochaetus hawaiiensis. The sequence goes on along the minus strand of JAPZDY010000021.1, from coordinate 24,820,006 downwards.
TGGCCATCCCACCTCCTGACACACTGTCAGTAAAACAGAGTAAGGATGTATGTGAGGATGTATGTTGTGCACGTCTACAAGTTCATTTGTTTCCATTTCGTCAAGCTGGATCAGATATTGATGCTGCAGTCTGCAGGGGACTCGGACCAGGACAGCATGTCAGCAGGTTCCCTGCAAATGCAGAACAAGGAGAGAGCTTACAGGCAAAAACTGCAGGTCTACCAGGAGGCCCAGCAGAGACAAGCCCAACTCGTTCAGAAGCTTCAAACCAAGGTGACGCCACTGTTCAGTAACTGTCACATGAAGAAATAAAGCTACTTTGACTTAAATATGAACATTTTTTTTTTTTTACTCAAAGCTTCTTCAGTATAAGAGGAGGTGTGGAGAACTAGAGGAGCAGGTGCTGGAGAAGACCTCAGAGTCTGAGAAGATGAGATTGTCGGTATGTTTAAATTAGACAGACAGTATTAAACTGTTATTGAACTGTTTTCCTCTTTTTTTGTACAAGGGTTTTTCAAATAAAAGTGTCCAGCAGATGTATTATTTTTTCTGATAAGAATAATGTCACTGCATTGGCCAAGGTGGTAAAATTAATGTTGATCATTATCCCAATGTCAATTCAGTGTTTTATTTACAAAAATATTCAAAATAATGTTAAAATCTTGCTTCATCGAACTAGCTATGGTTCATTCAGACATCAGATCTTTGCACTTCCACATCCCATATAAACATTTTGTTGCAGTTCACTTCTTTACATTTATGCTCTTCCATCTGAAGTAAGTTGTTTATCAAAGAAATAAAAGTAAAGGAATCAAAAGTAAAGAAGTGAAGCATAGTCTCTTCCCATCTTGAATAAGATTTGTGCCTTTATTTAAATGTGTTAAATGATTTAAATATTATTCTTGGCTTCGTGGCCTCCGCAGAGAATTTGGATTAGCAGATTTACACTGTAATTATGTTGCTTTATAAATATTAGCTTACTGCTAACTTCCTACTGCTAGCCTTTACTGAAGTGTTATAAGAATGCCAGTGGTGGTGGTGGTTGTGTGTGTGTGTGTGTGTTCAGCTGCAGGCCCACCTGGACTCGGCCCAGCGTCAGCAGCAGACAGAGCAGGATCTCATCATGGCAAGCCAGACTAAGTCTGCTCAGCTGGAGGAGGAGCAGAGGAGGTGAGTGATGGGCACCGTCCAGGTTACCCAGCAAGGAGAGCAAACTGTACGGCTCCTGTATTTGTGAGCAATAAATATTTGGGAGTTTTACAAAAAAGTGCACAAAGTTTGGAAATCAGATAACACACAGCAGCAGCAGCAGGGAGTCGCTGTTTGGATGCGGGTGGCAAATTGGTGGATAAGCCTGTTAGAAATTTGCTCCTGTTTTTCTTTCTCTGTGTCTTGTTGAGACTCAGTAATCAAGCTGAAATATTTCTGTGAAATGTGTGGACCAGAGATATTCCCAGCAGTTGAGCTTTCCTGCTGTGTTTTTCTCTGTCCTGTTGCAGGGAGAAGGCAGAACCTGCCCTTGGCAGATAATCAGCATCCAATTTGTCAGAGAAAATTAGTGGGACTCTGTTGGCTCTCCTCTCCAAAGCATTTTAATGATGCCTCACATCAAATATGAGCCAACCTCTGCAGTGGAGGCCACATTTTAATGCCCTAATATGTTTGTAGAGTCAGAGAACTTTATTTGAAAAACCCAGAGCAGAAACTTTAACAAGACCCGATCATTTTTACTAAAATATGGCTCACTGCAGAGTAACCAGGCTCCATCCATACAAGCACATTCATATATAAGTGTACCATAAAGATTAAATCCACACCAATGACCTATATGTTTCTGCTTATTATTGGAATCACTCAGTGCCTTTGAACATGATATCATCCTATACATCCCATGCAATCATGGGTTTGGCTTCCTCTCAGACAGATAACCAAACATAGCATGTGGCGTGCTTTACTGTAAGAGGGTTTGTGTTTAGTGTGAGAATGATGTAAATATTTTTGTCAATGACTATACAAGCAAAGCTGGATGAAATTAAATCTAAGTTGACACAGACATTATAAAACTGTCACACATGTGCACCCTTTAAGTGAGGCTGGCAAGGGTGGATCTAAAGGCAGCAGATGTGAAATAGTGATCTGCTGACTGTATGAATGACAGAGTTTGGGTGCTGTTAAAAGATTACAGAGGGGTGTCATGACGGTTTGTTAAGAGAGGAGTGCCACATACTTTCCCAGTGTGACGAGGCTTGTTATCTCCAGGTGTGCCAGCCTCAGCCAAGTCAACTCTGTGCTGCGGGAACAACTGGAGCAGGCAGGCGCTGTCAACCAGGGGCTAACAGAGAGCTTGTGGAAAGCTCGTGAAGATGCTGAGTTGTGCGATACCCGCCTACGTAGAGAGCAAGAGGTGAGAAAAACACGAAATGAGGTGCTAGAGTCAAAAAAGCACCAGGGATAGCTCAAGTTTAGCCCTTTTCTGCACGGAGATTGTGCAATTAAACTCCCATTGAGTTCACATGGGGTAGGAATTCCATTCATGGCCAGTATCGTCAATGCATTCTCATTCCCTGTTCGTTTCATTGCTATGATTTTTGAGTTGTTGTTTCCTGTGAAAACATTCCAACTGCTGAGGGGGAGGAAAATTTTGTGCAAACAATCTGGCGTTCATGCTGTAAATGGGCTACATCTGTTGATTCAGGGAAATCCAATTATTTGTATGCGTGCCAGTGTTCCAGAAACCTGGAGTTCCAGGATTGCATCTGTTTGGGATCACAATAAAACGAGAGGTGCCATCATTCGCTATAAGCAATCTTTGCCACCCACTCTTCAGTCTCCCATCCCCTTGTTGTCTCCCTCTCCCTGCAGACCAGCGCCTCCCGGCTGAGTCGTGAACAGGCTCGTGTCAGATCGTTGTGGCGCCAGGCCGCTTCCCTGAGGAGCGCTTTCACCCAGCTAAGGACTTACACTGACAGGTGAGCGCGGCGTGCTGCCAGAACCCCTCCAGTGACTGAGGATCCCACAAAAACCTCCTCCTCTCCTGTGTATCACACTCACAAAGCAACCACAATCAATCTCTCCAGGTCAGGGATCAAAGTGGGACAGGTCAACAGGGTTTCCAGTTCCCCTGCTCATTGTTTCCTCAAAGGAAGGGGGGGCTGATAGCTTAAGGTGTCAAGCCTCACTGTTGAGTTCATCCATCAAGGCAGAGCTTGAGCCTTATAGGACATGTCTCCTATCATGTTAAACCACTGTGAGCACCATTGAGGAGTAATTTGCTTTAATAATGATTGCTCAGCTCATAAACAGCTGTGATCCTGTCAGAGGCTGTAACTTAAACTGAAGATACTTCAAAGTGAGCTGCGAACCCAGAGTTTAACCACTGCAGACCTCTGTCTTTGTCAGAAACAGACCGTTTTTAATCAGTCTAATTCCTCAACACTGTACGTACAAAACAGCACGTCACATTTACATTCTGTAAAGCTTAATGTGCATAATTCTGTTCAACAGGACTCTGTCTGATATGCGAGGGGAGTGTGTGACTGTCAGTCAGCAGCTGCACGTCGCCTGTATGAGCTTAGAGGCCAAAGTAGCACATGAGAGCACCTCTAGCGGTGTGGAAATTTCAGCACTGGAGAGGCAGCTGAAAGACAAGCTGAAAGAGGCCATGCAGCTGCAGGGTCGCTGGGATGCAGAGAAAGTCGAACTTAACTCCAGGTAAAGTCATCTCCAGATCCACATGGGCACATGTGAATCATGAAGAGTTTGTTTCCTGTCTTTTGAAAGTGTCGGCCAAAGTCATATAACTTTAAGCTGCGTTTCATTTTAGTGGCTGCTGCATTCTGGTTTTAATGACAACTATTCTGAGGCAACTTTGGAAACCCTTAACTTATCTCTTGACATACAAAAGTCTTATATTGTCTCTCTCTGATCCCACGTCAATTCCAACCAGCCCCAGTCCTAAACCTGGGACTGACAACAAAAACCCTGCAGACATATTTTTCAACAGGTTCTGAATATTTTAGCTGAAAAAAGCTTCTTAGACTGAAATAAAAATGCTGGACTGAATTGTTTGATCAATTGCAAAAATCAGGAGAGCTGAATTTAATCTCCTAGATGGAACCTCAGAACTCAGGCTGTTTTCAGTGACAACCACTCCAGTCCTGATACAGAAGAACCAAGTCTTTTGTACCATCTCCAGCACTCAGAGGACTGCAGGACTGACAGGGTCTTTGTATTCTGGATCTTAGCTCGCTTTTGATCTTATCAAAGGTTATTGTTAATCCCATGATTCTGTGCAGAGAATTTGATAGTGTTGATGGTGTAGTAGAGGAGGGGAACATGCCAGTTTTGTGTCTTCAAGGATTCAGGGAATGTCTGTGTGTGTCTGTGTGTGTGTGTTTGTTGTGTAGCTCTCTGTCCATTTACATATATGTTGATCTACGTAGGATCCTGGAGCTGACCGACTCCTTGAAGTACCTCCGCAGCCAGAGCAGTGAGAAGGATACCAGCCTCGACACCATGCAGATCAGTCTGGACAGGATGGTGGGACCTTGGGATTTATGTCTGGAAGGTGGCAGATAGACGGGTGGTTAAGGGGGCTAAATCACATGTAGTCTGGACCCTAGGCTTGATAAACTCCACGACTTCCTTGTCTAGCGGGCTGCCGTCTGGGGAATGTCAGACTTGCTCTGTGTGTGCTGCTTATCTTACCTTAATGGTTTCCTGCTCAGGAGACGAGGAGAACAGAGGACAAAGCAGAGATGGAGGTCCTCCACACAGAGATCCAAGCCCTCAGAAAGATTTTATTCCATATCCACCAGGTTAGAATAAAACAAATACCCTGAGCTCCATCATATGTTAGATTAGCACACAAGAAGGTTAATGCTTCTTCTGTTCTTCTTTATTAAATCTGTCACATGTAGTTGGTTGGTGGTGAGGGTGAAGGCAGCGGCTCTGAAAGTTGGTCCCCCTCACCTCTTAAAGGCCGGTCTCCTCTGAGGAACACCACCCTGATGGCTGTAGAGAATTCTCTCTCCAGGCACCAGAAACAAACTCAGGTTCAGTGAAAGTGGCTTATCTTTGCTGCTCTTTCCTCATTGTGGATGTTTAGAACAGTGGCTTCTGACCTGAGGGTGAAAACCACTAAAAGGGTCCCAAAGTACTTTGAGGAGTCTCAAAATATTTACATATTTCAAAATCAAACTAGAGCTTTATGCATTTCTTATCTTAAATACTGTACTCTGTCTAAAATTCATGATATGAGGCGATCAAGAAGGAAAAATTAGTCCATCTTAACTGCCAGTAGATGAAGCTTAATTTTAGGTCAGAAGCCAAAATGTTGGAAGTATGGATGTATTGTTTGTATGTATTTTTATTCTTATAATACATCCATGGCTTGAAGCCACTGTTTTAGATAATATTTTAAGGAAGACATATAACTGAAGATTCTTTACCAGCATGCCACAAACACTGCACTCACATTCAAACCTCAGGACCTTCGTGGTCGTCTGGATGCTGCCCTGGAGCAGGTGGGCTCGCTGCGTGATCACCTGCAGGAGAGGGACACTGAGAGGAGAGAGCTGGAGCAGAAGATCCAGGAAGTAAAGAGGGAAAGTGAGGAGTCTAAAAAAGCTCTGGAGGAAAAGCTCAGAGACAGCAACAGATATCGCAGCTCACTGGAGCTCATCTCCAGGTACTTCCTGATCATCCCTCTTCATCAGCTGTATTTTGTGTTTTTTTAGCCTTGTTTTGTTACTTGTGAATCAAGCCTTCAAGACTAACGTTGTTTTTGGAAACAAAACATGCAGAAGTAATAATGATTATGATGATGAAAAATATTGTAGCTTAGTTTTATGTCTAATTACCCAGATATGTTTTTCTCTCATTATCAGAAGATATTTGAACATATTGAAACTTCTCCAAAAGCGACATTTACACAGCATTATATAAGAGAGAGAGGAGTAAACTAAGTGTTCTAATGATGATGATTTTGTGATGATTGTGCAGCAGCTGATCTCAACATACTCTCTCTTTCTCTCTTCCTTTTCTCTCGCTGTCTCTGCCTTCGTGTCTCACAGTGAGAAGGGCAGCCTGGAGAAGCTGTTGTCAGGGCTACAGCAGGAGGTGGACTCCCAGCGTGCCGAGCTAGAGGCATTGCGGGGCTCATCGCTGGAGCTCCAGAGACAGCGGGACCTCCTGAGGCAGCAAAGGGAGGATCTGGAGATGCAGCTGGCACGGCAGCGCACTGAGGCCCAGAGAGGGTACAGCCCGAGCGAGGGAGAATGACCGTTACACAACACACACCTCGTCACCCGTGATTGTTTTCGAGCTACGTTTGTTTAGAGTTCAGATCAGTAACACATGTCATTCTCCGGCCGGCAATTCACCCAGATGATATCTGGATGAAAATGTAAATGATTTACATTGCATTACTGCACTCATGCAAGGAGAAAACTTTTTTTTTATTCCTCTTTTTAAGGGTTTCCTTTGCTTCAAAAAATTTGATTAGCTGAGAATTGAAGTGGGACATGCGATATGGCAGAAAAGTAACTCCCTCAGTGTTCTGGCCTTTGGCACCAGCATTGCTCCATCTCTCAAAGTGGAGATGGATTACTGTTAAGGGATTTTGTTTGTATAAATATGCGTGTGTGTGTGTGAGACAAAGAAACAGTGTGAGAGAGAGTCATTTGGTGTTTCAGTGAGAGGAGCCTGGAGGAGCTTGAAGGGAAGCACTCAGATCTTCGTAAAGAGCTTGTGACAGTTAAAGAGGCTCTGAGTCAAATCACCCTGCAGAAGGAGGTGTTGGAGGACGATAAGGCCAGCCTCGCTCTGGCTCTAAGCAAGGTACGCTGCTTGTTCTGCAGCAGGTAGCCTGGTTC
>JAPZDY010000021.1:24788664-24813031 GCA_029783645.1 Ctenochaetus hawaiiensis | reverse complement strand
GGAGGAGCTTGAAGGGAAGCACTCAGATCTTCGCAAAGAGCTTGTGACAGTTAAAGAGGCTCTAAGTCAAATCACCCTGCAGAAGGAGGTGTTGGAGGATGATAAGGCCAGCCTCGCTCTGGCTCTCAGCAAGGTACGCTGCTTGTTCTGCAGCAGGTAGCCTGGTTCGTTCCACGAAATCCTCTGTGAGGGTTTAAATCATTCTAATATTCATGATTCACTGCGCAGATGGAGTCCCAGAGTGCTGCACATGAGTTAGCCCTCACCAAACTGCAGAATCAAGAGGCTGCGCTGAAAGATTCTCTGGCCAAAATGGCTGCTCTGAGCGAAGGCTTAGCCAAAGACAAGGTGGAGCTCAATCGCATCCTGCTGCAGGTCAGTAGCTCTGCACTTGCCCTTAACATTGATGGAAAGCAGAGTTGAAGGGAACTGAAGTGAAATATATTTTGCTTCCCTTTCAGACAGAAGGCGAGAAAGCAGAACTGGGTGAACGTAGACGGGAGGCTGAGGTGGAGCGGGCAGCAGCCAGGGAGGAGACAGCACGGGTGCAGCAGGAGACGATGGACCTGCTCGCTGAGAAACAAGCCCTGGAGAGCTCCCACAACCACCTGCACGATGTCTGTCAGAGGCTAGAAGCAGAGCTGAGCCTGCTGCAGAGGGAGAAGGCTCAGGTCCTGGAACAGCACTCCCAGGTCAGATACCACCGACCACTCACACACCTCAGCCTCCACCCTCACAGCTCCCACCACCTGGGAGAACCACCGTGATGTTGTAAATGTCTTTCAGCAGTTTTGTAGAGCTTGTTGTCACATTAAAATGTATTGTAGGTTCTGAACACATCTGCCATGTTTTTTTTCCTTTTAAATGGGACATGGAGAGCAGTTCGAGCCCCACTCTGTGTTTTATGAGTAACCTGGGACATAACAAGCAAAGGTTATTCATGAACAAATGTGAATCGGAAAAGATAAATAGATAGACATATAATATCCAGCAGGGGTTAGTGAAAGACCCAATAAATTTACACCCAAAGTTATTCCCATTCATCGCTCAGCAGATCCAGATCTCTGAAAGAATGAAAAGAATTCTCTCTTGTTTTGTTTTCTGTTCTGAATGTGAAACTGGAATATCTGCGTTGATCTCACCTAGAATATAACAAACCTAAACAATTTGACAAATTCCAACCAAACATTTTTAGATAGCTTATCTGTGAAAATAAATCTGCCGTGTATTAAACAAGCCATGGAGTGGCCTCCATTGCACTAAAGCTCATGTTCCATCCTTTACTGGGCACCACTCACACCCATAACATTGGTGTAATTCATCCAACTTAATATTTACCTAAGGAGAGGCTGAAAGACATCATGTGCTAATATTTAGTTAGTGCGAGTTCATTTTAGTTTGGCTCAAAATCAAATTACAGTGATTGTTGCTTTTCAAACAATCTTTTAGGGTGAAATATTAGAAGTTGCAGGGGCCCATTAAAGACTCAGCCATTGTGTGATAGTGTGTTCGTAACAGGCCCCGAAGGCACAGCGTATCGGAGAAATATCATTTTGAGATCTCACAGTTTATACTATGTGTCATTTTTTTGTGCTTAAGAATTACAACTTTGTTATTGTTTTATTTAAAGCGGGAGAATAACACATAAAGGAACTGTTTGACATTTTGGGAAATAAGCTAATTAGGTTTCTTGGTGAGAGTTTGATGGGGAGTGAATATGAAACTGAAGCCAGAAGCAGGTTAGTTTAGCTTTGCATTAAAGCCTAGTAGACTAGGGCGAACAGCTAGCCTTGTGCCACCAAAAAATAAAAAAAAACTTGCCTCCTAAGAGCTCTAAAGCTCATTAATGAACTCATCATACCTTTTTGTTAAATTTGTAAACTTAATGTCAAGATGAGCTTGTGGTTTTTTAAGGGACTTAATGCAGGAACATATAAGGCAAGCAGCCGATACTTCGGGAAGTCACAGAGTGGATACAGTATAGAGACAAGATATAGAGAGTTAATTTATGAGCCACAAAATTACCTTTGGACAAAGCCAGGCGAGTGGTTCCTCCTTTCTTCCAGCTTTAATGCTAAGCTAAGCTAATGTCTGCAAACTTTAACTTCATATTTAGCATACTGACATGAAAGAAGTACAAGTATTCTCTCTTTTATAAAAAAAAATCTTTCTTTCTAACCTTTGTTCTATGGTTGTGGGTTCAGTTAGTGTTATTGCCTTGTTGTTTGTGAACATAGTATCTTGGTTAAATATCTATCATTATCAATGACACAATCATTTATCTTTCTGTTGCACAAGACTTTGCATTCCTTAGGCATTTAATCCCTGAATTTCCTTAATTGTAACATGCACATATTTCAAAAGTCAGTATAATTTACGACAATCCCAAAAAATGTGTGTGTGGTTTGCCTCTCCTTTCCTGCATATCCAACTATATGATTGATGTGAACTAGTGTGTGTACTCTTTATAGTAGCGGGTTAAGTTCTACTGTCCAGACTCCCTGCGTGTCCTTGAATTTGTGGAGCTGTGCTGTGTTTTGCTCATGCTGACCCATATTTTGGTTGTAATTTCATGTTCAGGTCCCGCTTCCATTCAGTCTTACTCCACTCAGTATTTTCAGTGATAATTTGTTGGTGGAGTTTATTCATCTTGAATAGAATTCACTATGTTTTGCATGAACTGCACATTTTTTCCAGTTCATTATTTGTGTGGCTAGATATAGGTCCTGTAGTGTGTCACGGTGATTTAGGTGGTAAATGGGAAAAAATCCTAACCCCACTAATCATTTTTGTTTTGCTTCAGGCGGTGCATTTGTTATGGCCCTGCAGTTCCTATACACTGTCATGAATCACTTAAAGTTTGTTTAATTTATGCTTCGTAACAGCAAAAAAAGGGGCATGTAGAGTTCGATGTTAGTTCAGCAAGCGTGGCTGCGTTAAGTGTAGAGGTCGAGTGGTTCAGTCTCAACCCAACAGATACACATTACCAACCATAACGTAACTGTTAATGTAGGACTTCCTTCTGCTGCTCACACTCTTACTCCTGAAAAATGGGCTCCGCAGTCACGGCAGTGCAGCTCTGACGTGTGTGTTATGGTTTGAATGCACATCATGATTTAGTGTATAGTTTCTGCTCTAAGCAAAAAAGTATAGATTAATTTCTTGATCGTATATTTTGGTTTGTGTGTGTTGGTCTCCAGGTCAACAGGCAGATGCAAGCTGTTTCAGAGGAGCTGTGTGCGTGCAGGAAGGAGCTTGAGACACAGACCACAGCCCTAAAGAGAGCTACCCATGACAGGGAGGAGCTGGCCAAGGACAAGGCTGCTCTGGATGTCAGGCTCAACTCAGCTGACCGAAACGCCTGTGGTCTCACGCAGGAGCTGGTAGCACTTAGGTCTGAGTGTGTTTGTCTGTGTTTGTGTGTATTTGTTTGTGTGGTCTGACCTCTAAAATGTTTTGGAATCGTTTTCAGATATCAAACCAGTTTTCCCAGTTTGTTTTCTGCACTTGCATTCAGCACAAACTACAGTTAAGTTGTTGCTGTCCTCACTGGCGGAGGTCAGGGTCAGGGTGGGGGTTAAGCATGTCTCAGTTATGGTTATGGTTAGGTTAAGAGTGCGAGGAATGAGCGCAAATCAGTACAGTCTCCTCAAAAGCATCATAAACAACTCAACTGTTTGTGTGTCTAAGTCAGACCAACTGCCAGTGTGTGTTTAAGGTCATTTTAACATTTTAAACAGATTTTACTGTATAAAACACAGCTAGTTACATGCAACAAGAGTCTTTAAGTAACATGGTTTTATTTGGAAACTTTGCTCATGATGGATCATTGGATTTTATGACCTTCTACACCTAGTGGTTCAAAGGTGTTTTTTCTGAGCTCAGACCTCTTCACCGCTGTGTTCCAGGGCAGAGAAGGAGTCCCTGGAGAAGGCTCTGTTTGAGAGCCAGGAGCTTGCCTCGTCTCTGGAGGCCGAGTGCACCAGGATGGAAGGGGAGAGGCGCAGCTTGCTCCTGGCTAACGAGGCCTTGACGCGTGAGTAGCCCCCTCCCTCAGAGACCCCACTGTCCTCCGTGCCAAGCCCCCTGGCCATGAAGCCTTTCCAACAGCCCACTAGAGATCCATATTTCAGCTGTGAGCTCTGCAACAGCTGGGCTGCAGGATCACTGGAGCTGCTTTCTCAGCTGACCAGGATCCCACCACTCCGCACAAACACACATGGATCAGATAAGTGGTGTTAGCTAGCATGTTCCACATAAAAACAAGCATCAGTATCCCGTGAAAATAAAAAATAAATAAAATCTGGCTTATCCTGAGTTTCTCCATTCAATAATTGAGCAGCAATTGAATGTACCTGTCCAGGTGATGGTGCTCGGATGCGTGTGGATGCTGAATGCCAGTTTGCACAAGCTGCACAAGAGCGGAGAATGTTGGAGGAGAAGCTGGCCCAGGTGGAGAGGAATACCCAGCTGAGCCTGAACAACAAAGAGAAGCTTCACAGAGAGCAGCTCGAAGCCGAACGCCGGCAAAAGGTGCAGAGGGACTCACGTGGTTATGTTGGCTTGACAAAATTTAAATCAGATGCTTCGGCTATCTAGCTAAATCAGAGGTGCATGTGTTTGGTTGACAGGAGCAGCAGCGTGCAGAGCTGACGGTTCAGCGGGAGCAGGCCGAAGAGCAGCTGCGTAGACAGTGTGAGGAGCTGCGTGTGCACAGCCAGAAGGAGCTGCAGCAGGTGCAGGAGGAGCTGGCCAGGCTGCAGCAGGACAGCAACCAAAGCCTCCTGCAGGCCGAGAGTGAGAAGCAGCAGGTGTGTGACGCGGTGCCATCAGAGGTTTGCTGTGGTTGTTTTAGATTATATTGAACCTTAAAATGTGGAAAAAAAATCAGGGTGGCCTTTAGGTTTGTCTCATAAACACAACAGCTGCTGTGTTTGCATTACTGCAGTATGAGTCCATCAAAAATCATTTGTAATGCCAGCGTCATGCAAGATGCTAAGTTAATTTCTTGCCCCTCACTGAGAGTTTATTTAAGCATTTCAGGTGTATATAAATCTCTTTTTTTTTATATTTTTGTTTTTTTAAAGAGGGACAATGTTAGTCAAGAGGCTGTTCTTCATTTGCAGTCCCTGTATGGATGTTAAAAACTCACTCTAAAAAACATAATATAACAAAATAAAATAAAATTGAATCATTTAGATGATTTATTAGCATACAGCAATAAAAATGAGAATGCTTATAAAACATCATTCAGAGTTATACAACACTGTCAGTTATTTTACTCAGTTTTAAGGTTTATAAAACCAGAAATGCAAATTAAATATTCGTGTTACAGAAATATGGACAAAATAAGACATCACTGAGTAGCATAATTAAGACTCTGACCGAAACTTGAACAAAGAAGTCAAGTAAGTTTCATTTATATAGCATCAAATCACAATATAAGTTGTCTCATGATGCCTCATGTAGAACAGGTCAAGTCTACAAATTTTAATTTGCAGAGACTCACTAATTCAGCAAGCACAGACATAAAAACAATGCACAGTATATTAAAAACACAAATCATTCTGACAAAATATAAAAAGGTACAGGGCAGGTACATGAGGGCAAACTGGGGACAGAAAGATGGCGACAGGTAACAGCAGACAGCCGGCGTATGGAGTGAGCTCACCTCCTGCCAGACAGTTAAATTGCTAAAAGTTCTGCCGTAGTCAAGTTTAGTTAGGTGAAATGCAAAAAGATGAAGGACCAGAGACTGTGCAGAGTCTTGTGTAGCCCCGAGGGAAGGAGGCACTTCCTCTGCATGCATGAGTCTTATTGGCCTACACAGGCTTTTTAAGAGAGTTTCTTCAGGTTGGTCTCAGAAAAACACAGTTGCAGTGTATGCTGACTGAAGAGGGACCCAAGTATTCCAAGGCCCAATTTGTTCATGACTTAACAGATCAGCATTGTTTGCATACTTTTTTTACAACTCTAAAGGTTTAGGAGTGATTTCATGTCAACAGGTTGGAAAAGTGAATTGATGTTAGCAGGTCTTAAAAAGTCAAATAGCACCTGTGTGCTAATAGCACTGTGACTGCACCTGCTCCACCTGCCTCCACCTTAAATATCTGTGTTAATTTCTCTGTGGCCACACTTTTTGTGAGGTATCTGACGCAGTAAATGACGCTGACCTCACAGTCTGTTGTGACCAGGCTTTGTCCCGGATGGAGGCAGAGAAGGCTGCGCTCACAGAGAAGCTAGCAGCGCTGCAGCAGGACCTGGCTGCAGAAGGTATGGAGCGTGAGCGCATGCAGAGGGAGGCGCTGAGAAAAGAGGAACAGGACAAGGTAAAACATGGCTGGATCTTACTGACTCTGATCACTTTTCTTGCTCTTTACATATAACTCAGTTAACTTATTTTATTATATTGCAGAATGCAATGGCCGTCCTTCAGTCTGAGCTGCAGGACTTACGAACTCAATTTGAAGAGTCCTTGAACTCCAATGAGATTGCCAAGAAGAGTCTAACTGAGCAGGTCAGAGAGTTGAACCAACAAAGAGAACATGCACAACAAGAGGTGAGAACCCTTAATCATTTCACCAGTTTATTCATCCTTTTTAACAACCTCGAAGTGATGTTAGGATGTTGATGTGAACATGGAAATCTAAACAAATTATTGAATAAATGGGGCGGATGTCACCGGAGTTGGGTTGTACAGAGGGATGACAGAAATGGATAGAACGTTACAGGCTTGTTTGGCTTGGCATGGGATGGTAGACCACGGATATGCCTCTGGAGTGAGGGGGAGTTTGCACCAATTAGTGGGTCTGCTGGTGTGAGGGAGAGCCATTTACCAAAGGCCGCTGTTGACATTGGCCAATGCCGCAGAGCTTTACTAGCATCAGGGTGCCATCAGGTGCAGAGTGCGCCCGGCCAAATCCTACAAGCAGAGGTGGTGTCCACTCTTAAAACTCCCACTTAGCACTTGCTCTCTGTGTCTTTTTCCTGTCAGGTCCACTGAAAAAAAATGAGTTCCATTGACATTAATACAAACATAAATGTGCAATTAGAGACTATGATTTTGGCCCAGTGACATACCTCTTTGAGCCAAATGAGAGCCGTAAATCTCAACTCTTGGGTTTGCTTAAGGTCAGGATTCCAGGCACAGGGTCGCTGGGCGTTTTTTTTAGTGAAATAACAAGCTCACAGTCACCTCATTAAGGTGTAGCTGCAGAGTTGTAAGGGCCTCACCATGCCTGGATTTAAAAGCCTTCCTCCCCTTGCAAAAGTGGATTGTTTATCTTTGTGGGACTTTTTAGTTTCAATAAAACAGCAAAAATCAGGATCTTCCCGTCTCCCCTCTGTCTCCTTAGTCTTGTCAAAGTATAGCGAATGAGGTCGTGTGGAGCCGGAGCAGAAGAGTTTTGAGGTTTGGACAGCCCTCCCTACTATATATCAAGTCAGACTTCAGCGGCACTGTCATACTTGGCCTCCGCCCCTGCTCGTTTCCTTGTTTGATTATTTCCACTTATCCCATCTCAGGAGTCTCACGTCAGACAGTGACAGAGCAGGAGCGAGAGCGTGTGACAAAAAGCTAGCGAGCATGAAAGAGGAAGAGAGCGAAGGGGAGAGAGGGGGAACGAGAGGGGAGGATACGGTCCCTGGTACCATATTATGAAATCAAAGTTTGAGTTAACCCCTTGTTTAAATAAGCCAGCGGGGGAGTGTTTATTTTCTCCCTAGCAGCAGCGAGAGGCTGGCTCCACTGGGACTCCAGGTCCCCCTCTCCCATCCACATAACACAACACTGCTGCCCTCATATTCTCTGCCCCCCCCCCCGCCTCCCCAAAACCTCTCACCCCCCTCAAAAAATCAGATAAAATAAAGGATAATTGGCCAGATCAGCGCTGACTTGTTTTTCTCACATTAGAGTTTATGAGAAAGAACCATCTTGTGTGGCCTCTGAGCATAACACTCCTCCTCCTCATCCTCCCTCTCTCACCCCACCCCACCCCACCCCCCTCCCCCTTCCACCTCAGGGGGGTGCTGCTGTTTATCATGTAGCTCTCTGTGGATTCTTTACACTGCGAGCTGCAGTAAGGAGATGGGGAGAGACAGCACCTGGCTTCAGGCCCAACTGGCTCTTATCCATACCCAGATAAGCTCTGTCCTCCCTCTTTCTCCCGCTACACACAACATACTGCTATAAAACAGAATATAGGTCATAGAGTATCTTGAGATTGTGCACATAGCACTTAAAAGCGGAGATGTCAAGGTTAAGCTTTCAAACAAAGGAGCGCTAATGCATCACCTGATCCCAAGAAAGTCTTACAGTATGTTGTAATACTGTATGTTTGTGCTTTAGTGTGCTGAAGGATTTTTTCCTGTTTGATTTAAATGATTGTACAATTCAGTCCATGTGTTTTGTTTTCGGTGTCCTTTAGATAACAAACTCACAGAGGTTTCTGATGAATTTTGAGAATAGAGGCTTGTGTTTGTTCGGTTACCGGATTTTATATTGAAAACAGACAGTTTTAAAGTCAGTTTAAGACTTATTTTTCTTTTATAAGTCCTTATTAACTCTTCAATAAACCACGTTTGTACCCTCCTGGAATTTATATGACCAAATAAACTCTAAAACGTGTTGACAACCAATCACAAAACCTTTAAGAAGTAAAAAAAAAACTTGTTACTATATGGGAGTTTATCTGTTAATATCATGGCTAAAAAGTTTACAGTTCATCCATAATACCTCCTAATTAACCCTGATTGACGGTCCATTTTCTGTAAACTGGACCTGAAGTTAGAGGGCCTTCGTCGGCAGCTGCAGGAGGCAGAGGATGGAGTTATTAAAGGCCAAAAGGAGCTGATTAAGGCTCACAGGGAGCTCCAGGATTGCGCCCAGGATCGGGACAAGCAACGAAAAGAAGTCCTTGACCTGAAAAGACTTTTGGGTGATGAGACCAGAGAGAAGGAGGCCATCCAAGCCTCTAACCAGGAGCTAAGAGCTTTAATCAAGAGAGCAGAGAGTGACAACAGCAGGTACAGCCGACACACAGAACCACAGATTTCCTGTCTGTTCATTAGTTTTAAATGTTTAGCAGCATTTTTAATGTTTTTTGTCTGGTTATTCTTGAACTTATCTTTGAATAGCTTAAGAAGGGCTGTGGAGGAGAAGGAGCAGAAAGTGACCGTCTTAGAGGAATGTAAAAGCTCGATGCATGAGGAAGCAACCGCTCTGCGGCGCAGCATGAGAGAGCAGGAGAAGTCTCGCCTGCAGGCACGACGAGAGCTGCAGGAGCTGCGCCGACAGGTGAGAGATTTTTTAAGGCAACCGCTTTCCATCTGATTTATTTCAAATAAAGGATTACCTTCACGTGGTGTGTGCTGTGTTAACATGAGCAGGTAAAGGTCCTGGAAGGCGAGAACAGCCGGCAGAAACAGGAACTGGAAGAGCTGCAGGCCCGGATATGTCAGGAGGAGCAGAAGGAGGAGGAGGCGCGACGCGAGGCTTTCACTCTGAAGCAGAGAGTGCTGGAGTGTGAAGCTGGTAGAGAAGCAGCGCTGAATGAGGTAGAAAGCCTACGGGAATCAGTCTGCCAACAACATGCTCAAGCAAACATTCCACCTTTACATACACCATGTTTGAAGGATACCTGTTCTCACGCAGAGACGGAGAACATGAACTGAATGTCGATGGGTTGTCTTTGGTTTTACTGAATAATCTTTTGTGAATATGACTGATCAGTTAATCAAGCAAACTATATTATTACCACCAGAAATCAGAAAAAAACAATGTTAATATATGTTTTGATTAACAGTTGATAAATTAGGCTTTGTATTGTATAAAGTAAGGTTTTTTTTAACCTACTCCGTCCCATATCCCAATTTTGAGAATTCCCAAATACTCTTGACTGCAACAGATTGTCAAGTTACTGCGTGGTTCACTTTTGTTTTCTGTTTCCAAGAGCATGGAGGCAACTTGAAATGTATTCCTCATTATTATAATGTATCTAGAGCCCGCTTAATGTGTCCTTTTTCACCTTTAATACAACGAATATGTATCACCACTTTTTGAATTATCATATGACCTTGTATCTATCTTCTTCTGTAATCTGATTACATTCTTGCAAATACAAAAAAAGTAAATGCAGACAGCTGACATGAATCAAGGATGGATAATGAATGAACCTTGTTTGTCTTGTGTGTAGGTTGCAGGTCTGCAACGCCGTGTGGTGGAACTGGAGACAGCGGACCATCAGAACCGAGAGCTTCTGCAGGAAAAAGAGGCTCATCAGCAGCAGTGTGAGCAGAGGCACAGAGAAACCACTGCCGAGCTGAGGGAGGCACTAGAAGATGCCAGGATCCAGGTGGAGGAACACTCTGTGCAGCTTGGCCTCACTGGAAGCAAAGTTCAGGGTCTGGAGGAGCAGCTACGCCTGGCTGAAGCCAAACGCAGGGACCTGGAGCTCAAGTTGAGGGGACTGTGTTCAGCTCTGCGTTGCACTGTTGGAACCAGCTATGTGAGGCCTACAGGCACATCCAGGTCCCGTAAACGGTCTTCTTCTCCCTGGAGAAACCAGCTACAAGTGAAAGGTACAGGTCATGTTCATGTGTCATGAGGTGTCTTGACGCCATTTTTGCTATGAGAAAAGTAGTTTTGAGTGTCTTCTCTGGTCAGGGGGAGACAGTGTGACGGAGGGATCCATGCTGTCTTTGTCTCGTGGTGAAGATGAGGAGCTGGACGTGGACTTGGTGCACTCGGCACTGAGGGAATTTCAGCAGGAGCTCAGGGACACACAAAGAGACAGGGTACATTTGATTGCTTTTAAAAACACTCAGTGACACAAGCCTTCAACTCTGGCCTTGTTTTTCGTTCATGCATTGAGATACAAGTATGTATGTTTGATCTATGTTCTACGTGCATATGTGCATTGCAACACTGTTGGCAAGTGTGTTACTGCAGTTCAGAGCCAAAGACAAATTTCCCTGTGGGACAATAAAGTATATCTTATCTTTTCAGACCATCAGATCAGTTCATCAATCATAAACGGAGTTGGTTTTTTTTATATTTATTTTAAAGGATTTTTGGCACGTTTTGAAATCACGAGCATGTTTTCTCCCTTCAGGATGAGGCCAGGGCTCAAATAGTTAGTCTAAGCCAGCAGGTGACAGAGCTGCAGGGCAGCCAGGAAAAGTCAGCCACCCAGCTGCTGCAACTACAGAAGTGCCTGAAGCAATCAGAGCAGGGTAAGTGGATCATACGAACACATTTAATGACAGATATTAATTCTGTTTCCACTTAACACATATTTAACATATTCTTTCAGGAAAAAGAGAGATGGCAGAGCAGCTGCACAAGGCACAAATGTCCCTTTCCCTGCAGGAAGAGGCAGCACGTCGAACAGAGAGGGAGAAGAGAAGCCTCGAGGAAGAAATGTGTCAGCTCAGGAGCACTCTGCAAGCTGCTGAGGCCGAGTCCAGGGCACTGACAGTATGTAAAAGACAAAGACAAAAAATATAAAATTAAATAAAGTACAGCATCTCTAGTGATAACTGCTGTGCTCATTTCTCCACAGGACAAGCTGGAGCTCTTGCAGGGCTCAGAATCTCGTGCAAATGTAGAACAACGGAAGCTGAAGGAGTCCCTGGAAGCATCAGAGAGCAGGGTGAGCCGTCTGGAGCTCTACCAGCGCAGCCTTGAAGGTGAGCTGCAGAGGACGCAGCTCAGGGCAGCAGAGCTGGACGCAGAGGCCGATGCGCTGCAGGAAAGACTGACGGAGCTGAGGAGGAAGCTGAATGAGAGCGAGGACCGGTGTGCAGCGCTGAGGGTCAACGAGGAGAAGCTGGTCACGTCGCTGGCTCGAGCTGAGCAGCATGAGAGCCAGCTGAGAGAACAGGTCACCAAACTGTCAAACTCCCTCAGTGACAACAGGACCAGCAGCGAAGCCCTGCAGGAGCAGATCACACAGCTGCAGAACGCTCTGACTGCCAGCGAGCAGGACCGACGGCTGCTGCAGGTACAAAGAGTTAACTTCAACTCAGAGTACTCAAAGATACACACTTTAAGTGAGCAAAACAACCGACAGAAACACATTTTACAAAAAAAATATTTCCTGAACATAAATCAAGTTGTGTGCAGTGTGTATTTTTTTTTTTTTAAGTTTTTTGTTTCTCTCAACATCAGGATCTTTAATTGAAACTTCAAGATAAAACGAATATCCATGCTTCCTTTGCTGTACTTTGATTTACAGTGCAGCTATATAACCTTCTCAGCTCCACACTGAGCATTTTTTATTTACATTAGCTGCTGTGGTTTTCCAGAAGGACCTCAAAGACTTAGCAATAAAATGCTCAGGCAAGCTCATTAATTCTCCATGAGTTTCTCAGGAGGGCTTTCCAGTCTTAGTTTGGGACTGCACTTTAAAGATACTGAGCAAACAAAAACATGACATGCCTGGTATAAATCTCTTGATTTGCTCAAAAGCTGTCAGGTCATTAGAGTAAAAAGCGAGAGAAAAACACCAACTCTTGACTGCAGCTTTCAACGGTATGTCAAGAACAGTAAAAGAGACAAAATATTAAGGAAGTTGAAAAATATGAGTGCAGGCTCGGTGCAAAATTGAAACTGCTTGAAGCTGAGTGCCTCATTGTTCAGTGTACCTCAACATGTGTGTAGGAGCGTCTGGATAAAACACGAGATGCCCTGTCAGAGAGCAAGAGGCTGAACCACAAGCTAACAGAGCAGAACCAGAACCTTCAGAGAGCCCAGGAGGACTTAGAGTTCAGAGATTCTGAGCTGGAGAAACATAACTGGACTCTGAAGGAGGTGAGTCACTCAGAGGTTAAAGTGCAAATGGAGGTGCGAAGGTTTGGACTCAGTTTTGATGTGTGAATGACTGACTGTATCCTAGAGTCTGAAGCAGCAGCAGGAAGCTGAACTGCAGGCTCAGGGGATCTCCCAGCAGCTGCAGCGAGAGAAGGAGGAACTCCAGAGGAAGGTCACCGACCTTCAGGGCTCTCTGCACAAGCTGCAGAGTGAGCGAGCAGAGATGGAGAAGGTGCTGATGCGCCTCGGCAGAGACAAGTCAGCACTCAGAAGAGCACTGGAGAAGGTGAGCTGACCGATCTGCTGTGTAAGACTTCAGAAAAGGTTGTGAAGATAGAAAAAAAGCTTATTTTCTTTCTTATCAAGGTAAACGTGAGGTTACATCCAGCGGCCATTTAGCTTAACTTAGCTTAAAGACTTGAAACATTTAAAAACAGCTGACACATTTTCCAAAATATTAAACATCTCCTTCAGTCCCTGTCTTTAGGATTAGTTCAAACTTGTCCTGTTTGAATAGAACTTGTCTAAATCATAGTTAAAAATACATATTGATGCCATTAAATACAAAAAATAGTAATAAAAAAACAATTTGAGGACTTGGAGAGACAGATGGAAAAAGGTTGGTGCAGTAGTTACAGTAAAGAATATATATAAAAAAGAAAGAAACAAGTTTAGAAGAAAGTTTTATAAAAATAAATCTCAAATTTATCGATGGATCTGGTTACCTTGGAGAGAATCTGTTATTTTCTGTGGCAAGCAGGTGGCGCCATGATGTGACTGAACATTTGTGTACAAATGTGTTCAGTTTGTTCTCAAAGGTCTTTTAACTGTTCTGATGTCATTTGAAGCAAATCAGATAAATTCTCTACGATGATGCAACAACATCTGTAAATGTCCAAAAACTGTCAAAACTGCATGTTAAAGTCCTGTTTGGTTTAAGGTTTAGCTCTCGATTTAAAAAACTAGTTTTATAAAAGCAAAAATGCAGCAGTGAGTCAGCCGCTCTGATGCTGTGGATGAGAAACATAATGTTCATAATGTCACAGTAAGAAAACAGTAAAAGCCTGATCCCCCTTCTGCTGGACCCCAGAACCTTAAAGAGCTTTTTGGTCAGGAGACCTGAAAAGTCTCGGTGCTGAATATGAGGTGGAATATTTGAAATATATAGCGGAGCCAAACCACAGAGGGGCTTTAAAATGTAATTAAAAGTGTCTTAAAGTCAATTCTAAAACTGCTGGAAGCCCTTGTACATATAGAAGCCAGGACTGAAGTAATAGGCGTTTAGTGTTGGTCAGAAGCCTCGCTGCCACTTTCCTGCAGTTGCCGAAGCATTAAGGCACACAAAGGGGCAGTTACATTAATCCATGCAGGAAGAGATGATTTTAGTAATTACGCTGTACTTTGTCGTCTGTTTAACATGGTTCCATTTTCCACATATTCACCTCCTTTGTCCCACGTTGTACAAAGAGATCTGAAAGAGGTGGAAACATATAGGTGGAGTGTGAGAACCGCGAGGCTCTGAGCTTGGCGTCTGCTACACGCATTACAGGAAGGCGCATGAGTGCAGAACAGCCTCGGTTAAGTCCTTCACATTATGTCACCCTCATGTTGTTGTCAGGTGGAGATGGAGAGGCTGCGGAGGGAGGAGGAGGCGGCAGCAGCGGCCAGAGAGAAGGAGCAGTTGGGGCAGACGGTTCGCAGCCTGAAGGAGGAGCTGGCTGAAAAGCAGGAGGAGGTGCAGAGTGTGCAGGTCGGAGGCTGATGCTGCTTGATGGGGGGGGGGCGGGGGTCACACTGCAAGCAACTTTGCATCAGATAACCAGAGGACATTCAGCTGATTCAGACAGGAAACAGCCATCACTAAACCATCAGCCTTTCATGAAATTGTATAATTCATTTATATTTTTATGGAGGTATTACCTAGTATTTACATATATTTGACCTAAACAAAGTGTCTTTTCTAAGCTGAATAAGGCCTAAAGTGAGATGTTTGTGTAACTCATTTTATATTTAAGAATAGTTGGATGTTTTTTGTATGAATCTGAAATCCTCTCAAACTGTGTTTAAGGTGGTTTAAGCTCACTGAGTGCAGTTAGTTGTTGCTTTGTTTGCATGAAAGACAGATTTCCCTGCACACATAGAGAGCTGCAGAAAGTTGCATATGAACTGCGGTGGAATATCAGTCATTTTTCTCAAAGGGAAGCTGCTTCTGTTCTTGTATATTTTCATTTCAGAGAACCGAGAACTCCTCTGAGCTCATGACCTCAGTGACCTCAGGGTCAGAGAGCCTCTGCCTTTTCTGTTACTAAAACCAATGTGACTGTCTGCAGGCCCAAATCTCCCAGTTGGAGCACTGTCACGCACAGCGCCTCCTGGAGGTGACAGCCCGCCATCACCAGGAGCTGGATGTGGAGACGTCTCGTCTGAGAGACAGTCAGCTCCAAGCAGAACAAGCCTTGGAGACGAGAGAGAAGGCTCATCGCCAGAGGGTCAAATGCCTGGAAGAACAAGTATTTTATTTCTAGAGTGGATTATTTGTTCTACAGGTTTTTGTCTGTGTTTGTGTAACCACTCCCTGCCTTTTTTTTTTGTTTTTTTGGTTTGTTTTTCATAGTTGTTGACTCTGAAAGAGCAACTCGATGAGGAGACAAGAAGACGACAGGCTTACTTCAATCAGATGCTTCAGCCTGGTGTGTGAGCAGAGACCCTGCGGTGACGTATGTAGCACCTCTGGCTGCTTCCCAACATCATGTTACAAGCTACGTCCACATGTGGAAGCACACACACACACACACACACACACACACACACAGACGAACACTCTTAAGGCGTTTGCTCCAATTTATGCACATGTGCACACCGGATTACGTTAATCTGCAGGAAAACTCAACAACAACAAACAATGAGTGTTTTGTTTATGAGAGGACTGGATGTGCCAAATTGTTTTTAGGATTTCCTCTGACTCGCTACAGTGACTGTGTGTGTTTATGCTGTGCCTTTTTTTTTTTTTTTAGGAAACGATGTGATGAAACGTTTCCATAGGTTCTTTATTCTCGAATGATTGTTGGTAATCGTTTGTAATACTGATCATGTTCTCATTCTATTTATCACAATCACTGTTTTTTGTGACCTGATGAGAATCATTCACAAGTATTTGCAATAATATTCGCATATTTTCCTTTCAGATCATGTTATTAAAAGTTTATGGCGTAAATCACTTTTTTAATATGTGTTATGTTTGACTCAATCAGTAATAGTGTGTGTGCAAAAGTTGGAAATGTTTTTAATAAACTGCCTGTATGACAGCACAATTATGCAATTTTGTTTTATGAAGGATGTGAGATTTGATAATGGTGTTTATTCTCCCGACCACACAACTTTGTTTTGGAAAAAAAGTTTTTTCTGTGAACTTTGCGAAGGACAGCTCTGCCCTTTCATGGCATGTGAGCTCTGGCGTTTGGTTCGCACCATTAAAAGCCTTTGTGGATTTAGTGTTGTGGGTGAGAGAATGACCTTCGCTCTCTGTTGCCAGTGCCGTCTTAAGTGTTTTCTTTCAAAGATCCTTGCAGACTCCAAGGTCTGTGGGGATCATCATTCCTTAAGAGTTTCACTGGCGATCCTCCTGTAATCCCTCACAACCCTCAAATCTTTAGCTAATTTGTGGTTTTCTCTTTGCTGATTAGAAACCACAGATATGTTGCGTTCCCCATGTGTTTGTGTTTTCCCATCCACACAAACATCTACTGAGTGTCATAAAAGCCAGTAACTCCTTTTTATCTCCCTCTTTCATTTCTTTTTCATGCTAACTGCACAGTGTTGCCTTTTTTCCCAGCACTGCACATGCATGTTACCGTGTATCCTTGCATGCCTTGGTAACTGTACATAGTAGGAGTTCACTAAAAGGGGAAAATCTTGTCAGAGTTTCTTTAAAGCAGCTCTTTGATTATCATAGATCCACCCAGTGGTTATCCAGTTACCGGCCTCTTTTCAGCTATTGGCTGGAAGGGGCTAATTATGCAAGGTAGTGAATCCCTGTGGGGGAGGTGGGGCCAAAACTGAAAGAACTCCTTTGGCAGGCAGAATAGAGCTTTTATTGAGGATATTTCTAAGCTGACCATCAGGGACCAAATCGCTGGATTGTTAAAAAAAAAAAAAAAAAAAAAAAAATAAAACATCTCAGCTGAATCACGCTGCTCCCCCTCTTTCATTCCTTCCCTCGTTTCATTTCAGTGAGACGGAGTGTAGCTCATGCAGTACCCAGCAGCAAGCAGAATGCAAGGAATCTACAGTATTCCCTTGTCTCACACAAGAGGTCCAGTTCACCACTAAAAGGACAAGTGAGGAGAGAAAGAGGCAGAGCCAGAGAGCAGTCAGGGGAGGATTCACTCTGCTGTGGTTGAGAGGAGGAACGTACGGTCTTGTCCTGTTCTGCTCTGCTCTCGTTGCCTCAGGTGTGCGTGCTCCTCCCTCCCCTCCGCGGTGCCTGCTGTCAGCTCCATCCCTGGGTGGCTGAGGCCATGGTGTTGGTGCTGCGAGCCCTGCTGCCCTGCCTCTGCACCCTGCTCTCCCTGGACCTGCTGCCTGGGGTGGAACCCGCTGTGCCCCTGGAGGACTTCTACCCCTTTGGCCAGGACAAGGGGGACTCCGAGACCATCGCTCAGGACGACGGAGGCTCCAGGCTCGTGAAGATCTCTGTGGCTTTCCCCTTCTTTGGCGACAGGCACACAGGACTCTATGTGAGTACAGAGCAGCATGTTTTTACTTATGTGTGTGTGTGTGTGTGTGTGTATTTTCGGTCTTTATCTGTCAGAGTGTGCGAGTGCGCTCGCACTTGGCGGTTGGCAATTGAAACTGACATGGTGTGGATTGTGTAGGAACCTCGGGGAGATGAGACCTGGCACGCAGCCAAACACCACACTGCGGTGCCCTTTGTGTACGTTTGTGTGCGCTCGTGGGCTCTGGTGTGTAACCTCATTTGTAGATTATTGTGTTTTCTCCCCCCTCGGGTGAAATCACAGCCCTCGGTGACTTTCTCCTCACTTTACATCTGCCTCCTCCGGCTCTCTGAGTGCACAGAGGGAGAGCGAGAGGGAAACTGTTAGCAGAAACTGTGGTAAGCCCTGTACTAATAAGTCTACAATGAGCTGTTAAAGGAAGTGACAGTTTGTGTTCTTACTGTTGCCGCGGAGCATCTGTGAGCAGTTCTTTTTTAAGGAGAGTTGGAGGGGTGGGGGGGGGCGGGTGTGCACACCGGAGAGAGCCAAACAGTGCTCATGGGAGGAAGCGGTATGGTTTGACAAGGATTTTCGCGCACGACAGTGAAACACACTTTGATCTGCCTTTGTCATGTATTGAGTTCAGCTCCAGCACATGGAGAGGCAGAACCCTCTTAAATCAACACCACCTGTTGCGGTTATGCATCCACGTTCGCTCTCCGAATACCCTCCTCCTCCTCCTCGCTCCTCGCTCTGAGCCCCGCCTGCCTCCCCCCCTCTGTTCAAACCGTGGGCAGGGGAGGCTGAGGAACCATGGCAACAATGGGCAAGGTCAGAGGTCATCTTTCTAAACTAAGCATCTGTGCCAACAGGGTGAGGTCAGTCCCTCAATGAAGACATTTGAAAAATCTCCTGCATGTTCACACAGCGTTCGCACAGACAGTCACACAGTATTTTTAAGTGCCGTGTTTGAGGGTTGTGTCTCTTTAAAGAGCTTTAAACTCACAAGTCTGAAGCTTCCCTTGATCCCAGTTGTTGCCACATTGTGTTTCTCTCGAGTTCTGCGATGAATTCCTGTAATAATCCTGATACACAATATTCAAATTAGACAAGATAAGACAAGTTGCTGGTTTCTTGGCTTGTTCTTGTTAGATTATAACTGATAGAGAAGTTCTGAAATGTGCTGCGTTAGCTGTGATGTGATATCCCAACGCCCTGCATCTCATTGGGCTGTAATTCCTGTAGTCACGCAAGGCATAACACAGTGTGACAGGCACTTGAAATTACAGTCACGCTCATTTTGAATGTCTCACCTGAATACATTAAACATCTGCTGTAAAACACACACGCACACACACACATGGCCACACGGTGATCTCTGCCACCAGAGAGCTGCTTTGAACACTTATTGTTTCAGTGAGCACTAAGAGGCTAAATTTCTATGAATATTTCCTCTCAGGATTTCGTTCCATGCCTCCGGGCCACATGGAAGCTGTAGAAGCGAACTGATTTTAGATGCTTTGCAGGTTCTGACTTACATGATTATCATAACTGATTCTGCGAAACCGTACACACACAACTTTAAAATCCCTCACAGCTGATCCCAGTAAACCCTCAACTATCAGGTTTTGTTCCCTGCTGAAGGAAAACATCTTATTTTTAGCCGCTGCGATCAACAAATGCAGCAGTGAATTTAAAGGCTGTCACATGACTCCTGGTTACAAACGTCTCTATCGTCCATCGAACCCTCTGAAAACATGCATCTCCCCTGATTTGGTCCCACTTGCGTTACCTCCTGGTAACCAGACTGACTCTCTGTTATGGTTTGTGTCTGGGAGTTTTCACACGTTGCTGGGATCTCTCCTCCTCCTCCTCCTGCACCCCCCCCTCCCAATTCTTCCCTCCTCCTACGCCTCAGATAACATGGCAGGGGTCTTCCCCCTGGAACTGTCCAGCTGCTTTATCTGAGAAATGACCAATCACTTTAACAGAACACAGATGTATCTGCAAAGCGTCTTAGGGGCTTCCAAACAATGCAGTTCATGGATTAACTGCTCTCACCGACTGCCAGTGTAAAGGAGCAGATGTGAGAATAGATGCTTATGATCAAAGACGTTTACTGTAGATTACAAAAAAAAAGAAAAAATCGGACAGGGAAAAGACTGATGCCTTCTAGGGTTTGTTGTACATGTTTATATGGTTTTATGTAATTATAAAAATAAACTTTATTTAGACAAAATTTGAATACATTTTGGGAGGATCCTGCCAAGAATGTGCTAGAGTGTAACTGCACTCTTTACAGATTGCACATCTGCTAGTGCTCATCTGCTCCTCTGAAGAGCTTCAACACTTGCAATTCATTCACTCACTTTCACTCAGCGGCGTGCATGGCCCAAAGATGTGTGCGTTGAGTTTTATTCTTTGTACTCTGCATGAGTGCCTTTTACATGCACGTGTGGATGAGAAATGTGACTAAGTGATGTTAGAAACGCGGATAAAATGAATCCGCACATACTTCAAAAAGTCTGAAAAGCCTTCAAGTTTGATAGTAAACGATTCCACTTTAAAGACGCGCTTTGGGAAATGATTTTACTGGCTTTCTGAAGGAAAAAAAATCAAGGAGAAGATCAAAACCTCTCTCATATCTTTGGATTACAGATGAGGTTACAGCCAGGAGATGGCTAGCTTAGCTGAGCGAAAACACTGGCAGCTTGTTTATGTTAAAACAACAAGTTGTGGTTTTTACGAGGGGGGTTATGCACCAGACTATTTCTTGGCCGGGCACAGTGACTTCCTGGAGTCTCCTCTGGTTGCCTGTTAAGCTCACGGTGACGACAGGACTCCAGGAAGTCACTGCGCCCAGCCAAGAAATAGTCTGGTACATCTTCTCATCTGACTCTCGGCAAGAAATCAAATAAGCATTCTGGACTACTGGAACTATGGTTTCTTTGTACACTGTGTTAGGTACACCTTACTAAGAACAGATTTGACCCCCTTTTGCCCCCAAAAACTGCCTCAATTCTTTATGGAACAGATTCAACAAGGTGCTGAAAACATTCCTCAGAGATTTTGGACCATACTGACATGATAGCATCCTACAATTTCTGCAGAATTACTGGTCGCACATTCCTGATGCAAATCTCTCGTCCATCACATCCCACATCCCAAAGATGCTTTGTTAGACCGAGATGTGGCGACTGTGGAGCCATTTGAGTGCAGAGTCATCAAGCTTAAAAAAGGAAGGAAGGAAGATTTCATGTTATCATTTTGTTTACGCCAAATTTTGACCCCACAGACTGAAAGTGGGAGCACACTTCTGGACTCATCAGACCTGGCAACCCTTCTCTAATCCTCTGCTGTCCAACTTTTGTGAGCCTGCACCAGCTGGAGGGATTGGTCGTCATGTTATTTGTTTGTTTGTGCAGCATGCCTACATATTTTGACTTTTTATTTCCATTTCACAACAGGCTGCCTTTGTCACAGCATTTCCAGTTTTAAGCTTTCCTTCAATAACAGTACACAATTTAAGTGTGCTTTTTATCTTAAAACTCTGAAGTGTGCAATTTGCAAATTAAAAATATGTGTTGAATTCATTTTCCGTCATTACAAAGAGTATTTAAACAGTCACTTACATCGTTTAACACCAAACCTCTACATCATTTACACAGCGGAAGTTAATATTAAAGTCCGTCCACACCGCTCCAGACAGGATTTATTGCCTCAATTTCAACTCTTTGGAGATAAAGGTGTGCTGCGGCTCAGGCGACCGGCCAAGTGCACAGACTGTCAGACTTAGTCACTTCCTTCGGCCTCGTCAAATAATTGGACAAGCTTGTAACTGTGAAACCTCCGTTTTTGACAAGGAAAACGAATGTTTTCCTGAGTTGATCCATGGCACCTTTTTCATTCAGGGGTTTGCTTTGGCTTGACTTAAGCCAGATGAAAGTTTATTTTAGTCCATAAATTGCTTGGCTCCAAAGAAAACCACCCAAGCAAAATCCTGGATGTATCCGGCAAAGAATTCCCAAAAAATAACAAGGGAGTTGTAGAGTGGAGTGGCACCATTGAGAGTGAGAGAAAGAAATATGGGGAGCGAGATGCTTCTTACAGGGCTGACTGATCGCACCTCTCTCCCCTGTGATTTTCACCTGCTGTCATGTTACAGCATTAAAAACACCAGGCAGCTCTGAACCCGTTCACTCTCTCACATAAGTGCGATGAATAAGCGCGAAGGAAAGTATGTGATAAAGAGCAAAGAAAGAGGTCTTCAGTTCAGTCTGAATTCCTCTCAGGTCATTGCCATGTCAGAGTGGTGCCCGGGAAAACTCTTAACAAGTAAGAAACACACTTGTTTAAACAATTCCAGATGATACAAGAGATTGGATTAGGTGCTTAAACACACTTCAGAATCGGTACAAACTCTATTCAGTGTTCAGCATGATTTCCTACACTACTTTTGCTGTAGGATGGGTGACTTCCAGACCGCTGCCACCACACGTCTCTCATTAGTGGGCATGTGGGTGTGGGAGGCTTGTAGTTCGTGTACATCCCTGCGTTCATCCGGGCCTGTGCCCTCTCTCTTGTTTTTCTGCTGGTATCAGATGGCGCTCTGGCTGACCCCCAGGCCCTGCCCCTGCACTCGCTCCTCTTTTTTTCTCCCCACATCGGCCACGTTCTCACCACATCACGCTGATGCAGAGGGGAAGACTGTGGTCGGGCAATTAACTCAGCTCCCGTGCCGTGCCAAGCAAAACTTCCTCTGCTGTTTTTACAGCAAAGTCCTTCAAATTATGGTTTTCATACATGCAGGGAGCAAAGCCAGGCCATCTGACGTTGCTTTGTCACTGTCACATGCCACTCGGCTTGAATGGAGAAAGGCAAAGTTCATGCCAGCGATCGGAGGAAACAGGATAGGTGCCACGGTGGGAAAAATCTCCCCTTGTTGATAAAATGCAGAAATGATGTATGAATGAATGAATGAGGGTCTTTCATGGTGATTCGACCGTGCAGAACCTCCCTCACCGCTCAGGCTCAGCAGCTTGTTTCTTAGGATGTTCAAAGTTTAGTGCAGTGGCTCGTTGCACGCTACCTGATGTTTGTGCTACAAGGACTCCACTCTGCTCCACCTCTGATCATTTACCACACTGCTAACAGTATTTTAGGACTGACTAGAGGAATGTTTTAACCACTCTTCCATTGCTGGCATTTCACTTCAAAACCTCATCTAAATAACCTTCAACCTGCCTGAAACATCCCTAATTTTCTTTGTTAACCTTATTTTTGTCCTGCCAGCAGTTTAAAACTCAAATATATTCAGTTTGTAACCATAAAAAACAGAGAAGAGCAGAAAATCCTCACTTTGGATAGAAAAAGTGGTGGTTTATTTATTTTCTGTCAGTTGAGCAGCAGATTAATCCTCTTTCTGCCTCAGTTTTAGATAAATATAGCCTCAGTGCTGACTGTGCACGTCTCACAGTGGAGATACTGTACGCCGATGAAGGGAGGATGGGTTCATTCGCTCAGTTACTTTGCCGTTGGCAGACATCTGTGGGTTTAAAGGCCGTGAACGTCTGTCCGTCCATCCGTCCGGGTGTGATGACTTTGCAGGTGTGTGAGCTGCAGAAACCTGGTTTTCTCAGCTGCTGTCATTTCACAGAATAAATGTAGCGTCTGTTTGCTACATGAGAAGTGCAAACATCCGTTATGGGAGCTTCCGCTGCCTCATGCGGCTGTTTGCCCCCGTCAGGTCAGACTGCCTCTGTTTGTCCACCTTCGCCTCTCCTCCTTAGCACTTCCACTCCAACTCCGTCATCCTATTAACAAGGCGCAGTGGTTTTATTGGCCATGTTGGACAAAATATATCATTGTGTGTGTTTAATCCTGTTTGGATGCTTGAACTCAGGCTCTCTCCTCCTCCTCCTGCTCCTCCTCAGGTTAACAACAATGGCCTGGTGTCTTTCCTGAGAGAGGTGTCTCAGTTCACACCGGTGGCCTTTCCGATCGCCGGGGACAGAAGGGTGGTGGCACCGTTCTGGGCTGATGTGGACAACCGTCGAGCAGGGAGAGTTTTCTACAGAGAGAGCCGGGAGCCCTCCATGCTGAGGAGGGCCTCAGAGGATGTCAAGACCTACTTCTCAGAGTTCCCCAACTTCAACGCGACGTGGGTCCTCATCTCCACATGGCTGCAAGTTACCTTCTTTGGAGGCAACTCCCTCACACCGGTACGAACTCACACCTGAGCTGCACAACACTCTTTGTAGCATGTCGTTACTGCTTAGACACCTCTGATTCTGAAGTTTAAAATATCTTTAAGGTCCAAATCTTGGAGTCCCAACTAAGGGTACCTGTGCCCCAGAAGTACTAGTGCATTGGTCAGTTGGTATATAGATAAATTGTAAAGGGCTCAATTACTTTGAAAAAAAAGATATTCTGATTTGATTTGAAAAAACATATCCACATATTTGTGTTTAAGAGGTATGAGATTGATCTATAATATATGTTTTAACAAAAGCAGTCACCAGCTACATGTAACAGTAACACTTTCACAGGATTAGCTAGTTAGCAATCCAACAGGAGAGTCAAAAGAGTTAGCATAGTGAAATAGATAAATAGTTAAAACAGCATAAACAAGTAATAGATAAAAAAGCTTTAGATAATTTGCAAAGCTAAAGAGAAAACAGTTGTAACGGTAAGCTGTAAGTAAGAGATAGCATAATTTCTGGACTATAAGCCGCTACTTTTTTCACATGCTACGAACCCTGCGACTTAAACTACGATGCGGCTAATTTATGGACGACAATAAACGAGAAAGTGTGTGACGAAGTAATTCTGAGGCTGTTAA
>JAPZDY010000021.1:24759668-24776386 GCA_029783645.1 Ctenochaetus hawaiiensis | reverse complement strand
AGTTTTACAGATGATATCTTGTCCTCTGGAGAATAAACTCCCTCTCTAGGATTGCTCTGCTCTTCTTCATGATGATTTTATAGATATATTTTTATATTTTATCAAGTCATCATCAGCTGTGTTTCATTGTTTCAGGCTGAGGAATCGACAGAAAGTCACTTAAAGTGTCTCATTTGGTGCAGCATCAACATCGTGCTTGAGTCATTTATTTTGTCTTTTTACACTGATTCATAACAGGAAATGTTTTGCCTTGCAGGACCTGATCCACCAATTAGATTAGAGAAGATGGAGGAGACAACGAACAAAATCAGCCTTGCACTGGAGATTCAAGAAGGTTCAAGAACGAAGCCTGGTGAGTGTTTTGCTGTTTGCTCTGATTGGCACATCTGCCCCTGAAATTGATCCCAGCTGATACACAACACTGATGTCCAGTTAGAAAAAAACCCTTCGTATTTGTCTTTAAACATTTATTTTATCATTGGTCTCATATGTTTGCCGAGTGCTGTGATCGAAGCATCAGTGAGGATTCAACCTTGAGAGACAAAAATGCAACGTTCATGAGAGC
This sequence comes from Ctenochaetus hawaiiensis, assembly GCA_029783645.1. NCBI lineage: Eukaryota > Metazoa > Chordata > Actinopteri > Acanthuriformes > Acanthuridae > Ctenochaetus > Ctenochaetus hawaiiensis. The sequence continues at coordinate 24,775,821 of JAPZDY010000021.1, read as the reverse complement.
AGATTGATTAAAAAAAGGGGGGGAAGTGGTTTGAGGACTGGAGGCTATCAGCACATGGTATCAGCTGTGGATAACGTGGAGTGGTGGGCCTGAAATCTGAGACCCTCTGCTCGTTCTGCGCCGTGCATGTTGATGGCAGCTGTTGTCTTTTAGAGCTGCCACAGGACTGCCGCAGTCTGCCCTGCCAGAACGGAGGTACGTGTGCGAACGAAGGCGAATCCTTCATCTGCGACTGCGCAGCCGGGTTCAAGGGCAGACAGTGTGAACTGTGTAAGTTCATGTGCTTCCTCTCCACACATACACATCCACACAGTGAAGGTTCGGTTAAATTTGCTCTTTGGAAAGAGAGCAAAGTCACCAGATAGTCGCTCATTCTGTTGGTGTTTCTAGAAAAAAAAGGATTTCACACACATGGTTTATGTGGAAAAATGGATTTTTGCCTTAAACTTTAAACTGTAAGTTGATCACTGAAGTTAGAAAGGCAGAGCTTAGCTTATCCCATCTGGCATCAGGAAACTGGCCGTTACATGCATATTGATGCTTTTTAAACAACAAAGGGCCCAAGTAGCTCACCTGGTTTGTTTGTACTATGTAGTTTGTACTACAGTTTGTACTATGTAACATAGATTGAACTCTTCCTGCGGCAGCTTTTGCTGCGTGTCATTCCCTCTCTCCTCTGACTTTCATGTCAACCTTCAGCTTTTACAATCAAAGGAAGCAGAAAAGAGTCAACAGGCAAACAGTCTGCAGCTTTGCTAGCAGTTCAGAGGGAGTGTTTTAGGTTTGGTGGTGCTTTGAGCTAAAGGCTAATGTCAGCATGCTAACATGCCCTCAACAGCAATGCTAACATGATCTTCACAGCATGCTTACATTTGCTAATTAGCACCTAAAACAAAGCACAGTGAGCTCAGTAAAGCTGATGGGAACGTTAGTTTTGCTTTGTTTGGTCAGATGTTTTGACCTGATGATGCTGTTTAAAATAAGTCACGTTTTAAATTCCATCTTAAGGAGAACATGAACATCTTCATCATAACTAACTACAGTTCATCCAACATTTGTTGAGGTAATTCAACCAAAGGAGTTTGTTAAAAGCTCCATTCCAAATTAAAGATCAACTGGAGTTCATCCTTTCTCAGTCATTAGAAGTAATTTTTAGTGTTTGGCAGCGCAGACAGTCAGTGATTGTTGGTGTCACATCACAGCTAAAAGTCTTAGGTTTCTGTGTATAGTTTGCATGTTTGAACTGTGAATAAAAAGTCTTGAAAACTTTTGGCTGGGTTGAAAACACTCAATAAATGCTCGCTCGGATCAGCACAAGTCTGTTAGAAGGAAAAAATAAAAATATATGATCTTATTTTAGGTAAAAGCAGCGCACCCTCTCTGTCTTTGTTCTTAAAGGCTTTAGATTGAGTGGTTGCATTCATGCCGACTCAAATAGGTGGTGACAGACGTTTGCTCACCAGCTGTGAGACTGTCACGAACGTCTGTGCAGGATTTACAGTCCTGTCTTCGTGCCCCCGGGGGCCCTAATGCTGTTTCTCTCATTGTAACTGTTGCATCTCATGGCGCGAACACTTAAAGTAGAATCTGTGTCTGATTTGCATTCCAGCATGTAAACTGACGGAGAACACTGAGCTATGTTTAGATGCACGCTCGCTTAAAAGCAGGAAACATGCTCCACTGACAGCTGACCCCTCTGTCTTATATGAAAGGCTTGGTTAACTTTGAGCCTTCGGGGCATAAATGTACAAAATGCATACGACAAAGACACAAAGCGCTGTGTTATTTGCTCTGCACCACTTCTCAATCCTTTTTCCAGGGAGCCACGGTTGCATTTATAACGCAGTGTTTCTGTGGAATGTTCTGGGGGATTATGAGGCAGCAGTTTATTATCTGTGGACAGTATCCTCCTTTGTTCTGATTTTACACAGCTTTGATATTTACACTGCCTTTTCCATGTCTCATATGTGAATATTCAGCCCGATTTTTATGGGCTCATTAAATTTTTGGCTTAAAAAGCCCCAAAAGAACATGAAAGTATAAGAGGCTGTGACAAGTTACTTTGGTTACAATGATAACAAACATCTTCATGTATTATTAATGGAGAAAATGGGTCTCTGTCTTTATGAAATCCCTCAATGGTCCAAATTCCCACAACGTTAGATGAGTAGAACATCCCCATGTTCACTCCCATTACTTTTCAAAATAAACTGCACAGTTATGACTCAAGCCGCCAGCTTGATTTAAATAAATCTTTGACAGACTATAAATGGGAAGCTTCCAGCTGCCTGGAGGAAAAGTCTTTTGGCTATTACAACTACGACTACTTCATATGGAAGACAGCCAGTGGGAATGCATTATCTGCTGTGTCCACTGCCGCCTTGAAGTTAATGATCGTGGAAACACGTGTTAACGTTTATCAAAGCACTCGATGATATGCTACCAGTGTTAAAGCGTGGATGCAAATCAAACTCCGGAGCATGAATGAAATGTTATTTCTTGCTAAGCAGGAATGTGTTTCTGGGGCCAAAGCTGATACTGATGTGGAAAAGTATTAAGATGACTGGTGTCTCAGGCAGCTTATTGCTGTCAAGCAGCACAAAGCTGCTTGAATCATATTTTCCTCAACTCAAACGATCCCCCTGTCAGAAGTGCTCTACTGTACCGTGATTACACTCCAAGTCAGAACTCTTTACTGTTCATGATGACTCTGTTGCAATAAGAAGGTTTTTATGAAGCAATAGTGGAGAAGAAAGCATAACATATTGAGAGTTTCTGAAGAAAATGTGTGTTTAAGTGCTTTGTGTATTGAGACTGATATGTATTTTCTGATAACTGAGAGCTGTTTTAGACGAAGCTAACATGTGTTCACTTTGCAGTAACGAGCATTTTGAAACATAAGCAGACTTTGTTCTGGATACATTTGCAACAATTAGTCAATAAGTTTAACAGTTTTAAATTTAAAAAAGTCAAAGCAAACATCTGCAAAATGTTGTGTACAGTTTGACACAGGTACAGTCAGTCGTCTCAGTAGCATTTAAACTTTAGCGAATGTGTCTTTAAAAAGTTTTCACACTGACTACAAACAGGGAATAAAATCTGTGTCATGTGCTGAAACAGTGAAAAACACAGTGAGACAGAAAAACAATATGAGTCTAAACTCACTAATTGTTCGCTGTTGATGAAGCTGTGTGCGAGGAGAAACTGGACATACCTTCGCCCCTCTTGACTCCTTTTCTGCACCTAAACATTCAGCGTCAGATTGTTTAAACATTCCTTTCCTAAAACCATCCATCAGCCGGAGAGCAGGGCCCAGCTCCTTCCCACATGACTCCTAAACCATCCAGCAGACCTTTCCTTTGCTCTCATTACTTCAAACATTCATACCTCATGTTGTGTGACCGCTGTTTGCAGTGTGCCAGCGAGTGCCGCATCCCTGCACCCGCCTCTACTCCGAAACCAAGAGCGTGCCCGTCTGGGAGGGCGGAGTGTGCCATTACCTGTAAGTCATTATCACCAGGCGTTGATCTCCTGTATTGGCTCTGCATGCTTCCATCCATCATGACACGTTTGGTGTTTAAACGTCTAAATTGCAAAGCTGAAAAAATGCAGCTGTTTGTAACTAAGGGATTAAATCCATGAGAGTATTTTTTGTTCTTCACAGGTACAAAAGGACGTATAAAGTACAACAGGATGTTTGTTATCGAGAGATCTGTGAGCCGGTGCTTCCCAAGAAAACTCAGAGTGAGTTATAAGAAGTTGTCCGAACAGTTTTAACATATTTTGTAGCAAATAAACCGAAGCAGTTCCTCTTACATGTGATTTTTACTTTTCCTAACAGCCAGAAGAAGGAACAGACAACAGTAAAGGTTTGTTTGATGTTTGTTGTGTTCAGATCTTTCCACTGTTTCTTTATTGATCACAAGATTTTCAGCTTTTTATTTTGAAAAATGAATATTTTCCTCTTCTTTTTTTTTTGCACAGCACTTGGATCCTGATGAAAGAACTGTCATCACTGTCATGTGGAAAACCTAACTTCAATTTTGGTGTTTATAGTCTACTTGAAGTTAATTGATTCTGCTCATATTTTTGTGCTGAGAAACTCTGTCAGAACCCACTGAAACCTTTTAGAAACAGATTGTAATTCATCTGAAAACCAGGGTGTATTTTTTTTCATTCCTGAGAGCGTCGTTTGTAGCTTCATGTCTCACGAAAGGACTTTGATCAATCAAATGAAAAATGGCCCAAATCATTTTTAGCATTTGTGATGTTTAACGACTGCTTGTTCATACAAAACACACACGTATACGATTATAAACAGTGTGCAGTCGGCCGTGCTGCATCAGAGACCTTATATACCTCATTTCCACGTCCGTGCTGACACATTAGGAGAGGTTTTATCATTTGTGATTCAGCTGCAGGTTTGTCCCTCAGGGAAATAACTGTAGAGTGTTCGCCCATGTTTTCTTTGTGCCGGCCCCCGTGAGCTCCTCATGAGAACGATGGGAAATGTGTGTTTTTTTTTCTCCACACACTCAATAAATTAATCTCTCCCTCTGACAATGATGCGCAGTACGTTCTGCATATAAAAACCTTCCTCCGTTTCTTGGCAGGCATCACCGCTCGCTATCCTGTAAATAGTGTTTATAGGCCATTTTGTAGGTGAATATTTTAATAATAAAAATGTTAAAATGTTTCATGTCTCCAGAGTCTTTTTTTTGCAATGATGTTTGCATCCTGGGTCACCATCAAACTGACATGGCGTGTACTTTTTGTAACCTCTAAATGTACATTATTTAATTACAATTTTTGTTGTCAATTATTCAGTCAGTTTAAAAGTTGCAAGCAGGACTGAAGCTCCTGTGACACACTAATTTTTCTGAGTGGATACTGTAAGAAACACTTTACATAAAAACTAATCTTTGCTCTTGTTTATGTCAAGTTTATGACATGAAGCACACAGCTGTGAACACAGACTGGCAAAATAAAAACCCTGATCTCAGAGAAGTTGGGATGCTGTGTGAAATATTAACAAAAACGTAAAGCCACCATTTACAAACTGTTTTTACCAACAACGGTTTCACAAGTTGTTCCTGAGCCCATGCAGTAAAATCCCCTACACAATCATGTGTTTAACAAAGTGGTGAACCTTTATCCATCCTTGAGCGACTGAGCTCTTCTGCCCCTTTCACACCCAATTTTGACACTCTCACCTGTTACCAATGAACCTATTTACCTGTGAAATCTTCCAAACAGGTGTTTCTGGAGCTTTACACAACTTTCCCAATATTTTGTTCCTTCAGTCCCAATTAGTTTGAGACATAATGCTGTAAATTCAGAATAAACATACATTTTCAAAAATAAAAGAAATTGATGAGGTAGAACATTATATGTATATTGTTTTTGTATTGTTTAATTGTGTCTTTCAAAAAGGATCATCAAGGTTTCAGATTCTTTTTCATATATTTTTCACACAGCATCCTGACTTTCTTTGGATTTAGGGTTGAATTAAGCCTCTAACCCCTCTAACTTGAATCCACATGAGGCAGATATGGACATGCCTCGTGGTAGAAAACACACAGTCTCTGTGCTCTTGATCATCGGTGATCTCACTCCTCTGAAAATCCCCTAAGAAAAAAAAAATTACTGTTCTGTCAAAACTGGCAGTGAATCTCAAGAGTGTTTCTGCTTAAAAACTCACCCCAGTTTCAGTGAAAAATCCTCAAGAGCAACACCAAACTTTCTGAAATAACACTGCTTCTCCCACTAAGGCCTGACAGGTGGCAAATTAAAGAGAAAACAAGGATGATTTAAAGACAACTCATTCAGATTCTTTACATAAAGCAGGAAGGGCTCACTGAATGGTGCGGTGAGTGTGAAAATTACATGAAACAGCCTTTAAAATTACCACGTTTCCACCAAGCTGAGTACAGGATAAATATTGGAGCTCTCTTCACAACCATCAACAAAACACCAAATTAGGGAAAGTTCTTGTAAGAATGGTGTTTATGCCTCCAGTTAAGTTCCAGGGAGCAGCAAAGCTCCTCTGGAGGCTTGTGGTCGCCCGAAACCAACAAACTAAGACACTTGTGTATCCTACATAACGTGTACATTGTGCCAAACCTCCATAGTCAGTAGCTCTGTATGCAGCTACTGTAATACAGTAATATGAGTCACACTGCAGTCTCAACCACCATGAAAGCAATGCAATCTATCATGCTTTATTCTGCATTTCAGTTTAATGTTATGTGGTGTAGTGTGCATGCTTTAACATGAAATATAAAATTATGCTTTTCCAACTGTCCGTTTTGTCCAGTGTTTATGCTTTTTTCCTGGACAGATGGATAAGCAACATAGTTTGATTCATGAAAAACGCAGTGTAATACCCTTTTAATACCCATTTATTTCAATAAGAATCCATTGAGAGCCCCGACCTGACGCATAAAAACAATACAAGCCAAACGCATTCAGAATGCATTTCGTTTATTTTACCTTTTAATTCCAGATCAGATATATTAACACAATTTTTTGGTGGACTCCTTGAATTTTTGCCCCTCTACCTCCTCATTATTTAGCAGTGCTTGGCAGATTTGGGATAATCAACCCACTTGTTCCAGAGGCTTGCGGCTTGTGTGCTGCGTTCACGAAACCTTGGAATGTTATTTATTAGGCACGTTTACTGCAGCTAACCATTGAAGTTAAATGGTCAAAAGTATTTAGGAAATATTTTAAGCCTCCCTGTTGATAGCCTCATTGTTACTTAAGTCACATTTACTGTCTTGAATGCATGAATTTAATTTATAGTGTTGACTAAATCGGATATGCCGCTATTGTTGATGTACTGCTGATGTTTATTAGTTAATGACTACTTACGTAGCTAAATCTGAGACAAACGCAAACATCCTTTTGCTATAAATATATATATATCGTAGATTCAAAAGGCATATATAATTTTGTTTGGGGCTGATTTACACTTATTAAAAATATTTTCGACGGCACGTGAAAGCAGCATTCCACTCCTGCAGTGGGAGCAGTGGCGCCCCCGCGGCCCCCCCTCTCTGCTCCGGGTGAAAACTGAGATAGTGAGGAAAAAGCAACGGGAGGAGAGACTATGGAGGGAGGAAGCTGCTCTTACTAGCTAGTTTGTCGTCTGAGGGGGAACTTTCTTTTCTCTCTCTCTCTCTCTTTCGTTTCTATCCGCATTTAATCAAAGTGCCCAAAATGCGGCGACATCCGGTTTCGTGCTGAACGCGTTTGGAAAACGTCGTGAAATACCTCGAACGTTCAGTCTGACCGCGGACGGTTAGCGCAGCCCCGACGAAAGTTAGCCCGCTCCGGCTAACTTAGCTAGTGTCACTAGCAAGAAAGGACAACAAGAAAAAAGAAAAAAAAAACAGGCTAAAGAGGAGAAGAAGGAGTTTTTGGGGCAAAAAAAAGTGGCGCCGAGGCGGAAAGTAAACTAGTAATGTTGCCTCTCGGGATTAACTTCAGATACGGATGAGAAAGAGATCGGCGACTGGGGAACACCGAGAGCAACTGCGAGCCAGACGGCCACTGCTATGTTGGGGTTGAGTCTGGGCTCTGGCAGCCCGCCGGAGTCCCGAGGTTGGCCACACTCGGTGCTGTGGAGGCTCGGGGGCTTCTTCTTCCTCCTGCTGCTGGAAGGGGCCGGCTGTCTCGCCAACCCGGGCAGCACTTCAGGCGTCAACAACAACAACAACAACAACCCTAGTGTCAACATATACATGAGTGTGGAGGAGGTGAAGAAGCTTTTAGGTAAGAGGGCCTGAACTTTTCCAACTTTGTTATCAGTTTTTGTGTCTTATCTGTGTGTGTGTGTGTGCTTTGCGAGGCTTTTCTTCCTGTGTGTCCCACAAAACTGCACACACCTGTGTCGGACCACACTGAAATATTACAGCTTGATTGTGTTTAAAGAGCAGCCATACAGTAATACGGTATGGGTTAACAGTAATTTGGGTGTTAATACTCCTTGGCACGCATGGGAGCTTTTAACTTCGTGCCAAAGAGCGTGAGTTCACTTGTTAGTCTATAAGCAGTGAGTCTACAAAGCCAACTATAATACATAAAATGAAATACTGCATGTGCTGCACAGATTATTACTTCTCTTCATTTGAAGTGCTAATTGTGTGTTGAGTCATATAAAGTAAAACTGAGTTGGAATAAAAAGGGGTAGCCATGTATGTTTTGTAATATTTCATTAGGATGGTTGGATGTTAAATAATGGTAACATAAAAAAATGGCTTAACATTTAATTTAAAAGGCCTCATGCTGTGTGTATATGCAAGATAAATATATTTATTATGAAAATTTATGCTGAACCATCATGAAAATAAAGGACAGTTTGGCGATAATTGATTTTTATTCACTGATCTGTAGATATAAGTGTGACATTATAATCAAATGCATGACTTGACCAAACCTTTGCATATCTGTGTGGCCCTTAAACACAATCGCTGCAGCAGCCTCACAGCTGTGACGTGTTTTAACCGCATCAAGAGAGGTATGCTCATACCGATGTGTCACCAGGAACTGTGGAAAGAAGACAGTGTCTCAAGCATACATTTAAAAGCTACAACCACAGGGAGATATTTGTGGGTTGAGTGTCAGTGTTGGTAATATGAAGTAAGCTGCCGAGAGGTTAGTTTGGTCCAGTTCAGTTCATTATGCGAGTCTATAAAGCAGCTGCAGATGATGGCAAAGTTTTAAATGCTAATAACTTGACAGACCTGCAGAAGAGGCAGATGTGTGCTGTGTTTATAACTTTATATTTTGGCTGATGCTCATGTCAAGCAAATCTAGTCTGAAGTTGTTGATTCAGGTTTACTGAGGGTGTCTGGAGGGTGCGGTTTGGAAGTAGTCATTTACCATCGTGTGAGTGCCACTGAGCAGTCTAATGAACGGGTAGAAGTGCTAATATAAAATGTCTTTGTGGAGGAAAAAGATGATATTGCAGCTTCTCAGGCTGACTGATGTGTTGCTGTGAATAAAAGTATCATCAGCCGTTTTGCATCAGCAGGACTCAGCGAAATTTGTGTATTGTTGTGCATTTATTCTGGAGAAAGCATCAAGTGCATCCAGGTTTTAAAAACCAAGTCATGTTGGCAAAAATCTTCATGCTGTGTCTGTAGATTCGCACAGTGCTGACATTAAAAAATAGTGTATTACGATGTGTTAAGTCATTGTGATGTTATAAGCGTTTTTTAATGCAAATGCATGGCAGATTTACCAGATCTTTTGATGTCTCAAGAAACATGAACAGGTAAACAAAGGATTTTGGGGTGGGGCTTTATGACAGGAGCATTTAAGTGCTCATTGTGCTCTTTCAAAAAGACGCTTCAGCTCCTTTCCTCCCCTCTATAATCAGTCTGGTGTTAGTCTGTCGGCTGACTCCGTCCCCTTCGGTTCTTCTTGTTCTCCATCAGTCTGTAGTTAATCTTCTGTTGCCAGACGAGGGCCTCTCTTGTGGTTTTCTTGAAACCTTGGTCGTATGGAGAAATCTCTTAATGTTTGACAACTATGTGTGCAGGGCTAAAAGTATGTGCGGACAGAAACTTCCATGATGCAGAGACACATCTGTAGGGAAATGCATGTTGGATGGAGGTGAAACTGGCATCACATCGGTGAAAAGCTGCTGGGGAGCCTCACTGCAGATTCATATGGAGATCCAGAGTTTCCTGCTGATTTTTAAACCATCTAGTACATCACAGGTCACACAAAACCTCTGATTCATCAGTTAATTTAATAGACCTATTGAATTAAATTAGATTAAGTATGTGGCGGTTATAGCTGCTTTCAGCCCTGTACACACACACATGCTTACACATGTTAATATACATGCCTACAAGTTTGTGTTGGAAAAAAAAGGAATGTAACCTTCTAAAATTGTTCTCTAAACCATAAAGAGCTTGTGTTTGTTAATGTTGATGAGATTTTCTGTGGTATTTAGAGCACCAGACATTTCTAAGGGTAAAGATGGGATGAAACTCAGATTTTCCTGCTGTGATTCTAGAAAAAGTTTAAGGGAGTAATAATCTATTTTAACATATTTACGTTTGCTTATAGTCTTTTTTTTATGTTTATTAAGACCGGGAACTCACTGGGTTTTTATTTCTAAACTTGAAGTTGGTGCAAAATGATCATTGATCTATGATATGGAACATAAATTTGATTGGGACCAAGAAAAGGTGCAGCGCTTTGAAGGGCTTGTGGATGTCTGATAATTTGACCCGTCACGGCCGAAGAAGCATGAGTGTAATCGATAACTTTAACGGTGACTCTTTTCCACATAAATATCCCGGTGAGTCAGGAGCTATTCACAGAAGACACTCTAACTTTTACATAGTAGGAAAACCACAGGTGTAAATAATAAAATGATGGATGACTGAATTCCATTTAGCCGCCTCAGTTTCAGGGTCCTGGTCTTGTGCATGCTGGACTTTTTGTCTGATGCAACAGTCAGAGCAAATATTTTATCCATGTGAATGATTAATGTTGATTTCTGCTGTTGACTAAAGTAAAGAATAACATTACTGGGTCTTGTCAGCATTTTAGGTCTGTAGAGTTTGTTTTTTGTAAAAAAATCACCACCACATATGATTATAAAAATTTGAAAAGGGGGACTTTTTGCTCTTCTTTGTTGGAATTGGATCTTGCTGATCACGTCAAGTCAACCTGCTTCTACTAAACTACCTTGTTATTGTTAGAAACTGCCAGCTAGGTCATGGTAACAGGCAGTCACAGTCTTAGAATTAAAATGTTGACGCACATTGAATCACAGTTTGAGCTCATGATCTTTCAAACTACATTACATGACCTCTTAGCGATCACTAAAAACCCATTTATTTTGAAAACCACTGGTTTACAAGAGACAAAAAACACTCAAGAATCTGAAGTCCATCGCAGTGTTTTATGGCCCACAGTCAGAGCTGAAAACAAACCCACAGCTCAACAAACACTGAGTGAAAAAATCCTCATCAGAATCTCAGAAAGCAAACAAAAAAACTCAGTCTGACACTCAGTGCAACAGTTGGCTTATGAAAATAAACCAGAAACACTTCTTGTCTTATGGACAAACCTGTTGTTGACTCCAGGGAAAGTTCAGCCTGGCAGCCGATCGGTTTGATGGTGGGTCCTCGGGGTCAGTGGTTCTTTCAGTGGTGTTCATCTTTCTTTTACCTGACACCAGATGAATCACCACAAAAGAATCTACAGTGAATGTTGCATTGCAGCTTGTGGAGTGTTAAGATTTGTAGTTATCTGAAGGATAAGTGTTGGAAGGAAAACAGATTACAGTATGTTGTAATCTGTACTCACACACTGTGCTTCTAAATTATCTTTCCCGTTCACGCACATCTCTACATTTTGGGCAAATGTGGGGAAATACTTGAACTGTAGAGCTTTGATAATGTCTTAAAGCAGTTTCCATTTCAGTCACAGTTAAATTATATTCTGACATTGGTTACCCATTCATACAGATCAGTGGTATGAAAACCTGCTCCATCAGATATTACAAAGCCACGTGAGCATTCCTGGACCATTTTTATCCTTTTAAATTCCCACTAAACTCCATTCTGACTTTTGTTTTGACAAACATAATCGGCTCCACAGGATTTTAATTCATTGCAAAAGTTCATAACAAAATAATACAATTATATTTGCAAATAAAACATAGAGACATTTTTGTTAGAGGGGAAAAAGTGACATCACCAAGCGCTGCAGTCCTTCAGTGGTCTCTCTGTTTTTTTTCAGCAGACAAACTGTCTGTTCAGAATTTCTTTTTGATAACTTTAACAAACAACATGACCCTCGAGGGGTTTGTTCGGAGCAGGAAGACGTCATGCCTGAACTGAAACGGGGTTTAGCATACACACTGTTAGCATACAGACAGCCCCCCCTCCTGATTGATTCTGCATACGACTCACGGGTGGTGAACCGTCTGGCTCTGCACATGCATTCCTGCCCTCAGCTTCCATATCAGCTGAGACTTAGACCCACTTTCTGGGTTTGAATTGTGTGGAAAAACAGCAGAGGAACTGCCTCTAATTTGTGTCAAAAGCTGGTCAGATCACACCTGGTCTTTTTTTGATGTAAAGCCAACTTATTGATGAGTTTATGAAGGCCCATAAAGTGAATTAAGTAAGAATACAGTCTTAAACAGGAAACAACAGATGTAATTCAGTGCCATGGGAGGTGGTACAGTTAATTAATCAGTTAGTCTTTTCACGTTAACTATCTCTAAATGTTAATTTACACATACACTTAAACTTGTCTTGACATAAATTCATCTTTCACTTGTTCAGGCGCAAAAGTCACGTATGACAATAGTTTTCTGTTTTCATTTTGTTTGCAAATGAAAAATACAGATAAGCAAAAAGTTGAGCAGCCAAACAACATCAACAGATCAAAATAACAACTTTATTTGATGGGTCAATTTCTAATTTTTATTCATGAGTGTTGGAATCTATCGCTCTTTTTTGTTCATACTTTCCCGGTTTTTAAATGTTCATTAGATCCTAAATTATGAAGATCTTTGTTAATTCTGCTTCTGTATTCCAGCACGTTCTCAGATTTGTGGCCTGGACTTCATACTGAAGCATCAGATCTCATGACGTCTCTGGTTTCACAGCTCCAGGCGTTTTTAATATATAATATTTAAATTTGTCCAGAAGTGTATGAAGATTGTTATGAAAGAGACACTCCATCACTCTGCTCACTACAGACTTCATCCATGAGGCTCATGACCGAAGCTATGACATGACATGGTTTTTACAGGCTTCAATGGCTTTCTTTCTTTCCCTTTTTCCTGGCATTCAAACCATCCTTGTGATAATTCAGAAGATGAGGGATGAAGTAAAAATACGTTTTCTGTGCATTCATTGGCTGTCTCCTACAATAATTACCTTTTGGAACCCAGTTTTCCATGGTAAAATCACCAGTCAACATGATCCCCCCCAACACATTACAAGGGATTTTTCTTGGTGGAAAGTCAGCTTGAAGTCTGTTTTCTAGTTCTTGCGTGGCATATTTAAAGTGTCACTGGTCTTTTTGCTAACTGTAGCACTGCTGAGCTTTTCCAGTAAAAGAAAGACCATAGCTCCACAGTCTCCAGCCAAAATTAGTATTGTGTAGGCAAAATAAGCACTTCTGCATCAAATTTTTATCTGATACTTTGCTTGTGGGAAGAGAAAACCATATGCAGCCACAGTTGTCGACAGATTCTAATCAGGCAAACGTTACCTGGTTTTATCATTAAATAAACTGCATGTTTGAATCATAAAAAACACAGAAATTTTTCATTTTATATCTTTGTGGCTTCCAGCGGAGAATTTTTTCAGCAATATGATGACTTTTTTCCATCTAGTCAGGTGGAAATGTTAGAGTTTGGCTTAATTCTTGAGTTTATAGAGAAAAAAATATATCCAAGTCTTATAAAATATGTGAGCGAGTGTTTTAAAAACGTCCTTGTATCTAAAGAGCCGAGTGCACGTCTGCTAACCAGCCTTCCTCCCTTCCTCCAAAGAGCTGAAAGGCAAGCAGGGGCTTTGAAAAAGAGCCTGTGAACTGTGAGGAATGATTGGCAGCAGCATTCATTTCCTTCATGCCACTCTCCAAGGATCCTGTGGTTGAATAGCGGAGCCCCTGCTTTCACATCCTTTGTCTCAGAGCTGCTGCTCCTCCACAAAAGATGGGTGGTTGCTTTTCAGGAGAATCCCATTTTATAAATTGTTGCTCATGTGTTTAAATCAGAACATCAGCAGAGTCGTGTTTTTTTTTCTGCTTTAATTCTATGGAGATGACTGCGATGCTTGATTTAATTTAATTATGGAGTCATGTTGAGGAAATAAAGAAATATAAGGAGCAAGTAGATGTTGAAATAAGATATTTCCTTCTGGTTTCTGTAGCATTTCTAAAAACAAATCCGACATATTTAAGAAGTGCACACTGTTTTAAACTAAACAAAATACAAAAATATTTGACCTTGGAGACACAGCCGGGCTTTCAGGCTGCTGCTGCACTCACAAAGCCGCCCATGCAAAACAGCATCCAAAAATAGATGAAGAAGGTGGTGTGCGTGAGTCCGCTCAAATAACCTGTTAGTCAGCTCGGTATGAAGTAATTCTGCCTTAAACAGCTAATCATTTTTTCAGCAAACCATTTGATATTTGTTGAGCAAACTGAGGAGCCCCTTCAAGCAACAAATAACCATCAACGAGGAGCCTATAAAGGAACAACAGACAGTCTCTCTCGGTTCCCTCAGCCTGCCTTCATCCTCGTCTGCCCCGGGGCATTTCACAGAATAAAAGAGGGAAACTGATGTATGGTCTCTTTGAAGCGAATCAAAGGAAACCACAGAGATTATGACTTTATGTGTGCGTTTCTTCTTGCTGTGAGATATTTTTAATCGTGACTAGTTTTGCAACCAGTGCTGCTGTAAGTTGGCATTGGGATATTTGGTTGTTTTTATCTAATAATATTCTCCACAAGAATAACTTTATTCCACATTATGATTGTGTTTTCCTGAAAGTTAAGGGTTTTCTGATATTGGTTTTCTGTTGGGACACTGAAGCTTGGCTCTGCTTAACCTTTCCTTTGGCATGAAACGTTTGTGGCTGCAAATAAAAAAAACCTCACCAATCAAGTTTGTTTCCAAATGTTGCACATATTTAAAATGAATTTCCTAAATATCTGCAAAAAGAAGCATGTTGCATGTTTCCATCTCCTGCTGTCGTGCGCAGGTCAGAATGAAAAACAACACTGAAACAGATGGAAATGTGGCATTTATGTTTGTTTTATGTGTTAGTTTGAGGAAGGTTCCAGTCTCATAGCTCTGCACAAATCTGATGTTTTTATCTGATGCGTTGAGACTAAGAGACTATTTTCATTGCACTTAACACTTCAGGTGTTAGAGTTTTATGTTATTTTATGACTTTTTAAATGATCTTTTACAACCTAGAGCAGTTTTAAAGTTGTCTGATGAAGGTTAACACTGCAGAACAAGTGCGATTCAGCTCAGATCCTGCAGACTCTGTAACCTGGATAAAGAGTTAAAGCAAAGCAACTCTCAAGTGCCCTACATCTCTGAGAGCAAACTGTGAGATGGGATGGCATGTCAGGTGATTTCCTGCTAAATGCCTCGTGCTAGAGTGGATGTTATTTCAGCAAAGGGTGGCTGTTTGGGGGGATTCAAGGCCAGAATTACAAAGCCACTATTCACTTCACTTTCAAAGTTTATTGTCCTCCAAGTTTTTATTAAATACCATGAAACCACAGTTGATAGCCCGAGCTGCCATTTGTTGGAACATATTTTTTTTTTTATATTGCAAACAGCAAGAATCTTTTCTGTCGATTCTGAATTTTACTTGAATATGGCATCAATTATAATGGAGCAACATTTGCGTCCAGTCAGTCATCTGTTTGTATTGGATCTGTCGTTATTTATGGACATATTTGTATGAAGTAGTGTGTTTTTCCGACTGTTTCCCCAAACATGCTGGTTTTCAGCAAACTCCTAATGGTAAACAGTCTGGTGGTAATGATTAATTTTATTTAGACAGGACAGGAGCAGGGATAATATTGACTGATACTCAGACAGATGAGTCGACATTTGAACATGGCTGCTTTATGTGATGTCTTTTTCAGTCTCAGACCAAACCCCTTCCTCGGTTTTTAGCTTCTCTTGTGTGTACGATATCTCAGATCTTGAGGTCCTTCGTACATTATCCTCCCTTCTTCTGCCTCATTCAAGCCTGTGGATTTGTTTGGAGTTTCCAGTTGATAGAGTTTCATGCGAGCCCTCATTTTCTCCTTCCTTGGTTAACGTGGCCGGTATCCTCCTGTTGAGAGGCTGGAGGGAGTGTTTATCTCCTGGGCACTCAGGGATGAAGGCCTTGGGAGGTATAGTGTCGACTTTGCGCACAAGGGGGTCTTTGTTATATCCATCCTGGACACTACCACCTGGCCACGGCCACCTTTTGTTCTCCGCTTTCAAAGTCTGCAACGTGATCCACAGCTTGCAGGAGAAAGCTGCAGGTCGGCTTAAAGCTTTGAGGAGCCTGAAAATGTTGAGACAAACTCAGGTTGCTGTGATTTATAGTTTTTGCGTTTACATCTGTATAGAATGGCCATTTATAGT
>JAPZDY010000021.1:24714204-24730565 GCA_029783645.1 Ctenochaetus hawaiiensis | reverse complement strand
CCTTTTCTTTTTTTCTTTCACCCCCCCCCCAAGAACAGCAGCTCTAAACGCTGGTGGACGCTGTTCATAAGGAAGACATGATTGAAAATGTGCCTTATCAGATGAGACTGACTGAGGATTTTATTTTGTACAGTTCTTTTGGAGTTTTTATATAGTTGAATTACCTTTTTACAGCATAGCAGAGTAAAAGGATTCCGTGTTGAATATTGTTTTATTTGCTTTAAAAGCGTCTAGCGATGGCGGCGACGGTGCTCTCTCCTTGTCAAGAGGACGGAAACGATGGAAAAACGTCCAGGATTTACACACATTCACGCGCCATCGGACACATTTTTCAAAGGAAGTTTTTAAAGCATCTGACATCCTGATTTTAAGGACAGTGTTTTCTACAGTTTTGTAACTTAGTGTAAATTGTAGATGTGTCGTGGAGGAGAAAAGATTTAGGTACCAGAACAGACTCGAGGGCTTCATTTTGCAAACGAAACCAAACTGTCCAACGTGCCGCTTCACTCCGCTTCGGTACGCGAGGCCTCGTGGAAACCAGACTTCCGTTCGAGGAGATGATTTTACTGATGGTACCGTTTCCTCTGGACGCCACGTGAAGAAACAAACCCTGCGTTTTCTTCACGGATCAGTCGTTTGGACGCCACAGCTCATACGAGAAGCTTCTCACATGAACCTGACTGTAAAAAAATAAAGATCCGGAGTGTATTTTGGACTCAGTTAGTATTTTAAAACCACCACCTTCTTCCGTCTTTGTACATTTTCCAGTGTCACAACCTTTCGAACAGAGTTTTTTTTATAATGTTTCTGTTTTGTAAGCTCGATTGTTCTGCGTCAGAACAGCCCGTCACAGGATTTTTATTTTTTTTTTGACAGATTTCTTTGTGATTAACTAGAACACTAATAATCAATGTGAACACAGAAACTGTTTACCAGCTCGGTCTGATCTTATTCCAACACCTTCGTCATCTTTGTGATGTGTCTTTATGGTCACTGCATGTCGAATTAAGGTTGTAAACTGCTTCCCGAATTCATATCCACCAATTAAATGGGATTTTTTTAAAATACAGGACGTCCACTTCACTTATTTTTCTCCACATTAAAAGCGTGAGGTGCGGTGGAGTTAAAGTGAAAGCTCTTCTCGTTGTTCAGCCAGAAACATCTGATGCCACAGTGTTTGTTTTGTTCCACAGAAGCTCAGCTGAAGCCAAATGTTTTGGTACAAGTTTTTCTGTTTATTCTGTGAAGCTTCAGGCCGAAGTGCTGCAACATCCACACTCGACCGTCCACCAGAAACAAGAGCAAAAGAGTGAAACTTCAACGAGTATCTGTGTTTCTGAATTTACATCCTCGTGTGTGTGTGTGTGTGTGTGTGTAATATAAGAAGACTGTTGTGGCTTCTTACTTTTCAAAGCGTCCTCATTCTCCTCCAGGCTGCATCTGTTTTTCCTCTGTAGCTTAAAGCTGAGGTCACTCGAACGCTGCACTTCTTCACCATGCTGTAATGGAAACTTATGTGAAATCTAATTTGTGCAGAATCCTTCAGTTCCTTCCATTACGGCCCTTCTTCCTTACATGATCGGTTATATTTGTGGCAGACGTTGTGTTTCCAGTCGCTTCGGCTTTTTTTTTTTCCTTTTCTTTTTTTAAATTAACACCAGAAACGTTCAAAGACAATTTTTTTTTTTTTTCACTTTGTCTTAGAATAAAAGTCGCCCTGATCACTGAGTATTACAGCAACATTCATTCACTCAGTTATTATTTGATTGTCTACTGTTTTATGTTTATTTACTGACAGCTTCAGGTGTATTTTTACCTTTAACTTCATGTTTTTTCTTGTTTCTGGCTGATTATTGTCGTTATTTCTCTGAATAATCACCTGTGAGCGTCAGTGATGTGAAATCATGGAGACATATTTCCACACGGCGTTTGAAGACGACGTCCTTTCAGAATATGACAAGTCACCATCATGGAGGCGTCTGTCATTTCTGCACAGTTGTCCTACGACTTCCTCACCAACAGCATAATAATAAAACACCATAATGCAATGCAGCCACAAGACATGTTGAGCAAGTGGACGTTCTCGTTACAAAACTGTTGACTTTTCTGGACGAGTTTCTGAAGAAAAACCAGAAACTTTATTATTAGATTTCTGTGTCTTTTTTTGTGTTTTACTGAAACTCAGCAGACAAGTGAAACAGCGGCGGGTTTGGTTTCCTGAGGATTCGACTCAGAATGACTCATGTTGATCTGCTTTACATAATTTCATCCAGTTTCCTCATTTCAAACACATTTTGGTATCTGTTTTGTTTGTGATGCAACAAACATCATAATGCATCAGGATGTCTGACGAATCAACATCTGTAATCACAATAATTAACCAGCTTAAGTGTCACTTTCACTTATCACTTAATTCATTTTGACTGAAAGTTTTTAAAGTTTTTCTGAACATCAAATCACCTTCATTGATTTTGTTTAGATGAACTGAAGAAAACGAACCTGCCAGTGACAAAGAAACACCTCAAACACTCAGAATCTGAATGAAAGAGTCTGTTACCTGCTTCATGAACACCTGTACTGCATTTACCTGCATCTTGCTGTAGCTTTAACCTACAGAGGACTAATGAGCAGTTTTTTAACTCTTTAAGTTTTATTTAATGTCATATTAATCAGAGTTGTAGCTCCATTTGAGACACTTGAGTGTGTTCTGGTCATCTGAGAGATAAAATGTTAATACTTTGCACACATTTTAACATGTGATAGCAGGGAAAACACGTTAATAGTACAATAATGGCTGATTTCCATTTAGCCGCTTTGGTTCCAGGTTATGTGATCAGTGTGTCTCACTGACGAGCCAACAAAATGTCAAAATGTGTGATGTGGAAACGTCCCGTTGAAGGATTTTAGTTTGATTAAAGATTTAAAGATGGCTGATAAATATGAATAAATAAAGACAATTAGATTTGGCATTAATGCACAAAAATCTATCTATCTATCTATCTATCTATCTATCTATCTATCTATCTATCTATCTATCTATCTATCTATCTATCTATCTATCCTTTATTTGCATTCACATTAAAAAAAATAATTAAAACTCCTCTTCACTCATTATAAAACATCATCTGTGGATAAAAATCAGGCTTCTCAGTCTGAGGCGGTTCATACATCAGCGGGGGCCCCTCTGTCGGCGGTCCCTCTGTCAGCGGACCCACCGCTCATTAGCTCCTGGCCGAGGCAGGGAGCCGCATACCGGGTTTAATGAAGCGCTGCGGCCGTTTGATCCTCCGGAGAACAAAGGATGTTCTTCTTATTTAACAAACAAAAAGGATCTGAGCGGGAAATCGCGTCGTTTTACTCATTTGTATCATCGCCTCCGACACGTCGCGTCACGCTCTCGCAGGTGAGTGTTGCGCAGGCACGCGCGTGACTCAGCCAATCAGCGCGGGACCGCCTGTTCTGCGATTCACAACTTTTCAAAACATTTGCGCGTGGAGGCTCGCGGAGGCTGAGTCCAGTGACATCAGCCGCGCGCTGATAAAAAAGCTCTCGAGCTCACCGGAGGGGAAACAAAAGACAACCTGTGACACGAAGCCTCGAGACGCGGTTTTTTTCCACCCCAGCTCCGCGCGGAAACCTATGGACATACATTCCTCGAGGAACATGAAGAGACGGACGATGAGCTGCAGCATAAAGGTGAGCGGAGCGCGAGCGCAATTACCGCGTCTTGTTTTAACCTGCAGCGGTTGTTCCCTCGTTGTTTATATAAGAGCTGGATTTATTTTTAGAGGATTGCATAACGCTGCGCAGATCATAGTCCAATAATTAAGTAATTAAAAAAGATAAGTGGTTCAATAGTGTGTGTTTTTTCGACACGAGTATAAAGTCTCCTTTGTTGAATTAAATGAAAATTTAATCACTTTAGATTCATAAGTTCAGTCGAGATGTTGCGTCTCACACCTTCAAAAAGTTCAGATTCAGTAAATTTAATAAGATCTGAGTCGTTTTTGAGGCAAAAACTGAAAATGTCTCAACAAGGTAGAAGGAAAAAAGTATTTTTAAGGTGTCTTTGAATCTCTGATTGTTGTTATGTGTTAACAACAGGTGATGAAGAACTCTGATTAATCTATAATCTGAGTAAAACTCATTGTCCTCCCTCTAAACCCTCAGAAAAAATCAGTTGATTACTTTGTACTTAAAGGTGTATCACCCATTGATCCTTTAATGCCAAATTATGATGTAACTTTCTAATGTAAACTTAAAAATGTTTATAATTTCATGATTTGTGCACTAAATTATCAGAAATTGATAAGAAAAGTGACATCTATATTCAGATAAATCAACAGTTTTGACTGAATAACAAGCTAAATATTTAATTTAATCTAAGAACAAGACAAGCAGCAGCAGTTTACAGCTATTTTGATCATCTAATATAGTAATTAAGTTTATATTGATTAGCAGATAGATTAAATTACTAATCATTGCAGCTTGAGGTAGATTTGAATAGAGGAGAATCAGCAGTTTTTTATTTTTCTGTTGCTCAGACTGTTTCTGCACCTCTGAGAAATCTCTCTCCCGTCTGAGAAGCAAAATGTGCAGCCGTTCTTCACCGTGTGGCATCGATGGTGGTGGTGGGGTGGTGGGGGGGGGGGAGAAACAGTTTGTTCCAGGTCTGTGAGTAATAATGAGGCAAAAACTCCACGTAGCTCGCAGCAAAACTCAGCGAGAAATGACATGTCTTCTTCATTGGTGTTGTGTTGTGTGGATGAAGCGTGACTAATGCACCTATGGCCTGAAAAAAACACAAAAAAAAAACAGAGGCAGTAAACTTGAGCAACTTTGAAAATTTCCAAAAAGGTGTGAGGGTTTTTTTTATATTTACAGTACCGGCTGAACTGCGGTGGGTCCAGATCCATCAGTCAGCTCGAGAGCTTCCACCCGACCTGCTCAGTGTGGATGAAGTTCACAGCTTCGTGTCCGTGTGTTTGGTTAAAGGGAGTAGTTCAGAATAAAAGCAGACAAAGCAGCAGGTTTTTTTCACCCAGCTGTGGGAGCTGAGAGGAACTTTGATGCCAGAACTGTTGATTAATGTCAGATTCCTGCCTGATGATTTTAACCAAAAAAGAGCAGAAAAATGTCTGAGTTTTTTTTCCCACATGAAACCAAATCAGCCAGCAGCTTAAAAAGGTGGTTTCACAAGGAGCAATCACTTCCATCCATCTTTCTCTTGACACCAGAACACACTGTGCAGCTATTCGCCTTCTATTTGCTCACTTTCATTCGTACATTCTGTTTGCTTTTTCTTTTTTTTTTTCCCACAACTTTAAGCTTTATCATCTGAGGGCTACACCTAAGTCTGCACCCGCGTTACGCCATCAAATTCCCTCTGAGGAGATCTGTGCCAACATCAGAGCCAAGTTTCTGCCTCAGAAGCAGGAGCGTGAAGTGTTTCAACTCTGAACGGGGAGGCAGGAGTTGTTAGAAAGCTCTGAGGAGAGTTTAACAGTCAGCAGATTCATCAATAAGTTGGCAATTAATCGAGCAATTAATCGATTAATTACTTTAGTCAGTTTGCAAGAAATAACATCAAACATTTTTAAGGTCCCAGCTTTTTAAATGTTTGTCATTGATGATAGAAAATTAAGAATATTTGGAGTTTGAATGTGTGTTGAACTGAAAAATGAAACCAACACAATAAGAGCCAAAAACTGCAGTTCCACAAACGGCCACTTGAGGCTCTCAAGTTCTGAAAACAAGTCAACCATCACAGAGCAACTTTACAGCTCCAGTGAACCCGTTTACAGCCCGGAACAAAGCATGTTTTGATCTCTAAAGCTAATTTCACCTTTCATTATAACTTAACAGGGATAAATTTCAGTATAACTCACCAATTTTTATTTATATTAAAGCTTAAAGGTATGCATAAATAAAGGTGTGGTCATTTTGAGTGACAGCAGATGCTAGCAGTGGGTGTCCTCCATCCTCCACCCTCTTGTCGAACTACATCTGCCTCCAAAGAAACAACATGTTGTTCGGATATTAGAGGCAGTGGAGTAAATTTTGGTTCTAGGACATTGCAAAGATAGTTTTTCACAATTTTAGACATTTTTTTGACTAAGCAGATCAACCAATAATGAAAATAATCAGTGCTGCTTCACCTTCGTGTTTATCTTTAAATGTTACAGCCAACCCTTCAACATCCTTGGAAATAAACTTATTTCCTCTCTTTTTTTGCTGAGTTGGATGAGGAAACAGCTAACCTAGCTTCACCCGAATGTGTCAGAATCCGTCTGTCAGCACCTGTAAATCTCAGCGAAGTTTCTTACGCCGGTTAACACGTCACATCACGTTTGCTCAATCTGTACAAAGAACGAAATGTAAAAACAACAGGTTGTGGTTTTATTGTTGGGGGGTTGGGGGGGGTTATCTAGCAGACGACAAGACTCCAGGAAGTCACCGCTGTCAGCCAAGAGAGAACCAGCTCATAAACCTCCTTTAAAACCATTTACCTCCCATTTGTGCACACGTCAGGTTTGACTCTGATCAGTCAGACGTGTGAGAATGTGAATGAGTGAACTTAAGAGAAGCTTGAAACCTGGACTTCATCCCTTCAAGTCTTCATCTGAGCTTTTTATTTCATGGACTGACATGAAAGTGCTTTCAGTCTTGTCATCTAAATCTGAGCAGGAGAGTCAAGAAGCCTCCTGTGTTTCACAAATTAACTGTTACTGTGATTCTAAGTTAATGATGCTATTGTGCAACAAATAATGATTCTGTGGCTTTACTTCCTTCTTCAGTCGCCTTTCCAAACCTTCTTCTACTTCCAAAAGCTTCTCCTTTATTTTAATTCTTTCACCAAGTGGGTCAGGTTTTTTTCTTTAAGTGGGGTAAAAAAAACACATTTCCTCAGAGGATCCACAGCTGCAACACGTGTCCCTGAAATAAAAGCATTTTCAAATTTAAGTTTGAACTTCCCTCAATTCTTCCCGGCTCAGCGGGGTCGGAGTCTGGGACAATAACGTCCGGACAGACGGAGCTGAGAGTGTTCAAAAAGGATAAACATGAACATAATCCGACCACTTTCCTGCTCGGGGGGGACATCAAATGGGCTCAAAGCACCTGTGTTTCAGTGTGGATGAAGAATAAATCCTGCATCTTCACGGTGAGAAGACCTGCTGATAAAACTGCAGACTTCAGCATCAATAACATGCTGCTGCCAGTTTTTCCTCCATTTATAAAAACATTCAACACTTTGCAACATTCCTTCATCGAAACAAATTGCTGTATTTTATCATCAGAGCCGCAGTTTTTTGGCGTTTCTCTTGCCTCCGGGGGGAAATGTTACACTTTAATGGATTATGTTTAATGAAAACCACGGTGTGTTTCCAGTGTGAACGCCAAAAAACACTCGTCTCTGCAACCTGATATTTCTTTATCAGCCGTTATCTGCAGTAAGAATATAAACTGACTTTTGGTAAAAGGCCCAAGTGGATTGTAAGTCGACCCGAAGCTGCGGTTCAAAGAAACAAGTTTTGAACTGATAACCTTTTTGTTTGAAGCTAAATCACAAACAAAAGCAGCTCTTTGCCCGGCAGCTTCTACGTCCTGTTGAGTCATTTAAGATAATTAAAGCCCCTCTGGTTCAAAATGAGGCTGAAATACTAGTAGGAGTGCAGGAGCATCCATTGTGTGTGTTGACACAGCAGAAAGTTGAGCTTTAATAGGAGCATTAACTGTTCTGAGTCGAACGCTGAGCTTCTCCTCCCTCAGAAACAACCTGAAAGCTCCCACTCATCTTTGGTTTTTCTGAGGAAATCCACTCATAATCTGGTCACGTATCGTTGAGCGTTCATGCTCTCGTGAGCGCACAGAAAAACACACACACACACACAGGTGTCATGTGAGTGTCAGTGAACGCCTCACGACACACAGACGGGCGGGTGTCTCCTCCGGTTCACTGGGAGCTCGTCCAGTGAGTGACTGCCATCTTTCCACATCTCTGGATGTGAAGATAAAAAAGGAAAAGATACGATCAGAAAGAAACGTATAAAGTTTATTTGTCAAAAATGGGCGGGGCTTCTCAGTCGGGATGAAGAAGCCTTTTCACATTTGGTGAGAAGCGTTTGACCTGTTTGACAGCTACAACATGGCTCTTACATTCATTTATTCTTATTATCATCGTTATTATTATAGCATCCCTTTTTGAATGAATGACTAATTGACTTTTGTCACTAGAATACACACTGCCACCTGCTGTACTGGAGGGGAAATGAAGCAAACGACCTGCAGATACTCACACCATTTTTTAGAGGTTAAAACTATGGAATCGGCCATTTTATGTGTAAATATTTACAGCAAAAAAGTGGAAGAGAAGGAAAAAAAAGGAGGATTGACAAACTCTTGGACAATTAATCATAATTTGTTGAACCAGATGAAGTATGGCTTTGCAGCAGACGTCACTGTTTGTCAGATCACTAAAACTTTCATGAAACCAGCCTCTGAAACCAGAAATGAAAAGTAACTAAGTGCATTTACTCCAGTACTCATCTTAAAGCAGCTACAGTTGGTATTTTTATATCACCAGTGGATCAATGTGTGTCATGTGAAAAGGCTCAGTGATGACGATGTTGATGTTTTCCTGCAGATTATCAGTCCACTCTGCAGTTTCTCTCAGATTTCTGAGGAATTTTAGCGTTTTTCAGCAGGTTGTTTTGGTTTCACAGCTTGTTGTGTTTGGATTCGGTGTCTCTGCTTATCAGTTTGTTGTCCTGCAGGCAGATGTTTCCAAAATAAAAGCTCTAAAAATCCTTTGCAGCTGTTCTGCACCGACAAAGTGAAGCTCCTCACATGTGGAAAACCGAAGCAAAGCTAAAAGACGAGAGCTGCAGAAACATCAGTTCAAATGCTCAAATCGCTTTGTGTCTCCTAGATATGAAAATATGATTTGTTAAATAGACACAAAAGCCAAAGTTTAAGAATAACAGTTCTCCATTTTACACCTGGAAATTGTTCACAGCTAATAAAAAAGTTCAGCACGTTTCTCCTCTCACACTCGAGTTGCTTTTACGGATCAAACAAATGAGATATAAGGTGTTAATTTGAGTTTTAGAGGATTTTATTACCTTTGGAAAGAGCCGGTCTTGTTTTTTGCTCTTGTTTACAGTCGTTATACTCAGCTGTGCTAATCGTGACTGTGGCTTCTCATCTGTAGGATTAATATTTCATAAAACACACAATGCAAAAAAAGCAAAAAGCTCCTTATTTCCCATAATGCCACACTGTTCTTTGAAAAAAGTTAATCAAAGCTAATTTTAATTTAAATAAATCAACTAAAAATGGCTTTTTTTTAAATAAAGGCTGCACAAACTTGAACTTTTGGCCTCCAGATTTCGTAGCTGAGTCCTCAGACTTACTTATTGCTTAAAAAATGATGACTTTGTTCCATCTCAGACCTTTATTGACACACTGATCTCTTAGCTGGAGTTATTAGTCACCATGCATGGGTGAAGTTTACCAGGCAGCTGTGACACCATCTCGATTTCCACCAGCCACAACAACAAAACGCCTCTCATTTATTAAATCATCAGTAATGATCCGGTGGTGTAATGTATGCGTCAGAGTTCAGACCTGATGTGTCCGTGCTTGTCGGTTGTGCCTTGTGTTTACGGAGCAGCTGTTTGGTTTCTCTTCTGTCGGTGTTTCTCTGCGGAGATAACGTTGCTCCTCTGATGTTCAGGTATGCACTCCGCTGGGTGAACTCTACACCATCTCGGTGTGTTTCACAGGGGCTGAAAAACACTCAGAGATCTTCCTCCCTGCTTTTCTGAGACGCCGCAGATGTGACGACGGTGTGGTTTCTCTGAAAGTTCTGAGCTTTTCCTGGATCTCTGGAGGAACAGGTTTCTGTCTGTTCTGCCTCCATGTGATCTAAACCAAAAGCCTTCAGCGACACATGACAAACAGTCAACAGTTAGGACTGTTTTTGTTCCGGATTCGTCACTCGGTTTTGTCACGTTAAGCTGGAAGTTTGTGACAAATGATGGAAAAGGGTTGCAGGGCTTGTAAGCGAGCTTCGCTGTCGTCAAACTAATTTATTTCACAATCTGATAAACTCAGATAACGAGATGCTGCAGTGAAGCAGAATTTGTTTCGATCTATTTCCATAAATTCTCTCAGATTTGACATATTTGACCCTCTGTGTGTTTCTCATGTCTGTTTTTCCATAATTTAAAGACTTAATCCTCCTGTGCTGCCTGTCCGTCTGTCTGTCCCAGCTGTTCGTCCTGTGTCATGGCCTCCTGCAGTTCTCCCAGCTGCTGTACAGCGCCTACTTCAAGAGCATCATCACCACAATCGAGAGACGTTACGGCCTCAGCAGCTACTCCTCAGGAACCATTTCCTCTCTGAACGAGGTAGGAGCCAACAACAACACACCCTCACACGGCCCGAGATCGTGACAGATTTATTTCAAGGCTGCCGGTGACAAAGGAGGAACTGGAAAACAAGCAACATATCAAAATCACACTTCCTGACGGTTCAGGCCAGACTCAGGTATTTTGGAACAGTTGGATTGCAGATAAGGACAACAAAGGAATGTGCTGTACGTGCTCCTCGTGGAGACGGAGGGATTTTTTTTCACGCTCTGTGGGATTGAAACACACTGCACAGATAAAGATTCTCTGGTTGTTATCAGGTTTGAAGTGTGCATGACTGCGGGTCAGCGGTCACTGTTTGAAACCTCGGTGTTTCTGTGACGTTTGCTGCCGTTGAAACAGTGTTTCATGCACGTACGATATAAAAAACGCAATAATACAACCAAAGAAAATGCCAGATTAAATGTGCAGATTAAGCAGCGTTATTACACAGGAAACAAAGCAGGTTTTAACCCTCTAAATCTCTGTCCTCGAGGGAGTTTCAGTGAGTTCAGTGCATTTTAATATAAACCTGATCTTGTCAAAGCCATCAGTGGAGTTTGTAGACCCCCGTTTCTTATGACATCCTCCCCCCGTGTGTTCATTATGTTTTTATCCCTGCTGGGGATTTTGTTATTCCTGTTTCTGGCCAGACTGCATGAATTACATGCATTTCCAGCGTCCACCTGTAGGTGGTGCAAGTTGATAAGCTACACTAGCTATTTTTAAAAAGAAGTTGTTGATCCTTCTGAATCCACGAAGATCAAACTCATGTTACCGCTGTGATAAAAACTCCATTGAATTCTTGTTCCTGAGTTTGTTTCTGCAAATGTTCAGTCAACTGTTAATATAAAGAGATTATAGCTACACTTGTATGAAACAGAAACAAAGAACTTTACATTTTTTATGCTGAAAAAATGTGCAGAATGTCAGGTAATGCCTCTGCTTAAGTCAGACTTTCACATTCAAAACTTAATCATGGAAAACTTTAGTTTTACGTCTCATCTGAGTGGATTTTTTTAAGCTGTGATAACAGATGTTTTTATACTATCAACGTGCAACGTGCAGAGGACAAGAGTTTGTTCCCAGCGATGATCTCGTCTCTTCAGTTTCTCTCAGAACTGCAAAGTGAATAAAGAATATTGAACGTACATTCATGAGGTGGACAGAGACATTATCATGTGTTCATGCTAGTCTTGCTTAGTGTTTAATAACACTTTAATCGCACCGACTGAAAAGGTGATTTTACATCAGTTTTGTGTTTTTACTGCCCCCAAGTGGCTAAAACATCAGTCAGTGCAGCTTCAAATATTTGAAATTCTTTCTCAGTCTACATTTATTTAACAACTGTGCCTGAGTTGTGTGAACACACAAATCACACTGAATCATGACTGCAATGCAACCAAAGCCACTTCTTTATCTGGCTTTGAGCGTCCGTCAGAAATGCTGGAAATCTGAGCTGTGACTCAGTACACTTATTGTGAAAGGACTCATTTGATGATCATCACTGTCCTACAGGTAGAAAAGGCTTCATCAGGATCATATTTTAAAAAATGTGTGTGTCTGTGTCTGTCTCTCAGATCAGTAACAGTGTGTTGATCGTGTTCGTGAGCTACTTCGGGAACCGGGTTCACCGTCCTCGCGTCATTGGAATCGGAGGGCTGCTGATGGCCATCAGTGCCACCATCCTGACTTTACCTCACTTTGTGTCGCAGCCCCACTCATACGACTCTGTTCTACACGGTAAGACTCAGACCCACAAACACGTCTCACTGCCTCTCTGTCTCCTCTGGTTCGGCTGTGACGGCTCATGTGATTCAGTCCAGAGCAGGAGACTCGTGAATGCACAAATATGTCAGTGCAATTTATGAGACTTTACGTCAGGGTTCGTCTGGAAGTCTGCAGCATCTTTCCTAACAAAGGCTCAGTAGCCAGTTGAAGAAGTGACTGCAGTTTGGCCTCTTTGTTCTGCAGAAAATAGTGAATCCAGAGAGCCTTGCTGATGTTCCCCAGCTGAACTTTTGCATAAATCAGATAGAAATTCATATTTTCTATGCACTCGCTGAAAGCTAAGATGATTAGAGTTACCTCCTTGGCATTACTTTGAAATAACAATCCCCCTCTTCTCTCTTTTATTCCGCCGTTAGTCAGAGTACCTTGGCGTTGGACACAGTGTCAGCTAACGAGCCAGAGAGGCTTCAGGAAATGAAAGTAACTGGACATCTGCAGCCGCTTGTGTGTCATTAACTTTCTCTCCTCTCTGCGTCCGTGTGTCACCATCTGCTGCGACCCAGATCGCCACGACATTTGCAACCTGCCGGGGAACACCAGCAAGCCAGACTGCGGCCGAGACGACACCAGACGTCTGGCCGACACCAACAACCTGTGGCTGCTGATGGCCAGCGCCCAGCTGCTGTTCGGCGTGGGCTCCGTGCCCATCCAGCCGTTTGGGATTTCCTACATCGATGACTTCGCTGGACCTGCGAACTCCCCTCTGTACATAGGTGAATGACCTGTAGTTCAGAGGTGGATTCATGTAGTCAGATGGAGGGAGTGTAAACTGAAGGGGGTCGTATGAAGCGCCTCAGAAACTCTGCCTCACAGCTGCTTTCTCATTCACAGCCATCCTGTTCGCTGTATCTGTATTCGGGCCGGCCATCGGGTACCTGCTGGGCTCCGTCGTGCTGCGGATCTACGTGGACGTGGACAAAATGGGTTTAGGTGGGTCTTCAGGCGTCCCAGAGCTGTTTGATAGTCAGGTTTAAAGCAGGAGAGAAAAGCTCACCTTTGTGGTTTTCCTGCAGGAGGCGAACAGGAGCTGAGACCAGGTGACCCCCGCTGGGTCGGAGCCTGGTGGATGGGTCTGCTCATCACCACCGGCTGCCTGGTTCTCACCTCCATCCCCTACTTCTTCTTCCCTCGCAAGATGCATTCAGAGCACGAAGTGAGTCACAGCGTCACCCACAGAGGCCTTTTTATGACCGAACATTCACTGACTGAGTCTGATGGTTTAAGTTTAACTGCAGTGTGCATTTCTCATCATTTACTGACACCTACTGGCTCAGTTTCAGCATTACATTTTCCTCCATTTTTTACCATCTTAATGGTATAAAATGAAAGTTTTCTCAAGGTTAACATACAACCACACATTTTCATTGACTATTTTTAAACCCCAAAGAACTTATTTGTACTCGTGAATTTGATTTGATGTGTTTGGATCAGATCTTTTTTATAAAATTTTGCAGAAAAAGTTAGTCATGCAACAAAGTAAAGCCAAATTTTATCCCCCACACGATTGTGAAATCACATGTTGGCTCTTCCAGCTTTGTCCAGGACTTGACCTGGTAAAAATATGGAAATGTTAAGGATGTAATATCAAAGTGTTGGACCACTTTGGTTTAAATATCACTATTAACTTGTCATTTTGACAATGAAAGAAACCTTTAAGCGGCCAGAGGATCATTGTCTTGGCTGATACAGTGCAAGATAAACTTGAATAGAGTGTTATGATGAATCTGGCTTCAATTGATTGTTCACATCAAAAGAAAAATCATGAAAATCAACATGAGCCTGCCATGAAACTGTAAGTGTGAGTGAAAC
Source organism: Ctenochaetus hawaiiensis (assembly GCA_029783645.1). NCBI lineage: Eukaryota > Metazoa > Chordata > Actinopteri > Acanthuriformes > Acanthuridae > Ctenochaetus > Ctenochaetus hawaiiensis. The sequence continues at coordinate 24,716,553 of JAPZDY010000021.1, read as the reverse complement.
ATTTCTGCCATTTGTTCCCTTTTTTCTGTTATTAAAAACTTATAACTTCAGCTGAAATATGAAAATGTTCCGGGTCATTAAAGTTTGATCACATTCAGGCTCATAAATACAATATTAAATTACATGAAGCAAGAATAAAACATGGAACAGATTGTCACAGATTATTATCAATAAAGAAAACTGCATTGGCCAAAAAATACAAACTGATTTTATATTAAAAATGTTTAATAAACTCCAGTAAAACCATGTTTCAAATCTATTCCAGCTCTTGTGACACCTAACATCCCTTTTATCATTGTTGTTAGTGCTCATTCATTTTATTGAGTGTATGAAACTTGTTACCATGCAAACTAGCTGGCAGAGGAGTTAAAATGGCTGAAAGGAATTTATAATCATTTGAAATAATTAGCAAAAATGAGGTTGATAGGATCAGCTTCTGTCGCTCAAAAATCTTGTAGTAATATGAATGCAAACCAGAACAAACCGACCGTCAAATCGATGTTTTGATCACAACTTTCACATGTTAAAAGAACATTTTTGGAACAAAAGATGGTGTTGATAAAGGAGCACTTTGAGGTCATCAGACAAAAAAGGTTTGAAACCACTAAAAAGACCGAAACATAATAAACTTTTTGAGACATTAAAATGTTTGTTTCCTCTCTCTAAACTCACGTTAAAACTAATGTGTCCCCCAAAATGTCCCTGTATGCTCATTACTGTCTGAACATACGACTTCACACACACACCTGTAAAAATTTATGCTGCTTTTTCTCCTCCAGGTCATCGGAAGTGAATCTGACATGAGCGACGACTTCAAGAAACCAGACACCTCTTTACTCGACTTTCTAAAAAGTGAGTTTGTCACATTCAGACTGTAAAAGTCTCAGCTGTGAGGTTCATCAGGTGTTAAAACACAGTTCTTGTCTCGTTAACATGTTCTGTAACAGAAGAGTCACTTCCTGTGTGTGATTGTGTCTCGATCAGTGTTTCCCAGGATGTTCGTCAGCCTCCTGCTGAGCCCGCTCTTCCTGATGCTGGTTCTGGCCCAGTGCTGCTTCTCCTCGGTGATCGCGGGTCTCTCGACGTTCCTGAACAAGTTTCTGGAGCGACAGTACAGCACTTCGGCCGCGTACGCCAGCCTGCTAGTAGGTAGGTGCTGCAAAAATAAAAAAAGCATTTAAAGTCAACAGTTTGCATCATTTTTAACTGTTACAGTTGGAATTTTTCTGACTGTTTTTGTTAAAATGGAAACAAACAGCGTTACACTCATTCAGTGCGTCAGCCAGCCTTCACATTTTTCAGACATTTTTCAAAGAGAAAATTAAAGTTTCCACAAGACAAAAGTTATGTGGGTTTGTGCTTCATTTAAAAGGTCAGTTCTTATGTTTTGAAGTCAGATCATATGAAGTTCTTTCCTGCAGTCACTCCCACATTTATGTCTAATTAAAAGTAACACATGAAGTGCTGGAAACCCTTTAGACTTTCTACGTCCTCCTCGGAACACAGCACTGTTTATGTTCGGCAGGTGCTGTGAATCTACCTGCAGTAGCAGTGGGGATGCTGATTGGAGGAGTCATCATGAAGAGGGCGGGTCTTACTCTGAAGACCATCCCACGCTTCTCTGTGGTCACGCTGACCATCTCCACCCTCCTCTGCATCCCTCTCTTCTTCATGGGCTGTCCCACGCAGAAGGTCTTCGAGGTCAATCACCCCAAAATTGGACAGTGAGTGACGAGAAACGTGAAACACTCGGTTAAATTAAATTACATCAGCAGTGTGTTTTAAAACATAAAAAAGTCCAAAAGTTTCCCTCCAGTTCAGTGATGTTCTAAAAGCCAAGTATGGTATTTAAGCATCAATAAGTGTTTCATTGATGTTTTTGGAGCAATTACTAAAAAATGTCTCTAAATTACATAATTACGTTTAACTTCTTTGAACTATGAGTATGTTTTTGTTCTCATTCACAAATCTGGGGTCATTTACAGTGCACACACACACACATACAGAGTAGGCAGGACACTTGATCCTGTTTAATCCCAGTCCTTTGTTAGCTTTTTGCTTTCATGTAATCCTTCTGTAAATTATAGATGTGATTAGAAAGAAACTTTCATCTGCCTTCTTCACCATGAAAGACATTTATTATGTCAGTGTTTTGGAATCTGCATTGTTTTCTGTAAATTCATGTTTGCTAGCTGGTAGTTTCCTTTTCTCTGCACTTTCTTTGTGCTATTTTTTTGTTTGTGTGTTACTCCCACTGACTGCAGATTAGTTAAATAATCAGTCCCTCCAGGATTTCGCGGGCGTTTTTCAAGATTGTTGCGGCCTAAAATGCCTGAATTCGCGGCAGCT
>JAPZDY010000021.1:24691691-24705180 GCA_029783645.1 Ctenochaetus hawaiiensis | reverse complement strand
TGAATGCTAACCACTTAATTTTAAAAATAAAAGTCTTCAATGAGAAAAATAACCATTAGCTGCAGCCCTAGTTGAGACAGACTCCAGTGCATTGTGGGATTTGCTTTGCATTTAAAGGCATTGAGGATGTATCAGGACTAATAAGGACTGCCTCATAGCTTGGGCAGGTGAAAAGCCACTTTAGGCTAGAAAATCTAAGAATTAAATTTGTTGTTTTGTTTAAACGCTATATTATCAATGTGATACCATGTGCAGGCATTAATCAATAGATTACTTGCCTACTGAGCCCAGTGTTGTTCTGGGTTTTTTAGCAAAACATTGGATGAAAGACACTACAAATATACACTAAATGTGTCGACTCCATACAGCACCACCACAGAAAAGCAGCAGTCAAACGCCACCTTTCATATGGAGAGAACAATGATAGATGACAGCATTTACTGACATGTTGATGATGAAGGATTTGGTGTCAAAGCAAAAAACAAAAGCTCCTATATGGCAGCAATATGGATTCAAACCCAGTGCTAACTGTAATGAGGGACAAGGAGTTTGCAGATTTCTGCAATAAGCTTTACGTTAAACCCTGATGACGCTTCAGATTACTTGTTATTCCCTGTAAAACGTGACAAATTCCCCTTTATGTTTTCACTGTGCTCTCATCTCTAAATGACAGTAAATATAAATCCATTAATATATTACATGCAAAATACGCCTGTTGGCTTTACTCTCAGCAGTTTTATGATATTAAGTGCCAAGCAACAAGCCAAAGGGGATTTGGCTGCACAAACATAATATCAGGGAGTGAACTGTATTCACAAGACAATAAACCAGGCTAAATGTTATGACACAGGTGAAAGGGAACAAATTAAAAAAGATATACAGTTTTTTTTAGAATTACGTGGCACAGAGGGCATCACCAGCAGAGGAGAGAGTAAATTGATCTGATTGTTTTAATATTTTTAAGTGTGTCTGCACTCTTTTTTTGATTTATTCCAGGCTCTTGCAAGTCCCATCGATTCATTTTTTTAAATACCACGAGTCATTTCTCTTCATTATCTTTTAGATTCTAAATGAGGCACTGGTAGTAATTAAAAAGCAAAGGCCTGAGGACCTCAGGTGAGACAGAGGTTTATGGTGCGGTTTAGCTTTGCTATGAGACTCTGCATCTGTAATAATTACAGGACATTAACTGGTTGTAACTGACAGTAGGTCTGAATTAATAATGATGATCGTTCTTCATCAGTGAATCATTTGTCATCACAAACAATGTTAGCAATGTAAGGCCACTCAGTGATTAAATTCCATAATGTTGCGACATGCTGTCTTGGTATAGCTTGCACGTATTGCTCATTAAAATCTGGTCTTAAAAGATTCCTGTGTGGGATTTTTTTTTCCTACTGACAGAAAGAAATTGATGAAGACAAATATTAATATATTTCTGTAATTATATCTACTGAGACATAGTTTGTGCTACACATACTATGGACTTTCTGTAGTGTATTGCTCTAATGATAGGTACCACAGGATTACAGAATCAGCATTTCCCATAATTACTGCTGACATCACCACTGCATGGTAATTATGCAGACTGCTGTAAAGTTTTATCAGCAAAATGAACCTTTGGCCTAATATAATCTTGGTGGTTTGTAGAGATTTCAGTCAGGTGCTGTGATTGGCCTCATTTTGTAACATCTTCGGTAAATTGGCCTGGATTGTTGAACTCTGAAGCCACTGGAGACCCCAGAAGTCTGAAGTTAGGGGTCCCAACTAGTCTGAGGGAGTAAAGTCTGTGTCTGTTATCAGTGCGAGGGGACTTTATTTGTCAACCAGTACTCATCCAGACAGCCCGGTTTTTGATTGCGCTGTCATCTCCAGTGGAGCTGTGTCTCTCTGACATGTCGGCTGTAATTGCAGCTGGTGCCCAGGCGGGTGTGAATCCTGTCAGCTCTGCCACTATCATTTATTAATGTACACGACTGGGCTCAAGTATTTCAGGAACAGGGGCACGAGTACAGAGACTGCAGCCAAAGGACCATTTGTTCTTTCTGGGTTGATAGTTCCTGTGTACAGTGAAGGTCCATAATGGTGGGAGAGTCTGAAAAATGTGTCTATAAAGGGAAAGATGGCATGATGTTCTGTTTTTCATAAAAGAATCAGCTAACGTCAGAAAGGTGGGGGCTCAAGATTAAGTGGGTGGAAGCAGGCAGAATGTTAAATGAGCTGTCAGGAAGTCTCTCCTCCTGCATACTTCTTTGGGTGTTTTCTACACTGCCTGTACAAAGGAAGCTGGCTAAAGATTTTCTTGACAAAGCTGAAGGCTTTAAGCCGGCCAATCAGCTGTTTCCAAGTCTGTGTGCCCACGCTCCTGGCAGAAACAGCTTTTTGCAAGTTTCAGCCTCAGAGCAATCTACCAGGTCATTGTTGGAACACCTCAGATTACTGCTCTGCATTTTATTGGGTCATAGATGTTTTGCCATAGGCACGTCTTCGGAGGTGCAATCCTGTGTGATACTTTGTGAAAGCTAATTGTTTGGAGGTAATCCCATGCTGCATGCTTCATTTCACCTCAGACAAACAGATGGGAATACATTTGGTAGATGCATTCGCATGGCTGCCATGAGATTTTGCTCACTGAATCAAAATGCCATCTTCCATCTTTCACTGCACTGAGACTGCCATCACACAAACGAGAGCTGGCTTCAAAATACTGCTGAATCACCGGACCAATATGCTTCAAAGTAGAGTTTAGTTGGTTGTCTGAAGCATCAATCACGGTGTCTCCAGGGAAAAGCTTTCTGGGCAAATGAAACTCTGAGTTTTGGCTTGCCCGGGCAGGGAGCAGCCGAGGTGTGAGTCCACAGATGCAGATATAGATTTGTATTTACACCCACATGTACAAATCCAAAACATGCAGCTTTTTCTACAAAAATTTCGCAGTGATGAGCAGAGGGGAGTGTAAATACTGTAGCAAACAGCAGCTAAGTCCCAACTCTGTCTGGATTAGCAGACACCACTAAAGACTGGAATATTTGAATCTTTTTGCCTACTGAACATTGGGTGGGGCATTTAAATTATCTTTCACTTTGTATTGGATGTATGTTCATCTGGTAAGGCTTTGGCTCAGCAGAGGCAAGTTTAATGTGAAACTGATTTGAAAATAGATTAAAAACTGCTTCCTGGATTAGACCTGTGTCACGTATGTAGAGCATGTAAGTGCACCCATTTCCTGAAAGTGAAACAGATATTCAGTGATGAGAATAGCTTAGTGGTGTGAATCAGAGGAGGTTTGCTTGCAGAGTAAATGTGTTAAGATCACTGCTGTGATTTTCATGTAGGCTGGTTGGCTTTGGTTAGTTTGTCTTCTCTGTTTCAGCTCCTTGAAACAACTCAGAAAAATGACAAAAAAATAATGTCATTTTAACACACAACATCATAACCATGTGTGCTTTTGGGGGGACCTATCCTGGAATGTATGCTAATTCGTTGTTTAAAGGTTAACACTCTCTTTAGATAACACCAAAATATGATCTGGTTATACCTAAACTTATTTTATTAATGTCCACATTAAAATTACATGAAAATGCTAAATTTTTATAATGCATGTTAAGGCATGCCATACTCAGGAAACATATTTGCTACAAGATTTAGAAAATTCTAGACTACAAAACCACAATACACTGAAAATGTGTGTAAATGCTGAGGATGGAGCATCAGGTCTGTGAAGGGTGGAGCAGGTGAGTTCAGTTGGCGGGTTACAGCAAAGTGGGGCAGGCGAGCTCTCTGATGCTGTTGAACTTTCTCTCTTCGGCTGAACCTCATCAGCTCCTCCTCAGCTCTTTTCAGGGCTCTGACTTTCTCAGCATCTCACATCTCCACTCAAACCAAATCCTGTTGTGTGGCACAGCAAGCAAGCAGTGGAGTAAATGGAGTTACCAGACCGTCTTGAAGCATTTTTCTTGGATGAGGGATTGAAGACAGGCTGTCGATATTGTCTTAAAGTCTTGAAGATTGAAGCCTCTGGGAATCCAGCCCACATTCCCTGTGTGGCATCTCTGCTGCTACGACGTTTGATAATCCAGCTGCGTCTAAAGATAGCTGGTCATCTCTTTCATTTCACATCCCATTGCATCTTTCCGGCAAGTGTTATTCTTCTCTGATGGATTGGGGGAAGCAACTCCCTGACAGCTTTGATCTGCTATTGATCGGCTCAGCTGCCCATTAATGGGTGTAGTTGATCAAAAGGCATCAACCCCGGCATTGTACCAGGCTAGACCTTTTGTCTGTGGCTTTGGGGCAAGAACATGTGTGTTCCTGGTATTGTACGTTGTTTTTTGGGGTTTTTTTTGTTTTTTTTTACCAAACAGTGAAGTCTCTGTAGCTGTTTTTTTTTCAGCAAACCTGGCATGGCTCATTGGATGGCAACGTTGCTTTCACAGTTAATCCACCACTTTAGTCCAGACTGAAATATCTCAACAGTCACCATGAAGTTTCTCCAAGACTTGCATGGATGAATCCAAGTAACTTTTGTGATCCCCTAACTTTTCATCAAATCTAGTCAGAACTTGTGTGATAACCTCAGGGGCAAATAAATTAAGTCAGCACATAAGGGCCAAAAACTGCAGTTCTTCAAATGGCCATGTGAGGCTGACTCTAAAAGTGGGTCAATTCCCAGAGAGCTCTACAGGCAGTTCACTCGTTCTTGACAACAATAGTGGTAATTTTTTTGAATAACTCACTATGTACATGATGTGAAGATTTAATGTCATAATCAAGGCTGTGGTCGTCTTGAAAGCTGATAGCTGTCTGCTGAGCGCCACACAGTCATTGTTAGCAGGGTGCATCCTCTCTAGCTCCACCCATTCATCAAAATATGGTGTCTTCTGGCTCTAAATAAACAAGATGGCAACGGACGTAATGCTAAACATTGGGCTTAAAAACAAAACTCTACAAACCTTTACTGTCTATGCTTCACCTATAGGATTCCTCGATGAAAAATCTCTCGTAAACAGCAGCGCTTAACTTCAGTCAAGCCTTAAACCTTTATCTGCATGTACTAAGGTGCCTGCTTTTGCTGTCACACTTTTCACTGTGCATATATTTGACATCCTTGAAGATTTTTAGAAAACCTAAAGCATCTAAAAATAATATTGATAATAAAAACTGTAACATTTTCTGACTTAAGAGGTTCTTTCAGTCCTGCAGGAGCTGGTCTGCAGCCAAGGAATACCAAGCAGAGCCACGGTAGCTCTATACATATGCTGCACAGCTGAGTGGGTGTGTTCCCAAAGGCCCATGGGAAAGCACAGCCTCACTTATACACTCTGCCCAGAATAAAACAGGATTGCAAATCTGTCTGCTGCCCATGCAGTGAAGTGGAGAAACTGTTTGATTCAGTTCCGCCCGCCTGTGTGTTAGTAAAAGATTTTGGATGCAATATCTGACGACACAGTTTTCATAAAGAAAAAGAATAGAACGGAAAGTGGATGCCGGTCTTACTACGAATGTAACTTCTTACCCTGCTTTGTTAGATAAATGTTTTTGAATCTAAATTCCAGAAAGAGAAACTTCAGGAGTAGTTTCAGGAACTTGGAGAGAACCAAAGCATCATTTAGCTGGAGAGACTACTTGCAGACCATTCTCTCTAAATTGTATGTCTTAAAAATAAATTGGTCTCCTGCTTAATGTGAGATCTTTCGAGGGAGAGAGACCGAGAACGCCATTTAAACATAATCCCAGTCGCTCAAACAGAACGGCTCTGTGAATAAAATCCCCGCTGTGGAGGAAGGCTGTCATTTACCCAGCATGGGATGTGACACTTCACTGAGTTCAGCAGGTCTCCATCAGTGTTTACCCTTTCCCCAGCTCCCCAGATGAGCCCTCATCATGGGGCTGCTTTAGCCTGAGTGCAGCCTCATGGTACACTGGGGCCATGTTCAATGGACCTTTATGTATTAATGAGTTCTGTTGTTTTTTTAATCATTTCAGCTAATGTTTTTAGTCAGCACCGTTCAATTTTGTAGACAAGACTGTGAGAATATATATTGTCTTATTTAAATGCAAGTGTGAGCACCATGCAGAAGATCCTCCGGGGATTTATGGAGTGGAGGCGAGCTGAGCGTCGATCACTCTAGTTTAACATAGTAGTGTTTTATCCGGTTCAGTTGACAAAGAAATAAATCACCATCATACGACTTGCAGAGGAACAGGTGGCAGAAAAGCTGTGGGGATGCAGCAGTGTAGGGCGACTCATGATGTCACTGTTCAGGGATTGGCTATTTTTACAACAACATTAGTGTTTGTTCTTTTTGAAGATGCTTAGTATTTCTGTCTTTCTGCAGCCCTCTATGGTGTACATCCTGTATCCATCCTTTGATAGACAGGAAGGCATCTATAGGCCCAGTTTTCTCTGTTTTTCTTCCTGGAACCTGAATGATTCTTTAGAAGCTGATTTGTGTTTAGAGGAGCACTTTGTCCCTCACACACCCCTGGAGCTGTGGGATAGTTCAGCATTGGAGCAAAGGCAAGCCTTGATCCCAAACACAATGGTTACAATGCTTGTTTTGTTTCTGCTGTGGAACAAAGATTCAAAGGTAAACAAGCCAGAATTTAATGTGAGATCAGCCTTGAGTTTGCATTTCTCTGCTGGGTCCATCATGACTGTTTTATCCAAGTATGCAAGCTATATTTACTGCATACCAACTGCAGTATTGCAGGGATATTTACATGTTTAATTAAATTGTTTTACTTGTGTATTTCTCAACTGCTCATAAGTAGAAGTGCAGGCTTGTTGTACGTGCATGTAAACAAACCTTTTAGAGCATCAACAGGATTTTTCTTGTCAGTTTTCTCGAGTGTCAATTTGAGAGAAAGGGTAGCAGGTGCAGCTCTTTAGCAGCGGATGGATCCTTGTGTTAACACGCAGAAAATGATTATGCATTGAATGTTGAGCAAAACTCATGGTCCTGAAGTCAGATCCTGTTTTACTAAGCAATTTTAAAAGCTGAGGTTGGTAACATTGGATTAATCAGCTAGAGTAAGCTAGATCCGACTGAAAAAAAAATCCATCTCCTCCCTTAAGGCTTCCTTCCAGAGTCACTCCTCCAAGAGACACGAATGCCTTTGCCTGACTACTGCTGGAGGAGGAGTCCATGAGAAAGTGTTGAGAAGAGGAGCGCAGCATTACACCTTTTAATACCATAATGAACATAGCTGTTGTCAGTACTACCAGCTGTTAAGCTACCATGTTAGTAGTGAGACATTTTGGCTGTACTTTCTTTATCATTCTTGTGCCTCTAGCTCACTAAAGCTTTAGAAATATATCTTCTAATCAATGTTGAAGACTCTGGTCATGGGAAAAAAATGATACAGGCAGTGTGTACGTTTGTAGGTAGACAGGCAGGAAGGCCATGCAGTTATTTGTCAGGGCTGAGTGAAATGATTGGATGGGATGTTAGAGGCCTGCAACAGCCACAGAGACCAGATATGTATTGATTGATTGATTTTTTTTGTCAGATATCTGTCAGGATGGTTTTAAATTTGATAAAAATGTCTTAATTAGTTAGCTTAAAAAAAAAACAAGATGTTTTCGTGGCTGCATGTAAGAAAAAGCTGAGGCTGAGTCAGTCTGACACACAAGGTTAAGAATTCACTCTGAAGCAAAATATTTATTGGCTCCGGCTGTTCTTTCAGGTCAAGAGAACAGGCTTGAAGACTCCACTGGGATGCCCGTGTTGCTGTGTTTCTACTGTGTAAGCCGTGAGAACTTGAAGACCTCACAGTTCTTTTGCTGAGTTTGATCTTCTTGATCTTAAATCTTTTAGCCTCTCGTAATAAAGAAATGGCTTCATGCAGTTTACATCAGTCAGTGAGTCAGTCAGTGAGTCAGTCACTGAATATGATGTAAAGTGTGCTTGGTATGGCGGATTTAAATGTGTCTGGATGGAAAACGGTTTGTGCAAACATCATAAAAAGTTAAAAGTCTTAGAGTCAAGCTAGTAGCTTAAATGCACAGCATTATTACACTGACTCATATCTGTTAACTGGCAAAGTCAATACTAGTTTAAACAAACTTGAACAAGCTCTATGAACCAATTAGACAGAAATTATTCTTTGACAAAATACTTAGGTGGTTCAGAGGATGAGAGATGTGCAAATTAAATCATCATAGTTAAACCAGATAATAAAAACTGAATCTGTCCTTATTGTTACAGTTACTGCACTTTGGTCAATATTAGCTCGATGTGTTCCTGTGCTGCCTCTTGTTATTTATTGTAACAACAAAGGAAATTGCACCTTATGGACACCTGGGTAATGAAACATTCAGTTAATTTACGGTAGACAAAGGGTGTAAATGATCACAGTAGGTTCTTTATGGCAGTCCAGCCTACATGGTGTTTGTTGCAGGACAAAATACAGGCAACTTTTCTAGTAAAATCCTTTCATTAATCAAGTCTGTAGAAAATTTACTCTCACTCACAAGCATAGCTACAGGCTACTTTAGATTAAATTTAAATCATTCAGTACTGCTGTGGTAGTCTGTCATGGTGTGCAGTTGTATCCTTAGTCTATGCTGTATTATTCAATATTTTTTATTTGAAATGCTCTCAGACATATTAAACTTATGTTTAATAATACATTATTTAATGAAAAATCACTTCAACTTTACCTTTATCTTATCTGTATATTGTGCTGCTGGACATTACAAGCAGCTCTCTGTATGACTGCAGACTGCATCATTGATGCACAATTAATTACTCTTGAAAAAAAACTTGTTTTTCATTATCAGTTATTCAGAATATAATCTTGCAGTTTAAGTTATAACACCAACTTCATTTACCTGCACTTAATAAGAAATGGCATTAGCATGATATACAGTATCTTCCCATCAGAAAATTAATAAAATCAAAGATTTGTGCATCATAATGTTCTTCACATGCAGAGGAGGCCCAGTCAGTCCTGAGAGTGACTGTCGATCAGCTTTGCAACCCCTGCCAACGAGCCAGAAATTCCTTAGTGTAAAGTTCAACCATTTTTCTGATTGGATTACTTGCCAACTCCTTCCTCTGTGCCCTGTGCACCCACAGTTAAACCGCTCAGCTCCCAGTCCGGCTATTTCCCCTGAGGCTGACTGCAGCCAATTGTCCAAATATGCAAAGGAAACTAAGCTTGTCTGTTTGACACAAGAGAAGTCATTAGGATTCATTTTCATTGGCCAAATGCTGTGTCATGTCTTACACTGAGAATTTTTAGTTTGCTTGCATGTGCAGGCAAAATGGATTTTGGAGTTCATCTTTTAATAGCCTACATTCAGCTATTTTTTCTATTAATATAAGAAGTAGGTGAATCTGTTAATATTGGTACAACATACTGTATGTCTGCTAGACTGTAAGCAAAAGCAGTGTCCTCTTTCTCTGAAAAGGTGCTGTTTTCATTTCTCCAGCCTCCAGCTGCCCTCTGCTATGTGAGAGTGGGGTTGAATTTAAACATTAAAACATGAAGTTGGTCTGTCGAAACCCCTCCAGCCTCCAACAGGAGACCTATGACTTATTTCTCCTTTCCCAGGGCAATAACAAACACCACAAGAGTCGTATTTTAAATCTGGTGTAACACCTCGACCTCAGTGGGCATGTCATTGTGCTGTTACTGTGTGTACATGTGTTTGTGTGTGTATGTGTTTTTGCTGTTGCTTTTAGTAACGTCAAATGCCTCATTAGACTGCATAAGAGCTAAAATGGCTTCCTGAGTGCTTTATGTGTGCATGGGAGACTCAGCCTTTGTTGAGTTTGAAAGCATGTTCATCCATTATTCAGAGGTATTGGTAAATGGACGTGTCCCGGCACGAGTTCATATTGCAAATTGGTGCCGTCCATGTTACACACATTTTAAAAAACAATTTATGCTGTGTAGATTGTGTGAGGAGAGACAGGAGAGACAGACTCCATCATAATTAAACTGATAGATCGTACAAAAATCCAAAACTTCTCGGTTAAACAGAGGTATAAAAAAATGAAAATCATTCACTTTGGCAGCACTTCGAGCTGAATGCTGACATGAGCAGCATTAGTACTAAACACTAAAGTGATGCTGATGGGAATGATAGGAAATTTTAAACTCATGCTATCAAAAATCCAGGTGACCTTAAGTTATTACAAATTATGGTGAGGAGGGCAAGACTATTTGCACCAAACATGCCTGTTATTTGCCTCTTACCAGTTTGATTGAACTGGTCTGATGTCATTACTTTGTTTCCTACATAGCTTTTGTGCTTGACTGCTGCCTTTCTTCGGCACTCAACTTGAAGTGGATTCTCCTTGTAAAAATGTTGGAAAAACCAAAGCTTGAAGGTTCATGTCCTCAGATGTCAGTAAGTTTTACCAAATCGAGGTTAGCTTTGTTACGTCCACATGATTTGTGATGAAATCAGTGTGTGATGTGAAGTTGGCTGGACTAAAACAGGAAATATTTGGTTTAGAACTAAGAGTCTTTTTTAGCAGCCTGTGCAGACAGCTTTTTATAAAACAAATTACTGTACATATAAAGTAACATGTTAATTACCATTTTTGATGTTAAGTTTTTTTAAAATGTGCTTCTCTCCATTGATATATTGACTTGTACCTGTTGTGCTCATGCAGGTGTTTTAAATTCTGGCTGATTAGACTTTGGCTGATGTTGCAGATGGGTGGTGCTACACTGGAGCCATGTTGGAGGTTAAACTGTCCTGACAAGAAAAGGCAGGGTCAAGCGTTTGTGTAAGCAGGCTGATGTCCTTTGCCTCCCACAGAAATCTGTTTCTTGCTTTGTGGACCACACACATCTCTGCAATTAGTTGAAGCTGCAGCTTTACTGGTCAAGGTTCACCAAAGTTGAACTGCACAAAAATGCAACTTTGCTTTTCACACAGTGGACTAGGAGAGTTTCATTGAATGAGAGTGAACGGGAGGCAAATAATTATTAATTTCTTGCATGTGTGACCGTGAAATTTTCCTGCCTTAACAGGACCAGTGAAATATCAATCAGGCAGTCTGTGCGTGCTCACACACTCCTGAGGACGGGTTTAATCAGACAAATTAAGCAGAAACACCTGTGTGGATGGACCAAGGCTTCATAATTTAATGAGTTATAACCTTTTTTATTAAACTTGACACATGAAACTATGCTGAAAGGCCTTTGAAACAGTGCCTATACTCCATGGGCTATAATTTAACCCCAGATGGTTAAAAAACCTGACCATATTATTATTCGAAATACAGCCTGATGTTAGCTCTTAGCTAAGACTTGATGTCTTTATTGTAGCAAGTCATCTGATCTTTGAATTTGAGTCCAACAGGCTTGTTTTTTTCTAACATAGTATTTAATCAAATGGCTTAACTCAGAAGCAACTTGTCTCAGTTCACGCAAACATGTACGGTTGTTATTTTCAGTTATGGAAGTTGCATAAAAGCTAAGAAGAGGGATTTTTAGTTGCTTTAAGAGTGGCAGTTTTTTCTGATTTGTTAATTTCTGAGTAATTCTTTAACCTAGACTGAAGGAAAATCATTTGGAGGCCATCTGCTGTTTGGCTTTCTCCTGTCAGGTTCTGAATGCCAGCTGCTGTGACTATGAATAAACAAGCACACAGATGCAAGAGTCCATATCTCTCCCACTGTTCTGCATCTCTGCCAGGTCTTCTTCCTCAGCAAGGACAATCATAAATAACCACTTATTTTCCTCTGTTCTCTCATTCATTGCTAAATATTAGATATCCGCCCATCTCCAGTGTGCCAGGCTCTCATCCTGGTGTCTTACGAAAGCAAAGCATGACACGCACTGTTTTATTTTTATCCATCTCCTTGTGAGTGGGAGTCGGGCCCATGCAGAAAGCACTGCCACGCTCTGATTGGCTGCCAAGTCCTCAAGGGTATTCCATGATGCTTGCCGCCAAGTGACCAGTAGTGGATTTACCTGGCTGCTTGGCACACAGCTTCAGGGCTGGATGGACAATTTAGTTTATTATTCAGTTTTACAGAGCCTAGCAAGAAGTGGTAGTTGTGTATCATACTGTGTGTGTAAGTGTGTGTAGGTGTGTAAGTGTGTGTGCATGGTCTATTCAATAGACTAATAACAAGGCCGTTCACATTAACTTATGAATACTTTACAGCATCAGCCATTATAGCTTTTTAAATCCTTTCAAATGCAAATGGAAAAACGTTTGCAGTGCACTTTTTTTTTAATTGGAAAGAAACTTCAGTTTGAAAAAGTTTTCTAATTTAAAGATTTTATTTCAGTCACTGCTCTACATTTGCACACACACACACACACACTACATAGATGATAATGCTGAACACATTAGGGTCTTGATTTAATCATTTAAAGTGTAAGATTTTTATTTTAAAGGAGACTTGTTTTAGTCATATCCATTCATTATGACTCCACAGTTCTTGTGATATCTCATATGGATTTATCAGTTTGTTTTAGTGTATTTGTCCAACATTAGTTTTTAGTCACTGATTGTTTAGGTGTAGAAGTGAGAGAATCCTTAACTATCTAACTAATTTTATGGATGCGTAGTTTACAAATGGCAGGAGGGAGGCAAAGCCTAATATGAGTCCAAATGTGTTGGGGCCTTTAACGTGCCGTAAAATTGCATTTTAAGCTTTTAAGAGATGCCTTGATGAGGTGTCTGCTGACGGTGCTCAGCGGAGGCCTGGTGGTGAAAGTGCAGGCTGAGCAGCAGCAGGTGCTCCGTTCTCTTCTCCGTAATTGGCCCTCATGTTGCTAACTCTCTCTCCGCAAAGTCTTTGAAGCATCGCACCAAGTGGAGACTTCATTAAAACCAAGACTGTAATTAGAAACCCACTATGCAGGAATCTGCGTTTCTATTTATTAAGCTGTCTATAAGGTGATTACATAATTGATAGCTTCCTCAGTGTGGTTGTATGTCATCAGTAGGATAGTGTAGTGGTTTGTCACCTGCACTGTGCAGACACATGCACACTAACATCTAAATAATGTTAAATGTTTTTAGTAAACAGTCAGTAAGTCAATAAATCGACACAATGATATTTGCTCCAACACCCAATTGGTAAACTGCCAAAGCTGGTGAGCTAACTGTTAACTTGCTAGCCGGGCTAGCAACAGTCAATCCCAATGACTCTGTTCAGCTGTTTATTTTATTTTAGGGAAAATAAAGATGTGAGGTAACAAGCTCGCTTATGGCCAGTGAGCAAAATGTGAGCTCATTAGTTCATCTTGGTGACTAACAGGACAAAAGTTTAACAGCTTATTCAAAGGACGTATCATTACCATCTGCTCCTTTCTCATAACTGTCTGCAAACAATTTTTGTTTTGTTGAATAAGAGTTGATGGTTCAACACAGCTGATGAACCAACATAGCCTCCTCCATTTCCCTCATCGGTCATCAGTCGTCAGGATGACTGATGAAGAAAATAGTACAAATCTGTCAGATTTTTTTTTTTTTTTTTTTTTTTTTTTAAATATTTTTTTCGGGGTT
>JAPZDY010000021.1:24647563-24658071 GCA_029783645.1 Ctenochaetus hawaiiensis | reverse complement strand
TATATGTTTTTGCATTTTTCTTCACAACAAAAGTAAGGTAAAGAACAAAAGGGAACAGTTTGATACAAGACAGTTAAACAAGTTTTCTAAATGTGGTTCCACTTATAAAAGAACAAGTCCTTCATTTGTAAAGTATTTAAACAGCTTTCACGGGACACTTCCTGTTCTCTTTAATTAGAAACGGGTGGGTCATGCTGACTTACAGTCGATGTCGGGGCCTTGGAGGAACAGTACTTTCATACAGAGTCGATGGGTAATAAAACCGCTGCAGGTCTGCAGAGAGAGAGATGTGTGCTTGACCCAGATCGAGAGCTGGGATCATCAGAGTTAATGAGAGAATCACAGAAAGGTGCCACTTCATGGTTCTGTCTGTAAAGTTGTTTTTTAGCCCCAAACAAAATCAGACAAATGATATTATTTCTAAATACATACACTGATGCCACAGTAACAACTCATTACTCACTGTTCAGGAGATGCACACACACACACACACACACACACTGATGTCAGAGGATGGATACCTTCAGGACGGAGGCTGCTCATTCAGTTTGCTGAGATGAAGCCTGCAGACGGGAATCAGTCCAAACGGGAACACTCACGTTTGCATTTAAAGACTGTCCTTCAAATGTCACCTCGTCATGACGTCATCCTGCCATGAAACAACATGAAAGCACGGCAGAGCCTTTAAAAGCCACAGTGGGACTCACATGTGATATCTAAGCTGCAGTTTTTGTGAGCCCTTCCTTATAAATACATAACCTCCACCAAAAAAAAAACAAACAAAAAAATAACCAAAAGCTTCTCACTGCTGTGCTGCAACATTCACCAGCAGTTTTAAATGGAAACATTCACAAGCAATCAGCCATGATACACTTGTTGTCTCTCAAACACAGAGGAGGTCTGCCTCCCGTTCAGACTGCTAAATATAAAAAAAAATGCTCTGGAGGATCGAACGGGGATAACAACCCTCTTTGAATTATGGAAAAAACTGCAGAATCATTCTGATTTATACAGCAACAACTCATTAACACACCATTGTTCATCAGCTGTAATTGTAGCGCAGCAGTGTCAGTGATTCTGGCCAACATCCATCCTCAGTTTATTACCCGGCTTACAACAGAGGAGACGATTTCCTGCTGAGCTGATTAACTTGCTGGAGGAGGGTTTTTAAAGATGCAGCCACTGTCCAAACACGTCCAGAATCTGCAGCAATAAATTGATTATTAATTAGTTTTAAGGAATAAATTAAACTAAAAGTCTTCAGTAATTTATATAGTCGTCTATTGATTCATTTAAAAATATTAACTGTGTGAATTGTTGATCACTTGTCTAGAAGTTAAATAGCTTCGTGGGGAAATAGTGCCCTCTAGTGGTAGTAAAACGGTTAGAAATATATATTTTCAGCACTGAAAATTAGAAGATAAACCATCTGCGTTTCTTCTTTTAAAGTTCTCTTATCAGCTTATTGATCCCCTCAGGTGAATTTAACTGAATACGATTAATTCCAAATGTTTTCCAAAGCTTCCTTAACCTTTTTTCTCCAGTGATCGACATCAAGTTGGACAAACCACAGGAGCCCCAGACCACCGAGGGCGGCTGTTCCTGTTAATACTCAGCGCCATCCTGGACGAACATCATTTACACCACATGCTTGTTATGTTGCTTCCTATTGGTTAACCTGCAGTTGACTTTGCACGTCGAGAATCTGGCCTCCTCACCTGACTACTGGTCATCGGTTGGAACTAGCAATATGTGAATTTGGTTCTGAAGTAGTGTAGCCTACTTTGTTAATGAAACTGCCAAAAACAAAAAAGTCTTACAACTTGCAAAAAAAGAAAAAGAAAGAAAAAAAGGAAAAAAGGAAAAAGATGTGAAAAAAGATCCCCCAAGTTGGATACATTTTTTTAAAGTAGAGAAGAAAGTTTCCCCAGTTTCTTTTTTGTATATTTTTGTATATTCAGGGAAAATCCCTCTGGAAAGGTTGTTTTCTTTTCGTTTTTTTTTTAAAGATGCAAACAGCTGAGCTCCGTGTTGGAGAGCTTGAGGAGAAATGGTGGTTTTAGACGTATTTTTATGGATCCCACTTCCCCAAGAATCTGAGTTCCTTCCTGTAATATTTACCTGAATGTTAACCACCAAAACTCTTACTGAACCTGTTACATTACACACTTAACCTTCTCAAGCTTATGACCTACTTATAACTATGTTTAACCTTTAGCCTGACCGCTCCGGTTTGGCCTGTAAATCCCAGCGTTCCTGTCCGTGACCCCTGTGGGATCCATGAGTTTTTACGTTCTTGACGTCACAGGACGAACTGAACATTTAATGCATGCCTAGTTTTTTCAGCTTAGGTACTGTCTACCAGTGTACACAAGTTTGTGACTAAATGCACTCTGATGATGACTAGCCGAAGTCTTTTTTTGGTTCTGAAAAAACTGTTGAACTGGATTTGTAATACTTGACTTCAGAATATCTTTTTTTTTGTCGTGCGTGTGTGTGTGTAGATGTGTGCTTTCTGTATAGGCGACGTTAGGATGCTGTTCTTTAGAGAGCCACTGCCGGGTCGTGTCATTCTCGCCACGTTACGACACAGTTTAGGTCTTTTAGCCGCGTTTCCACCAAGCGGTTCAGCTCGTTACACATCAGAGATGTCAGAGAAAATCGAGGAAACCAGAGCCGTCTCTTTGTTTTCGCCCTGATTTCTAAAACAATCCTGTTTTTTTCCAGCAGTCTTTTGTCTTGGCGCCTGCAGCCTTTTCTCAAACAAAGCTCGTCTCCCTGCTGTAATAAACGGCCGCTTACAGAGTTAGCAAGCTGCAAAAAAAAAAGTGATTGTTAAATGTGAGCCGAGCGGAGGAAAAAGGTTAACAGTAAGTTGTCAAATCCGGCTGTAAATGCACAATGCAGGTTAAAGTGTGTCAGTAAAAAGAAACGCTGCAGCTTCTCACGAGCAGAAAAGTCTCCAGCTGCTGGAAAAAAATCCCCAGTAACAACATTTCCTACAGTAAGAGTTTCACAGTTTTACAGATTCAGAGTTTAGTTACAGTTTAGTTAATGTCTGGTCACAAAGCTGGAAGTGTTTGGTGGAAACGCGGCTCTAGACTCCTTCACTCTCAGCAGTTTGACATCTGCTGTTGCATCGTGTGAAACCTCGTCGTTGTGATCACGGTTGTCTGCATGTGAGCTGCGAGCGAGCGGCGGAGACTGGGAGCTCTTTGCCTTGTGTCACAGAGGAACATCTGTAGACGTTAACACAGGTTCTGTGATCAAACAACAGACCTTCAACATTTGTAAACTGGTGCATTGTTTCATTCCTGACAGGAGACTAATTTGCACATGTAGACCTTTCAGGTGAATCTGAAGTGATGAAAAGCTTCATTGTCGATGTACAGTCACTTAATTCAAGACCGGTCTGATTGTCATAGAGAGAGTCACGTGACGCGTCCCCACTGATGAGCTTTTCTTTGCTGCTTGTGTTTGAAAACAGACTACTGATGCTGACATTATGCAATGTTGCAATGTTGTTTAAATTTCAGTTTTTTTGTTGTTTTTTATGTTTTTTTTTTTTTTAGAGCCAGGTATCATGACGTGCTGGTGGTGAAGTCAGCCGGTGTTGAGAACACTACTTTGATTTGACTCGTCTTTGACGTGAAATCTTACTGCACTTTTTAAGAAACTGTTTTAGAATTAGAGTGACGATGTGAGTCTTAGAAAAAAAACATTGTTTGAAAATAAAAAATTCTTTATCTCCAGAACATTGGGAGCATCGTGTCTTAGAGTAGAATCGATCATTTATGAGCTGTTCACACGTGTCCAAAAGGGGGAGCACTCTTGTGAAAACTAGTGAACCTTTCTAACCCACATAATGAGCCAAATATTAATAATAATAATAATAATAATAATAATACGAAGAGACAGAGTTGGATGAAATATCACAGGAGAAATGGACTGTAAGTCTCTGTTGGTTTGTGAATGATGAAGACAGGTTGCATTTCAAGCTAAAATCCCTTGAAATGAAAGAAAATAATTCTCTTTGTTGCTGCCTATTTATTATTTTTCGAAACAGGAATGTACTGCTCTCATTACCGACCACACAGCCTTGTAAGGAGAGCACTTTTTAATAAATAACTCAATGGGTATTTATTTTTTGAATGAGGACAAGCGGTTAATCGGTTCCTGTAGTCGTTCCTTTGTCTGTATCTCCTTTTCACAGTGAAGCCCACCTTTGTTTTCTCCCGAAAGGCCCATTGAAACATTCCCTGAAAATGGACCAAGTGATGCAACAAATGTCTTTGCATGTCGAGGGTCTTTCATTCGAGGGTGGAGGCCGTGGCCGTTCTCCGGGGGTGGGGGGGTGGGGGGGCGGTGGGTGTATGTTCTGTCACAGCTCTGTGCAGCAGACCCGATCAGTCCAGAGCTGGCTCTCCATTCACACTGTACAGAGATCTAGCATGTCTCTCCAAATGATTAATAAAGATGTCTTATTACCAAGATCATGCAGAGTTTGTTTTGTTCTTTAACACTGAGTGAGTCTGAAGTTTCTGATTGACTGAAATCAAAACACACTGGTTTAAAGGCAGAAATTAAAAATACTTAACTTTCTTTATCTCTTTTAAATACATTTAATGACACTTTAATCAGCAACCTTTGTTTTGCATCTGGAATAATAAACATCAAAACATTTACCTAAAAGATTTGTGAATAAATGGGTCAAATGTCAGTTAAAATTATGGATAAATCATGTAAACATTTAGCTGAAAGGATGAACACTTAAGCTCGAGTTAAGCTTAAACTTATTTTGTTTTGTTTTTTTAACATATTTTGAACAAAGATGGTGGATCAAATTTTATTTACATGGCACCAAATGTAAACTAAAGCTGTCTTTACATGTAGAGCAGGTCTGCTGTATATTTATCAGACAGACGTGAGCAGTAATGGAGCAATAACTGGGTCAACGGTAGCAGGTCTTTTTACTCATGTCCCGACATGCCTGGTTTTTATTTTGACCCATAAAAAAAAAATCCACAGTTTCAGTCGATGACTGGACGTCCTGGAAATCACCTGCTCTGTAGACCAGAGTGAGATTAACCTGCAAACGGCTTCTCGAGTAAAAATGATTCACAGACTTCAGTCAGGTGTAATTTTAACTGAGACAATAAGATCCTACAAGACAGAACCTGAAGATACTCAGAAACCTGCAGAGGTACACTATAGAACTTCAGCAGAGGAATATTTACATTATTTTCCCTACAAAATAAAAGTCTCATTCTTAGGAGTATAATTTGCTGTGACTCTTCTTGTTTCCTGTGTTACTGTAACACTTTGTTTTTATTATCTACCATCATCCTGCAGCCACAGTGACCACTGTTAGCTCATAGTTACATAATATCACTTATTAACAAAGTGTTCTGTGTTTTACATTAACAAACACGTGTAAATAAAATAAAATAATAAAAATAACACACAAAGTGAACCTGCTTTAGGAAGCCTGAGGCAATAATAATAACTGACACATTTCAATTGTCCTGCTCTGTCTTCTTGTTCTTTACTAATATGTTGTAATGCATCAGCACTTCATGTATTTGGGTTTATTCCACACACACTCAGTATGCATGTACACACACATACTCTAAAAGGAATGTACTCCTGCTCTGTGTAACAGGCAGCCATGTGGAAACTGTGTTGCGCCATGATTTTGTTGCACAAACTTCCCAGTAAAATTCCCCCTTTAAGGAGGATTATGTTTACGTGTTGTGTCACATGATCAGCCAACTGCCTCATTACTCACTCTGATCAAAACAAACTGCAGCCAAGGAATGTAACTAAGTACTGAAGTGCTGTACCTGAGTACAATTTTAAGGCACTTTTACATTTTCTTTCTTTATTTTTAATCCTCCGCTACATTTCAGAGGGAACATTGTTTTTTACAGCACTATTTTTATTTAACAGCTGTAGTTACAAGTACTTTATCGATTACTTTACATAAAAAATATGTGACAGTTACAAGGGGGTTTCCTGTTTGATAATAGAGTACTTTAATACATTTCTCTGATATAACTTTTGATCTGTAGATTTGATACGTTTTATTGGGTAAATGATTTAAGTTCTTCCTCCACGGCTGCCAACTGTTTCTGGGAGTTGTTTCTGGCTCTGTTCCACCATAATCCCAGTGATCCACACCACCGGGGCCACACTGGGAACCAGTGAATACACTGCGAAACTGAAACTGGTGGCCTGCCTCTTCTCCCAGTCCGGCTCTGTTTGCATGTCCTCCGCAGGGTCGCTGCCTTCCTGCTGAATCCCAGACTGCAGCTGTGGCAGCCAACGCCGCCGCTGCCAGTTCATTCAGAGAGCCTGGATGCAGCTCCGCGTTTGGCAACGTGGAGGAGATGATGTCAGTCAGCGACGATACGTAACCGTGGGAACAAACAAACGGCACAGGGAGGCAAAAAAAAGCTGACACACCGAGTGTGTTTCACAGGCTTACAGACAGACCGATACAACGAGCTGGCTACCAAACCGGTGTGACAACTAACAGATCTGCTGCTTCAGTGTCTCCCGTCTGGAAAACAACAGTGACCTTAATATAAACGAGACGCCAAACACTGCGACATCAACAGTGAGCAGGTTTAATTCCCTGTTCGTGTCTGAACGGCACAGAAGGTGACACAAAAGGATCAAATAATCATCCAGTTTTCTTAAATATCGTCCAACATGGAAAACTTGCCAGATGCTCTTTGAATGGCGTTTATAATCCGCTTTTCACAGTTGAACGAGTCTTTTGTGTCGTGTTTTTGTTGTGTACGGAGCCCGCAAAAAAAAGTAATATTCACATTATGTGATTCAGAAAATCTCCAACTGGCTTCACTTTTTTTTTGTTTCAGGAGTGTGAATAATCAACGTGGCGTATAAATGATGAACACTGTAAAGGGGAAGATTGACATGTTTTTGCTTTGAGCTCATGATTCTTTCAGATGACATGAAATCAGCATCAATTAGGACCAAAAAAAACACATGAACACATAAAAATTATTTAAAAATAGTTTATTTAATTCTTTGTCGACTAGCTATCATAAATACAGACAAAACAAAAGGTTGTGTTCACTGTTCAGCAGCGGCTTTGGAAAAGGGAACGTCCTCAGGAGACCATCTGCTGTCAGGGGGTCTTTGGGTGTGAGTCTCACTGGGACAGCTGAACCAAATCCCACAGCACCAGCTGGGAGAATTAAGCCCGGAATAAATAATGGGCAGACGGGACACCTTTGGCTGAGGACAAAACAAAGTCCTGACAGGAGCACAAATGGATTCTCAGTGCTAACGGCCTCGACTTTCCCTCCGCCGACACGGTTGAGTCGGGTTTTCCGGCGGTGTCCAACGTCTGCAGATCAAATCCTGAAGGGAGCCGTCACATCGTCCTGCATCCTCATCTCTCTAAACAGTCTCCTCAGCTGAAAGCCTGCGCCAGGATTTCATTTCCCTTCAAAAAAAACAGAGATAAACAAAGAAATCAGTCCACACTTTCACTGCGTTTCTCCCTGCTGTTATAGCTTTTTACCACAGAGTGCAGAACTTACACATTGCTGCCGGGCACAATCCTCTCTTGGTGTTGCTTTGTCAGACTGAACCTTTTAAAAAACGCCGGCAGTTTGAGTTTTGTTCTTGCAGATCTGGCGGAAGCACTGGAAAGTAAAAGTTCCTGTGTTAGACGGTATTTTCACTCCTGCAGCAAACTGCAGCCGAGGTGCTAACGAGCAGCTCTGTGGACAAACATGCTGATTAACGTCCATGTGTGAATGAGCGAGAATGGCTGGAATTTCTCTGGATCCAGGTTCAGATTCTTAACATTCTACACTGGCTTTAAAGAGATAATATTCTTAATGTATTTGCTTTAACTTTGCAGCACAGTTCACTTTTCAACACCACGGTCATTAAAATTAAACTTGTTATTCATGGGAAACAACAAGAGGCCAAAGGTCACATAGTTGTGTGTATGCAGATGCCGTCTGTTTCTGTAAACAGTCTTTAAAAAGCTTAAGAACAAGATGGATAATGAGCCTAAAATTGCAGCGAACCAGATGTTTTTCCTGAGTAAATGTCCTTATATGTCCTATAAACCCACCATTCTGCTTGTTGTTTAGTTTCCATCCTCTCCTTCTCAGCTCTTTGCTTCAGTCCATCCTCCTCCTCCTCCTCCTCCTCCTGGGCCTCCTCCTCCTCTGGTATCTGCTCCCATAGCCGGCTGTTCACCCACAGGGCTTCCTGTAAGCTCAGGCCGCGTCCTATGCAGGTCACCCGTCGACACAACGGGCAGCTCACGGTCAGCAGGCCGCTCCTGGACCGGGACATGGTCTCCAGGCACAGCTGGCAGAAGGTGTGTCTGCAGTGGAGCAACCGGGGGATCCTGTCCATCCTCGAGAAGGGCAAGAGGCAGACGCTGCAGTCGCCATCCTCACACAGAACCATGATCGGGCTGAGCGGGTGAACCACAGAGTTTAAGATGACTGGAGGGGTCAAAATGAGTCTTTGTGGATCCTGTAAGTCCCAAAGAAAACCACACCACTATCCAGCAACTGACAGGGGCTGCAGGATCGAAGTTCCCAGTTTGTTTCTCTCTGTTAATTAAAACATCGATTCTGGTTATTACATGAGTCGCTGGATAACAATTCTAAACATTTACACAGAAGTTATTGTTGAAAATAAAACCATTTTAACAAAAACTCAATGAAAATAGATTAACTTATTTTAATTTTTTACAGATATTTCACAGACATAACTTTAATTATGTTATTTTAGCCAAATGTATGACAGTCAGTTTATCTTCAGTAAAGTCAAGACTGTTGACAATTAAGATTAATGAAATTTTGAGATAAATAACACTGTAATGTGTCACCATTTCTAAACATCTAATATAATAGCTGTAATAATGATGATAGTAAAGTAAGATGTACTTACAATATACTCAAAGAAGCCTGTGTGATACGTTTATCCTCAGATCCAGTGCTGCTGTTGGAGTGTATTGTTGTAGTGTATAGCACAGCTACACTGCGGTTAATGGACAGGCAGAGCTCGTCTGCCGCCTGTTAAGAGTGTCTGGTGTGTTTGTGGGGGCGGAACTTAAACGCTCCTCTCTGTTCTCACGGCCCAAACCCTGCAAACGCAACAGCTGGGGAAGCAGAGCGGCGGAGACGCTCTTTGTTCAGTGTTTAGCGGAGTGCAGGGGGAGGCTGGGAAGACTTTAATGGACTAACAGCAAAAACTAGTAGGAAACGGAGCTGGTCTGCTGTTTTACAATCATTCGCGTCATTGTCAATTATGAATTATGACAGATTAAATAGTAGGTATGCAGATCCATCCACCCAAGTAACAAAATACGGGCTCGTCCGGGATTTGAACCCGGGACCTCTCGCACCCAAAGCGAGAATCATACCCCTAGACCAACGAGCCACGCTACCACTGCAATCACTTTCAGTTTTAATACCTCATAATTAGCCGATGTGATGTAGTTCTTCGGTCTTACTTGTTCATTGGTAAGCCGATCAGTATGTCCTAAACTCTCTTCTGCTCAAAACTCCTTGACATTTTTTTGATGATACCATATCCACTAAAAGGTTTTCGCTAAAGTTATCTAGCATAGCTAACCCAAACATCGGAGAAAAATTAGCATTCTGACGCTTAAAAACAACAAAACATTAGTTTTTCTCGAGTCACGCAGCAACGTATAATAGGATAATTCCAAACCAAAGGTGTTTAAAACCAGCGCATTACATTACGTAGAAAGTCGTCGAGAATCTGCCGTGTTGGTACATTACCTTAGCAACGCCGCCATTTTTACAGCACTTTGACTCCGCGCGACTGAAAAAGGAGGGCTCGTCCGGGATTTGAACCCGGGACCTCTCGCACCCGAAGCGAGAATCATACCCCTAGACCAACGAGCCACGTGTTCGTAGAGGCCATGCAATGTGACTTATCGATTTCATCTTTCCCTCGGAGCGGGTGTTCTTCAATTATTACTGACTGACGATACATCCAAAAGTTGTTTTCTTAATCTCGCATACTTACCGGTGCCACGAGGGCCGCAGACCATCAAACAGAAAACACGAAACAACCTTTGATACACTGTGCGAAATTTACTATAAAATCATTTTTAAGCTTAAAGTAGTGTATGCTTTAATTAATATTTGACAAGGTATATTCTCAAAATAAGCGCTGCATAAACAGAACATACCTTGATGTGTGGAGCCCATCTGACCCAGCACCCTGCACGTACAGCGTGCTTACGTCACTGAAAGGAGGTGGGGTTACCGCCTTACATCAGGAAATACACTGTACCCACAGTTACTGCAGCTTTGTACAACGGAGTGAAGTTAAAGATGTCAACAAAAGTAGTTAGACGAACTGAACTAAGTTAACCTTTGTAACTAGCGGTTAGAAACTTTAATGATAGTTCTACCTCACTTAGACGTAGCTATGATTCAAACTAATTTGATTTTACTTCGGTAAGTTAGCGG
>JAPZDY010000021.1:24637186-24647463 GCA_029783645.1 Ctenochaetus hawaiiensis | reverse complement strand
TAATTGCAGCTCACACAACTTAACTGTCGTGGTTAAAGTTAACGTTAGCTAACGCTAGTAACGTCAATGTTACAGAGGATGGTGGTTTAGTCAACTAAACAAGTAGCTTAGCTTACTTAAGGCAAGTTAGAACTTTCTATCGAGAAAGTAAGCAGTAATCTATTTACTAGACTAAACAAACACTGGCAGCATGACTTCCCATCGGATGGAGGCTTCTCTGGGATCCCTGCAGAATCCAGATCTGAGGTAACGACAACTGCTTTTAGAGACAGTTATTAGCTTACTAACTTCAGCTAATTTCCTCATATCACAAGCAACCAGTGCTTATGAGGTCTTGCAGAGATTGCAACCACTTGGTTATATGTTTAGATATTTTGCATCTGTATTCCAGCTCAGTCCTGTCATCATGTGAGCCAGAGCTTCAGGAGCTGATGAGGCAGATTGACATTATGATCAGTCATCAGAAGAGGGAGTGGGAGGCTGGGATGCAGGCCTTGGAGCTCACGCTGAGGAGCAGAGAAGAGGAGCTGTTGACTTCCAGGAACATCATTGAACGGAGAGACCTGGAGGTGCAGTAGCAGACCCTCAGTAAAGTTTTTGTGCTGGTTTGTAATGCAAGTAATCCATCAAGGGTTCTGTATTTATATATATTGAGATGAACTATGCAAATAATTCAGACCAGAGCATTTAACCTTTCTGGAAACAAAAAAGGAGATAAAAATATATTTGCAGTCAGTCATTATCTGTCTTATCCTCAAATATACTGTATAACTGTATAGCAATACATTTACAACTACTGCTTTGACACAACACCCTCTGTAAGACAATTGTGTTACTTAATGGTGTCATTTATATCTTTTACTCCACCTTTTACATTACCATTACTTTCATAACCCTTTACCATAGATTGGATTACTTCGCAAGCAGCTAGAAGACGTCCAGCCTGGTCGACAAGACTTAGTCAGCAAGTACGAGCAACAACTGCAGAAGGTCCGAGAAGAGGTGAGACGCTTACAAGATACACAAACACACTCACTTAAACAGTCTTTCAGTTAAAATTTCTCTCCATGTCCTAAAAATCATGGGGTATATTGGTAGTTTACAGATTTGCAGGGTCGTTACTTAAGTCTTTATCACCCAGTTGAACCTAGCTTGGGTTTGAGGATATTTTCTCACTAACAACTTTCCCTGCAGTTAGATAAATTAAAGAGAAGTTATCAGAAGCTTCAGCGCAAACAGCTGAAGGAGACCAGTGGTCGAGGAAACACCACGGAGACCATCCAGTCAGATGTGACCAGACTCAATGAAAAGATTCAGGTGCAAATACATTTATCTGAAGTAATGTCCTTTCACTTACAGATTGTCCTTTACTGCCATCTACTGGTCATGTGAAACATAATAATCCCTGTGTCTCTCTGCAGGAGTACCAGCAGCTCTCAGTAGAGCGGGAGCAGCAGCGCATTGCCTGCCACAACCAGCTGACATCACTGCAGGCCCAGAATAAAAGCCTGACTGATGAGCTCACACACATGAAAGTAAAAGCAGATGAATAACCTCATCATATCATGACAGCACAGGAATGTCAAATCAGAAAGTCTGATGCTGAAGCAAAGTGGAGGCAGGTTATTATTTTTTTTTTTACAGGTGTTTTCTATCATTTCATTTTCAGGCCCAGTGGGCATCGTTGCAAAGGGAGAGGGAGCACAGAGAGTGCTGCTCACAGGTGCAGAAACTTTGTGCTCAGCTGGAGAAGACTCAGATCAGCCTGCACTCACAAGAGCTTGAACTGGAACGTCTCCAACCCCTGGAGATATGGCTGGGAGAGTCCCAGAGAGAGCAGCAGGTGAGCAGAACGGTAGATTAAAGCTTGTGTCAAACCTAAGCTGAAACCAATGAATTATATTAAACCACTCATAACCACTGTGCTCTGCAACTTTCATGTATTATTTTAGTCTTTTACAGTCAGGAAGAAGCATTAAACTAATGACTAAGTCAGTTTTTATCTGCAGACTGTGAACACTAAATGACCCAAACTGAAACAGACTCGGTCCAGCTTGGTCCCATCGGTCGTCACGCCCAAATCTCATTCATAATCTGCTCAACAGCTGTCGGTTAGAACATAATCTTAGCAGCTGTGTGTTCCCTGTTGTTCCCCAGGTCCTTACAGAGGAAAGGCAGGAACTTCACACCACACTGGACTCCCAGGATGCATTTGTTCGAAAAGCAAGTCTTGAGCGTCAAAGGCTTCGTAATGAAGCTGCCGGACTCAACCAGCTGCTGCAGGCTAAAGATCAAATCATTCGGTGTGTGGATTCCTACCTGCAAATAATATGTTCTGTGATGTTGTGATGCAGTGCAGCAACTGTACACAAGAGGGCGCTCTAGACTGATGCTGTAGGCATGATGGGCTGTTAAGTTTTTATGCTCCTGTGCTGTATGAAGAGAGTTTTTGTAGGATTCATTGGAGCTCTGTGTGGTTTCCTCAGCTCTCTGGAGGACTGTCTGGCAGCTCAGGGCTGCTCTGGTGTGGAAGCCCTCAGACAAGATCTGGAGAAGACTGTGACCAAGCTTCACTGTGCCCAAGCATGTGAGGTTCATCTCAAGGCCGAGCTGGCGTGTCTCAGAGAGAGGTGAATGCTGACCTTTTTACACACCACATCACTACTTTTTTGGATGTTTGAGCTTAGTCCTGAGTTTTTGATATCTATGTTTTTGCCTTTAATGTGTTTATGATTTGCTCAGGCTGGAGAAAGTGAGCCGACAGAGATCCAACCAATCAACTGCTGAGGAACTGAGGAGCCTTAAAGCAGAATATGATTCCTCTGTTGCTGAAATGAAAAAGGTCAGGAGACGCTCTGACTGGTCACGTTGCAGGAGTTTTTGAGTTTTTGACGTTCTCACTGTGTTTGCACAAAGTTTAGACAAGTAACGTGTGTGTTGTCGCTGCTCTGGATCGATTCCGCAGCTCAGAGAGGAGCTTCAAAGGGCCAAGCAGACTCACAGCGGTGAGGTGGAGGGGATGAGGAAGGAGGTGTCAAAGCTGACCACCGAGCTGCACCAACGTGACGTCGCCATCGCCTCCCTGAACAACTCGTCATCCAGCATCAAGCAGCAGCTCCGCAGTGAAGCCGAGCGAGCTGGGCAGAAGGCAGCTGAGCTGAAAGTGAGCGAGTGAACAGATTCAGCCTGTGAGGTTTAACTGAGCATCTCAGACTGTAAAAGTTTTTTGACAAAGATTGTGTAAAGCCTTGACTGGTTCAGGCCAATTTTCAATATTTCACAAATGTCTTACTTCTAAAAGCCACAATATTGCACTTGGCCATATTGTTCAGCTCTACAAGGACTGATAGAAAGAAATTAGATCATTTCAATGCCACACTCAGAAAGAACTTTAATAGCTTCATGGCTTTCTCGTCAAAGTTTCAGTTCGTTCTTACTTAGATTTGATGGATTTAGTCACATAGATGTAATTAGGTCAGGTAGACATGTTCCTGAGAATAGCTCTGGATTCTCTTCCTACAATAAAACTGCATCATGCCGCGGCAGCTCATTCATCTTCTCCTCAGGGGTTCAGTGAAATATGTCACATTTCTCTTCTCTGACTTTCTCAGATGACTCATGTTCAGCTGGAGACTCTACGAAGCGAGAACCAGCATCTGAAGGGTCTGCTGCAGAGGCTGCAGTCTCAGTCACCTAAGGTGTGTTTGCTTTGACGTGGTTGTCGTTTTCCAGTCATCAGCAGACTGGCTTCAGTGTTTGTTTCTAAACCTGACTCGTGTCCCTCTGCTTTTCTGCTCCCTGATTCGCTCTGCTGTCCTCAGAGGGGGGATTCCTCGCTTGCATCCCTGAGGGAGAGTTATGTTTCATCTCTAAGCAGCCTGGAACAAGAGAATCGGCAGCTCAGGCAGGCGGTCGGTGAGATGCAGGTCCGGCAGGAAGTCTCCGATCGGATCTGCGATGATAAATATGAACATGCTCTGCTTAGTCACGCCGTGACTGACCAACCGCAGCCTGCAAGGGACAGGTAACATACACACACACACATACACAGTTACACCTGAATGCACAAAAGATCAAGACACTGAAGCATCATGCATGTTGTTCTGTCTGCAGCCATGAAGATACCAGACATCAGAAACAAAGGGAGGAGGTGCAGGCGTCGAAAGCTAAGCTGCAGGAGAGCAGCACTCGCTCAGAGGGGGAGATCCAGAGGCTCTTCACACAGCTGCACACTCTGTCCCACACCTCCACAGAGCTCTCCTGTAGTCAGGCCCAAGACAGCAGGCCGTATTCATCAGCATCCTCCTCCTCCTCCTGCAGCAGCACAAGATTCCCCAGGAGAAACTCAGCACCATCCTTAAAGTCAAATGGATCTGCTGCTGAGGGACAAAGCTCCAGCTCCAAAGACTCTGTGACCTCAGAGTCCAGAGAAAAACTCAGCCTGTCTCCGTCTGCAGTGGTGAGGCTCTTCATAATAATCTCAGTCAACAGTTTTGTGGTAAATCAATGTGATACTGCCTGATACTGTTTATGAGGCTCCTTCATTCCTGTGTCTGACTTCTCTCCCAGGAGCCTTTGTCAGTGTCACCTGTAGATGGCGTGGTTTCCCGTTTCCTGGAGGAAGAGGACCTGAGGTCGGCTGAGCTGTTCCAGAGGCTGGATTCCCACATCCAGGGCATGAAGGAGAACAACATGAAGACGGTGTCCAAGTACCTGCCAAGCGGCTCAGGCCTCGAGTCCGTCCAGACGTCAGTGCAGAGCGGTTAGTGAGTGATGAAGGTGGAATAAAAATGAGAAAGTGCCTTGAACCGCGCTGCCAAAGACTGCGTCATTGTAGTTTATTAAATCTCAGACGGTGGAGGATGACATTTGTAGGGCATTTGGTGTGTGACTCAGTTAAATGGACTTAAGAGACGTCTGTTGTTATTTTTACACACTTTGCACACAAAAGTATGTCACATCATCATGTATAGTTCTGTAAGGCCACATTTTATGACATTACATGTGACTTTGTGTTAGTTTTCTGTGCTGATTAGTGATCAGCTCTGATAGTTACCTGTGATTTTCACTTTTTCTTGGTCTTGTTATCATATTTTTTAATCTGTGTGGTAACATAATGTTTGTTTTTTTTACTTCTAGTACATTTTTGTTCCATCACATCAGGTTATTCTTAAAGAACTGACTGATTAAATATGTTGCATCAACTCACATCTGGTGATAAAAGCTGCATTTGAATGCAACACAAAGACGACACTGCACATCTTCTGTTCCTTCATAAGACGTCACAGAGGCTCCATAGTCTTTGTTTGGGATCCAAAAAAAACATTGGAGAAAGACAAACTTTTACGCAATTATAGCCACAAGATGCTAGTCTGCGTCAGATGTTTTTGTGCTGTGTTTTCTGGAGAAAAACACTGAAATCTGCTCTATTTTATGACCCGAGATGTTTCCATTTAAGCTAACATTACCACTCGGTGAGTTAGTGATGTTTTTACTCACCTGATTCTGCAGATATGAAATCAGACTGTGATGGAAATGTGCCTCAGTGGAGCTTTAAAGTCAAGTAAAGTTTATTTTTAGAGCACATTTAAAAACAACAACCATTAACCAAAGTGCTTCAGAGGAGAGTTTGGACCAAGTAAAAAATCTAAACACACGGCTTCAAAAATGGACAAGTGAAACCAAACGATGGAGCTTTTAATAGACTGAAGTAGCCTTGAGAAGGTGTTGACCAGTCTTGGTGTTTTCTGCCCTGCAGTTCATCATATCTGTGTGACCTCATGTAAACTGACTTTAGGTCGCTGACTTCCACCTGCGTTACTTGTCGGAGCTCTTTTCTCTTGTGGGAAGCTGCACATTACAGTTTTTTCAAGCGACCTGGAATGCAGCATTTGTTCAAACTTTGCGTTCTCGTCGGGAGAAAAGAATGTTTGCTGTGAGCCAGAGAGGCGTCCGTCCTCCCTGCACGTCTGTCAGAACTGGGATAACACCACATATGTACACGTCTGTCCGGACGTCCCAGACAGCAGGGAGGGAGGCGAACGCCGGCGCTCTCCTCATTTTCCCCCTGTTAACAGTCTCCCAAACCCACCACCACCACCTCCACCCTCTCCAACCCTGCAGAAACCCTCTGGCTAGTCAAGTGCAGGAATGTGTGCGCCATGCCAATGCAGTGATGAAGCTTCCCCTGCGGCCTGCTTTGTCCTCATCATTAGAAAGCTGATGGAATGTTAATATCAACCATGTGGGGCGCTCGACCTCACACACACTGAGCGGCCAAGAGGGGAACAGCTATATTTTACTGCCCTCCTAATGAAGGACACGCTGAAAGAATGGAAATAAAGCTGGAAAAAAACTCAAGAAATATGTGTTTTTTGTTTTTTTTCTGCAATATTACAACAACAAATGAGCAGTGCTGCTCAGGAGGACTCCCCCGAGTCCAGTGACTTCTCGCTGTGGTATTTGGTAGCCTGTGTTACGAGCACTGTAAGTCCCAACAAACAGCGCCGAGGAATTTGGCAAGGCAGGCATTCCTCTGGCTCTCTGTGGAGGGAGGTGAAAAGGTTTTTATATGTGGAGATTCTTTGAAGGGGCCTAGTAGAAGGGAGGAGGAGGAGGAGTGACGCTGATTCGAGTCCAGAGAGGGTTTAGGCTGCCTTGTTTATGTAATGATTCACAAGAAAAATTTGCTTTAGGCAACAAGATTATTTAGTAAAAGCTTAATTTATTGGTTTATTAAATTGAGTTGCGTGAGTTTGGCTTTTAACCCCGTCAGGACTCTTTTCACAAACACATTTAGAAGTTAGATGCTTTCCTCTACAGGAACGCTCTTGGTTGTTGTTGCCATCGGTTCTGGGGGATTTTTACTTTTTGATTCTAAACATTACATTTTGTTTTTAAAGGGACATTCCAGCATTTAAGTTCAACACTTTGGAAAACTTACAAGAGACGTAATATTGAAACGTTAAAGGTCAAGTTGAGGCTTATTTTTTCAGAGCCACATCAGACAGGTTTCTGACAGGTGATAAAGTTCCTCTTTGACAAATAAACTGACTGATGTGTGTTTTTGAGGGAGCTCCTTTTAAAATCTCTTTACATAAACAGATCGAGCATTAAACCTCTTATGTTTCGGGCCCTGTGCTGTGCAAATACCTGCGAGATCTCGACCATTTTGAAGCCTGAAGCAGCTTTATTGTTCTTGGAAACAGCAGTTTGAGTTAAAAGAGTCAAATTAAATCCACTTGTTTTGTCTGAAACTTTCAGTGTCACCTCTTAGCTTATCTACTTAGAGTTCAGGTTATTTATTTAAGTAAGTTTGCCCACTAAACAGTTTCCTCTGCAAGTGATGTGGCTGAAAGCTTTAGAAAAATGACGTTAATGAACCTTTTAGTGAGATGTTTTTGGTAAAACCAACAGTCTCTGAGTATTAAAGGCTGTTGCTGATTTGAATGTGTCTGATGTGACTCAGGCTGAAATCATCTTCATAGATGAGATAAAATTTTTGATTAAATTTCACAGATTTTTCTCATTTGCTGACTTCCTTCCTCGTTCTACGTTGTATCATCTGTTATTTCCCAAGAAGTTTCAGCAGCAGTTGATCAAATAAAACACACCTTTAAATAAAATTACAGATTTCTCTTCTCAAATTAGGAACACACTTCAACAAAACATATAACAAAGACATTGTCATCAGATAACTGTTGAAAAAGCTTTTTTGTACGAACTGCGAATAAGCAGTTCTGCACTGTTCAGATCAAACATCCAAGAGAAAAAAACAATAAAGGAAATAAAATAAATTCTGCTGTAGCAGGCAAAATGTATTTTATGTGAAAAGAGACTATAAAAAACCCCAGCAGCCTCTGAAAGACTGAAAGACTTGCAAACAATATGATCGGTAAACTTTTTCATTTGAACATCATCATAGCTTCTCTTGCTGTTCCACAAACAAACAGCAGGGGGGGCAGCTTTGATGATCTTACATCTGTGGTCAAGAATGATGAATCTGACAAACGAGAAACTCAATCAAACAGTAAATTTAGGGGCTCGTGTCTCTGTTTGCTGCTTGAAAGATAGTTTCACTTCTCCTGTCATGAAATTGAAAAGGCCTCTTCAGTCCAACACAAACTAAACATCAGACATGAAGTTAAATAAACAAGCGGATTAATTTGGTCGACTGAGAGAAAAGTCAATGGGAAAATTGTTCCACATTATCGTTCCATCTTGAAGGAGGCAGATATGTGAGGTATTTGTTTGAGGAATTTGTCCTATCTGTGAGATCTTTGACTCGTCATGGGAATAAAGAGAGAGGACAGATTGTGTCTCTGCAGAGCGGCTGAGAGGCAGCGCAGGTTGAAGAAACAGGGACTGATGAGGAAGAGGAGGGAAGAAGATCTCGGATCCTCTGAGCGATAACTGATTTAAACCGTTTTCCAGTACCAACAAGTGATTCACACGTTCGGCCAACAGCTTGTCATCGTAGTTGCCCACTGAATGAAAAATGTGTCTTCAGTGTGATTCATTTGGCTCCCAGGTGATGAGTTGCTCCATTCAAACGTTGTTGCACCTTTGCACATGTGACAAACATGAATTTCCAAGCTTCCTTTACAAGATAAGACAACTTTTTTTTTTTTCCCAGAGTTGTTGCAGCCTGCATGCATTCTTCTGTTGCACGTTCCATGGCGGGAACTCGGAGAACATGCCTGTCCTACTTCATGTGTGTCCGTGTCCCACTTCCAGCTCCAGAAACGCCTCTTATTTTGAAGGGGCTTCTCTTTGTCTTTGAGTCTGAGCGTGCTCGGGGAGGGTGGGGTTGATGGAGTGGGTGCAGGTTGAGTCCCATGTGGGACTCCGGGACACTTGGAATGTGGCAGAGACAGAAGGGCGCGTTCTTATCAGCATTCCCGCTTCTTTGTGCCGAGGGAACCGAGCCAGAGAGGCCGAGAGGAAGAGAGTCCGACACACAATGAGTGCGTGCATGCAGGCCGCCGTCCTACTTACTGCCTGTTTGTTTGCAGGCTGGGGTGTGTAAACACCGGAGGAGGAAGTACTGAGAAACTGTTCATTAAATAAAAACAGTTAGTAAAATCTGGCATGCGATGAAAATTCAAGTCATTTTGTTTCTGAGGCTTTCAACCAAACTTTGTGGCTTCTGCTTATGGAGTTTTCTCGGTTGTCATGGTGATGATGCACTTGTCATCACATGAGCTAAATATAGAGACGCAGACTGCAACCTGTGTCTCAGAGTCAGGTGTGACTGGTCTGCTTGATCCAAAATCCTCTGGATTTTGTGGGATTTGTGTTGGATTTTTGGTGATTCCCACTTTTCAGTGTCTCTTACAGTGTCATACTACTGCTGTGTGTGTGTGTGTGTGTGTGTGTGTGTGTGTGTGTGTGTGTGTGTATGTGTGATGTCCTAATCATCCATTATTTT
Organism: Ctenochaetus hawaiiensis; assembly: GCA_029783645.1. Lineage (NCBI taxonomy): Eukaryota > Metazoa > Chordata > Actinopteri > Acanthuriformes > Acanthuridae > Ctenochaetus > Ctenochaetus hawaiiensis. The sequence goes on along the minus strand of JAPZDY010000021.1, from coordinate 24,638,033 downwards.
ATCTTATTAGTCAGAGCCGAGATAGAGATGTTGGGACATGATTGACTCTGTAAAATCTTCTTTAAAATGCTGCTTAGTTGATTTTAAATGGAGGAACTGCATTTGTTTATCCAGTCAGTATTTATAGTGTCACTTTCTGTTGGATGAAACTGCAAAAACGATGTGAAACTGGTTTAAAGGTGTAAAAGCAGTGACTTTAAGGAGTGAAACGGTTTGTTGAACTTTTGTGACTTGAAAACTGACGAGATGTTTCAGCTTCTGTCCCTGTCGGTCCCTGTAGATCTGACATTGTCCCTCATGATCTTGTTAAGGTCATACAAATTCTCATCATTCATTTCTTGTCCCTGTTTGCCTGTAGCGCCCCCTGGATCTGCCACACCTCCTCCTCTTTCTTCTCTGCTCTCCTTTGTGTAATTGACCCTCACTGCTGGTGTTTTGTGCTTAAAATAGAGTTTAAAAAAAAGACTTGAATCAGGCAGTGAGAGTCGGTTTTGCTGAAGTCAAAGTGGTCAAAGTCAAAGCAACAATTAATTTAGTATTGACGTCGTTGTTTCTCAAATGTTTGGTTTTACATGTTCCTACAGATACACAGGAACCTGTATTTTTAAAATCTGCTCCGTAAAAGGCTTTAAAATGATCTGTGTTAGGGGCCTTAAACTCTGTTTGCATGTGGATAAGAGATTAAAACATGGAGGAAAATATTTCTTTTCAAAAATATCCATATTTATAACAGTAAACAAGGCCTGAGAGTCATCACAGGATCTGATCCGGTGTTTTTTATTTTGGTGCTCTGGCAGCATTTTTTTGTTTACAGTCTGATCGTTGAGTGTAATTTAAATGAGATCAG
>JAPZDY010000021.1:24595817-24612208 GCA_029783645.1 Ctenochaetus hawaiiensis | reverse complement strand
TTTTGTTTGACGTCCCACAAACAGCTTGTGAGGTCTCACATTGACGGGGATTCCCCCCCCCCCCCACACACTTTGAGCCTTTTCCACCAGACGTCCCGTCACAATGCATTTGCTGGTCGATGCAGCGTGTCAGTCGAGTCCACGCCCTTCACTTTGTTTGGAATGTGTTTACATGAATGGCTTTTTGAAGTGAGAGAAGTTAATATATTTTGTAGTTGTTATTGTTGTGTTTTGTTTTTTTTTCATTTATATTCTGTATTTGTTTCGCTTCCTCGGTGCCAAAGATGGACTCCACATTTAAGTTATAACTGATGACAAACACAAAAGGTTCCTCGCTTCCTGTTGACCCGTTCTGATGTTGCTGTGAACTTTTGTAAAGGAAACGTTTGTATGTACACCTGAACATTTCACTTCAATAGATTAAAATCTTAATATATGTCTAATAAAAGGCTTTCTGTCTTGATTTGTTGCACTGATTTAATAAAAAAACACAGTGGTGAAAGTATATTTATTAAAGTACTGAACTTAAGTCCAATTCAAGGTGGTTGTACTTCACTTGAGTATTTCTGTTTAATGCAGTTTAATACTTTTACTCAACAGAACAAACTGTATCCTCTTCCCGACGACATTTCTGTAGAGCTTTAGTTACTAGTTACTTTTACAGATTACAGTTTTCCATAACCTTTCTGTTCTATGTTCTATCCTTCTCAGTTAAAATAAATGATTCAAAAAGCCTGGGTTAGCTGGAAAACACGTCGTCACAAAGCTAATTTCTAAAACTCATCAAAAGTTGAATCTTTAGGGATACATAGTTCTTAAATGACAGCCACACTGTGAACATTTGATGATGTTATAGAATATGATGCATTGCTGGAGAATAAACCAGCCAGGAGTTTATGAAGAAGTTAAAAATGTCACTCAACCTTATACTTTTACTACATTAAATGCAACAAAAAAATTAAATGCAGCAGGATTATTAATCCAGTCTTCTGCTCCATGAGTACTTTTACTATTTATACTTCAGGTAGATTTTGCTGACAACGTCTCTCACTTGTTAAAGGTTTTGAATACAGGAAATCAAAGTTGCACTGTATTTGTTTAAGTGCTGCAATGCTACTTTCACTCGTGAATCAGTGGAGACCTAAACAGAGTCAAAAGGGAAGTGAGTATCTTTGCAAAGTGGCCGTAAACATGAGGACAAACAAACACTAACAGCTTCACTTGGACGCAGCTGCTGATTGGCTGAAAGTGATCAGTTGATGCTTCTCTGAAGTGTGTTTATGAAAACTTCACCTCTGTGTGATTTTCTGTCGGAGATGAGCAGCTTCACACACAGCTTCAGGGAAAATAAAACAGAAAGTGTAGGTGCCTCTGGTTCACATTACTCAGTGTAATGATACATTTCCTGGCTGGAAAGTATGTAAACCTCCTCGAAGGATGAAATTATTCACATTTCTGATTCATATGTTCTTGCATTTGTTGGTTTTGATGAAGCAGATGCTGTTAGAACAAAGAAGGGTTTGTTTCCTGAATGTTATAAAGCACTTTTTTAGCCTTTTGCGCTGCCAAACGTATAATTCTTCGGGGACAAACTAAGCTGAACCTGAACTCAGTAACTCAGCTGTTTTGACTCATCAATAATGTTCCAACATTTTTTATTTATGGTGAATTTTTCCAAACCAATTCTTCATGGTTTTCACCACAAACACAATTTACCATCACCTGACTGACACCGCATGCCCCCCCTGCAGTCCGATCTCCATTATTCATCAGGCAAACAGCTTCCAGAGCCAAAGAAGGAATAGTTGGAATTGCAGTCGGTCTCATCATGAAAAGAATGTACAGTTTCCAACCTGCTTGGACTCACAGCAGGAACTCTTCTGCACAAATTCTGAGAATATTCTTATCTGAGCTGCTAATGTCACCTGACAAACTGCGGGTCTGAAGCTGAACTTCTGTGCAGCCACAGAGCCTTTACATTAAAACTGAAGTCTTCTTTAAACTCTGACTTTTTAATGTAAATATTGTTGCCTTCCTCGTTCCCCCTGGAGAGTTTGGGATGGCATTCCTCGGATGCCGCAGATTTTCCTCCCGTTCCTCCTTGTAACCGAGTGCCACTTTTCCTCAGCTCAGAGAGGCCGAGATAATAAATCTTCTATCTGCTGAATACAGTTCTCAGCTGGAACATGTGCAGCATCTTTGGCGCTGTGAGTTAACGTAACTGAAGTCTCAGATCACAGATCACATGTCAGATTCTGCATCCTGCCTCTGATATCAGTACATGAAACTGTGAGTGATGTTCAGAGCTTCTGTGGGTGAAGGGTTATGATGACGTGACTCCAAGTTTGAACAGCTTCACGGTGAGAAATTCATTCCTGGAGTCGCTTAAGTGTCTTAAACTCATCATCATCCATCCACCTACGTACGTGCATGCATGCATTCACATCTGGAGCTCTGCAGGAGCTGCTGTGATTGGTGCATTTACCCCCATGATTTCATCACTCCGATTCCCTGCGAATGATTCTCACCCGACCGCAGCATCAGTCAGAGTGGATCAAAAACAGATGTCAGGGAGGTAAGAATGTTCTGAGATGATGAAGAGTGTTGTTGTTTGTTTAAATGGTCAGTTAACCAGAGAGTCATGTGAAATAATGTGCATTCTTAACATGCTTTCTTTAAATTAATGTTTTTTATTTATCCCGTCTTTACAAGAAGAAGAAAGAAGTTTGCAGGGGACTTAAATCAAATCCAGTGGCCCCAAATATACAAAAACCTCATTAAATAACCAGAATCTGAATGGCTGAGGCTCTACACAGACATCTTGCCTGTGCTGACAGTTATTGCACTTTTAAAGTCATGCATTATTTGTATCACAATGCGAGTAAATCAATGTGTCTGGCAGCATTAGAGGGGACAATCGGTAACAAATCATGTGTCTCCTCTTGGAGCACATTTTGCACTAAAAGCTTGTGTGAAATACTTGGAAAAAATAACTGCGGAGCTCCGTGTTTTGCCTTGATTTCCATGGAGATTCCAAAACTTCCTGCCTACAGCAGTCATGGAATGTGCCCCCACCCCCTTAACTTTTCCACATAAATCAGGGCACCGTCCTCTAATTTTAGGGCCGTTGCTGAGATGAAGCAAAGCTCTCAGATAGCAGGCTGCTTGCAGCGTATTTTTTTTGGTCCGTGTCAATTGCGACATTGTGCGGCTGAAGATGTTTTGCTTTGGGTGTCGAGCAGCAGCACCACACCTGTTCCACAAACTCCCCCCATCACCTGTCCCCCATCCACTTCTTCAGTCCTTTGCATCACTTTGTGCTGCTCCTCCTTAATGTTAGCATGTGACCTTTTTCTTATAGGATAATTATTAAGACGAAGTATCTGTCATTGTGTTAAATGTGGCTCATTAATTAGACTTTCACTCAATGCTGCTCTAATTAACATTTTTTTGTTTAAACAAAGACTTCAGTGTAATATGAGAGGGATTATCCCGAGTGATTAATCATGAAGGTCTGGAAGCTTTGTGGAGCATTTTAGCACCTTTCAGCATGTTTTGGATTTCCAGTCCGCACCTGTTCTAGTTCACACTCATCACTCTTGTGTTTGACCCCTTTGAAACACTTGTTTCCAGCAGCAAAACACAGCTCTTCTCATTAGAAAGCGCTAAAAACCCACTGAACACCATCTGCGTGTAGAACTAAATACCATACAGACAAAGTAAGTGACTAGCTGGTGATTATTTAGCAGCTAAAGCATAAATTCATGAGGTGGCCAGAAGCACAGCTATAGTTTCTTTGTGCCTGTCAGACATGTATTTACACAGTCAATTGCCCACATGTTTCCCAGGACAACTCTGTAAAGTGATGTTTGTTGTTTTTACAGGTTGTTCTGTTGACGACCAGGTGAAAAAATTAAGTGAAAACTGCTTCAAAGTTTGCTGATGCCAGTCTAAAACAGAGCCAACTGTCAAGTTGCAAATGAGGACGAAAGTTAAATCTGATTTGTTTTATATTTCACTCTGTAAAAAAATGAAGTCTGAAGTTTTATGGGGTTAAATTCCAGTAAGCTGTCTCCAGTATTTATTTGCATTTTATGCGCTCAAATTGTTTTGTGTCAGGTCATCAAAAAAACTAAAAAACATTACACCTTTCTGAAAGGAGATCGTCCAAAAGCCATTTTTATAATTAAACTAAGGAGACATTAAAGACTTTCTTGACTCTACACCTTACTTTGGAATTTTGATTTGACTCAGATCCGCCCTTCAGAACTTAACACCACTTAAGACTCAACTATGACAGACATTTGACTTTCATTTGTCTTGGAATGATGAAATACTGAAGTAAAACTTCCTCTAAACCCGTAAATTCAACCTTGCTAACAGTTGATAGGTTTGTTACTCCACTTTAAGACCATGTAGCTCCTGACTCTGCCTTTAAACACACCCCTCATCTCCTTCCTCACCCCCCCTAAACAAAACACACAGGACACCAGGTTCATCAGTGTCAGACGTCCAGTGACTTCCAGTGAATCAACCGAGCTGCACAATCCAGGAAGACTGATTCACTGCATTCATTAGTCAAAGCGCTCTGAGTCTGAAGCAACACAGAGAGACGTGCTGAGGAAGATGATCTCCAGGCTAAATGAGGACAATGGCACCTGAGTCAGCGGTGAAAATCAGACACTGTAGCCAGGTGTAACCTGCATACCTGTCAAAAGTCAGTTTTCTTTCAGTCTGCGATGCCAATGAGTAATTAGCAATTAAAATGGATGAGTAAGTGGCGGATTAGTGTGTGAAAACAGAGATCATAACAACACAAGAGATTAAAGATTTATAATAATGATGGATGAAATGATGGATAAATCAGCGTAACAGAGCCACAGACAGTATTTAATCTCCCACCAGCAGACCCTCACGTTCTGTTACACCAATGATGTTTCAGATTGCCTCATTCAGTGCAATTAATCCCCTCCTTTGTTAACTTCTTGGTGACAATTCTTTATACAAATCACCTCTCTTTAAAAAGAAATTCTTCAGAAACCACATTTCACAACTGCCTGCATCATTTTCTCAGCTAGTCAGCAATAATATCCGAAGAATGCTTGTCATGAGGGTTTCAAAGGTCTCAGTTAAAACAACATACCAGCAGGTGTATGTGACTGAGTGAGCACAGCTGGGGAATTTAGTTGTCATGCCTCAGCATGCAGGAATGCCTTATATAACCCTTTATGGCCCAGGTGTATGTAAATGAAGACGTCCTCCATGGGATTGTTGAATGAAACTGACCTTTCACTGAGGCGCTGAAAGGTCAGTGTTATTAAAATAATAATGAATCACTGTCACTGATATTGGCTGAGGACGAGCAGAAGGCCTGTCTTCTTACAGCTTAAGAGATTCACAATACAGAAAAAAGAAACCTGCAATATGCAGTGCAGGGTCAAGTTAATGTTTTTCTAGACCAGAGGTAAAATACTATTTTTCTTGATTCAAAACTTAAAAATGTGTTTCAGTATCTGTAGATAAAAATTAAGATATATACTCTTCCATAGCAACATCTTTGAGGCATTGAGAAATAAACTCAAGTTAAAATTTAGATGTATTTTTAAACTGTATGCATGAATCTTTTGTCATTAAAGATAAGGGCATTTTTTTGTTGATGGTCAACATAATATTTTCCCTTTTGCACTTTTAACCTTTTTCCCTTAATGTGGTAGAGTTCAGAAATTCTTTCATCACTTTTGAACAAAGTTCCTACATGAAAATAATCCTCAGGCAGCATATCCTCTTGTTCTGTTCAGATGTCTTTCTGTAACACAACCTGATAAACATATTACATAGGCAAACAGCTTTGGCCTGCAGATGTGAAGATAGTCATAAATACAGTAACCGAATAATTGAAGAAAATGTGGAACTGAAAGCCATGCATCGTTTTAATGCCTGTGTCAAATACCTAGAAATACAGGGATTCCCCAGGAAAAGGAATCTAGCATGGCCATACACACTGTCACACATTAATACCATAACCCTAACAAATTCTCTCACTCAGATGTAATGATGCAATTCCACTTTAACTGACATAAAAAAAAGTTTACTCCAAATATACAATAAATTCCTCTCACAAAAAAAAATGTCAAAAATATTCATTAAGTGGAAACAGACTGATGGAATTTATGAAAAATCATTTTTAATTATCATAGCAGGAAAAGCACAGATGTTACAAATACCATCAACAAAGGCTGAGTTTCATTCAAGTGAAGTGAACTGTGAAAGTGTAACAGTGAGCCATCATATATAAAACCAGAACCTTGAAAGAGGAGCAGCTAAATGGGATTCAGCCATCAACTTAATCACTTACACCTGTGTTTTTCTTCTGTCACATGACAATGTAAAAAATGTCAACGAACAAATTTTCTTCTGCTTAGCTCAACAGTTGCTCTTCACACACACCTGACCTTTAGGTCAAAATTATACAGCAATACAGTGCAGCCCTGAGACATTTCTGTGGCTGTCTAGTGCCCTCCAGTGGTTAACTGCAGGTAGTACAGCAGCACTATTGTTTTAAGAGGGCTCAACTGTTAGAGACAACCATGTAGCTCCGATCAATTTCTTATAAATCGAGTGATTATACAAAAAAATCCCACCACTGAACACCTTAAGAAAAGTCTTTGTTAGCATTATTATTCAGTCAGATGTTCCCGACCAACCCTGCTGCCTCGCAGACCTGGAGGGACCGCTGCCATTGGTCAGCTGATGGTCACATGACAGACAGAGCTAGCCAAAAGCATCAGCAGAATACCACGGTAACATTTAGCTGGGCTAAACATAAGATCGACCCTTTATTGCTAAGAAGTTTAATAATGAAACATTATCAAATGCAGCCAGTGATAGAAGAAAAAAGTACAAAGCACAGTTAGTCAAGAAAAACGCCGAAATGCTTTACTTGAGCAGGCTGTAAATATGATACTATCGCTACTTGAAAACCTTTTTTTCTCCACTAGCTAGATATATCTGACGAAAATGTGACAAAGGATCAAGCAGTGAAGTTGTTCAATCACTGCAGAATAGGATCCAATACAAGATAACATCTATATTATCCACACAGTATCGTGATTAAAGTCTTCAGTCGGAGCTAGCGGCAGTGCTAGCACGTTAGCTTCAGTGTTGCTTGCGGGTCGAAGCGGTCCCTCGAGAGTCCCCCCTTCCCAGTTGCAAGTTGGTGAAAACATTGCCGGAGTTCCGATTGGTCGGCGGCCTGGTAGCCTCTTCTCTGATTGGTGGAATGAAACAGGAGGTTACTGAGCGTTCTTCCGGCTTAACGTTACATGTTGGAAAAAAGAAAAGACGAATGGAAAAAATTGTAATCCACCAAACGACCATTGCCTAGTTACTCCGCGATACGGTAACATCTACACATATGTCGAAATATGTTTGTTTGTTTATCCCCGCTAAATGAAGGACGTTTTACTTTTTAGGAAGTTCAGGATTTAGCATAAAAAGCAGGCGACACCAAGGTTAGCGATTCTAACGTTAGCCTTCTGCTAGCTAAAATAGCCAGCTAACAATGTAGCTTTTTAGTTTTAAGGTTACGGAACCAAAACCTGTAAACAAAGTGAGTATTATCTGTTTTAGTACGCGTCGCTTCTGGTTTGTTTGATATAGGCAGACGAGACATCGTACTTGTTTTGCACATATTTGGTATTCAAGAAGCAACGATACAGTTGTTGTCGAGCAGTTTTGTCTTGTTATTTCCCACGTAACGTTTAACTGAGGTCCAAACAAATGTCACTGTTTTTGGTTTTTGGTAGTAAAATGTGTGCACTCTCTATGCCCTCATCCATTTTTATCATTTCAGTCCGTTTCTTAACGTCAATGTTGTCGTGCTGCCTCTGGCTCCATGCTAGGTGGTTACCACAATATTCCGCAGTGCTAATGTTACGTTAGCTTGTTTATTTACCCGCGCCGCCTGTTTAAATTAGTAGGCTTTTATCGTTATTGGCGTTGTGCAAGTTTATTACTCAAAACACAACAGTGACCTGGCTTTGAACCCGTGTCTGGTACTGAAATTTATTTATAATCTTGACACGATTTTATCCTAGGTCCTAAACAGTTACAATGAGTTCCCAGCAATTCCCCCGTCACGGGATGCCTGCATCAAGTGGGGGAGCACCACAGATCCCTGCCGCCGGTAACCTGGTATCTGTCAGTCAGCCATCCAATGCGCCAGGTAACTCTTGTTATTAAAATGACTCGCAGGATACTGTATATATTGCGAGAAAGACACCTATAAGTAAGTGTATTATCCAACTATTTGTCAGTTGGCGGTGGAGATGCGGACAGCAGCAGAGATGCTGACCATGGGCAGCAGGATCATCCACCTGCTGGAGGCGGGGGGACCATGGCTTTCAGAGATGACAAGCAGGAGACCATGGTAGTCAGGCCTTACCCTCAAGTACAGACGCACAACCAGCCACAAGCCACTCCCCAAACTGTGCCCATCCAGCCCGGCACGCCTGTCACTGTTCCCGCTCCTTCTGTCCACCTCCCACAGGGCCAGCCAACAGTCCTCACTGAGGGACAGATGAAGGTGATGGTTACGCCTGTTATTTTTACAGTTTGCTAAAGCTGATGTTTTCACTTGGAGAATTTTGAATCATTGCTGTTTGATGACAGATAACTTGACAGAGGTTTAAATCTCACCTGGGCTGGTTTTAGATGAGTATATAATATGAGTATGAGAGAATAAGGGCTCCTTGCTATGGGGAAAAAATGTTGATGCAATATTTAAAAAATATGTAAAATCACCAGATGACTAAAAAAACTGTATTTAGAAAGAATCAATATTTCTAGAACTTTTTTGTGGAAATTTTTTGCTTTTAAATAACATTGGACAGGTTTAATTATAAAGTGTACTTAATATCACAGGGACTAGTCTGTTTGGCTTGTTCAGAGTCTTTGTTGTTGCTATAATGGCACTCAAGACTAACAAAAATGAAATGTATTTGTTTTTTGTCTTTCAAGGCTGTCCTGAAGTCACCTATGCCAAGTCGTCTTATTGCCCCAGCACCAGCTTCAAACCAGGGTCACATCCCCATACCCCCGAAGGTGCCTGGTCACATCACTGTCACCATAGAGAGCAGCACAACAACCCCATCTATTCCTGTGGCAACTATCAGTGGTCAGCAGGTGAGTGCGCTGTACATCGGCTGTTAGTGTATGTTAGTGTCTCTCTTGTGCTGATTACTAAAGAGCAGTGCTGCTTTATTCATGTGTCAGGGTCACTCCAGCAACCTACACCACCTGATGCCAGCTAGCATTCAGATCATAAGAGGCAGTGCCCCTCTGCAGATCGGGACCCCTGCGGTACCTCCTCAGACCTTCACGTCACATTTACCCCGAGGTATTTATAATGCATTACAATCATTATTCCAGTCATGGCATTGATGTTTGCTTGTCCTTAAAACTGTAGGCTGTTGACTACTCGTTTGCTGGAGTGCATTTGTTTGATCCGTCTACTTTGTGCCCTGTAGGGGCTGCTGCAGCAGCAGTTATGTCCAGCTCCAAAACAGTCCTGCGACCAGCCACAGGAGCAAGTGCAGGCCCCGGACAGCCGACGGTGCAGCACATCATCCACCAGACTATTCAGGTGCTCTGATGTACTTTCATCTGAAGACATGTGTGACTGTGTTTTTAGAAACATTGTATGTGACAGTGTTGTTCCCATCTGTCCACAGTCCCGCCCTGCTGTAACAACGTCTACAGCTGTGCTTCCAACTGTGGTGGCTCCCATTTCAGCAACCAGAACTCAGTCCCCAGTTATCAGCCCAACAGTCACACACTCTGCAGAGGTGGCACATGGGTAAGCAGCAGTCTGAGTTTACTGAAGAGGGCAAAGCAAAGAAACTGCATGTGAAAGTACTTAAAGTAATAATAAGTCTGTAAGTTTCATTACAAAGTACAACTAAACACTTTTTGGTATCGACAGAGGTAAATTGAGAAGGTTCCCATGAAGAACTGATTGTGAATTGTCTGTTCCATTGGTATTGTATGTCTCCAAGTGTATCAGTTCCTTTTACTGATGCCAGCATGTTTTTCTGACAGTTGCACACTGCAAAATAATGATGTCAAACTCAGATGTTCTTGCTGCTGTAAACCTGCAACAAAAAAAGGGTCACGGCAGAGAGGAAGACAATTTTTAGAAAGAAAGATGACACCAGTACAAGTTGTAACATCTGTAAAAGGATCATGTCAAGTGAAAAGCTGAAACATTTTTCTACACAATGTGAGCTTAAATTCCAAGAATGCAATGTTTTTGACACTATATACACAGAAAAGAGCCAGTGGTCACAAAAGGGTTTGTGTTGAGGGTGCTGATGATGGTCAAGTGCTCTCACTTTGAATACGTATTTAAGTTTTTCCTTGCATGTGTTTAATGCATATTTCTGTGCAGCAGTCTGTTGTGGCTACAGGAACAATCTCAGAATTTTTTGATGGCAGTTTGTAACCAGTGTTGTATAACAAAGCACCAAGCAGACACACTTCAGTGCAAAACTTTAGTGAGAACAGTTCAAACAAAGTGTTGTTCTGTCTAACATTGTTTCATCTGATGGATTGTTTTAGATGCTGGAAGCTGTGGAAATGTCCAGAATGTACCTTAAATTAAAAAAAAGAAAAAAAAAGTGTGTGTAACATGCATTTATCCCTCTGGTTTTGCCTGTTTTTTAATACTGCAGTAATATTTCCTTTCAGGCGTCCGGGGCTGACTATTCATTCCCCTCCGGCCACCGTCAGCATCCAGAGGTCTCAGACGTCCCGTGACAACGCCACACGGATCACGCTGCCGTCTCACCCTGCAATCGGGGCTCAGAAACCCCAGCCGCCACACACCATGACTCAGGTTACTGTGACTAATTGGCTGCCTGCAACAATAATGAATACTGTAGCTGGAAGTGCTCTAATTAACAGTTTTTTGGTTTACCGCAGAAACCCATCTTTAGTCCTGTGACACCAGTAGCTGCAGCAACAGTGGCACCAATTGTTGCCACAAACACTGTGCCATCAACCACAACAATAGGTGAAGACTTTTGTATATTAATATTTACAAGTCGCATCATCTTAAACAAAATAATTAAACTGTAAACTGAGCAAGGTTCTTCTCTCACTAATATTGATAATATTGTCTTCTTCTTGTTTAGGCACCGTGCCACATACCCAAATGACCAGTAACACTATTGTCACCATGACAATGGCGTCACACTCCTCCCATGCAACAGCAGTGACCACCTCTGCCATCCCCGTTGGTAGGTTGGATATTTTGTGTGCTTCATGAGCAGGAGGTGTCGTTTTAGTTTTAATCAATTCATTGTTTTTTTCATCGCTAACTTTTTCTCTCTGTTATTCACAGCTAAAGTGGTCCCTCAGCCCATCGCCCACTCTTCATCCCGTGTGCAGCCTGACTACCCCGGAGAGAGAACCAACCTCATCCCCATCCCAGGCCACCGGTCATCTCCTAATCCTGTTACCATGGAGGCAAGAAGTGACAACAGGTACACAGTGTTGGATAGCTGAGTTTAAGTGACAGTTAAACCAAGAAGAAATGAATTATGCACAAAGTAGATATAAATAGTATTTGTTTTTGTTTTTTTGGGTTTTTTTTGTTTGTTTTTTTACCCACCTCATACACCTGAGGGGTATTTCCCTGCAAAGAGCTCAGTTCCTGCTCACTTTTCTGCCATTTGTATTTGCTATTCTCCTCAAATTGTGCCAGTTTGAACAAAAAACAGCTGAGTTGTACATAAAAGTTGCTGCAGTAATCAAAGGTTCTTTGGCAAAAACAAGGAAATAATGACGAGGTAAATACTGAGCAGTACTTAGCTTTTTTATGATGATGGTAAGTCGTGGATTAAAATTTAATGTTGTTGGTTTTTTTCAGGCCTTCTGTGCCGGTGCAGTTCCAGTATTTCCTGCCAGCGTACTCCTCATCGTACCCATTGACACACACCTACACACCCATCAGCAGCTCTGTGTCCACCATCCGCCAGTATCCTGGTAAGCAGTCAATGCTAACAACTTTAGTGACACTTTATTATTTTATTAACGCATAAAAACTGACTGGAACAAAGAGATGTGTTGACTTAAACTGCTGAATGTGAAATGTGAAACCGCAGGGTTAAACATAAAACTTAACAGGATGAAGATCTAACTTTAACTTTTCTCCTCCTCTCAATAAGTTACTCCTCAAGCTCCGAGTTCAGCGCTGCCCACTCAGGCTGGAGTAGGCGTGGCGACCACAGTCCATCTAAACCACATGCAGCTGATGGCGGTGGATCGGATTGGTCTCCCATCCGCACAAATCAGCACCCAAGGGATCCAGCCAGCACCAATGGCTGCACAGGGCATTCAGCCGGCACCGATAGGAGTGCAGGGCCTGCACACGTCTGCACCAATCACCACGCAAGGAATACAGCAGACACCAATAGTCACTCAGCAGCAGCAGCAGCAGCAACAAGCGCAGTCTGAAGCAAAACCTGGTAAGAAATCCATTTAGCCTCTGTAAAACAAAATGTTTGTATGAGCTTTAACTGAGTTGTTTGTAATGCATGTTTGGTTTTATTCAGGGGTTGTTTTGGCTGATGGCTTTGTAGCGAGCCCCATCAGCAGCACATTCAGCACCACCCAGCCAGTAGCCACCATGGTGCAGGCACACGCTCAGGGAGGGGTAGGAGGAGCTCCCACCCTGGTTTCCTCCCCGAGACCCAGCATCCTCCGCAAGAAGCCCGCTAATGAAGGGTAAGTTTCCCACCAGCTCATGAGACAGTGGGCATCGCTCAGGAATTTCTGAATTCATCCCCTGATCTTCTGTCGCCGTCTTCTGTAAGGTGTGACTTTATTTTCAAGAGTACCAGCTGGTGGTTGCTTAATAACTCAGTCCTTCAACCAGATTTTGTGTTTAAATGCATTGAAGTCCAAAAACTGGAGGCGTAAGTCCAAAACAAAAGCTCACCGTCTTGGTTTGCCTCTGACTCAAAAAACGCTTTACTGCACGTTTCATTAATAAAAAGGCAGAAACACATTCAGATGGGAGCTGATTAAGGACACAGTCGTGGACACAGACAGGATTTTATAATCCAGCAGGTGGCGCAAAACTTTACTGAAACTTTACAGTTTACTTGCATGTGCCATTAAAAATCAAATCTGTTTGCACAAGTTGTTCTTGTTGTTGATCAGGTGTCTTTTTATGCAGCTTACTGAAATAAACAGTTAAATATTTTCAGGAGTTTGTCATGGTCCATTTTTTTTGCCTGTGATAACCTCAAACTGTTATAATCGTGTTTTTTATTTTATTTTATTTTTGTAATCAGGCCTTTTGGTGGCTCATGGTCACTTTCCAGCTGGGTGACTGTCTTTATTTCTCTTGTCAGCTGAAGTTGGATGGCTGAATGTTTTCTTTGACCGAACCACTACTCTTTGTGTTGCAGTTGTGTTCGTAAGAACCTGATTCCCGCCCAGCCCAGTGAGCCCGGTGGAGGCAGACTTGAGGGTGGTGTCAGAGGAGCAGGATCTCCCCGACCAGCAGGGTGAGCCCTCCGCCACATCCATCACATCTCTTCCATCCTGTCCTTACATGTTATGAAATGAGTTTGTAACCTGACTCTTCTGGTTCCTCTCAGTGTGAAACCCAAAGCTGAGGTGCACATGGCCGTGGCCCCCCCTGTCATGGCCACGGTGGAAGCGCTGCCCTCTCAGGGTGGAGAGCAGCAGGCCGTGTCCTCGAACGCCCAGCACCTCGCCCAAGCCATCCCCACCATGCTCGCCACGCCGGGGCCCGTGCCCCCCTCCCAGCCCTCCACGGTCCTCTCAGCCCTGCCAGCAGCCATGGCCGTGACACCCCCTGTTCCTGCTTCAATGGCAAACACCGTGGCCTCCCCAACTCAGCCTGCAGCCAGCAGCACCGCGGCCTGTGCCGCCAGCTCCGCCTGCCCAGATTTGAAAATAAAGCAGGAGGTGGAGGCCATGGACACCTCCCAGCCAGGTGGGGAGCACGGCAGTCGCTGTTTATTCATGGAGACACTGATTCATGTGAAACCATTCGTCTACATAAATCACGTGTTTATCTTTTCTCACAGATCCTAATGCGAGTTTGTCAGCAGCTCCAACCCTCGCCACCCAGGCCTCCACCCTGAACGCCCCCGCCACAGGAGATCTGATCCCAGGAGCCTCCCCGAGGAAGAAGCCCCGCAAGCAGCAGCATGTTATTTCTACAGAGGAGAGCGAGATGGTGGAGACGAACAGCACGGATGAAGAGAAGGCCCCCGGCAGGCCGATCACCGGCAGAGCTGAGAGACGCGAATCTCCACCCAGAGAATATGTCGGTACGTAATCTGAAGCCATCCGTCGTCATGACGATGATGATTTTTACCATCTGCACCTTGATTTGAACACTCGTTTCTGTCCTCCAGATGAGGAAGGAGTTCGTTACGTTCCAGTCAGGCCTCGACCACCAGTTACTCTGCTGCGACACTACAGGAACCCCTGGAAAGCTGCTTACCACCACTTCCAGAGATACAGCGACATCAGGGTCAAAGGTCAGAAGCACAGGCTGAAATATACGCTGAGGGTGTTTTATTTGCCTCATGTAGTTAATAAGTAAAAATGACGATGGCCTTTTCTTTCTGACGTCAATCCTTTGGGGTTTTTTCACAGAGGAGAAGAAGGGCAGCTTGCAGGACATGGCCAACCAGAGAGGAGTCGCATGCAGAGCACAAGGCTGGAAAATCCACCTGTGTGCTGCACAGCTCAGGCAGCTGGTGAGTGCTGATCCCAGACCTGCCGCAATACAACTTTGTAGTGTTATTTGTGTTTTCTCTGTTTTCACAAATAACTTTTGCAAAAATAAAACTACAGTAATGCAAGAAATATAACAGTTTAAATGAACAATATGTAAAATATGTCCAGAATTAGTTTAAACATTCAGAAAATGAACTAAAATTATCATCAAACTGTGAAATAACAGTTCTGACGTCATGTCGGGGGGCTGATCAGGTATCAGGCCCGCTGGCTTCACAGCTAGCCGAGCTAACAAGCTAACAGCAGGGACTAGCTACAGCAAAGAGCAAACTGAGCAGCAGCTGAGGGTCACTGATGTGCTGAGCTGCATCATTTTAACGCTTTGCACCTTTGGGTTTATATATTATAACAACATGACAACAGTAACTGAAAGAGGGTGAGCTGACACCTTTTGTTACTGATAAACTCTGTTCTCTGTTCAGTCATATTCCCTCGTATCTTTCAGTGAAAATGTGCAGAGAGAAAATCATTCCTGTGCGTTGTCTTTCGTTTTTTGATTTGGAAACACTGTTTTTTTTTTTTATTTCCTGTAGTCGAGTTTGGAGCATGACGTGTACAGCCGCCTCTCCACCCTTCAAGAGGGTCTGATTCCCAAAAAGAGAGCAGCGGCTGATGATGATCTTCACCGAATCAACGAGCTCATACAGGTGAGATTGAGATTAAGATTTTGGGCTGTTTTTGCTTCAGTAATATGTTTTCTTTAAGTGACTTTGATCAGATTTGAGAGGCCTGTTGTTGTATCCCAACAGCTTTCTTCTCTTCCTAAGTCACTGTCGAGTTAGTTTTCAGCAGCTTGAAGGTGTGTGTGTGTGTCTGTTGTCAGGGTAACATGCAGCGCTGTAAGCTGGTGATGGACCAGGTGACCGAGGCCAGAGACACCATGATGAAAGTGCTCGACCACAAAGAGAAAGTGCTGAAGCTGCTCAACAAGAACGGTGCCGTGAAAAAGTCCTCCAAGCTGAAGCGTAAAGAACGAGCGTAAGCAGGCGGAGGGGGGAGCACGGGGGGGGCCTTCTCCTCTGACCACCACCACCACCGTCCCCTCTCTGAAGGGGGTGAAGGAGCTGCTCAGTATCTGGTGCTATGATTTTGCTGCGTACAATCGGGCGCAGCCTCCCTTTCTGCCTGAGAGCGGACAGAGAGAGGTGAGGGGACGGCTTCAGGAGGCAGAACAGCCCATCAGGATCAGTTCTCATTCACGACCCGGCGCACACATCCAGCGAGGAGCTCTGAAGGTCACATCAGAGCGTCCGGCTGAACGGCCACGCCAGCCATTTCCCCCCTCCCCCCTTATTGTCGATTTTCTGAGAGACCATTTTTACTAACTTAATTTCGGACGATGTTTTTGAACCGGCACATCGGGTAACTTTGATATTTTTGGCACTAAATGCAGGTGCAGTGATGAAAGTGTTTCAGTTCAGGTGAGCGACCCGAGTTGTTGAATAAATCAGAGTCATTTAAAAAGCTGTGCGCATACAGACTAATCTCAATCGTGCTCTTCTCATTAATCTGTGCCTTCATGTTGTCGGTGTTCATGTGACTGGGAC
>JAPZDY010000021.1:24573032-24586690 GCA_029783645.1 Ctenochaetus hawaiiensis | reverse complement strand
CTCGCGACCGCCGCATGGAGGACTAAGCCTCCGTACATGGGACGCCTGCGCTACCGATCGAGCTAAACTGGCGCCCCAAAGGTTTTTGATTTTGGTGGTGATGTCTGTCCATCTACTGTGTTACTGTGTTTGCATACAGATTTTTTTTCTTCTGTAACAGGGAAAGAAAGAGAGATTCTGTGAGAGAATTTGTGAAAGAGTGCTCCCCAGGAAGAGCGACTGGAAGATGGGAAAGACAAAGATATTCCTCAAGGTGCTGCCTTAAAACTTAGTGTACAAAACAAACATCTACCATTTTACTTTAAGTGAATACCTTATTGAAAACCACTGATATTGTTGTGTTAATATAAATTAATTAGAAACTAATATTCAAAATTTGTGCGGTTTTAATTTCTCATTTATAAACTAACTGGAAGTTAAGTAATCAGTCTTGTATATCAGTTGGATATCAAAAGCAAACTTGAATCTGTTTCTCTCAGGACCACCATGACACCACGCTTGAACTGGAACGAATGAAAGAACTGAATGCGAAAGCACTTACAATCCAGAGAGTCATGAGGGGCTACAAATACAGGTACGGAAAAAAAATCAATGATTATTACCAAGCTGTTTTTTGTTTTGTTTTGTTTTTTTGCTCAGTGTGACTTGCAATATCTGTATAATTCATGCTCTCTAAAGGAGAGAATTCCTGAGGAAAAGGGCGAGTGCTATTGTTATTCAGAAACACTGGAGGGGGCGCAAAGGCAGAAAACAGTTCAAAATGGTGAGTCTTTTATTAATAAATAATTTTTACCAAAGTGAAAACAAAGCTCTGACGTGCAATAACTCTTTTAAATCGTGTTCAAACTGCAGCTCCAACATGGCTACGCGAGGTTGCAGGCGCAAGTTCGTTCCCGCCAACTTCATTTCCAGTATAAGAAGAAGCGGGCAGCTACCATCCTTCTGCAGGCCCACGTCAGAAGATACCTGGCCAGGAAGGATCTGAAGCGCAAGAGAGCCGCTGTGATCCTCCTGCAGGCCCATACAAGGGGTTACCTGGCAAGAAAAACTCTCAAAAAGGTTTGTTTATCTGCTCAAACGATTAAATAAACTGGCTATCTTTGCATTACTGTAAGCTAACTGTTTTAAGTGTTTTTATGTTTTGCTAACTATTTCAACCATTTACTGGTTATTTTTAGCTAACGTTAGCCATTTCAATTCCTTTTCTTTGCTTCTAGCTAGCTAACATTATTAACATTTCATCTGTTACTCTCAGCTAGTTTATGAACTTTTGCATTTATCTTAGCTAACTGTTTAAAATATTTTTTCGTTTTGCTAACTATTTAAACCAACCATCTTTAAATTCTGGCTAGCTTTTATAACATTTGATGTATTTATTTTTTTAAGCAATTTTAACCCTTTACCAATTACTTTTAGCTAATGTTAGCAACTTCAACTCTTAATTCTTTGCTTTTAATCTTCAATTTTAGTCTTTTAACTGTTTCCTTCAGCTAGTTATTAAAATTTTTAGCTAACTGGCTTTTAGCTACTAAGCTAGCTACCTAAACTCTTTATACTCTTTAATGCACTAAATGTAAGTATCACACATAATTTTAGAATTTTTATTTCATTATTATAATTTATTATCTATTATTTATTATTCTTCTATATGCAAATATAAATGTGCACATAATTTATAACTAAACCAGCTTCAGTAACTACTGTTGAAATTTGTGTGAGCGATGCATCAAATCCCAAACTACTTTAATACTACCACTCTGTAAAAAGCAGCACAAAACTGATTGAAATTCATAATTTCATGGTTTAAGTGAATATTTTGTTTTTGTTCTATACATTTTCATACTGTATCCTTATAAATTTCTTATTTCCATCGTGTCTTTTATAAGGTAGAAAAACACATGTAGCAGGCAACTGTGGTTCAGTATGACGTTGTTTTCTGATTCTGTTTTTTTTTTTTTTATGTCTTGTTTTTCAGATGCACCTCTCTGCCAACCAGAGAGAAGAAGAACGACAGGCCATTTTGGAGAAACAGAAGTATCTGGAGGAAGTGCTGAGGAAAAAGAGAGAGATGGAAGCCAAAGCTCTATCCAACTCAATCACAGACCAGGAGATGGTGGACAACATCTTTGACTTCCTCCCTGATATGATGACAGGCCAGGAAGGGCAGGTACCTGCAGGATTCAAGGTTTGATAACTTAAAATTTCTGCATTTTGTGTAATCCAGCCAGCGTCAGTCTCTGTATCTCTGTGTCTGTTGCAGGTCTCTGAGGGGAGAAGAATGATCATTGAGGAGATAGACATAGACGAAGTCCAAATGGAGCAAGAGCTTCCTGAAGACAACTACGATGACCTGGATGAGTACTCCTTCAACAAGTTTGCCTCCATGTACTTTCAGGGTGCAGCCAGCCCCACCCACATCCGCCAGAGGCTCCGGCAGCCCCTTCTTCACCATGAAGATGAAGGAGACGTCCTGGTACTTCTCTTAGACCGATTTATTTCTTAATTTCAATTGTCCCTGTGTGAGGTACATCTTTGTTTAATCCATAAACCTCCATGGTGTTTCTGTAATGTTTTCACCAGGCCTCACTATCAGTGTGGTGGATCATCCTGAGGTTCATGGGAGACCTTCCTGAGCCAAAGAACCAGGTCCAAACCTCCATGCAGGCACGCCGCAACCAGGTTAGCCTGGATCAGATAAAATTTGATTATTGTCTAATTTTGTAAATAAACACTGACTCATCCCAGATTTTGAAGTTTAATTTCTGACTGTTTTGAGGAGCCAATAAAAACGGAAACACATGTTCACAAACTTTAACAAACTTTTGGAACTGAAATGTCCAAACCTGCAGAATGTAAAGGATGACATCGAAGTCATGATTGGAGAAGGACCCACCCTGGACCGAACGCTGACGACTCTGGAAAAACTCCACATAATTGTGGGATACGCCATCGTCAGATCTGACCTCAGGTGACAAAAGCTTGTACAGCTAAAATCATATCCATCTTATTATCTTTTTTAAAACTTCTCTGCTTACACAGTACTTGTTTATTGTCAATCCAGGGACGAGATTTACTCGCAGATCTGCAAACAGCTCCAGGAAAACCACAATCGCAACAGCTACTTCCGTGGCTGGATCCTGATGTCTCTTTGCCTCGGCATTTTCCCTCCTAGTAGTTATTTTATGCGGGTAACTCCATCAGATGTTTTGTCAAATGCTTTAGTCTCATTAACAGTATGCTAAATGATCTGATGTTTTTCTCATCTGTTTTAATTTTTTGTCTTGGCAGTACCTGCAAAGTTTCATCCGTTTTGCTCCGGTAGGTTACGCTTCCTACTGTGCTGAAAGGCTTCGACGCACAGTGATAAACGGAGTTCGTGGGGAACCTCCAGCCTGGTTGGAGCTGCAGGTACTGTGACTGACGTAAGATGCTACTGCGACGGTTTAAAACTGATTAATGTGCGGTGTCTCTGTAAAAATGAAAAAAGTTCACAGTTTTGCTATTACAGGAAAATTATAGGTTCGGATTCACTTGTCCAGGTTTTAAAATATTAGTTTTGGAGATTTCTGACAGCTGCAACATCTTTTTCAAAGACAGTTTCTCATTCAGAATAATTCACAGACCTCCCTGTTAACTGTTTTTGCAGCAGCTTTTTCTTTGGAAGAAAGAAACTGCACTGAAAACTGTTTTGATTCTGTGATTCGAACTTTTTTCTAAAATTCTTTTAACCTAAATTACATTGAGGTAAAACAGAAACAAATCACAAAACCTGGACAGATTAAATCCAAACTGTCTTTATGCTTTTACTGTTTAATCACTATGATCATTTTTTCTATACTGAAATAGGCAACCAAGACAAAGAAGCCCATGATTGTGACAGTGAGGCTGATGGATGGACGCTCCATTAATGTCCCTGTTGACTCAGCATCCACCTCCAAAGAGGTCTGCCATATGCTGTCCAACAAAGTCAAACTCAAGGACACCTTTGGATTTTCTCTCTATGTGGCCTTGTATGAAAAGGTATGCAGTTACATCCCATTGTGTTTGTGTTCCTTTAGTACAGCAGCAGGTGATGAGTAAATCTGCTGTCACAGTATTTCCTCTTTAACTGTCTGATCCAAATTATTTCTGTCTTTGAGGAGAAAAAACTCAAAAACTCACCAAAATTTGCTTTTTGACATGCTGTGAAAACATATTTTGTAACTTTTTTTAAAACTGGATTATGTTTTTTTCAAATTTTTAAACTCACTCTGCACTCATAAAGCTCACAGCAGAGCCCATAAATAAATAATAAACCAGAAAGGCCCTGAGAGAGTGCAGACCTCCCTCAAGGCCGACAGTCCACTCCTCGGTGATGTGCATTTTAAAAGCCCCACCACCATATTTGTCTGGATAAATCTTCAAAACTATAAAAACTATGTCAAAATATGGCTGTGCTAAGCTGACTAACTTTACTACCATCTACTGGATATGAAGAGATCTTGCAATTATTTCAGCAAGGCCAAAGTCTCTATCATGCAATGATATCTGGTCTTTAAATTTAATGGCTTGGCTCATGCTGCACTTTTTCATGAAAGTTAAGTAAGTGTTTGTTTTTGTGATGCTGCAGACAAACAGACAGAAACATAACCTGGGAAATAAAAAAGGGAATGCATATATTTGTGCAGACAGCTGAGTCTAAAATGACAAATTGTTGGTTACAAAATGGAAATAAACTTCACATAAAGACAGAAAATAATTAGCTTAATTTTCTAGACTCCTTCAATATTACATTACTCTTTCAGGGTGTCCAAAGTTTATTTTTTATTGCATCATCCTCAAAGGTGACCTGTTGTCTTTTTAGTCAGTTTAAAGTCACCTGGATTTTCATACCTGTCCTGCAGGTGTGGCCTCTTGGCAGCGGCCGGGCACACGTGATGGATGCCATCTCCCAGTGTGAGCAGGAAGTGAGGAAGGGAGGAGGGCAGGAGCAGCACGCCCCCTGGCGTCTCTTCTTCAGGAAGGAGATCTTCACCCCCTGGCATGACAGCAAGGAGGACAAGATCAGCACAGAGTTCATCTACAGGCAGCTCATCCACGGCCTGAAGGCTGGAGAGTATCAGAGCGAAAAGGTGAGTTTATGTTTGGGAGACGGTCTTACATTGTTCCTGCCTTATTTTCCTGTTTGAATATGAATATGAATATTTTTTCCACATTTCACCTTCTCAGGAGGATGATTATGTCCAGCTGGCTGCCAAACATCTGTACATCCAGCATGGCTCAGACAGCAGCACAGAACATGTGAAGGAAGCTGTTCGGGATTGCATCAAAGGCTCTCAGCTGGAGAAAAAGTCGGAGGCCAAATGGGTGCAGATGGTCGACTCTGCTCACACTCAGGTCGGTCACAGCTCGCATCAGAAGGTGAAGAAGCTCCGTAAAAGACCAAGATTACATCTCATGCTTCTGTCTTCTCTTATTGAACCACACAGGGTTCATATCTGAGTTCAGGACAAAAGGCCGATTCGGTGAAGGAAGAGATGGTCGACTTCGCCAAAGAGAAGTGGCCCATGTTGTTCTCCAGGTTCTTTGAGGTTGTCAAGCTGTCAGGTAGGAAAAGAACGTTTCTCTGCTTTGTGTCTTTTATTTATTTATAGTTTGATTTATCATCAACTGGACATTTGCAACTCTATGAATCAGAGGCTCAGCCATGAAAACGTCTCCCGTCTTCGGCTAATTTAAACTCCACTGTCAGACTTTTAACTGTTGGATCACTTCTGTCCTTGAACTGCAACACTTGCAACTTGTTAGATATAAAATTGATCAAAAACTATTATTAATTACTTTTGAAGCCCTACATGGCCTCACTCCTGCCTACATCATAGATTTATTTGAACCCTATGAGCCTTGCTGCAGCCAGTCAGATCTTTTATTGACCCCCAACTCAAAACCCGACATGTTGGAAAAGAAAACCGGTTGTTTTTTAAAATCGCAGCTATTAAAACTTTCAAAGTCAGTAAATTATTTTAAATCACTTCTGAAAACTTTTTCACTTGTTCCGGTTCTGTCATTTCACTTATTTCTGTTCTACACTCAATCAGGTCTTATGATCTGTGTTTTTATTTTATTCTTTTAATTGCTTTAATTAAGATTATTACAACTTTAAATACTTTGTTTTAATAATATTTTTAGGCTGTTGACACAAATATGTGAGTAGAAAAGATGAAGTGCATCTATGGAAACTTTTTTTGTGTTAATTTTTAGATCAAAATGAGACACTTTTAAAACAAATAACACAGATTTATAAACTGATCCAAGTCATCATTTACAACATTAAAATAATCAACCAGTAGTTTCTGGCTCTGATATTTGTACCTTTAAAGGAATTGATAACATTGTTTCGACAGCATCGTTTGATTGAATGTTCATGAATGAGCAGCAAAATATCTTTAGGATCAATAAGAGGAAGTGTTACATAAGTTTAATTAAGTTTAATTTTCCTTTTTTATCTCTTATTAAACATGCACAACACAAACATTTCCACATGTTTGTCAGAAACATAAAGACAAACATTAAATGATGAGTAGAGGACGTTTTTTTTTAACCAGCTTCCTTTGAGCAATTAGCTTTCGCTGCTTTTTGTATCTATGTCACAGTGGAACGTACGCGGCTATTTATAGAAACTCTTCACCGCTGGGCTTAAGACTCAAGCAAAGTGGTTGATTAGGAGTGAATAAGTGGGCCAGGAACAACACGTCTCCCCGGACTCAGTGGGTGTTTCCTCAGCAAGATCAGATTTGCAGTCAGGTTACTTTTGTTACTGAGTAACTGCGTAATTGACGACATGCTGATAAGATAAAAGTAATTATTATTGTTACAGGCTGCCACAGCACATTCCTTCAATAATAAAAAAACTCTCATGGAGATCAGCTTGTAGCTGTTTAAGCTTCATTTCAGCCGAAACAGTGTGTTGTTGTTTCTGAGGCCGCGACCTTCACTGTTTCCTGCGTGATGAAAATATTTGAGTCAGCTGTTGTTTGGACTTTTAGAGACGCCACTTGGGTGTTTTTGTCACGTTGTAATCAGCTTATTTAACTTTTTTCTTTTATATTTTAGAGACTAAGAGATTAATGGAGAAAACAACTAAAGCTAAACTGAATTCATCATGACAATAATAAAGTAAAACATGAAGTAAAAGCCCTTTTACTGTATCTGAGTGTTGAAGATACTTCTGTGCATGTTAAAGCTGCTCTTACTGCTTTTTCTACAACAGCTAAAATGATTCATATACAAAATTCAAGCAACATTTACCTGCTGCAAACCAATATGTATCACAGTTTCCATCCTATTTTCCATAAGTCTTCTCCAATCCTGCTTGTTCTTTTTTTCAAGGTCCTCCACTTCCAAAGAAGTTCATCGTGGCGGTGAACTGGACTGGAATCACCTTCCTGGATGAGAGAGAGAGGAGGCTGCTGGAGCTTTCCTTCCCCGAGGTCACAGGAGTCAACACCAGCAGGTAGAGACAAACCACAGGAGGAGGAAGAGGAGGAAGAGTAAAGTTTATTAAAACTGTGAGATGTTACCTGTGTTATGGTTGTGCTTGTCCTCCAGGGAGGCTAAAATACCGGGCCAGGTGGTGAGTCTGCTGACCCTGAGAGGAGACTTCGTTCTGGGCGGACACGCCGCCGGGGACATGGCCGAGCTGATCACGATGTTCATCAGCGGACTGATGGAGAGATCTAAGTACGCTGTGGCCCTGAAGGAAGCCGACAAACGAGGTGAGATGACTGATTTTTTCTCTCTTATTTTGTCACGACTGAACAACCGGAGTCATTTCTGCTAATCGTCTTCCGCTCCTCTGCAGAGGATCCCACGTTCCTTCGCTTCAAGAAAGGAGAGCTCATTATAATAATCAAAGATAATGAGTTTTCTCCACAACGCGGCTGGATAAAGGGACAAAACGAGCGCACAGGAAAAATAGGAGCCGTGCCACATTATGCCATCTTAGTCCTGCCAACGCTCACCAAACCCACCAATGAGATCTTGGTACGAAGGTCTAAGTGACAAACTTTCAAGTTTATATTCCCCAGAATTTGTGGAGGATTAATGTTGTGCATATTTCTTTATTTCAGAGCCTCTTCAGCTTGTCTCCAAACCAGAGGAAGAACATCATGGAGGCAAACCAAACAGGAACAGTAGACAGAATACCTCTTGCCACTCTGAAAGAATACTCCCTCGGGTACTTCAGGTATCTGGAAAACGTCCTCAGTTTAGCTAATTATCAATGTTTGTTTACCAGCTGATCAGCAGAGAAATGCATGCAAACGAATCCTGTTCCTCTGATCCTGCAGGGAACCCACTAAGGACGTCAGCCGTCAGGTGATTTCCAGGAACGCTGCTCCTGAGAGGCCGTGGGCTCATTCCAGAGAGCCAATCAGACAGTCGCTCCTCAAGAAACTGTCGGGCAACTCGGACCTCAGCCACAAAGCCTGTCTGGCCTTCACTGATATCCTTCACACACACCAGAATTTATCAAAAAATAGCACTTCCTCTTATTTTTCTACCAGTGCACCTTTGAGACAAGACTTAAACCCTTAAATTAACTATTTAAAACCAAGATAACTAGCCTAGCTAAGCTAACTAACAGGATACTCCCTCTTTCCCTGCACATACAGACTCAACACAGCTGTCTGCAGCAAGCTAGCTGCTAGCTGTGACAAAGCTAAGTAAACTAACAGATATATGCAAGATAACTAGCCTAGCTAAGCTAATTATTATTCTGTATGTTGGAAACAATGGCAGCACAGAGCCAAAACCTCAAAACTGACCAAACTGTTTCCTCAGCTGCTGAGAAAAAGATGCTATCTATAGCATCACTAGCTAGCAGCAGCACTCAAAGCTTTTCTCATTCTGAAGCTAATGAAACTCGATGGCTCTTCCTCCTTAACTGCTCTGTACCCATCATGAAATATATGGGAGATTATCCCACCAAGCAGACCGCCAATCCTCTGGAGCTCACAGACCAGATCTTCGGCCCCGCCACTCAACATGAGGTGCTCAGGGATGAGATCTACTGTCAGATCATGAAGCAGATGACCAGCAACAACAACCGGTACGTTTGAATTTAACTATCAGGTTCTCGGACTTAAAGCTGTTTGTGGATTTGAAAGTTAAAGGTCCATTCTGCTAAACTGTTTTGTTAATGTAATGATTATCAGTTATTGGCTTTTATCTTAAAAACATCAATATTTTCTTCTTTTTTCTGCTAATCTCTTTTTTAATCATTGTAACTGTGTATCAGTAGTTTTTAGACTTAATTCAATTATGGACTTAGTTAGGACACTAGGATGTGTTTTTAGTACTGTTGTGTTTTAAAAGTAATTTTAATATTGCATATTTTAAATGCAAAAAACAGAATTTTTGATAAAAATACTAATAAAGAGAATAATTTGTGGTTGCAGCACTGACAAATTTTAAAATAATAAAACCAACTTTGAATTTTGAAACAAAGTCTGGTGGTTTGAACAATAAACAGCCTTTATTTCCTGTTGTTCTTTTCTGTATTTAGACACAAAGAAGTACAAAAGGTGGAAACAAAAAAAGAGACATTTGACATTTTCTCAGAAGTGGAACTGAAATGTCACCACCCTCTGATGTTTCAGCTGCAGAAACAGATTTGAATAGAAAACAGGCTCTTTGTCACCGTACGCTTCATGGCATCATAAATGCATTTTGTTTTGTGTTTTTTCTCTGTTGCCGTGTGTGTCGCTCAGGTTGAGCATGGAGCAGGGCTGGCAGCTGCTCTGGCTCTGCTGCGGCCTGTTTCCTCCCAGCCAGCCGCTCGTAAAACACACTCAGCGTTTTCTGGAGACGCGTCGCAGGGAGCCCCTCGCCTCAGACTGTCTGCAGCGGCTGCAGAGCTCACTGAGGTTAGCCCAACGCCGCTTATCTCGCATCACCAGTGCACACACACACACACACACTTTGCCCCTCTTTGCTTCACAGCAGGCTGTTTGAGATGAAGACGGTTGGATGGCAGGTCCTGCTCCTCTCTGATGTCATGAAAGAGATCACAAAGTGTGTGCAAACAGCTACTGTGATCATTTACGGAAAAGCTGATGTTGCTTGTAAAACGATACAAAGAAGTTGAAACACAACACGATGCGACGCCATGATTAGTGCAGTGAGAAAAAAGGGAAATGTAAAGCTGAGTCGCTCTGAGTTTGAAATGAGTAACACTGAAGGTTCTCTGTAGTCTAACTTAACACTTGTGTAACAGCATCATCAGGGGTGACTGATGTGTTCATGGCCTGAGGTTAGAAGGAGGGGAGTTCTGCAGCTTTTGTCACAACCACATGCAGCTCAACTGTTCTGGTGATTCTGCAGAAACTTTGAAGTTAAAAAGTTGTAACAGCATCAAACTTTTGCACAATCATCCACAAGTACGTATTTGAACTTGTCCAAACCGGCTCTATTCACCTGATTTGGGCCCCTCAGGTTACAAACTCTTCACCAAAGTGAAGCAGGAGCTCAGTGGTCGCCGTGGAGATGATGTCATCGCTGCTGCTAAAGGCCAGTTCACACCGAAGATTTACACGAGACAACTTGATGCTCACAACTGCTCACAATGTCGCAGCAACGTTATAAAAACCTGTCAGTTCACGCTGCTGCGACTACATGAGACGGCGTGTAGTTTCCATAGCAACAACTCTGATGTCGCCGGCTTCTCAGGGGGGGGATTTTGTACGCAGATAACAAACTTTGTGGCGTAACGCAAACTCGAACGGGAAACTGCAAACACCATTATATTACGTCGCTACAAGCTGATTGGCTGCTGAAATAATTGATGTGCATTACGTTCTAAAACTGGCTTCTGGCGACTTGACGAGCTGAGTTGCAAACAACGACGTCAGCCGGCTTCAGTCGAGCTGAGACGGTCCAGGTTGCACCGCTGCAACTCTACCTGCATGCTCCATCATCATTTGCATGTGTGTGTAAATGCAGGAAGGAACTATTTTAAATAAATAAATGTGCCAGTTTTTCTTTAAAACTAACTTCTTCAACTCGAGGCCATGAACTTATCAGTCACCCTGCATGTATTCTGTTATTCTGTTATTCTATTTTGATTCTAGCCGTTGTGCTGGTGGAGGCAGAACGTTCTCACAGCGATGCTCACATTTAGCATTCAGGCCTGTTGCATCACCTTCACAGTGATTTTACCACAGTCAACATTTGCATGGCCGCCTCTAAAAATACATGTGATTTCCATTCAGCATCATTAACACAAAGACGGTTGGTGCACGGTGCTGCATGGTTTAAACAGGATCTGTGGCTCTGTGTCAAAACGATAAAGTAAAGAATAAAAAAATATGATTGTTTGCTGTTGTCATGTAGGATGGAACCCAGGAAGCTCCCACCACACCAGGTCGAGGTAGAAGCCATTCAGCACAACCGCAACCAGATCCTTCACAAAGTCTTCTTCCCCGACGGCACCGAGGAGGTACGAGCGCAGACAGCTTGTGTTTTAAAAGTCTGAGAAAAGAAACACAAAATGTTCCCACGGCGATTCTCCAGTGATTCCTCTCGTCCTTTTTCAGATATTTGACATTACGACGAGCACAAGGATCAAAGATCTCATCCAGAACATCAGCAGGAAGCTCGGTCTGACTTCAGCAGACGGCTTCAGCATTTTTGTCAAAACACAAGACAAGGTTTCATCAGACATTTGACTTTCATCCAGAATTTTACCGTGACTTTTTTTCAAAATGTTATCTCTCTTTTTAGAAGTTTTACTCCACTTGTTATTAAAAAAACTGTGATTTTGTTTCTTGTAGCTTCTCAGTTTGAGCGACACAGATTATTTCTTTGATAATCTGAGACAAATCACCGACTGGTCCCGAACAGCCAAGAGGACAAATGGTAAAGAGGAAGATTAATCTGATCAGAGAGCCTGTTGATCTCTAAATACTTCTTTTTACTCGCCTATAAAAACCTCTTTGTTGTGCGTGTGTGTGTTGTGTGTGTGTGTTTGTGTTGTGCGGCCCAGTCAACATGCCCTACCAAGTGTTCTTCATGAGGAAGTTGTGGTTCAACGTGATCCCTGGCAGAGACATAGAGGCCGATGTTATCTTCCACTTCCCTCAGGTACATTTGAATGAAGCCGCTCAGCCTCCGTCACTTTTTCCAGGCTCACTACTTTTTTTCCTCATGATACGAGAGCCAGATCTTTCCATTACAACACAATCCTACCTGACTACAGGTGACCAGCTGTCTCGATTAAAAAAAAACTGTAGTGAGTAGCAACTTGGTTTAACGTTTGAACAACAAATTCAGAATTTATCAAGTGTCTGTCTGTCTGTCTGTCTGTCTGTCTGTCTTCCAGGAGCTGCCGAAGTACCTGAGTGGCTATCACAATTGCAAAAGAGAAGAAATGATCAAACTTGCAGCTCTGCTCTTCAGGATGAGGATCATGAATGACAGGAGCCAGTTTGCTGCAATTCCCAAGATGCTGAAGGAGCTCGTGCCTGCAGACCAGCTGAAGACCTTGTCTGAAAACGAGTGGAAGAAGGTATGAAGGGTTTTTTTTTTCTGAATGTCATAAAAAGACCAAAACCAACAGAGTCTGATGTTCTCATCCTGACTGTGACACAATGCTCTCACCCCATTTGTTCCTCCTGAATATGTAAATCTGTAACAGGAACTGTTAGCGAGGTGACGCTGCACCGAAGTAATTTAATCCCCACAGAGCCTCATGTTAACAGTCCAGAAATAAACATGTTTAAAGCCTGGTGCATAAAACTGTTTTGGTCCCTAAAGCTCATGACACCTGCACAGAAGACGGATGTTTTTCACTCATTTGAATTACATAAAGGCTTAAAATTCTGTTTTATAATGCGTACTTGAGTTTCTGAAAGAAAACTGGAAACATAGAAGAAGAGAAAGTTTGAGCTGCATTTAAAGTCAGAATATAACCAAAGTTATCCCTTTTCATTGTTTTTAACAGTTTTTTTTGACAACATTGAGGCTCTTTGGCACAAAGGATGAAGAAATCAGGCTTAAGATGCACAATCACCTGCTACTAAAATCAATTTATTGTTTTGTTTATTGTTTTTATCTTTTCATGAACTTTGTTGACCAAAAGAAGTTTCAGCATAAAACCAGTCTTGTCCTTTAAAAACACCCACAGGAACAATGTCACCATTATGCCATTCCTGTGATGCCATTCTGTCTCAGTTCTCTAAAAATATTGCCTGAAGGCTGCAGGGGGACGTTGGAGAATCATTAACCTCATAAAGACCTCGACAAAACAAGAATGTGACCTGTTTATTTTCCAGAATATTTCCGCATCTTACAACAAACAAGCCAATATGACTGCTGACGAAGCGAAGGTGGCCTTTCTGAAGGAGGTTTGCCGCTGGCCGACGTTTGGCTCCACGTTCTTCGAAGTGAAGGTAAAAGCTGCGGTGAACACAGCACGAACGCTGTCTTATCAGGCTATTTATAGTCCTTTTGGTCGGGTGGGCGGCTTCTGTATCTGATGCTCTCACTCTTTGTCTCCTCTGTCATCATGGTGCACTGCATGCACGTCTGCAGAAAGCAAACAGTCGTGTCTGCATTGAAGGAAAGCTCCCTAATTTGCCCTTTTAACTTTTCTTTTTTCAGCAAACGTCTGAACCAAGTAG
>JAPZDY010000021.1:24548928-24571187 GCA_029783645.1 Ctenochaetus hawaiiensis | reverse complement strand
TATCCAGGTCGAAGCCGTTGACGTTGAGAGCGTCTCTTATTCCATCAAAACACTCGTTTGGCAGCTGAGAGCTGCTCCTTCACAGCACTAAGATGAATGTTACATTTATGATCGCGAGCACTCACACAAGGCAATGTTTTCGCTTCGGGGTTACGAGACGCACAACAGACAGAGCCGAGGAGCCGAACAAAAGGCAGAGGCCCCGTCCCAATTAGCTGTTGGCAGTAAATTAACGGGGTAGCGATGTCGAAGCTTCTCCACAGTCCTGCTCAGATAGTGGCTTCATTCAAGTCTGCAGAATGCCATTTGCATATCGATGAAACGGAGAGGAGAAAGGGCCGATGTGTGTGACACACAGCTGTGTGTCCTCGTATGAAAGAAATATTATCCCCCCCTCACCCCCCCCACCACAGCCAGTGGGACATCTCTCCACATCTGTCTGGTGGCTGTGTGACTGATTATTTTGGGGCATTCCAATTCAAGATGCCCCCAGGAGGCAGGAGACCAACAAGGGCCTCTGTTTCCTTCAAGCATCCACCCCTCCCTGCTCTTGTTTTTCACTCGCTCTCCTATAGGGATCGGGGGCCCTCTGCAGAACTTAACAGACCATTTACAAAAGATCATCTCAGAGTCTCTTTAGTCATAAACTTCTCAATTAACACACAGTCCATCTTCCATCGGCGGGGGGTGGGAGTTCATGGTAAAGGCACCGCCGGGCCTGGTTTCCATGGAGTCATATCCAACGGCACATGGCGAGTGAGGCATGCCATTCTTCTCCCCGCCGCTAAAATGTGCTTCTCATTCTGACTTAGGCTATTGTGGAGCGCACAAGTGGCTCTCTGAGGAGAAGGGGATGGAGAGAGAAAGGGTGGGGTCAAGGTTCAAGCGAAAAGGCTCCCGTCGGGACTCCCGCTCTGTTATCAAATTTGTAGAGACACAAAAAGAGCAACAGTCTCATTCCCAAGGACATCTTGAGGCAGAGAGAGGAGGTTGTAGGACGGCGTTCTTTGTGTCAGAGCTTCAGTTCTTCCTCAGCTCGCCGGTCAAACTCCCGGTCTTCACTTTTTTGCTCCTGCACTCAGTGAAGTTCACTGCTGTGTCAGCAGCTGAAACTTTTTCTTCAAGAAATCCTGTCTGACAAGCTCCAAAGCTCAGGTAAGTCTCTTAATTCCACCTCAGGTTTTGATGAAGAAACAGAGATGGATTTAACTTTTATAACTTTATTCAAAGTCTGACTCCAGAAGAGGGATTCCTTCTTTTGTTTTAACTGTTCAAACACTTTTTATATATTAAAAATTTTGTTACTACAACAAAATATCTCTCTGATCCTAGAAACACAAAGCTTACTGTACAATAGTTGTGTTTATTCTGTAAATGTGTCACTTTTGTCATGCAAATCCCCCAAAAACAGCTCAGCGTGATGACAGTCTGTCATCTGCTCTCACATTTAATCCAATAATCTAATTTCACATTTACTTTATCCCACTTTGGTTCTGCTGCGACGAGGTTCAACAATGGCAGATTGTACACATTCCAGCTGTCACAGTTGAGTCACAACAAATTGTTGGTGATTAATCTGTGAAAAGGACCAACGCCAGCGTGCTCCGTCTTCTCATGTGATGAACGCCTGCACAGATCTGCTGCTCACCCAGATCATTGTGATGAAGGCATATTTCAAGACTGCCTCTCTTTAGGATTATCCCTCGGGGATCCGCATTTATGGAGGCTTTTCTGTTCAGCTGTGCGGCACCGCATTTGTTATCCCCGCTGGGTTTGCAACCCCTTTTCTTTTGAGGACTTGTGCTCCTGAATGCACCGAGTCTGAGCCTTGGCTGAGAAATGTCCTTCGTTGTGGGTCTCACAGCTTCAGTCAGTGCAAAAAGAGCCACACTGCTACATCTGGTTGGTTCCTAATGGACCAAAAGTCTGGACAGTAAGCTGGTGAAACAGAGATTTAGCGATTTAGAGAAAATCCCCTTCCCTTCTTGTAAAGGAGCCCTGCAACGGTGCAGCATTTTTTGATCACATTTGACTGCTTGTTGAGCTTTTTGCATTGCATGTTTGGGAAACACCCTTCAGCAAACATCTGTGAGTTGATAAGTTCATCTCTGTGTGTTATGATTACACAGGGAAGGTTCAAGAGAGGCCTCACGATTAATTATTGCAGTCCACACCCCGGTGATGTTTGTGTAGATGTTCAGCTAAAGCAGAAAAAGAAGGAAATAAAAACAAAAAGAGAAAGGAGTGGACAGTTGGAGCTCGCCAGAGTTCCCCAAAGGAATGGAGGAGTGGGTGATCATTTTTGAGGTGTGTCTAAATAGTTCTGAAAGACAGGAAAAATACAGTCTGAGAGAAGTGTTGGAGTTATATTCAGTCAGTTTCATCCTTAAAGTTGAACTACAAACTGAGACCGAGGAGGTGAGACTTCAACGTAAAGTGATCAGACATTTGCAGGTAAAGATATTTCATTTTAAAAATTATTTTACTTTGTTTTATGTCTCACATATGTAGCTAAAATAACTTGATATTAGATTAAATACAAATAAACAAACAGGACCAGTTTTTCCTCTGTTTTTAACTAGTTTTTGTTGAGGATTTGCCTGTAACTTTTGAGTTTTAAAGAAGCTTTTAGTCATTTTTTTTTCTTACCTGTCTAAGCTAACTGGCTGCTAGCTCTAGCTAGCTTGTTTGCAGCTAGCTAATTTAGTGCACTAAAATGAGAGTTAATCTCATTAAACTATCACCAAAAAGCTGAATTATCCCCAAAATATCAGCTTTTTTAACTGAAATGATGCAAACATAGTGACACGTTTACAGACTTAATTAATTCTAGACTGTAAAATTTACAAAGTAGGTTTAAAACTGAACTCTGCTTGTATTTCTGTTACATTTCATGTTGAATATAAACACTGTAACCCTGCAGACGCAGCAGCTGACGGATGTTTTCCTCACAGTTTCTCATTATCTTGCACAGACATTCCCATGTTTACCTTGAATAGCTACAGTTTTGGGGCAGTACCTCGTCTTAAATGCCCCTGAGGGTTTATCATTCAGCCTAGATGAAAGGATTTTTGCTGACCAATCAGACTACGAGGCCAGATGAGCTGTAGAAGGAAGAAGGGAAGACTTTCTGAGTGTTTCGGAGGAAGTCTATTACTTGTGGTCAGAGTGAAGTAATTATCCGCTCTGAGGGCATGTTCACATCAGCCAGGGACACTGACATCCATTGTTACCTTGGGTGACTGGCACTGTGACAAACACTCTCCCTGCACATTGTCTCATTGTGTGTGTGTGTGTGTGTGTGTGTGTGTGTGTGTGTGTGTGTGTGTGTGTGTGTGTGACCCGGGGCTGGGCTGGTACAGTTTCCTGTCCTTCAGTTGGTTTGCTGTCTGAATACTAACAGTGCAATGAAGATAATCCCAGAGAAGAAAAAACCTTTCTTGTTATTAGTAAAAAGTTAATTTTAGAATAAATCACATTTTTCTCTTTCCTTAGTGAACAAAAATGGATTTTTCTACAACAGAGGTGCCTTTCCTGGTATCCAATCAGTCTGAGACCTGTGCAGCCGTGGACTCGACCGTTGAAAACACCCTGTTTGGATGCTTCTACATCCTGGTGTTCTTCCTGGCATTGAACGGTAACGGCCTGGCTCTCTGGATCTTCTCACACCAGCGTGGCTCTTCTTCTCCAGCTAACATCTTCCTGATTCATCTGGCCGTGGCAGACCTTTCATACGTGATCATCCTCCCGCTGAGGGCCACCTACCATCTCACTGGGGGCCACTGGCCCTTCGGTGAGGTGCCCTGCAGAGTGGCAGGCTTTTTGTTTTACGTCAACATGTACGCCAGCCTGTACTTCCTGGCCTGTGTGGCGGGCGACCGCTATCTGGCCGTGGTTCACGCTGTGAGGTCGCTGAAGGTTCGGCGTGCTCGCTACGCCCACATCATCAGCTTCTCTCTGTGGGCTCTTGTTACTGTCTCCATGGCGCCACTGCTGGTCACCCACCAGACTGCAGAGGTGGACGGCGTGACAGTGTGTTTGCAGCTGTACAGAGAAAAGGCCTCACGTAACGCATTGATCTCGCTGGCTGTGGCCTTCACCCCACCTTTCCTCGCCACTCTTACCTGCTACCTGCTCATCATTTACAGCTTGAACCGGGGCTCCAGGTTGGAGCCGGCCCTCAAGCTGAAGGCCCTGCGCACCATCGGCCTGGTCATGCTCATCTACGTCGTCTGTTTCTTACCTTATCACGTGAGCAGAGCCACTTTCATCCTGGGCTACAGCAATCCTGTCGTCTCCTGTGAGACCCGCAGAGGCCTGAGCTTGGCCAACCGCCTCACCTCCTCCCTCACCTGCCTGAACGGCGCCATGGACCCGCTGATCTACCTGTTTGGGGCAGAGAAGTTCCGCGACACTTTGAAGCGATTGTTTTGCAAAGATAGGCCCGGTGTGTCGGGAGCCACCAGCGGGGAGTTAAAGGGAACACATGAGAGCTCAGTGAGTGCCAAGTCTGAGTTTTAAGGAGGAAAAATCTGAAGGCACATCTGGAGCGTTGTTTGATTTGGATGCATCTCGTAGCACACACTAAAATTGATCAGACCATCGACTGGCTGTTGCCTCGGCCTCACTGAAGGCTTGAACTCATTCCACAATGTGGTCGATGTGCACTGTGATCCTTCATCTAAAAGTTAAAGCCCAGTTTCAGTGTTCATCCCACACACTATTGACTGAACCCTTAGAGATGCACACTGACCTGACTTGTGTGAGTTCAAGAGGGTGTTAACTCTCCAAACACCATGAAGATCAGGTCAACACTCACCTAACCAGAGGCAATCTGTGTCCACTAAAATGTGACACTAAAATTCCTTCCATATTTTTATCATTTTTCCTTTCACGTTTCCAAAATTCCACTGTCATTGTCGTTGACTTTACTAGCATTGTGGATTATTCCCATATGCAAAATCTGAAGAATCAATAACTAATGAAAAGTGAGCATAAAGAGCTCAAAAGACTCTGATTTCAATGGTATTTAAACTCAAGCTAAATATGTTTCCTGCTGGTTCAACTGGTTTAAACAGAGGCAGAATATTAGACAAAATGCTAACTCAGTATCGCAGTTGAACTACCTTCGATGTATGAGCAACTTGTTTCTACTATAAAGTGCAACACAAGCTAATTGCTAAAGTGGGACAATGATTTGTGTCAAACACCAAATAATTAAATATGTGGATAGTCAATTATTAATCCATATTTACTGTTACTTCTTAATGTCCAATGCCAAATGTGATAAATACTCATTGGTAAGTTTTTTTGATAATTTTTTTAATCTAAGCTAATTTTTGCTATGCTAGCAGCGTTGCTCTGAGGATGACGATGTTGACCCTGAAGTTCTCCACTTTTTTCCAGGCTAAAATATCTTAGATCCAACTGAAAGGTTGAACTGCAGTGACTGCTGATCACCATAGTGTTTCTGTTTGTGACCGAATCACAAATTTGTGCTAATTAGAAAATGTTTGCATGCTAAAGCACTAATTCTGGATGGTACATAACTTCTACCTGTTCATTGGCACATGCCTATTCAATTACTGTAATGATAGCCTATTAGCTAAGTTGATGAGCATGGTTAACATACCTGCTAAACATTAGCATGATATCATTTTCTTTCAGAGCATGTTAGCATGCTGATGTTAGCACTTAGCTCAAAGCACCATTGTGCCTTTAAATAGAGCCTCACACAGCTGCTAGCATGGCTCTTGTTTTTGATATAAGGTGTATTTTTATATGCATTTGAATTTTTTTCACAATTTTTGTAAAATTTGCTGGAAAACACCGGTACTGTGTTTACTTTCCTTGTTTTCTACAACTTTATTACATGTATTTATCATTATCCAGTTCCCAAGCTCCCCCTTGCTATGCATTTATTGTTTTAATAATATTGCACTATTGCAAATTGAAAGACTATGAATCCTATTTTACTCTAAGTAAGTTCATGTAATCATATTATGTGCAAAAAAATAATGGTTGTGACAGATATGAGTCACTAGATTCGTAAGATATGAGTTATAAATGTTCTCTGTGACTCCAAATTGTATAAAGTTGTAACTGTACAAAGTTGTTCTGATGAGGAAATTAAGTCTGAAGTCTCAAAAAAGGATCTTATATAGAAACTGTGTGTACCTTCCTGTATGTATGTTCATATGTTAACAGTTTACTCACCACCTTTTTTTAAATACTGTTATATAAAAAGCATGTATAAACTCGACATTTCGGTCGTTGTCACATAAAAGCAAAAGTATGATTTCATGTTCCCTGTGCATGAGACGGTGGGTCTTGTCTGAACTGTCACTGCATGTCTGAGGCTTTTACAAGCTCTTTGTGAAAGTGGGAAACCTATTTCAAGTGCAGGGCAGAAACCTCCGAGGCAGCAGTGACTTGCTACTGTGTAGTTCTCTTTTTGTGTCATGTGACCATGTTGTGGTTTGTGAGCAGCTCATTTTCCTCCTCTTATTTTTGCAAGACTTCCTGTCCATCACATGAACACGGCAAGCCATACTAAACTTGTATTTCCTGAACGTATGTATTTAAAAAAAAAAGATGCACCTAGCTCTCCTGATTTGTAACAAAAGTTTTAAACAGTTAGCTATCAGACTCAGTTAGATCTAATGGGTAGATATGACTGCTTTTTTTCCATTTTGGATCAAATGACAGGGCTGATTTAAGCATTAAAAGTGCAAACTGGGAGTCAAATTAGGCTTCTTGCACTTTAACTTTATTCATAAGCAAATTTTGCAGCAAACTATTTTCCAATAACTGCCAAGAACATTCGTATTTTCTTTTTTGCTACTTCCCTTTTCACGTCTTCAAGGTTGTGCAAATGACTTCACTGTTTTTTAAATGCACATGAGCAGCAGGTCTTAAAAAACTAAAGAGGTAATGCTTGTTAATCGTTAAAGCAATCTGATAAAGATATCTACTCAGTAAGCGAAAGTCTGCATTTCCATTTACAGCTCTGTGGATCCGTCATGTAACAGATAGAGCAGAGGCACAAGGGCCCTCCTCTCTGAGCTTCTCAAATGAGGAAGTTCATCGCCGAGGTAGTAGCAGCTTCCTTAAAAAGGTTTCAGGGGCAGGGGATGAACAAGTGAAAGAAAAGAGTTAAAAGAAGGCAGCATGAAAAGATGAAAATAGCCAGAAAGACAAACTGAGTCTACTTAGGTTTGCTGGATTATAGTTTAGGAGCAGATGCACAACTCTTGAGCTCGACTCCTGGGTGAGAAGCAGGATGCCAAATTATCAACCTTGGTGTCATGGTAATATAACTCGATCCAAAGCTGAGGATCTACTTTCCAAAGCTGCAAGAGATGGAAGCTTCCTTATTCGGGCCAGTGAGTCCATACAGGGAGCATATGCCCTCTGTGTTCTGTAAGTAGACGTTACCTGTTCCTAACTATTGCACTGAAACTTAATTTGATGCAGTTTCATAAAGTGTACAGTGACTCTTGTTACTTGCTCAAAAAACCTTGAAATACAATATGAGCTTTGTACGATCCCAAAAGTGATGAATATCTGACATGACGTGGCTGTTATATGCAAAGTGTTTGGTAACAGGTTTAAGGAAAGGCTATTCTAAAGAATTATCAACAGAAAATATTTGATGTAACATAGCTGGGAGTTAAAAATTACCCCTGCTGTATTGTAATTTGCCATATCACATTTTTAGCAAATGCACATTGTAATGCTAGACTAGTTCCCCTTTATTTGCATACTGTGCTGCCACAGAGTTACTCCCTTTGCCTTCTGCAGCTCATATCATTTTTCATCAGGCAACCTTAATATTAAATGCCACCTGACCTGTTGCAAACGCATGCTTGACACACTGCATACACCAGCAAGCATGTCTGTTTACGCTGGATACATGTCATTTTCCTGTAAAAGACATTTGCATGTACTTGTTTTAACCACAGATACCAGAACTGTGTGTACACATACAGAATCCTGCCGAGTGAG
The DNA here is from genome assembly GCA_029783645.1 of Ctenochaetus hawaiiensis. Classification (NCBI taxonomy): domain Eukaryota; kingdom Metazoa; phylum Chordata; class Actinopteri; order Acanthuriformes; family Acanthuridae; genus Ctenochaetus; species Ctenochaetus hawaiiensis. Next base: position 24,563,180 of record JAPZDY010000021.1, on the reverse strand, counting down.
GACAAGAGGCTCTCTGTCCAGGTGGGTTAACAGTTGGACACGAGTCGCAGTTAATTTGGTCCAAATTCAGCTGAATTAATGTGGTTGCATGATTGTTCATGTGAAGTATTTACATCATGACTGTGTCTCTGCCAACATCAAAACTGAAAGCTGGCAGCCTGACCTCATTTAAAACTTGCCACATACATATTTAGACATATTCTATATTATATGTTAATTGGTATGTGGCAACACTTTTAACCATGCTAGTGGTTAGTGGCTCTGCCTTTTGTTTTCGGTTGGTCTGTTAAAGCCTTTGGGCCAGACTGAAACAATTTAGCAAATAGGTTTGCAATAAAATTTGTGCAGACATTCATGGTCCCCTTTCTGACTGAAACTAACGAGATTTCCTTCAGCCTTAGCTGTACTGTGTGCTTAGCACCAATTAGCGGAGGTTAGCATGCTATAACTCTAATTAAATTAGAACAAGACAACATTACCATAATACCAGCTTTGTCATTGTGAGGATGTTTGCCTGTCGACATTAGCATTAGGCTCAATACAAAGACTGTTTGTAGTGGAAACTAACAGCTGCTAGCATGACTTTACATATATAGCACTTCCTTCATTCACTGTGTGATGGTGAATTAACAACTCTGCACACATTAAACACACTTTTAAATAGTGAGAGTTTTAATATCACAAATAACTCCATTACACCTAAGCTGTTAGTCTGTGACTTATTGACCTTTATATTTTTACACTAATCCACATATGTGAGTGTGTGGTTGTGTGTAGGCTACTGAAAAGTGTTTATTCAAGTTTTACTTTCCATCTAGACTGATTGGATAGCAAAGCTCTGGCAGCTCAGTACTGTTGTAGCCTTGTTGTAATGTTGATAAGTGACTGAGACTCGATGTGATGAACATTTTGGCTAACTCAGAAAACTGCAGTCACTTTTTGGACACATTAAAAGAATGTGTGACTTCAATCTGCAGATCAGAAGAGGCTTTACGAGCCTATTGATTTATCATGTTGTTGCCTTTAGTGTATAGCTAAGTTTTAAAAAACGAAATAAGCCTTACATCCACATGGGAGAAGTGAAAGCAGCTGGCACTTGTGTGTTATTATGAGCAGATATAATTCAGCATCATCAGCATAGAATGAAAGTTAGGGGAGAGCAACGTCCTAAGGGAATAAGCACATTTACTACAAAACATCGACTACATTTTTTTAAGGGTTTAATTATTTCTGACTTGTAATATAGAGACAGTTTATGCAGTTTTTTTGTTTTGTTTTGTTTTAACAGCACAACTTGAGTATTTACAAATTAGCACCGTCTCTTTCAAACTTTTGTAAAAGCTTGTGGTGAGCTTTTTTTAAGCGTCAGGTAAAACAGGACGTTTACTGCTCAACAAGCTGCAGGTGGAGGCAAAAACATGCTGCTGTGTTGGAAAGTTGCTGTTCTCTGCTTGATATTTAGTGGAAAACATCAAAATGTTGAGTGTTACTAGCTAATGAAAATAACAAAAAAAAAGAAACTACAATTTCAAAACCAACTTAAGTCTTTTGTGTAAACCAGAAAAGCTCAGTGGTTTTATGATCTCAGTGTTTGGGTGAAAACCAGCAGAAATCTGTTAAATGAAACCATGAGGATTCTGAGTTTCACAGACAAAAGAGTTAATTTTTTTTAATGGAAAGATACTCTTAAAATGGCACTGTGCATCTGCTTAAGGAACTAATCTGATGACATGAATGCAGCTCTGGAGGCTGCAGATGGTACGAGTTGCATATGTGACGTCAAATGGGAAGTAAAACTTAAAGGTTGTGTCACCTGCTTTAAAAACAAAAGAAAAGCAAAAGTCCCTCACAACAACTTCACAACATGACATTTAATTTCTGCTGAGGTCTGATCTTTGTGTCTGCTGTGATCTGCTCCTCAGGCATCTGAAGGAGTTCCTATCAGGTTCTTCACTATGCTGCCAGAGCTGGTGGAGGCATATTACAGTCCCAACATGGGTCTGATCACACATCTGCAGTACCCCGTCCAAAGAGAGGAGGAGGTGGACGAGGAACCAGGTCGAACAACCTCACTTCATCTGAAATGTGGCTTTTGTTTGAAGGTTTAAGGTTTAAATTCCTAAACCATCCTGTGCATCTTTTTTTTGCAGATACCAGTAATCTTCCACCGCAGCTTCAACCCAGGAACTTTGCAGCCAATGATGTGAAGGACAGTGAGCCCAAGTCCTCTGAACAGGCCTGCAAGACCTTATCAGACACCTACCTGATGAGACTGCAGCACATGGATCTATCCGTGTATGATCACATTTGCAATGTTTGCATCGATGCAGCTCAGCAAGCTTCAGATGTTCTAAATGTCATAGTTTGTCATGTGATGTTTATGTGCAGTAATTCCTTAAATAACCTTTTAAGGCAAATTTACACAGTGTTTTGCAGTAAAACAAGTTATGAAAGCCATTGTGATCCAAAAGATTAAAAAAAAAATTTAATTAAGTACCATCAGTTAGGAAAATGCCGGAAGATAAAAAGAGATTTAAAAGAGGACAGGCAGGGAGTTCCTCAGCTGAAAGGCCTGATCCCTTCAGTGACCATCAGTAGGTTCCTGCTAATGGATCTATCAGGCTCATGGAGTTAGCAGACAGATACAGACAGGAGCCTGAACCTTCAACACTTTAAAAACAAGCTGTAAAATCTTGAAATAAATTCTAAAAAAACTCACAGGAAACCAACAAAACACAGCAAATATCAGTGTAACACAGTCTCTTCTTTAAATAGAGTGAAAAGCTGGGCAGCAGCATCTTGTGAAAGCTGTAGTTTTTCTATGTTTTTCTGATGTACGACCAAAGAGTTTGCATTAGTCAAATCTGGAAGAGATAAAAGCGTGAGTGACCTTTTAAAAAATGTGCAAACGGAAGGAGTGGAACGTATCAGTTGGACAAAGCAAGACTGTGTCACTTCAGTCACTTGTGCATCAAAAATAACTCAGAGTTTATAAGAAAACCTATATGACCTTTTTTAAAAAATGTATTAAATTATGTGAGGTTTTGCAGCCCTATTTGGTGCACAGAGCTGCACAATAAAGTGGTTATTCAGCATTTGGGTGCAGTGTTTTCATGGGAGAACTGGTACCATGGTAACATTACATCAATAAAACCTTCTGTTTTTTTCTTAAAACCAACGTTGTGGCTTTGAAAAGGTAAATTAAGCTCTTACTCACATCCGAATTTGGCTAGTTTGCAATAAACTGCACCACAGATACTTGGAGATACAGAGATAATACGTAAGAACTTTATACATTTTTTTTCTACAAGTACATGCTATAATATTGACCAAGTTTGCTCTTGCAGATTTGCATATCATTTGCCTCGATGGAGGTCTGGCTCTTTGAGGGCCTTTATAGCTTTACCTGAATTAGATCCATCAAACTGCAGATTTTTACACCTAATATTTAGCAAGGCAGGACATGAGACAAGAAAAATCACCGGTTCTTTGCTTATAAGGGACATATAATGTATAAAAAAGGTATTTAACGTGTTGAATGTAAAATAAAAACAACAAAAAACAGTTGTTTATCTTCTATGTTGCAATGAAAATCAGCGTTGTATCTCCTCCAAAGTGGTAACTCCTTCCATTATGAGCGGCGATTTGATGCATTAATGTGCTTTTCTGTAGTGGAGATGAGAAAACAGGTGTTTAAAGGGCTCCTGTATCATTTCCAGGATTCCTGAGGAGCATCAAATGGCCATCCAAGAGTACTTCAGGAACTCACTCTGCATGGATTTTGAACAAGTTCAGAATGGAAACCCGAACCTTCCCGGGCTCAAGAAGCTAACGCTGGCGATCTGCAAGAACCTCAACAGGTTTAGATACCAGTCAACAGAATTTATTACACATATACTAAAATGTCTTGGGTTGATTTAACCATCCTCTCACTTTTTTTAACGTGACAGTGAAGTTTCCCGCATCCTGCCGGCTCTGGACGTTTTCCACAGAGCGCTGGACCAACAGCTCTCTCCAGGGATTGGACCGTTTTCTAAACAAGTGAGTGACACTTGTGATCCTTTACAGCTTCATCAACCCACACACACACTCCCTCTCATCGTGCATTATCTCTTTCGATTTCAGATGTTGGCTGATTCAGGTCAATGGGTTCCCTACAGACTGGAGCAGCTGACAAAACTGCTCTACTCAATAGAAGATAAGGTAAAGCACGGTGGCTTAATTTGACTGACTGATCATTAAAATTATTAGCTATAAATTTACCAACAAGTGATGATAGTTACAGTTAACAATGTGCGTCTCTGTTTCTTTGTTTCAGGCCAGAAGTTTGCTGTTTGAGTCTGCAGGATATGACAGTGGTCAAAGGAAATCTCTAATACCGATTGTTACGTTTGAGGTGCTTCTCTGGAAAAGTCTTACTGTGTTAAACTGAAAGAAAGTTAAATGGCACAAAACGTCTGGAAAATTGTGGTTTATTCGATCAGTTTCCACTTTCACTCTCAGGTCAAACAAGAATCTCTGGGTATTTCCACAAAGATGTTCCTGAAAGTCGATGTTGAAAGTGGGAAGCTCTACTTCAAGAAGTCGAAAGACGGGTCAGAAGACAAATACTTTGTTCACAACAAAAGTAAGAATTCTCAGCACTCTGTAACTTCAGTAAACTGATTTTTAGCTTATCGCACCATTCAAGGTTGATGTTTTGGGATTTTAATGAAATATTTTTAAACTTTTGGTTGGATTGCCATAAAATATTGCACACATATGATTATTTAGATGATCTCCAAGAACTTTGGTGATTCATTCAACACTGTTATGTGTTTATACAGCAAAGATTAGACTGCTAATATGCTAAACCAAGATTGTAAACATTTCACCTGCATAACATTTGCAAGTTCATTGTGAGCACATTAGCAGACTGATGTTAGCACGCTGTCACAGAGTCACTAGCATGGCTGTAGAGTCTCAGTCTTGTGTAAAAACCTGCTTTTAACACCAAAACTGCTCATTTTAATCAAAGTTCTGTGATTATTTTTCAGTCCTGCAGTTGGTGAAATCCCAGAAAATGCACGTCAAACTTGTCATCGTAATGGAGACGGAGAAAGAGAAGATTTTGCGTAAAGAGTTCGTGTTTAATGACACAAAGGTAAACATCTGACAACATGTTTGCTCCGCCGAGCCTAAACATGTCATGGCCCATGCAACGTTTTTGCATTAAAATGTCTTAGAATTACACATTTGATTCACAAATTACCAAACACAGATTAGAGAGTATGACATCACTTTTTTTCAAATATCCAACCTACTTAAAACCAACAAAAAAAGGGGATTTCTCCTGTGAAATAACCAAAACTATTAAGTAGGGTTTTACTTTAGCTACAATATTTGAATGTGTTTGTTTTGTCTCATCAGAAAAGGGAAGGATTTTGCCAACTTCTTCAGCAAATGAAGAACAAACACACCGAAAAACCTGAACCAGACATGATCACGGTGTTCGTTGGCACCTGGAACATGGGTAACAATTTCAACATCTTACATGTTTGAGCAAATTTTTGACTTGTAACGAGAAAGCAGTGAAATACTCCCACATAAACCTGCAGGGAATGCCGGTCCTCCCCCCAACATCGACTCCTGGTTTCACTGTAAGGGTCAAGGAAAGACACGAGACGACACCGCAGACCACATCCCGCATGATTTCTACGTCATCGGGACTCAGGAGGACCCTCTGGGCGAGAAGGAATGGGCCGACACCGTGAAGGGCGTCCTGAGGAACATCACGAACATCAGCTTTAAACAAGTGAGTGACTGTGACACAGCAGGTTTCAGCTGAAGGGAGGGGAGGTGCAGAGAAGATGAAGGCATCATGTGGTTGTCTTCCATCCAGGTGGCCGTCCACACGCTGTGGAACATTCGGATCATGGTCCTCGCCAAGCCCGAGCACGAAAACAGGATCTCCCACGTTTTCTCAGACAGCGTGAAGACGGGGATCGCCAACACTCTCGGTCAGCACTTCCACTTCTGTTAACCAGACATTTGATGACGTGTCATGAATACCCATCAGCGCTCACTGTGACGTTCGTTTTGTAGGAAACAAGGGAGCAGTGGGAGTGTCCTTCATGTTCAACGGCACATCGTTTGGTTTTGTCAACAGTCACCTGACCTCTGGAAGCGAGAAGAAGCTCAGGTCAGAAACATGATGGATCTTTAACAAAAGAGAAGATTAAGATATAGGAATGTTACCAAAGGCTTCATTATTTATCTGCAGATTCACTTCCCATTTTTGCCTCCATCACACTTTCAGTTTAATGAATTCTCAAAAATTCCTAACATCGTCCTCTGACTGTCCAGCTGCAAAAATCTAGTTGATGTTAATGTGTTTATCTACATTTCATCAATAGCTCAATTTGAAATTTATAGGTTAAAAATGAATAAATATTCAAAATAGTTAAATGTAAGCCAATGTGAGCTCTCTCTTGTGATATAAAAATCCAAAATATTGGTAAAAATAAATGGGATTTAATGAATTTACTTAACTTTATTAAGCCTCCCTGGTTAAATTAAACCAAGCCTAGCTGCTTAGCATGAAAGAAACAGCAATACAACTACACAAAATTATATTTTTTGATGTTCTTTGAATACCTTTTGGCGTATTTACAGACGCAACCAAAACTACACCAACATCCTGCGATTTCTGAACCTTGGAGATAAGAAGCTGAATCCATTTGACATCACACATCAGTTCACTCATCTGTTCTGGCTCGGAGATCTGAACTACCGCGTTGAATTCCCATCTACAGTAAGTTATAAAGAAGGCAGACACGCCAAAACAAATATAGTACAACATTATAAACTATATTTATTTTACTGATATAACTTGTTATTTATGCTTCCTTTCCCATATATCTTCCTAATACTGACACACAGTCATAAATACTTCGGGTTTTATGGGCTAAAATGTGTCGCGTGGTGCATTCAGGAGCATGCAGGTTGTCAGGTGTTTGAGCTCTCAGCTGCTCACAACAACTCTGCGTTGTTTCCCTTCACAGGAAGCTGAGTACATTGTGGCAAAGATCAAACAGCAGCAGTACCAGGAACTCCTCAGTAAAGACCAGCTCAACATGGAGAGGACCGAAGGAAAGGTCTTCCTGCATTTCGGTGAGCACACGTGGAATATTGATCACTGCCGACATGCAGCATGTGCACACATGATCATCTATATCAGCTCTTTTCTGTCTTTTTCTTGATGCATTCCTTTAATGTCAGCAAAAACCAAGAATTAAAAACATCGTCTCAATTTTATTTTGGTTTGTAGATGAAGAAGAGATCACATTTGCGCCCACGTATCGCTTTGAAAGAGACACGAGGGAGAAATATGCGTACACAAAGGCCAAAGCCACAGGGGTGAGCTCACACACGGTCAGATGTCTTTTCCCATCAGCCACCACAGTGAAGAAACTCTTAAAAGCAACAACACCATCAAACACAGACCCAGATGATGCAGAAAATCTTCTTCTTCTTGCTTCAATGCATCCAGTTAAAAAGTCGATGCAAAGATATGTTGTGACTCATAATAAACTGATGATACATTTCATCTGCAGGCACCAAGATCAATTTAACAAGCTTCCCTTTTAAACATAAAGAACTTATTGAGTTTAGATTTATTAAAATTGATCCAAAACACTGAGAATGTGAGCAGTTACATGACCTCTGATACAAAACCTCTTAGCTGCTTTTTTTAATGCTTAAACTGCTGCAAAGCCCAGCAAGTCCTCACTATTTATGTGTGTGTGATGAATTTTAACCCCACAGACAAAATACAATTTGCCCTCGTGGTGCGATCGTATCCTGCGGAAATCTTATCCTCTGGTTCATGTCGTTTGCCACGCATACGGTGAGTACTTCCATCTGAACATGTGGATTCTGGAAAGGTTCAAGAAAAATACGTAAATCAAACAGAAACTAAAGACTTGATTAACATAAAAAATGAGGGGTGGGCTCATAAATCTGCCAGACTGATGAAATGATTTTAGCTGAATGCAGGTTTGTTCTGTTCAGTTGAATGCAGCTTTTCTTGCAGGAAAATTCATATTTGCTCCACAAGTAGAATAAAAAACATTACATGATTTTATCCTGGAAACTAAATGAGTTGGGAAATATGAATATGTATAGTATTAATGCATTTACAATGTTTTTAAAGGGGCATTCCACTAATTTTACATATAGGAGTAAGTTAACTAGTCAAGAGGAGAAGAATGTAACTTGAGAAAACATTTAATCCCAAACAAAGGACTGAAAGTGAAGATATCTCAGCCTCTTCTGCACATTTTGACTGTTCTTTGTTTAGTCTGTCTCTGGGGAATCCCCAGACTTGGAGGAAGTGTAATGATGATTTGCCTGAATGCCTCTTAAATGATGTTAAATATTAAACTGTCATTGCAGGATGCACTAATGACATCATGACCAGTGATCACTCGCCGGTATTCGCCTCATTTGAGGTTGGAGTGGCCTCACAGTTTGTCTCCAAGCAAGGTTCGACCACACTTTATGACTCAGTGGAAATTATTTTTTGTTATTCTCTCCAACATCAGAGTTTGACTCACTATGTCTTTGTTTCTTCAGATCCAAACAGTGCGTCTCAAGGTGGGATACAGATCATGAACTGTGTGGCCAATTTGTCGACGAAATCGAAGACAAAGTTCTTTATCGAATACCATTCCAGCTGCTTGGAGAGTACGTTCTGTTATATTATTGATATCACACTGGATTCTGATGGAAATCAGCTTTTTAATAAGATAAAAACAAACGTTTCTCTGAACGTCCACAGAAACGGTCAGAACTTCAGAGGGAGATAACATGGAGCACTCAGATGGGTCCATAAAAGTTTGGTTTGGCAACCTCGTGGAGGTAAAATCAGAGAAGAGCTTTCAGTTTTACAGATGACACGTTGCGGCGATCAGTCCTCATTTGTTGTCTTTTTCTACCTTTTCAAGCTCACCCCGATCATCTCCGACCCCGAGTACCTCCTGGACCAGCACATCCTCATCTGTGTGAAGTCGACAGACAGCGACGAGTCGTACGGTAATGAACCCACAGACGGTTTGCGATGCAGATGCATTGACCTGAGCAGCATTTACTCACACTTTGCTGCCGTCTTCTTATTCCCAAACAGGAGAGGGTTGCATTGCACTGCGAGCTGCACAGTTCTGCTACACGGAGTTTCAGATCACATTGACTCACCACGGAGAGAAGACGGGCTCGTTGACGGGCGGCATCCAGTTACGGACATCTGAGGGCAAGCCCACGGAGAAGTTATACGGTGGGTTTGGAGATCAGCTCAGAGGGTTTAATCATTAAACTCTTTCTACTTCAGTTCCTGCAGCATTGACTCATATTTTTCCTCTGCTTTCAGATTTCATCAAAGTGGAAAGGGATGACACTGTTTCTGCAAAAGGCAAAGGCGGTGACTTCAACAAGTAGGATATTTTTTCACCCTGTGGTTACCCTGAAATATCTCAAACGTGACTTCAGGGTGTGATGTTTTCTGTCTTCTGGTTGACAGGACTTCCGTCTCTCAAGCCGTTGATTTTTCAAACCCCAACTACATGGGAGTGTCCTTCCAAAGAGGTAATGTGGTGGATAAAGGTTGGAGTTACAGCATGCCACCAAAAAATCCTGCCAACCAAGGGAGGACACGCAGCCCCACAGGAAAACCTTTGAATCCTGTGTAAGTTTCTGTTTCTGAGGCAATATGACTCCACATGTTAAACTGAAACTCAGAGATCAATCTCAGGGGAAAACCCTGTTATGAATAACAAAACGTTAATAGCTAATATGACACAGTTGAGAGTGAAACAGAAACTAAACTGATGGTCCTTTGTTTCTCAGAGGTGAGGGGGAAAATATGTCAGAGATGTTTGACAATCCGTTATACGGCTCAATGGGGAAATCACACGGTCGAGGCAAGGACCAAGACCATCAGCAGAGGGACCACCTCATACTTCCAGACCCCATGTTTGCCACCTCCAGAGGAGCAGAAGGAGACGATCGCCGCCCGGTGCCCACCCCACGCAACCGCTCCTTCACCTGCTCCGAGACCAAAGCCCAGCCTGCAGCCCCCATCACCTCGCATTCCTCCATGCACAAGAAACCGGTGGTGCCCTCACGCTCCGAAGGGGGGATGGCGCCCAACCGGCCTCCGGTGCCCGGCAAGCTGCGCCCGGGTATGCCTGAACCCCAAACCTCCAAACCCAGAGACTACAGAGAAAGCTCCGAACTGCCCATCAAAAACAGACCACCTGCACGACCTGGACAGCCACAACCTCACAAAGACAGTCAGTGTTTCTGTTACAGCATCGTGCATTAAATTTATTACCAGACAAATTCTAACAAATCTAATGATGCAAACTCTCTGCCTTTCCTTTAGTGTATGCTGAAGCTGCCAAGATGGGCCGTTCTGTGAAGTGAGACCGGGCTGCAGCTCTGACTGTACAGCTTCCTGCACATCTGCAAAGACATGAAAATACTCAGAGAAAAGGCTTCAGTTAGTCACTTCCCTGCCGAATTTAGCACTTATGAGTGACTCTTTATTTGTAATGAAGGAACCATTCTACATTTGAGGATGTGCCTTTTCAGACATCTACCACTCTCATATCTGTGAGCTAAACATGATGCTACGGCTACCTTAGCATAGCATAAAAGCTAAGAGAAAAGGCAAGCCCTGTTCTGTCCAAATGAGACAAAAATCTGGCAGCAAGCACTTCTGAAGCTCATTAACATGTCACATGTCTGTAGACAGAGCAAAGCTAACTGATTCTGTTCTTACTTCTAATGCTAAGCTAAGCTAAGCTAGCTGTTCCTCGGCTGTAGCTTCAATTTTCATCTAATTTTCATCTAATTTTCAGTAAGAAAACAAACAATGGGGGTTTTCAAAATGTCAGACGTTTCATCTAAAGTGATTCAAACATTAAATGCACATTTTCAGTCTTTTTTCTTTTTTGCTAAGCTCATATTAAAAAGTAGGTTTGAAATTGAACTCTGCTTATGAATAATTCTGTTACGTTTTCATGTAGAGTTTTACACTATACAGTAGCTAATGAATGTTTACCACACAGTATTACCTTGCACAGACTGTTATGTATGCCCTAGAAGATGTAAAATAAAATGCTCTAAATTCAAATGAGTGTGATTCGAATTTATTTAAGTTTAAAAAAAATGTCTTTAGATCTGTATTAATATGTTTTACTCACATAAGTCTTAAACACAATGTTTGAAATCATTAAGAATTTTTAGGGGTCACAAGCTAAAATGGCTGCAAAGCACATGTGCAAATGCTACAAGCTGATAAGAAATTTATGACCTCTTTAGTTCTGAGACACTCTAAACTAAAAGAAATAGAGGTAAATATCAGCTGAGTCACTCCTTTGACTGTATGAATCACTGTGTCACACCTTTTTTCCCCCACAGAGATGATATACTGTTTTATGTAGGTCACATAATTCACTTGTGAGCTACAATGAACCTTTGACTGGTACAGAAGTTCAACGAGTCGCCACACTTGCAGACATACTGTATATATTTTGACTTCATACTGTATATATAAGCTATTTCATCTTATTTATCTTTTTTGTGTCTTTTATTCTATGTATAGGTTTGCACTGATGGAGATGCTCTTAATCTCATTGTACATGTGTATAGTGACAATAAAGGCATTCTATTCTATTCTATTCTACATTCAGCGCGCATGTGGCTCCCTCATGTGGAGCTGATCAGTAATTGCACTCCGGTCCGTCGCAGCATAAACACGCAGTCTGTTACATCATCAACACCAGACGCGCCACCATAAGAATTCAACAGCAAACATGGTAATAAATCGATTTCAGTGTTTGGATTTCTTTCCATGATTTGATTAAATGTTTTATCTAAATATTGAGTGAGGATTTGAATTATAACAGTCAAGTGAATCGTTTTGTGCGGTGCAGTTTGCTAACATTACGCAGCTTGTATCGTGCTAATCTTTTAGCATGGTGCTAGCATTAGCATTAATATGTCGCTCTGTTTTTCAGCTTTTCTACTCGTTTTTTAAGTCGCTGGTCGGGAAGGATGTGGTGGTGGAGCTTAAAAACGACCTAAGGTAAGAGTTTTTTTTGGCTAAACTTTAAACCTGTTTGATTTAACCATCAATATTTAGTGATGCGAGTCACAATGCTTTGCTAACGTGATTTGGAGCCCCGGAGGGGATGTGAATGAATGATGGAGACTTGGGAGGCTCAAAGTGCATTTTACAGACTTAACTTTGGGTTAACGTGATAAGAAGCAAGAAAAACTACAAAGGGTACCCACGTTTGGCTGTCACGTTAGTGCAGAGTATTAAAAACAGCTTGAAATTAAATGCAACCGAGGTTCTAAACTACAACAGACTTGAATGAAGCGTTGCGTGACGTTATATCCTTCATTTACGCATTGGTGTAGTTTTGTGCTTTAGTAAATGACAATGCGTTTTTGTTTTTTTGTCCACATATATGTTAATACTAGTAGTCACTCATGTTTAGAATATCTTCATATATGTCTACAATAATTTCTATCCAAATATTTCTCCTTTCAGCATCTGTGGAACACTTCATTCTGTCGACCAGGTCAGAAATGATTTAGTGTTTTCTTTATTTTGAAACAAAGCCATTCAACATTTATCCTTTACATCTGACTGTGCAGTTAAGTCTTTAAATCTTTTGACCTAACTTTTCTCTTCTCATGTGTTTCAGTACCTGAACATTAAGCTCACAGACATCAGTGTCACTGATCCAGAGAAATATCCACACATGGTAGGTTCACCTGTCCTGCTTCTTCTCTATCAGTGTTTCATACAAGTTTCAGCTCGTAGGGCATGTTTTTCCTGACCTCATTGTTCTGTTTGAGATCCTCGGAAATCCCCTGGATTCCCTTTAGCAGCTTAGAAAACAATCTTAACATTGTTTTATCAACTTATTGACTTATCAGAATTTAAAGGGAAATGCTGACAAACATGATCATGACATTTTCAAAAGTTTGCTACAGAAAATGATGCATTTCTACAGTTCATGGTCTCAGACACCCAGCTGTAAAAGTTAGAAACAAATGAGTTTCTCAAGTCCCACATACACACTGACGCATACATGTGTGTTGCTTGTCTCACTCAGATGAAAATGAGGATCAGTGGAAAATTTACAGAGGCATCCATTTAACATATATCATATATACACAATGCCTGCAACATTAAGTTGATGAAACATTGTTAGACATATTCTGCGTCACATAAAACATTTTTACAGCATCTCCAAGACTTTGAATGATGTTTATCTTCAAACCCGCGTTGTGTTGTTTAAATTTGCTCCAGCTGTCCGTGAAAAACTGTTTCATCCGTGGATCTGTGGTCCGGTATGTTCAGCTACCTGCAGACGAAGTTGACACGCAGCTCCTGCAAGACGCTGCACGAAAAGAAGCAATGCAGCAGAAACAGTGATTGACCTGCAGGGTGGGGTGTGGTTTGGGTGGGATGGGGTGGGTGTTGTGGGGGAGTGGGGTGGTATTTTTGAGAAGATAAAGAAAAATTAGTAGATTTAATTTTGAGTTATGTTCAATCAAAGACAATACACTTTGAGCAACTTTTGTAATTAAGCAGTGTTGGTCATTTTCCTGCACTCTACGAGAGGATTCAGTCGCATTCCTGACATGGTTGATCAATAATTTGGAAAGCAGTAATTATTGGAAAAGGTCTCCACCTCTGTAGGAGACTTCATTTGTTGTTTTGTTTTAAAGAAATGGGAAGAAATTCAATGTTGAGCCCAGTTGAGGTAAAGATCTGTTGGAGTGTTTCTGTTGAATAATACAATTATGATGACTTTTGGATTTTTTTTTTTTTTTATGCCACTTCAAAATAAAACTATTTTATTTATATTTTGATCATGTCGCTGTCATTTGTAGGGAATTTTTGTAGTTTTTTTCTGTTTAAAGTGTTTTACCTGTTAAAGATTTTGCTTTTGACCTGTAAGGTTGTCATAGAAACTCGTTGAACTTTACTGCAATGAGCTGTGGTCATTGAGGAGAGGTATTTTGTGAACGACTGCGTTTATGGGAAATGAAAATAAATTCCCATGGCCTCAATGTGCTGATCATCAAATTCAGAATCCTGAGATGACAAAAAAATACTATGATGATTGTAAAAAAGACAAGACATTATTTAAACCACCTCCTGGATGTGGTGTAGAAGTTTTAGCAATAGT
>JAPZDY010000021.1:24511138-24547390 GCA_029783645.1 Ctenochaetus hawaiiensis | reverse complement strand
TTAGAGAGTACCTCATGCATATCCTCATCAGACAGCAGCAGTCATCTGATATGTTTTTACACGAAAAAAAAAACCCAATTACAATGTCTTTTTTTTTCCCCTCTTCACATGAAAATGGCAACTTGACATGGTGCAACATGTACGTACATCTACATAAAAATGTATAGACAAGTCTTTACAGCCGCAAATCTCGTTATCTTAAAATATATGTACCACCCGTCAATCAAAATTTTTCAATACTTTCAGAAAAGTAAGTTCTCTGATATAAAATACTGTATTTTCAAAAAACAGATTGTTTACATTCCATCCTTCTCAACAAAATAAAGCTTTATATACGTACCTTCAAAGCTTAGAAACACTTCCAACATACATATATATATATATTTATATCTATATAGAAACAATAAAGTGACAAAGATGCCGTATGTGGCTCTACGTTCACATGTAGTGGAAACCCGTTTAGAATGGCGTACACAGCCAATTTATTTGTCTAATGAACACAGTGTGGCACTACAATTTTGGATGATTGTACAAGTTGGGGGGTGTCTTTAAATGCCAAGGTCAAGATTGCCTCCTTTCAAACTGTTCCCTTCGTCCAGTTCAGCATGTCTTTGTCAAGTCAGTTGGCATGTCCGCCGTTGACATACGGTACTGGATCTTCGTGTTGGTGATGGCGCCGTGCTTCTGTCGAAGATGCAGCCGTAGCTGACTCTTGTGGCGGAAGTGCAAGTTGCATTTCTCACACTGAAAAGGAAAACAATGCAGTTTTATTTTATCATCTTGCAGGAACTTAAGTTTGACTAAAACAAAGGTTGTAACTGTGCGGTTTTGTAGATTTAATGAGGATAAACACAGCATGTAAACGTACATGATAGGGCTTTTCTCCTGTGTGGATACGCAGGTGGCTCTTCAGCGTCTGCAGGTGACGGAAACGCGTCCCGCAGATCTCACACGGATATGGCTTCTCACCCGTGTGGATCAACACGTGGGCACGCAGATGAGCAACCTGAAACATTAGCAAAAAAAACATATTAATATAATCAGCTTGAATCAAAACGTCAAATCGAGACAGTGTTTGAACAAATGCTAACTTTTATCTAAAGATGAAACTGACTGAAACCTCAACTTTGTCAATCACATAACACCAAGTACCGAGGTGCTAAAAGACACAAAAGTCATTTGCCATTTCTAGATAATAGAAACTTGTGCAAAATAAAGTTGCGTTGAGGTGTACGGGATCCTGTTCCTCATAAATTATTGGATCTATGAATTGAGAGTGCTCGATTATACTCTATCAAGAAGTTAAGGCCATATCAGAGGCTTTTCAATACCATTACTGGTATCAGAACAACCTTATTTTTATCTGGCAATGAGTTTCCATCAGTTAAAAGCCCAAACACCCTTAAGGATATTCTTCACTATAACTCTGTGCACAGCGGACAACAACTGCACCCCACCAGAGTTGAGTATTATTGCTATTAGCTTATACACAGTAGAGAAGTAAGAGTGTTATTACCTGTACAAAACGAGCGCCACACGTCTCGCATTTGTATGGCTTCTCTCCTGAGTGGATGCGAGTGTGAGTCTTGAGGTTAGCTGGTCTGTTAAACTGAGCACCACAGATATTACAGCGATACGGTTTCTCTCCTGAAAATTGAAAACACAAGAAAAAAAAAACGTTAGAGTTGAGCATTAAAGGAGCTCAGACTCGACAGACAGTTATTGAAATGTGGTTTTGGTACCTGTGTGGACAGTCTTGTGGCTGGCGAGGTTGCCCTTGTAGCGGAAAGCAGCCTGGCAGCGGTCACACTTGTATGGCTTGTCGCTGTGTACTTGAAGCACGTGTTGTTTCAGCGCTTCGTCTTCCGCAAACTTCAAGTCACATTCGTTACAGAAGAATGTACCGTTTTCTGTTCAGGAGAAATGATTGAAAAAGTTCAGTTCTAGTCCTCGATAATACATCATCGCTCTTGTCACTGACTTTTAACATCCGTCAGAAACTCACCACAACTGGAGTCTGAGTATTCGGAGTGCAGCTCTGCCATGTCTTCTGCCAGACGGGACCTGGCGGTGGTGGGACAAACGTCTGAGTGCTGTGGAGACGGCGTGCCGCAAGACGAGCAGTTCAGGTGGCTCAAGTAGTGTGGAGGGTGGCCGTCACCGTTCCTCAGTGACCCCTCAAGTGCACTGTAGACAAAAAACAAGTACAGCCATTAATAAATACTTCAAATCTGATTTAAAGGAGTCTTTTAAAATCAATGTAATTCTAAAATAAAGTTCCTAAAATTATATTTATTAATGGCCAAATCCCAGAACAGTTATTTTAGTCTTTACTACCCTAGAGTCCTATAAACGAACTTTGTCTTTGTGGCTCTTCAGCACACCGTGCAGCTCTGTGTTTGAATAAAACTCACCTGTTGATGATGTTGTTGAGACGACTCGCCTGAGGCACCGGCAGGTCCTCGCTGTGATCGTTGCTCTTGCTTGTGGTTTGTGGGTCGACGTTCTCCGAGTCGCTGGGGTGGAGGTAGGGTTGCAGGCCGAGGCGCGGAGGTGAACGGAGTCCAGGATCCCGCAGCCCCACCTCGTCTTCCTTCGCACTCTGATTCAGCACGATGAACTTGTACTTCTTCCAGTTGCGAGCTTTCGGGTCCTGCGTGCTTTGAGCGGCTTGCACCCCGGCGGCTTGGGAGAGGCC
The DNA here is from genome assembly GCA_029783645.1 of Ctenochaetus hawaiiensis. NCBI lineage: Eukaryota > Metazoa > Chordata > Actinopteri > Acanthuriformes > Acanthuridae > Ctenochaetus > Ctenochaetus hawaiiensis. Next base: position 24,544,692 of record JAPZDY010000021.1, on the reverse strand, counting down.
GGCGTTCTTGCTACTGCTGGACTCTGTGGGCGAGTTGGGCTGGCAGTCTGATTTCAGGGGGCTCTGCGGGCTGCTCATCAGGCTCTTGCGTCCCGCGGAAGAGATTCCAAGTGGGTAGTGCTGATGGATCAGGTCTTCCTCCGCCTGAGGAGCGTGATCTTTGCCGGAGTCTTTCTGGTGCTCGAGGGTCAACACGGGGAACGCACGCTTCCTTGTGCTGAGAACAGACTGGCCGACCCCCTCGTGGCTCTCCTTCCTCATCTCGTCGTCTCTCCCAACCTCCCTGGAAGCGTAGGTGTTGGAGTGAATAATGCTGGAGGAGCTCGTGCCCACTGCCCTGGTGTATTCAGGCCTGATGATGTTAGCGCTGTCATGCGGAGAACAATGCTTGTGGTGGATACCACTCTTAGAGAGGTCAGCAAAAGCGTTTTTGGCATCAGTCAGCTTGCAGAGAGGGAAAGGGAATCCTGGCATGGGAAACTGCCCGTAGAGATGGTAGTTGCTGGGGGTGCTGACCCCGTTGAACATGTTTGAGCCGTAGGGCCTGCCGTCCCTGAACGGAGCTACGCGGCTGTGCAAACTGTCAACAACATCATGGGTCCGGTACGCGTGGACATCCTGAGGTAAAACCAAGGGACTAACCAAAAACTCATCTCTGGACAGCTTGGCAGACGGATCGCTGTGAAGAGACGGAGAAGGTTAAAAAAAACCCATGACAGATGCTAACAATGATGATTTGGACTGATTCGTAACAGAACTTTGTTCTACCAACCTGGATTTGATGAATCTGTGGCAGGTGTCCACAACGTGGTCCATCTGCAGGTAGATGGCCGTGTTCATGATCGCCATAATCAGACTCTCCTTTAGTGTGAGACGGGAGGTGTACATAAACTCCAGCAGGATGGCAAAGCCCTCTGGGTCCACCTTCGGGTCCAGACTGATAGCATTAAGGTTGCACTTGTGGGAGTCAGTAAAGATGGTGTAAAACAGCCCACTGCAGCCACGGAAAAGGAATAAAGACAAAGCGTACAGAGATCAGTCACTTTGTCTTCAAACTGCAGCAGAAATACTGGCTAATAAATGACCAACACACACCTGCATGCCATAAGAACGGTCTTGTGTGCGCGAAACTGCTGCCTGTTAACCAAGATAGTGACATCGGTGAGAATATCTCTGCTACGCAGCCGGTTCAGGTTGAGCAGGACATCACTTGCATGGCGTGTGAACTGTATGCAGCTGTCTGCTGCGCAAGCCATTTTGTCAAGTTCTGCAAGAAGAAAGACACAAAGGTTATTTCATTAAAAAAAAAAAAAAAACTGTGTCATGGTGAATTTATTATACCGCTATGTAACAATTCACCTTTGTTTTTAATTCTTCAGTGCAGGTAATCTTTAAGCATATTAACTTGTCATAAGTTATTTATGGTCCTTACAAGGTCTTCATCAATGTGGCAGAGAAAACAGATACAGCCGTTCCTCCAGAAGGCGGCGCCATTTATAAAATAAACACTGTCTAGACATTTAAATTTGTACCTTTGCTTTGGAATCGTTTCTCTCCCTCTCACTTTCTGTGTTTCTTAAAGCCCCTGAATGACAAGTTCATATTACAAATGACAGTGGGGGGGAACTGAAACGCAATCTGAGCAGGAAAAGCACACATAATATAATTCTGTAATAATTATCTTTTTAATGTATTATTAATTAATTAATTTATTTATTTATTTATAGAATACAAAAAAATTACTGTAAAATACCGATTTATAAAATAGCACATATATCAGAAGTGAAAACCATTAGACAGCCCGAGTACTATTTTGAAAACCACTGACAGCTTCAGTAATTAAACAGAAACGAGCACAAACTCGCTGCTTTTTTCATTTTTATCTCTGTGCTTTAAATCTAACGGAGAAAAGTTCAGCCTGTCTCCAGCACGGCGGAGTCGGGCTTTTCACACACTTCACGACGGAACGAGCAGATAAAAATTATTTAAAAGAAATGTTTGTTTTCAGCAAAACTTTTTTTTTTCCTAATCACACAAATAACACAATTACTTTTAATTTTTAACCGCAAGATGTCCTAATTGTATGTTCGGAAGAACACGGTGGAGCTGGCAGGTTTTTCACAACCAACACTTTTCCTGGTCTGCTGGAATAAAACCTGACAGCGTGTTGTTGTGAAGCTCAGCTGCGCTTTACACTTCTTCTTTGACAACACGTTATAGTGCATTTTTAAGGTAAAATCAGAGTGTAAAGTTATTTTTAATTAACCCAAATGAAGAACTGGCTGTACAACCGGCACGCAGATTAATGACAGAATGTTTAAAGTGAAGTCTGTAACTGGACACGTCCGAAAATAGAAGCAGGACAAACTGCAGCCTAAATAGACTGATATTTTCTGAACAAAAGGAGGTGAAATGTGACCTCCAGTCGGTGACAAACGACCAGAAATATTCAACACAATTAACCACATTTTCAATAATTTATTATGATGACTTCAACTATATCAACTTCCGCCAGTCTGCTTTTTTTTTGGTATGTTATAACTAAAAATGACAGCACTCAGATTTTTGTCAACCCCCTAAAAGAGTAGGAGCTTAATACAATTCTAATTTTAATTGCATTTTATGTTTCCAAACGTGGTTCAAATGGCACAAACGCAGTCTGAGCCTGACTCAAAGTCTGGGGCAGAAATTCAGGCACTTTGCAGGAGAGCTGAAGCCCCTCTGCGCGCATCTGAGGCTGACATATCCTGCAGCTCGGTGTCACAGTGGAAACACACGAGAGACAACTTGGTGCGACGACGACGTGTCTTGGTGCCTCCACCGTGGAAAAAACACACACACGCCCATCAACACTATTGTTTCCGCTACAATGTTACGGTAACACACGGGCTTTTTCGGCGCAGGCTTTCTTTTTTTGCGCTCCATTAGAGCAAATTACCGTCGGAGTAAAAAATATCCTGAACCGGAGGCTGCCATGCTGCCAGCAAAACTTCGTCTGACAGCGCGCGCGAGCCGCCGCCGCCGCCACGCTGTGTGTTGACACTTTAACGTAGAGAAGGAAAAAAAAGTGCCGTGAAAATCTGAGCGCATTGACACCGTGAACACAAGCCTGCCATGTCCACCCGACAGCCCGGGCTGTGGACAGCCTCCACACCGCTCAAACCCTCGTGCCCCCTCGGTTTTTTAACATTTTTTTAAGCTGACCCGAGCGTTATTACAGTTTTACAACATGTCACGGTGTCAGAGTGGCGCACCGGCGGCCGGTTCAAGGCGACCAGCCGCCGCCGCCGCCGTTGCGCTGCCGTTGCGCAGCGCCGAGGCGGAGGATCTGTCAGCGCGAGCGGCGCACCGCCTGTCAACACCGGAGCCACTTCAGAGTTTCGACTGTGCACCGTTCAAACTGCCAGCGGACACATTTCACACACACGCAGCCCCGGCTCCCACCAAAACACTTCCACGGCACATACAGACACAAAAAGCCATGTCTAAAAACATAAACAACACACAGTACATAACAACTTCGCGCCAAATTAGAGGAAAAAAGGAATTTAAAAAATCACCTGGTAGCGCTTTCCTAGAAACTTCTTGCATCACCACTTCTAAGAACCCCAGTTCTAAGAATCAGACGAGCTCAATTCTCGGAATTTGAGCCCGAGACCGTACCATTTTCTCGGGGCAGGGGAGAGACGTTTTTTTCCCTTGTGGCAAAAGCAACTTCTTTACAAAACGCGTATTCCAACGCGTGTCACCTTCAGTGGTTTTCACAGCGAGCAAAGCGTAACTCCAGTGTTTAAAATTTATTTAAAATGATGATTATTTTGTAAAATAATGCAGGAAATTGTTCCACAGTGATCCGACACCCCCCCCTGTGCTTTTGGTCGCGTCCACAGTCACAGGACGTCGTGCCGGCGACGTCACCAGTTCCTTAAACCCAACCCCTGAAATTCTCAGAACTAATTTATATTCTATGATTTAAGCTTTGTGTCGCTTCGCTGCAATTTTCGTCGCATTTAACACACAGACTTTCACCTGTACAGCACACAGACATCCCAATTAGGGCCCACGCGGACAGGTCGTTGTGTGACACGCTTTCTTCTTAACCCAGAATCATTTTTTTATTATTTTTTTTTTTATTTTTCTTGTATTTTAGCCAGATTTTCCTGCAGGTATGCTGACTTCATAGATGGAGAATGCTGCGATTCACCGTCGAGGGTTTGTTGAAAAAGGAAAAAAAAAAAAAAAAAAAAGCTTTAAAAACAGATTTATTATTCAGGAGTCTGCAGGCTGTCAGTTCAGCGCGCGCCATGTGGATGTGATTGTTACAAGCGGTTTTTGATTTGCATGTTTTGTTTTTGTGTGTGTGTGTGTTATATATTCTCATGTGCGCGTATAACGGTTCACCGGGTTTATGGTTGATGTTACCGTGTGAGAGCGACTGTTCTGCCAGACAGCGGATCAAACGGGGATTCAGGCTGTTCGTACATGTGATCTACTGTAAATTAACTTTATGTAAACTTGTTGCATGGAAGCGAGTGGATCACCAATATAAAAGCATGAGGAGTTTAAGAAGTTAGGCTGATAATTCAAAACCAGGCAGACGGGTTTCATGCTCTTTATGTGTGTTAAATGCTATGAGACCTGTTCTTCATATTGTAAAGTGAATGTCAAGGTCAGGTTTGCGTGTTTTTGATGCTGTAGTGGCTGTAACAATGCATGTCTTTGTATCTCAGTTTAGACAGACTCAAGCCTTTTGTTAAAGAAAATGATGAAACCTGAGAATATCCTTTTGGAAAAGATAAATTATTAATTGGAAGGAGATGCTGGTTGTGAAATTGTCCATGTCAGGTGATGAGCACAATGCCACAACAACAACAACAACAACAAAAAACACTGCTAAGTGAAAGATTCTTGGAAAATTAACTGAATGCATCACTGTGAATATTTCTCCTCACCGTTTAATTTAAGGCATGTGTACTCTCTGTTGCAACATTTCTCAGAGTTGTGCAAGAATAAATGCTGTCTTTTTTTCACTTTTCAGTTCACTAGTGTTGTGTTTGACTTCATGTTTCTTTCTTTTTGTTTTGTTTTTAGTTGTGCGTTTTTATCACCCAGCAGACTTTTGTTTGAATCAGCGGCTTGGACGAGAAAGTTGAGGTGTGTAGTTCATGAGAACTGCTGTCATTTGCATATCTTTTAGATGGTTTGTGGTACAAAAGGGGGGGGGGATGTGCATGACAGCATCTGAAAAGTTGCATTAATTTGGTGAGTTGTGGGCAAGCGTTTACTGTCAGTGACTCACCTGGGAAACTTTGCTTGTGGTGAGTCCAGACCACGGATTCCCCGTCCTTTCTCATCCCGTTCACTCCTTGGCACAGGAGCAGCATTTGCTGAGCTGATGAGACAAAGACGAGTTCAGAACAATGAATGACACGATATGTTAGTTTGCATCACACCAGTGAAAGTGTCAGCTCAGTTACGTTTCACCCTCCTTTCAAAATATTTAATTTATCTTCAGTAGTTTTTTTAAGACTGAATAACACACTTTATTTACTGCATATCTGAGTGAGCAGGTTGATTTTCATCACTGTAAAGATCAGTGAACAAACAAAGACTGAAGCATAAACTCCACTCCAGCTCATGTTGTTAATAATAATAAGTGAACAAAGCACAAATGGAGATTTTGATTAAAAAACTGTTCACATTTGGACTTTTAACATGTCACCACATCTCTGCACCCATCAGTCATTTTATATTTTAGAAAGTTTTAAAGAAACATTTTGTCAATTTCTCACGATTTATATGTTTGTTTGGTGAGGATGAATAAGGAAAGACACACTGTATGATGGTCCTATTCTGTATGTAAAAATTGTTTTCCCCTTGAATAATATTTGCATGAAATGTCTTTACAAAACACATTTTTCTAAAGTTAATTAAAAATGAACCTGTTTACATGAGGTTAAACTGATATCAGGGACATTTGAGCAGCCTGTTACCTTTGTTATTCAGAGTATAATAGACTGTGTTATATGCATCCAAAGAATCAGATGCAGCCTCTCTTTTCTTTTTCTGTTTAACCCTTTATGTTACGAAACGCTCCATTGTAATGTAACTGACATTTCCCTGTGGATTTCCCACGCATCCGCCCATCTGGATCCGGCATCCCACAAAAAAAAAAAACACTCCAGGTGTTCTCGAGCCATTGGGGAGAAAAAAAAAAAAAAAAGACTCCAAAATAATTAAGACGCACGCTTTTGCAGCAATCTCCAATTCAGCACTGCCAAATAAAGACTATCTTGAGCTCCAAACAAAGAGCAGCGTCAACTTTATTTCAATCCACTTGGGGGATGTTTAAGGCGCTCCAGCACAGTTATGCATAATGCACGGCCATAAACCATCCAGGAGTTAGGAGGGAGATGTGTAATTTACCAAGGCCCCATGCTGTGCCCAGCTATAGAAGCATGAGATAATTACTGCAAATCCTTGGCAAACTTTTACTCAACCAATTCCTAGCAAAAAATAAATGACCCACTTACACAGGGGCAGAGAAAGAGTGCAGGGTAGCTTATCAATAACACCCCCCCCCCCTCCCTCCTCCCGTCTGAACTGACAGGGATGACACCCTGTCACATTATGAGCAGTGTGTCCGATAATCCTTGATTTCTATTCAGGCTCGATAATTAAACAAGGGGTCATGACGTCGGGGGTCTCGGGGTCTTTGTGTCCGGACGGCACGCCGTTCAGAAACAATCACGGCCGAAGCAGGTTGTGACAGTAATTCAAGTCTGCTCGGCCAGTAACAGCTGCACATTACAAAAAAAAAAAAAAAAAAATCTTGTACACTTCTGACACAGTGTGAAGCATCTCCAAGCCGTATCATTGCCTACACTTGGTGCATGATAGGTCATTGAATAGAAATGCCCACTGACAAAAGCCTGAGGCCCGGAGGTTGCCTCACTTTTTTTTTTTTCATAAACTGCACACTTTTGTCTCGTTTCACAGAAAATTTCTGCCAACTTCAGTGTTCATTGTCAGCAAAGATGTGAGTGTGGAGTTTTGTTCTGAGAGGCATGATGCAACCAAGCTGTAACACCAAACAGATAATGCTGTTAGCTACAGAGGTCTTTTTAGTTCCTTTCTTTAAAAGAATTTCTTTTTATATTGTTAAGTTTCACTTTTTTAACTCCATGCATCCCAGAAGCATTTTTTCCTTCTTTTGTCCACAACAAAGTCGCCCTTTGTCAAACAGCAAATCCGGCTGCAGGTCTGGATTGTGTGACTCGGCTGCAGTGAGTCTATAAAAAGATTTGTTCTTCTTGTCTTATTGTATGTATTCACACATTTTTTCCTTGATTGTCTGTTTGAGCACATCATCGCAGACGTATGACATGCATAATTTATAATGTCGGTTAAATAGCACGACGTGTAATAAATAGATGCAGTGAAAAAAAAATCACTGATAACACTTCAAAAGGCTTTCTGTGCAGGTAATGATGAGCACACCTTACTTGGAAGCTCGCCTCTTGCCTTTTTAATTAACAGACAAACACGCGAGTCATATTCTGACATGAATCGGTGTCTGTTTGCAACAATGCAGCTGCGTGCGTCTGCACTCACACACTCCAGGTCGAAACATTGGGATTCATCTCACCTGACAAGGTTAAACACACCGATGATTACCAGCGGTACTGAGTAACAGAGATAAGGAGTTCACAGAGATGTATAATTATCTACCAGGAGTCCATTGATTGCATGTATGCTGTTTATATAACAAAGTATGAACATTTTGGCAATGCACTTTTATGTGGATGGTTCCATGCTGAATGCTTAAATAGGGCCCCATAAAAGTTGTGCATGTATTGTAGAGCAGCTTTCAGCTCTGGTGGTCAATAACGAGGCTCCCTGGACATGTGAAAGCTTTGTTTTATTCTGCCTTATCAGATATATCAAACGAAAAAAAAATACTAACACACATACCAAAAAAACTTTAGAGCAAGTTTCTGCAGTGTGCCTGTGTGGATAACCTTGAGTTCACCAGCTTGCCTGTGCAAGCTACATGCTAAGGTTACAGTCAGAGCAGAGGCGTGTTAGTGGGCTAGAATTCCAATTTAGTCAAATCAAAGCATGTAGATTCAGGACTTTCTCAAGGCCAGCTGAGAGGAGCCAGGAATGCAGCCTGCAGAGCCGAACTTGATGGAATTTTCCACGCATACCAGAAACAGTCCCTTGCCAGTGTGCCATCTGCTGGATGATGGGTCAGTTACTTCTGCAAAACATGAGGACATTCTGTATAGTACAAGTAATAGCTACCATCCCTACAAATCTTCACAATCTGAGTGTTTGCTCTGTCTTCCTCTCTTCTCTCACATGCCCAGGGCTGCAAAATGCAGGAGTTCCAAGAGCACATGAGGAGGAGTTGTTAAAAATTTTGGGACAACTTCTGCACGGATTCGTTTCAAAGCCTTGTTTTGTGTCTCTGCGTGGATTCAGCCGGGCGTTTTAACACGAGTATCCGCTCTCAGTGATAGCGAGCTTTAGTCAAGAGATTCAAGTGGTAAACAAGTGGGTCTTATTTCTTCGCACCACCCTCAATAATGATCCAATAAGAATCATCTGTCTGAATCAACCCCCTTTTCCTGCACTCCTGTCACAACACCTACTGGTAAATATCAAACTGTGGATCTCGATCTGATGGGTGTGTGTTGGAAATGTTGGGAGGCTCTTTTCATATGTGACAGTTTTTCCTGTTTTGTCTTTGACATTATGGGCGTGCATTACAAATGTACTTTTACTGTGCGGCAGTGATTACTTACACTCCTCAGGGTGTTTTCTTAGCAAGCTAACAAAGGTGTTGAATGGAGAAATGGTTTGAATAGTAAGACAAGAGGGCCAAAAGTAATGTGTTAACTGTTAATATCAATCAACAAACAGGTAAAGTACCTATTTAAAAGCAATGCACTATAGAAAGAAATATCTGAAAGTGGTGGATAAGCAGTTTAAATAGTAAATGTTTACTAAAAGTATGAAACAGTTCAAATAATTTGCCTAAAATTGATTTAAAAACACTTAAATAGAACATTTATGGCGCAAGCAGATGATATAGATAACCAAAGTAATGAATAAATAGGTTAAAAAGTCTGACAGAAAATCCATGAAACCAACTAAACTTCGGCAGTTCAAGTGTATTATTTTAACAATATCCATTTTTCTGAATGTTCAGTGAATCCACACCCACTTGAAAGCAACTGAAATGAAGATGAATGTTGGTGCTGAAGATATTTACAGTAACCAGCTGGAGATGCTGGCGAAAGTCAGATAAAAATGGCTGATAATGATCAAAACCACGAGCTGTATCTTGCCTGCTTGGATATTTAAGGGTGTTTAAGCACATTTCACACCGTGATTGAACAGAATTGGGACGTTGTCCAGCGTTTTTTGGTGATAAGTTGAGAAAACATAGGTGCGCTTTCTCTGGAAAAGACGTCCAGAAATTTACAAGTCTCAGATTACAACTAATACACACTGCAGGAGGGACAAAAACCAAAAAAAAAAAAAAAAAGATAAGAAATTTGCAGGAAACAGAGCACATAAACAGACAAGATTAAATTACAAGTTTTCCATTAGCACTGTTTATGCAACAGAGGTAACATTTCTACTGTGCTCTTCACTGTGGAAATCTTCCAGAGTCAACAAGGCCATAAGCTGCTAAACCAGTTTGAATCCTATGTTATGTATTGCGCCTGCTGCTGCTGCATCGATTGTTTACATGCATTATTGGATCTGGACTGTTTTTCACGCTGATGCAAAGAGAAGGCAAACGAACGTTCAGTTGCAGCAGAATTTTTCTCGTGATTTGTGGTAATTCAGCCCGTATGAGTCACAGCCGGTGTTTCTTGTCATCGGGGTCTCAGCTCTCATACCATTCTCTCAGTTATCAGTTGCAGCTCTCGGTTTGCCTCTGCACGCTGTCACACTGTGGCCCAATTCTGCTGTCAACTACATATATCAAGTTCTCCTGTGTTACATCGCTGCCATTGCAGGTCAGAGCAGCAGCTGCCCTTTAAAGCCAGTAGCTGTTATCAGTCTGCAGGTTAAAGAGGAGCCACACACACCTGAACCAAGGTGGCGGCTCCCAAAGAACAATGAACAAAGCCTCAACCATCACAGTTCTCTGCTGCTGCAATAGCAATAATACATTTTTTATTAAAATTATATATATATTTTTCAATTTCCTTAAATCCTTACATTGAAAAAGTGTTTGAAAAAATGTTCTAGATGAGCTTTAGTCATTTCGTTTTCATGTGAAATCTGGCATTAGCCCCCCAAGCTCCATCAAACATCCACAGCCTCCATTAGTATACAGCATAGGTGTATTTTCATGTCAGCTTTTTTTTTTTTTTTTTTGGTTTCCTCCAGCCAAAGCAGTAAATGGATTTAAATCCAACATGGAAACATGGGATTGGCGAGGATGAAAGCAATCCCACCAAGCCCCAGAAGTCAACGGCTTCACCAAAAAAAAATCCTCAAACTCTACTGATGTGCATTTTAACCAAATATGAGGTAAATATGTATATATGCATAACACATTAAAAACACACGTGTGATTAAATAGTTAACTTGCAAAGAAAACTGTGAAAGAAATGCCAAAATACAAAATCTTTTTCATCTTTCTTTCCCTTTTTAATCCAATTTCCTAAATAATTTGTGTTAGTTTTGCCTAAAATGTTTTATTTTCTTAAACCGACTTTGTCTCATCTGCACTTACGCCCTGTTTTGTTTAAAACATGAAGCCAGTCTGTGTTTTCTCCCTCTAAAATCTGGATAACCTCCCACTCTTTATGTTTGCTAGAAACAAATCAACTCAAATAACCATCAGGCCTCATTAATATGCATGTATGCAAATTTACAATGTAAAAACAAACACATTTTTGATTACAGTGTACTTTTACTAATATACAACCGCTACTGTCTCCCTCGCTGCTTTCATTAGAAGCATCTCTGAAGCGCAGGAAATGCCAGGTGGAAGTGCTGAACCAAGAAAGCAGAGAGACACACCTGCTCTACAACACACACGCGTGCACAAACACACACACACACACACACACACAGTTGTGATATCAGCTGCACATTATTTTGCGCTTTGCATGCACGGGACTGCAGGCATTTCTTGATGATATCACATGTAAATTTAACAGAAAATCAACCAGCCAAATTCCACCAATCACAGAACAGATCACACTGTTCATGAGTAATCTGTTGGCTGTGATTCTAACGTTGAAAAAGGATTCAGTGACCTTTTCCTTGATGATAAAGCTGTAAAGTTTTTAAAAGACTTCTAATTGTAAAAATCCTTTTTTGCACCTTTAACCCTCAGTGTCTTTTGAGCAGATTTGAAAAAGTTCTCAGAAGGAAAAACCTACACGAAAATCAAAAAAGGTCTCTCAAATCATTCAGCTCTTATCTTAAATGTCTATTTTACATGTTTTACATAGTGTAGATAAACCTATGAGAACATTATTTACTGCATTCGGTACTCCCATTTGCTTATCAGATGTCAGTTGTTTTATCGTGACCTCTGTCTTTTGTGTGGCCTTTAATGTCGCTTTGCATACACGTTCTTGTTAATGTTGTGACTTGAGCAAACACTTCAGCAGCACATTGATTTGATCACTGAGATTGGCTGACCATCATAACACCAGTGCGGAAATATACAGGTTTATTATGTCAATAGAGGAGTTAATGAGTCAGTGTTTCTGGCCTTTGTGTGTTTCTGTCACTGTGTTTCTGTGAGTGTGGGCAGCACTGATGTTCCTACACTGTTTGGTTGATTACAAAACGACTGTAGTAAAAAGAGAAGTTTATTTTATTTGGGTTTATTTGTCTTATTCAGAGGTAAAATACATGTATGCGCACATCTCTCTATGCAGTTTGCTCATTTAAGACAAAAAAAGTGAGCGATTTTATGACCAATCCCATCAAAAAATCACAAAATTAATACATCTAAACTGTATATTTTTAGTAAGCATTCAAATTAAATTTTCATGTCAAAAGTAACCTCAGGGCACTTTTCTTAATCGAGCAGGTCTCTTTGCAATATTATGTGCAGAGACTGAACAATTCTCACCATGAACAAACACTGTGGCGACAGCAGAGAGGAAGAACGAGCTTTTAACAGGCAGAAACCTCGATAAGAGCTGATTGGAATCAATGAGATCAGACCTTTTTATTTATAATAACTTGATAATATAATATCTTAAAGCAATTTATCACCTGCACAAAGCATTCTGTTCTCACAAGAATAACTGGTAATTCATCAATCCAGGATCAGAGGTTAAATATGTCAAGTTTTCAAAAAATGTTGCGCTCATTAAAGGATTTTTGTTTTTAATTCAAAGGGTGTTGATGCTGAGAATGCGTTTTATTCTGCAGCGTTGCTCCATGACGTTTATTTATCTTTACAGCGGCAGAGGTGTTGAAACATAAGAAAGAAGTCTCACCTTTTTTCTGCTGGAAGGAGTGAGGCATGATGGGATCTGTAGTGGGAATCAGGAGGCAGTGCTGAGCCTTGAACTCAAAGCCTTGAGCCCAGTTCGGGGAAGCGAATGGGGCCTCTCCTGCAGCTCCAAAAGTCTTTTCAGCGGCGCCAGTCACCGAGATCAGTCAGCTTTTCTACCTGACTGTGGTAAGAAGATCCAGAGCGCAGCAAGACACGACCCGCCTCAGTTGTTCTCACCAGAGTTTTATTTTCTGGCAAGTAGCTGGAAGATCCAGGATGCAGAGTCTGACTGGTGCCCGAGCCTCCCCTCTCTGAGTGGCAGCGAAAGCTGGAGGGATGAAGCTGTCTTCAGTGCAAAAGGGCACCAAATCTGTGTCTCGCGGTGGAGGAGCAGCTCTGGTGAAGCCTCGTGTCTGTCATTGTTCAGCAGGATGGGAATGCTTGTGGAAAGGCGGGCACGGCAGCGGGGCTGAAGTGAGTCAAGTCGACTGAGCACGCTCCATGTTAGTGAAACGGTCCACAGGGCATCTCTGGCTCTCTGAGCTGATAGGCCGCCTGCACTCTAGCGTTCATTGATTGTAGCGCTCGGTCGCTCCACTTTTCCACGAATGCTAAAACTGTGGGGCAGGCTCAGTTTTTGGCAAAAAAAGAGAACAGATTAAACAGCCTGTAGAATAATCCCAGTTTTTCTATATATAATTCATTTGAATGAGGAGTCTAAAATCCCATTAAGCCTCAGGAGCACCAACCATAGAGCAGCAGTGCCTTTAACGTGGAGGAACTCTGGAGCTCAGGCCATCTGCCAGATCAGAGTTTTTCATATACAGCAATGACACATTGTTTTATAAACAGTGCTTTTATACGACAAACATTTCAGTGTCCTCGAGCATTAATCTACCTAAGCTTAACTCAATCCATGGAACCAGATATTGCTCTTTATAACTTGTCTAGCGGAGGGGGTGTTATTACATCAGACCAGCTGTCACTTCAACCTGCCACAGCCAATAGGAAGGTCAGTAATGTGGCTGCTGGAGAGAAAATTAGGGGAGAAAATCCCCAAAACAGTGAAGGAATATTTGGGAAAATGCTCATATCAGTGTTAAATTTGTCTTGTTTTAATCTTTTACACCACTGTAAAATAATTAAAGTGGAATTGCTTGACAACAAAGTGCATCTAAAACATTTGACCTGGCAAAAAGTGCTTTTTTTTTTGCACAGGAATTTGTGCATTAATATAAGAGTATCAGTAAAAAGTGCGTAATCGTTTTGACACCTGATGCTGAACTCAGATTAAATGAACACACATGCTTTCTGTGCAGATAAGCTCACCTCAGCGGGTAAAAACTCCCAAAGCTCTGACTTTTAACGGCGTCACATGCTGCACAGCTTCACCGTGTCAGCATCGGCAGCTTTGTCGCTCATACGTGCCGCATCAATACAGAAAATGAGAGAGGAACGTGTCAGAACGTGCACATGCATCAGAAGAACCAAACAGTGGAGATAAATGAGACATATATGGGGTTTTTGACAGATCTGCACAGTATGTTCATCGCAGCGGCGGGATAATCCATTGGATGAGTGGACTAATATTCAGCCAATCCTGCTAAAGCCAAATTAGTCCAACACATTTCCATCATATTTCAGAATAAAGCAGCCCCAACAATCTGAGCTCATGGGATAGTGACGGCAAATGACCGGTGAGCCGTCAGATCCCTGTGATCCAGGGATAAACTCCTCATGAAGGAGCTTAAACCTCTGAACTGACACACAAATGAAAGCCACCAACAGGTCACACCGCCTCAGAGGCAAACTTTGATTACTGAATTGTCCTCTTACTGTCACCGGCAGCCACCGAGAGGCAGACCAGACCTGGCCGAAGACAAATAACAATACAGACATCAAGACCGACTGGAGTCCAATACATCGACCCCCTCCTCTCACTCTTCCTCCTCTGTGAGGCTTATGAGAGGACGGCTTCTGTGGAGCAGTGCATGAGTGACCTTAATCATCAGAGGGATATTTGGGTTTTATTCGGCAGCGATGGGATGCACGCGGTCATCACTGCGTTTGACTGGCAGGCATAAAAAATGAGAGGGGGGCAAGGTCGGTTTGCAAAGTGTAATCCATATCATCCCGTTACAGAGGCTGCGCTGCCGTCGGCCCCGGGCCAAACATTTTGATGTTGATAATGATGTCGGATTATGCTGTCATCTGATGTAATTTCGGCCTGCATCAAATTAACAAAAGAGGGATCAGCTGAAATTCTTTAAAAGGGACAGTTTTTTCGTTTGCAACCTTCTAGATGCAAACTTGATTTTTGTGTTTATTTTTCTGAGTCCAGACTGATTTAGTGTTTCTGGCTTGGTCTCCCCCACAGAAATATATAAGATCAACCATTCACAGCGTCCTCGCTCTCACAGCATGCCTCTCAGTTATTCAAATCAGCCGGTTCGGAAGGAAAACTGTGACCCTGCACCATCTGCACAAGATTGTAACACCTATGTTCTTTTATAGAAAAAACATTTAATGGAAATTCAGCCCTCAGGGAACGAGTGACATGAGTAACGCAGCCTGAATTTTTAAAATTGTTAATCAATCCACGAATCGATGTGTCAATGTCACTTGAATTGTTTCAAACTAATAAACATGAACTCTATTATGAATGGACATAATAAAACAGAACCAATTTGAGGTCACCAGCTGTTTTGTGGGCAATCAGTGTGAAACCTTCAGTTTTCGGGATCTTGTTTTCCTTTTTGAAGCCAGAAGTGACCATATTTTGATGAGTGGGTGGAGCTTAGGTGCCGGCATTGCTATCAACCAATCCTAATCAGGTCATTAGGACATGCTGTGGTAACAAAATGTCACATGGTAGCCACACCCTACAACATATCCAGCTTTGTCGTTCATTTTTACTCCAGAAGGAACCAGATTTTACAAAATAAACATTAAAACATATGAAAGTAGACTTAAAACTGGTAATTAAGACCACAAACTCATTGGAGAACCTTTAACTGAGCTCATAATTTAAAAAGAGGGATAATTTTTTAAGGTGTTACATGTAATCCGATCTTTTTTTGCAACCAGTGGAGTCGCCCCCTGCTGGCCATAAGAAAAAAATTGCAGGTTAAGGGTTTTGGCATCACTTTTCAGACCCGGAAGCTGCGTCCACTCATCATACTGTCTGTGTGAGAGGATCTGAAGTCTCAGACCTCCAATAAACAACCTGCGAAACTGCACTGATTCAGTTTCCGGCAGTTTTTTCAGGTGGTCTGCATGTACGATAACCTTTCCGAGGCAGGACACTGCAGGTAATTATCACATCAGTGAAGGATAATTCTTGCTTGTCATTTTCACTTACCTGCTATCACACAGATCTGTAATCTAGCTCCACTACTAGCCTTTGTTGTGCCAACATGGAGCTCCACTGGTATCCATGGCGGCTGCTATCAGCTCCAATAAAGGTCACAAGTGCCTAATCTTGTGCTTTGCATTAGCTGGCATTTATAGAGTGAAGAGAAAATATACTTCTAAAGGAGAGACACAGGCTACATATAACAGATGATTCAAAGTGACAGCTTTGTCATAGACATTCTAGGATAGTCTCTTTCAGCATACACACCGTAAAATCTGTGAGTAAAAAGTGTGATTTCCAGTATCAGGAATTAAATGTGTTTGAGGCAGGTGTGACTTTTTATTTTGTCAGTTTTCTATTGAAATAAAAAGAACAAATACTCAAATAAAAGATCAAACTTAGCATTCATGCTTCAAATCTTATTCACTGATGTTCCTATCCTCCTAGTTAATAAACTAGGAAGACAAATCATCATAATTCCATGTTAAAATATTTTAAAAAATAGCTTTTTAGACCATAAGCTGAGTCAAAAAAATTGAGATGAGGGATTTTTTAAAATAAAAATACAAACAATAAATATTATCTTGTTACCTTGTTACTGAACAGCTATATAAGCAGCACCGAAACAAAGGCCTGTTCCACAAATTCATGTTAGCATGTTATAAGGTTAAATAAAAAACAATGATAACACTTAAAGTGTCAACGCCCTTAATTATGCATAAATTCAATCCTTAATTAACATTTTAGAGTTCAATCATTATCACTTGTACAGTTGTCACAAATGAAGGAATTAGCTAAAGGAACCATCGACATTTTTGAAACTGCCTCAAGTGGTCATTGGAGGAACTGCAGTTTTTGACACTTTAACTTTGGAGCCTTCAGAGCCTTCATGAAGTGAGACGGCAATGTAATAAGAGAAACTGATTATCAAACTTGAATTTTACTAAATGATCATTTTCACTCAAAGCCTTACACTTTGCTTTTGTTTTTGAATAGTCTCAACCTTAATAATTATTTGCAAATGACTTGTTTTTGTATTTGCTTTGCCATTATTTTACTCTAGACAAACAGTGTATGAATAATTAATAGTGTTCGTTGCTTGAAGGAAACCATCAAACATTGCAGGCTTTCTAACCAAACAAGATAAACAAACAGTGGCATCTTGTTAGAATACTCGAGTAAATTAACTTCTATTTGTCCTTTTAAGGTAAGTGATGACAATCTTTTAGCAAAACTGAGCTTTCACTTTATTTTTTTCACTGTTGCATGCTTCACTGCAGGAATTCATTGTCTCTATCTTTTCAGGTCGAGTGCAGTCGAACACTCTCAGATTTTAGGAATGTCTCCCTCCTGTTTGTAGCTTCACAGCACAGGAATGTCGGCATAGTTTATGGTCTAGAGATGCTTGTCCACTAGCTGTCTTTACTTCACACAGGAATAAACGAGGAAACAATTAAGATCTCTGCATCCTGAGAAGAAAAACAACCTTCAGAAACTGATAAACTGAATTTAAAGTAACTTGTTATGTACAGTGTTTTTGCACCAGTCTTTTGTGACTTTTTGCAGTTCTAATACAACTCAAAAAGAAGAATCATTTAGAACACAAGAAGGAAAACAAACAGTGGTTAGCTGAGCACCGTGGAGATTAGCTCGGCTAGCTAATGCTACTTCAAAATTTGATGTAGAGCTCTTTTGTTGCTGATTGATACTCATCACCCAGGCGCAGTTTGAATTTTATTGTGATGTTCTTCATCTTTTCAGCCATGAATTAAAAATAATGCGAATTCTTTCACGATTTTTGTCGTTGTTGTTGTTGTTTCAGTGCACAGTTTAGCTAGCAAGATGTAAGGCTAACTACGCCATCATGCTAGCTAAACTGTGCACTGAAACAAACCAGGTTTGGATACCTTTCGTTATGCAGTAATACTCAAGAATAATTTTGTTTTGACAGAGAAATACAGTATAATTTGCATGTAAAATTCATGTTTTCAAGTAACAAAACATAAAAAGCTAAATTCAGTCAGAGGTTTCACTGCGACCTTCTTTGGTCTGCTACGATCAGTTTTTTATGGTGACTTATTTACTTGATACTCCTCAATGCTGCTGTTTCAAGGCAGTTTTTCCTGTTATTCAGAAATTCACTTGTGGCTACAGCAGCTGTTCAGAAACACTCTGTTTCACTAAAGTTACAGCGAAAGACTTGCTTTAAATCTCCAAATGGTCTCACACTACATAGTTTAAACAGATTAAACACCGCTGCAATGGTAATTGATTTTTATTTCAAGAAAAACTACTGGCCTCCTCTGCACCAACACTGGGAGTTATTGTGCCTGTTCAGCCTGCAGGCCTCTGCTTCCCACAATAAATACTTCTGTCTGCGTGTGTTTGGTTCAGAAAAGATCAACTGCTTACTGAACCTTTTTTCTATGTGTTTTATATTTTTTACTGATGTCCTGATGGCTGCATGTTTAGTCCAAGTTTTTGGTCAATAGCATCAACCAGACAAAGTGCATTACTTCTCCGTTGGTGCCGAGGAACAGCTGAATATACGTTCATTGGGGGGGGGGGAACCTGAGTAAATGACAAACCCCCAAAAAACACGATTTCAGGATACAGCAACAAAATTCTGCTGCTTTAAAAAAGCTTCAAAGGTGCAGCATGAAGCTCACAAGTAAGCATCATTTATGCTAAAACCTTTGCTGTAGGCAGGGATTGTCTCTGTCTACCATTTTAATACATATTTACATGCTAAAACATAAGAATTAGAATTCATTAGTGTAATCTGAGGTCTGGATCTAGATTGGGAGTTGTTTGATTAGTAGCTTTGGGACATTGTTTTTGTAGTGAGTCTGCCTGTCTCCTACTTTTGTTTTTCCTTATTTGGCATGACTCTCTGTAATATGTTTGTGCTTGAAGACTAATCTCTGCTATCTCAGCTCTAATTAACAGAGCGTACACAGTTCCCAGACACATTTGTTGTTCTTGTTTTTTTTTTTTTTTTTCCAGCAAAGATCTCTGTGTTGTTTTTGTGAAATGCACCTGGACTTGCCTGCCTACTGACAATGATTACAGTGAGATGCTAAATGATATTTCCTACAAAAATTAACAAAAACATCACTCAGCTCATCCTGTTTTTATATGACAGGATGTAACCTGCATGACAACAGCGCTGCCACCGTCGACCCGTCTATTCCTGAAAACTGGGCCGTTTTGAAACCAAGAGAGCTGCATTTAGAAGACAATTGGTTTCTCGTTTTCTTATTCAGCATGTAGGTGCAAAACACATGCTTTCACTCGCACTTTTATGAGGAAGTACACGTCAACTACATGTGCAGCTGCTGTGTATAGAGTTTGAGGTTTACCTACTTCAGAGGAAGTGGTGTGGGGGGGAGAAGACACTGTTACAACTCACAAATAAAACAGGATATCCGATGCTGGAACAATTCAAACACTAAAAATATAACAAACTTCTGTGCACTTTGACGATAGTTAAAACGAGTTAAACATGACAAAGTTAGATCACACATCAAACACATCTCTAATGTGAACCATCTATTGTGGTGGACCCTGTGAGCACATTTCTTTTCATATGTTTTTGGTACAGTGTAGATAAAAATTGAAACCCATCATATCAATGACATGCGTAGCTACGCTGCCTGACTGCCGAACATCAAAGAGCCCTTGATTTCCTCTAACCGAGCATGTTAATTGGTGCCTGATTGATAACTTGAGTTCACAGGCGATGGCATGTGTCGTCTAAACTGTTCCAGGGTGTCTTTGTGAAATCAGTGGAAGAGGAATCACTGGCGGGCCCATTAAAAAATTGCCAGTGTACACACTCGCAAATAAGCTGTCACACATTACAAATGAGATTACCTTTTTCAGTGTGCCCTCGAACTTCCAGACGAGGGGATGCAGGGCTGAGACACTAAAACAGCTCGAATCGTTTGGTTTTTATCAGTGTGCTCGATCTGCAAAGTGCTGTTTATGCTTCCTTCAGTCACGGCCCCAAAAAAAAAAAAAAAAGAAAAGAAAAGTGCATTCACAGCTTGGAGCACAATGCAATCAGTTGCAGTAAAGTAGGAATTATTGGTTAAAAGATAGGGCTCAGAGTAAAAGAGCTTTTTTTTTTACTTTTGGCTTTTAAAAAATAATGACAAAGCTTTAATTTGCAAATAATTTCAATAATCTATCTCATAGAAAGTAATCAGTAATTATATCACACTTCCCCTCATTTACAAGAGACAGACGCAACATTATCTGAATGTTGGCACCTGCGATGAGACACACAGTGTCACTATTGTGAACGACAACACTGTGACACCACAATGAAAACAGAATCGGAGGTGAAAAAGCAGTTATAGTATTTGCATTCAATCGCAGGCACACAAACTAATTGTCTAGTTTGCATAGCAAAGATCACTGAGGTCAGGTGAAGCCCACATGAGGCAGGAGCTTTGTTGGACATCTGATAGCTGCTCGCGTGTGTCAAACATCAGAAGCGTTTTGAGCTCTGACAAACGAGAAGCGGCAGAGCAACTCCAAATTTAAGTGAAGCCGCAGATAACGAGTGAAACACTGAAGCACAGTCATTATAAACTAGAACATGTTCAGGTATTGTTCAAATACTTATCAGCAGAACATTTCACCAAAAATGTGACAAAAAAATGTTGATTAAAGGTGCCGAAGATAGCTGTCACTGTAGAGTCTTTTCACAGCAGAAATCTTGACATGTCATGGCAGGAGAGGCTCACGAATCATTAACAAAACCGTTTTTAACTAAGTTTGAAATAGAGGAACATGCACAGTTAAAACAAGTTACATCTGTGCTTCTCCTGCAGTTAAATCATCTGTGTCCTGTTTTCAAGGGACATAAATAAGTAAAAGAACAAGTCAGTATGCAGATGCAAACTGTTTCTGTTTCTTTTATACATTGTGGTTGATTTAACTTAAGCTATTGCTCCAAAATGTAATGCCATACCAAAGGAAATGGAGAAGCTACTCAGCTAAATTATAAAATGTGGACAGTGGTTTTAAAGCCGCAAAAAGATTTTGAAAACCAAATAAAAGCTTTACTAACCACTATCAAATCCTTACAATGAGTCAAATTACTATCAGTAATATGAAAGGGATGCTTGATATGACAAACCCATAAAGACTTAGCCTCAGACTGCAGTTCTTCTCAGCTCTGTGGGGCAACTTTCAGCTCATTGTTTTGTTTTTAAGGCCTGCAAGTCAATTTTTTAAAACTTTCAATACTTTTTTAAAATCTTGTTTAAGTCACAACAAAAGGCTAAAAGCAGCAAAGATGCTCTGACAAACCCATTTTAGACCACCAAACCAGCACCAGACAAAGATAGTAGCTACCTGGTGAAGGAGCATTTAGCTGCTACAGAGTCAGGTAGAGTCTGCTAGTTAGCAAAGACCACTGACATACATTAAGATGGATGAAGCATCTCAAACTCCTGCCATAATACAAAATAAAAGCCAAAAAATAACTCCGATTCAGGAGCAGCCATCTTGTACTGGTGAAAACATTTAGAGGCAAAATCTCTGCAGAACTGTTCAAAATAATGGTGAAAAATTATTTGATGTGTACTAAAATCTTTAGTTTGTCTCATGTCTGTCCTTCATGGAGTTAGTGGAGCTTCTAAGCTGCACTGCAGCTGGACATCAGGGGGCAACTGCCTTGATTTTACATCATTTTTAAAAATCTGTTATTATCATATATCCATCATTATTCATGTCAGTGGTGGAGACCAAAACAAAGCATAAAAGGAGAATGACTGTTGGTTTTATGTTTGTCAGTTGACCTGAAATGCGATCACAAATAAATGTTGCTCCTTGATGTCTGATTGTGCAATAGACAACTGTTAGCTTTCATATTCACCATATTAACTTTGCTGGGAGATAATATATCAGTTTTCTGTTTAGAGCTTATTTTGCTGCAACAAAAATGCCCAACAAACCCAAAAACATCTATTGGTGCTTCCTTAAATCTTTGTAAAACACACTTTAGCTTTCTATTCATTTTGTTTTAAAGTCACAGTTTGATTGACGGCTGAAAGTGCAGATATCATATCATTTCCTGTCAGTGCAAAATGATAAAGTTGATTTCCTGAAGACTAACTGAAGAAAACAGCACGATGACGCAAGACTTTTTTTCACAGAAGACATTTAAAGAAGTCACAGCCGGAAAAGCACAGGTGTAAACAAAGAGATTAACAGAGGCTGATTTCTGTTTAGCTGCTGTGACTTATTGGGACACTTGAACAGAATGGAGCCATTGTTAATGTCATCAGTAGCATTTTTATTTTTTCATACTGTGACACCGTGCATGCACAGGAAACAAAGCCTTTTAGTACAGACTGTATACAATTACTGTGAATTAAGACCTGGCCATGACTCTGGTATTCAGTAACTGACTATAATTTTAACTAAAAAGTTGAATCCAAAGGTGATCATTTGTGTTTCTATGGTATGATGTTGGCAAACTAATGTTAACATTGAAACTGATAAATACTTATACTAGTTAGTAAGTTTGTCAGTGACTAATGTGTTCAGTCACTATCAATCCCTATTGATTTAAATACAAACAGAGAGCAGGTGCAGTAGGTTAGACTTAAAGCCTTTTTCAAATATAGTTCCAAAGAGAGTGCACAATTTACAATTTATTTGAATTAATTGCAAAATAATTGCAAAATAACCACTGTAGGATGCAGCTTTCATTCACCCTCAGATGCATTCTTTGGAGGTCAGTGACAGTGTTAGCTTCGGCTCAACTTCTCCCCTCTTTGCAGGATATGCATCAACCACAAGGATAGCACCTTCATCACCTGTAACGGATGTACACATATTTGTGCAAACACATGCATAAAAAAAAATAAAAACTATGTACACAAAAATAAACTTAATGCAGCTTATATGATCCCCTGATTAAATAATAATGATCAGCTGTTCAACCATGTGATCTCCCTTTTTCTAGCAGCCAGTAAATACATTCATACATTCTCACTGTCCAAACACTCGCGGAGGTCCTTTCAGTTCATGTTTTTAACACCCACAGAAATACACTGAACTTCTCTGCACACTTAACACAGATACCATGAAGTATGGAAAACCCTGCACAGATTGCTGACAATGTGACAATTTAAGTAGCCTACAAGCATCAAGGCCTCGTTCACATTTGCAGTGCATGCATGCAAAGCGATGTTTGCTAACCATCTAAACCTATGACTGAAACTAATAAAACAAACAAACAAACCAAAGAATATATGAATCACATCCGGCCAAAAATCTGCTCTGGCTTTTTCTTCTTCATAGGTATGCAGGCAGGCGGTAAATGTCACGAACAGCCAGAAAATGCAGATCTTTTGTTTACCCTGCCGGTGGCATAGTAACCTATATGTGCAGTGTATGCATTCATGTTTCCTGAGTGAATCCGACATTTAAGCCCAAATTACCTTCACAGTGATCTGCTTTTAAACCCAACACTAGAATATTTTGGGAAATTATACTATTTAAAATGCACTAATAGCAGAACTAGCTGGTTAATTCAGGTCATAACCAACTCTTTCTTCATGGTTCCAGGAGATAGACAGTGCATGACAGTGCACAGGAGCACTACATCCTGCAGCATAATGTGAATTTGAATCTGTTTAAATTACAGCATGTGGCAATTCACACTTCACTGGTTGAGTGCTTTATGCGAGAACTGAAACACTTGCTGAGCTGCTTCCTTTTAAGCCAGGACCTTGAAATTTCAAAGCCCCCTTGTCCGATAATTATGTGTTTTCAGCAGGATACCTTGAAAAAAAAAAAAAATCAGTCATTCTTATAAAAAATGCCCTGTAATATTGAAATTTATAATACAAGTAAAAAAAAAAACAGCACAACTCACAACAAAAGTCGTCTGGTCTGACTGAAAATAATAGTGCTTATGTGCATTAAGTGGCAGTTGGTAGTTTAGAGTGCTTTAAGAATAGTATTTCTAGGACAGTTTTGAAAACACATATAGAATAGTGTATATATTGCAGTGATCTATGTGGCATGACTCTTGAACTTAAAATGTCTTATTATTGACCCCAAATTGGTAATTAAATTCTAATTTGTGAGTCCATAGTTTGAATTAAAGTCATAATACACTTAATTGTAAAAGCTTTCTGTTTTATGGTTGAAGTTTTAGCATATTTCACATTCATGGCCAGTCAGACAAGGCATGTGGGCAATTCTCATGTCTTTTTAATTGAATTACATTTCACATGCACATACAGGAAATATAATGTTTCTATAAGTTATAGTAGATAATGCGATTAGACTTATTAACATCTATCTAGAACAGTCAGTCGGTTTTTATTCTCTGTTAAAAAAAAAAAAAGTAGGCCTAATAGATTTTACAATGCATTTTTTTCAGTCTCATCCATACATCCTGCTATGAGTAAACAGAAGCTGGAGGAGTTGTCCCGGCTGCTCCAGGCCGCGGTTGTTTGGTGTCGGTGTCACCGCTGGCCTGCTGCCTTACATGGGCAAACTCCTGAACCGACTGAGGCGGCTGGAATTTCAGGGGCGTGACGTCACTGCCTACACACACACACACACACAGAAAAAAAACTCTCTCCCAGAATTTGGATCAAGAAGTTTCACTTTTTTTTGGTGGGATTTTCAACCTCTGTTATATTTCCTAGAAAGCGAGGTAAGCGAAACTACCGAGCACTCCTCCTGATACCTTAAACGTATCTGCGATCATCGGCTCGGTCGGAACCGCCGTGATTTGAGGTATGACAGATAAACCCGGCGTCGGAGCGGCTCGGCTTGAATTTGCTCGGCCTTGTTGGGATATAATGTGAATTTTACTGTAGCTCGGACGGAGTTCACTATGAGGGCGTGGACTCAGACGATATAGCAGTGGATGGTTGTAATGTTACACGAGGATACTAACAAAGCTAACTTGTCTTTAGCTAGTTTTTAAATTTTTTGCCAGACTCAGTCATGCATTGAAAACATAAGACATTGTTGAACCGTCAAGTTTTAGCCAAAAGGGACTCTGGGCGTCTCTGGTGTTTCTGTTTTTAGCCAAGCGGTTTTTTGCTGCTGAGCAATGCGGAAGACTTGACTGTCACCGGGGGGAACATGAGAGCGAATAACTGCGGGGAAATATGTGGTTGAGTTTCACTTCAAAACTCTCACAAAACACACGTTTACCAAAGTGTCCCGTTACAGAAGTAGCTGTTAGCTAAATTAGTGCTTGCTAGCTTGCTAAAAAAAAAAAAAGTTAGCGGTTAAACGTCAACGTATGAACGCACGCGCTTGTTTACGACATCACAGATCCGCCACGTTGTTTAAATAGTTATAAATGCAGACTTAAACATTAAATTAGAGAAAAAACATGTTGTTTTACTCGGTAGTTATGACTTTTCTATCCACTCGACTTTATAAGTTACGTTATAATTCATATCTAATGTGTTTGTTGAGGCAGGACTATACATTACTGCTTTAAATAGTGACTTAAAAATGCACAAATAGGCCGAAACTGAGTCCACCCGAAGTTTAAGTTCCATTTTAAAGTGTCTATAACTGACTTTTTTTAACTTTTAGTTAGTTAATCTATAGAAATAACGTTCATAAACCGGCAAACAGGCCTAATATAAGCCCAAACACTATAAACATATTGCTAACAATCGTTTTAAAGTTCCTGTCTGTGACTGATTCTTTAATGTTTATTAAACCCAGTAACTAGTGTAAACTCAGACACTATCAACATGTTGTTATTCATCATTTAATTTACTTGCACATCACACAGACAAGCCAGACAAACGGATGCTGTTCACTGCATTCTCACCTCTTATGCAACAAGAAGTTACAAAATGCAGTTTTGAATGAAATGACCTTCCTCCTCCTTGAGATAAGAATTCAAACAATGTTCACTTTTTATGTCCTATACAAGAAAACTTTGTGTGCGAGTGCCTTTGCTGCCTAGCTGATGACATACTCAGTGTTTACAACTTTAATTCTTGAAATAAGGCCTTAACCAACAAAATCAGACTAATACCGTCAATTTCTAGGTATGATGTTGCGTTCCAGATATGTTTATGAGTATCAATTTCTATCACATGTACCACTTTAATTGTAAAATATTTGTATGTACATCTCACTTTATGCCTCAGAAATTCCTTTAAGGCTGTCGTGAGTCATAGTCACTCATAGATGACTAACAGACTACTTGCATCTTTAACATCGTCCATTTTCTCTGACTTTTGTGAGAGAAAGATTAACCTTGGTCCAGACTGTAGACATTGTTCTGCCGTTAAATTGAGCTAACATGCAAAATAAGCCTCACTTTCCTCTTTTGAAGACTAAATTCAAACTTTGACTTAGATGGTGGATTTCAAATCAATAACGCCAAGGTCCCCTGAGAGTGCTGTCATCAAACTGAATACATCTGCGTCGCTCAGACACATTTTTGACTGAGGCAACATTAAACGGAACTGTCTTTAAAATCTCTGGTTAAAAAGGACTCATTTGACAGCGTTGATGATGTTAAAGTTAAAGGATGAGTGTCTCAGCTGCCTTTGAGCCGGGGCCCCCCGGTAGGTTTAGTCAAATGATCCTACTGTTTGTGTTTCTTGGCACATTTTAATGAGGATGTCCTTTTTCTGGAAGGAACAGCAGCAGTTTCCCAGAATTAAAATGCACAGTTTTAGATTAGTGCTTGATGTCAAAACTGTGGACTTTCTCTTGTGTGTTACCATAACTAAAAGCCACTATGCATCACTCATGGTATGTCTATGCCAAGTAGGGTTCATTGGTTCTTTCCATGCATTATAATGACACTTAATTCCCACAGCTAACCATCCAACTTTCCAAAAAAGAAATACCTGCCAATATTTGGGCCATTTAATAACACGTAATGCTCTTCTGAAGGTATTTCCTGAATCTTCTCTAACTCTCAAAAACATCTGGATGAAGAAATACCACGTCTGCTCCATAATAAAACTTTTTAAAATATACTTATCATTTGTATAACTACACATGAATATAAAAACAAGTATTATTAGTAAAGGTTAGGGTTATATATTGATGCTTCTCTCCAGTATTTGATATTTTCCAACAAAATAATGTGTTGGCATTTTGCATGTGATTTTTGAAGAAGAATATGGATATTTGCTATGCAACTTGCAAAATATTAGACTGATAAGTTTTTGGCCTGAAGCAGAAGGAGATGATTTATACAGCTCTTGTTACATGCACGTTTAGTTTAACTCTCTGATTCTGCAGAAAATTTAAAGCTAACTTTCATGGGTTGAGCCCTTTGACTACATGGAGGCCAATGTTTTCCATTTTTTTCAGTACTGACCTGCAATTTACAATTATGTGAAACAGAAAAACCACAAACATGATAACTTCAAACTTTCTGCATAATCACTCAATAACTTTAACAGGAGCTGTATAAGTGATCTCCTACTTCAGGTCACATGTATGACACAACATATAAGATGTAGCAAGGACAAGTCAGTGCCTGTTTAACCTTTCTGTTGTTTTCTCAGGGCGGAGTGAGATGTGGTAGGCTGATATACACAACGATATTCTTGTCTGTTAGACTTAATCCACATGGATTACAAAAAAGTCCTTCATGACAATACCTGCATAATGTTAACAGGACACCTTCAAACAGAAACATATTTAGTCCTCAGGGCCCTTTTTTTTTCTGAGTGTCTAATCAATGAATTAAAGATCTTCATGTTGGCATAAAGGCACTCATTGCACCTTGCAGCTGGGGCTCAAAGCATTTTAAGGATCTGGAAACTTGTGACAGACATTATTCTTTTATTTTATAGCATGTATGAATATTTAAAAGCATCGGTGGATGCATAAGTTATATACAAAGATAGATATTAAAATATTTCAAGTTAAAGCCTTAAACCCCACACACTAGCCTTGTGTATTCAACACTGAGAGAGCAAGAATTGCTGAAGTTACCTGTTTTCCCACAAAATGAAGCCTTATTATCATCAGTATTAGATGATCATAATAGCACTTTAATTATGTAAAAATAAATGTGTGACTGATATCAGTATTCATTTGACATATATTTATACTGACATATACTTATTTCGGTCCTAGTTCCCCTTTCTGAAAAATTGTTACACTGTGGTGAAACATTTTCTGTGGTGTCACTTGTCAGCTAGTTTTCTCTGCACTGTATTTTTGCAGTGAAATATCACTCCAGCAGGCTGTGACAGCCAGGTGCACGGTGAGAAATGACAGACTAAAATTTAAATGGACAACTTACACTTGGGTTCATACATGATTTATAGGAGCCTGCCCATAGTTCATCTTTGAAAGTGTGAGTTGACAGGACCAACAGACGATGTTGGTGTGGTCCTGCTCAGCACAATTATAGTAATGTAATCAATATGGGTAATACAGAATTGTCTCTTTTTCTAAATCTCAACAGATTTCAACAGACTTCAACATAAAGTAAAGGGTGTTTAATCTTTGAGAAATCCCATACATCTAGAGAGGAGCAAAGGTAAGAAAGCTGATGTGCTATTGTGTGTTGGTTCTGTGTTTGTCTTGCTTTTGTGCTTTCATGTCAGGTGATATTAGTACTTGTGATACAAATCTCACAAATTTGCTGTATTGTTCCTGGTATGAGTGCTTAATAGTAAATATTGTGTGGAATAATGTACCTTTTAGTGAAAATTGCTGTAAAATTCTTATTGCTGTAATAAATTGTTAAGTTTTTGCACAGCAGGTATATTAAAACTTTGTGTTAGCTTCATAGATAGTGTGGTAAATAGTGGTGCAGCCACTGAGGTGTCACTTGTTGGTTTCTTGACTACCATTTTGAAGCTTCAAATTTAGCATAACAGCTGTTGCCATGATGGTTTTTAGGGCCAGAAGTGACCATTTTTGGATAACAGGGTGGAGCTGCAAATAACATTAATGCTATTAATGATAGCCTGATGACTAGTAGACAGCTAGCAGCTGCTGTCAAAAAGGCTGTTCCCTTAATTATGCATAACTTCAAGCTTTGATATAGTTAAAGTTATTGAGTTATTTAAAGATATAAACATAGAGAATGGAACATTTTTTGTACCAGGCTGTAAACCTGTTTATTTCTGCGGTTAAATATGGTGCTCTTTGGGAACTGGCTCATTTTTGGAACAAGCCTCAAGTGGCCTTTCAAAGAACCGTAGTTTTTGACACTTCCTGCGTAGAAGATAAATTACCTCAAGTGATGTCACTTAAGTTAGCATCAGTTGGTTCTGAACACTGTATGTTAAGTTAAAACATTCCTGTGGGTGTGGAGTTAGAAAGAAATAAATCCACAAAACTCTGCTTGAGGTTAGCAGCTGGAGGCTACGTTAGCTACTTCTATTGTGAGACATCTGGATCTCTAGCTAAATTGTCAGTAGCTGAGTTGCATTGTGGGTAATGTAGGCGACAGAGCTTGACAATAAAAAATTAAGCACTGGATAAAAAAGCCGCTATCTCTGATTTTGCTGCCTCAGTTTCACATCCAGTGCAGTCATAGCCTGTGCAGTCATCGTGTATCTCAGCTGGCTCATAGCTGATCTCATTGTAAAAAGCAGGCATCCAGCCACAGCCTATTCCTTTATTCAAGTCCTTAGATCTTTATGTTATTTTAAGGCTCTTATCTCTGTGCTGACATTGCAGCCACATTCTAATGTTAAGCTCTCTTCTCTTATTTTTCTCATCTCTGCCAGACAAATGTTCCATTAGATTCATGAAAAATTAAAATTAATTCTGATATGACTGTTCGGACTGATTTGGCATTGCTACAGATCACAGATGTACCGAATTTAGGACTTTAGGAATTAGGGAAAGTGTGGAAAAAAAGGGGAGAGACTGTATATTTAATGCAAACAAAATAAATAAATATTTAATAGAAAGGATGTACGAACACGTAAGGGTTTCAATCCTCTGAATGCGGCCTGCTCCGTTGGGATTTGGATGAAGTGGGTTGTGCTGTTTGAGGAAACGAGTGCTCTCAAGCTAAATTGCTCTTCAAAATAATTCCAGGCACGACGGTGTAATGTTCTCTCTTAGCGGCTTTTAATATTACGTGATCTGTGCTGACCTGCACCATTCGCGGGGAGTAATCAGGCTTTAATTATACATTCTTAATCACTTGAAGACAATCTGTGTGACAAGACAGCTTCTCACAGTGAATGGGCTCTCTCTCTCTTGGCTCCTAATGTGGCCCTGGTCACTCGATGAACAGCAAAAAAGTAAATTATGTCTTTGGTTACCTGCATTTTTGCAGTTTATTAAGATTGCCATTTATAGTTTTAAGCTAACTCTTCCTCTCCTTTCCTCATTTTACCTTTAAAACCTGAGCTTTTAGGGCAGGCTCACAGTGTTACCCATCTTAGGTCAGACCGAACCCAAACCGATTGTGAAAATTCTCTACAATCATCATTATTATTCCTAGTGAAAGGTATGCACCACAGAACTGGCTCTGCAGAGTGACTCTGGCTCACAGACTTTGGCATTCCTAGTTAAAAGCAAACCAAACTGATATTGCCCTCAATACTGTCTTCATATTTTCTCCATATTTGGAAATGTTTACCTCCTCATGATGGTTGACAGAGGTTGGAAGAGGGGATGTGAGTCATTTCAGCTGCATAAGGCTTTTTAGGAGTGAGAGCAACCTTCCAAGTGACTGCCATTCAGTGAAGCTAGAGAAACTGTGAGTATCAGTCTGTGCTTCATTTTTGTCATATTTTACTTTTATGGTAGCAATTTGTTATTGTCAAAATAGCCATGCATATTTAGAATCTGATAAAGTAAAAGAAGCTAAAGTGGTTTCTCTTTTCAGATCTTTTTTTCATTGTCCAGTACTGTGTGTTTGTATGGCATATATAGGCTGCTTGTGGGGACTTTGTGTTACTATATTTCCTGCTTGACTAAAGGTTTGAGAGGTGTAAAGGTGATGCCATTGTTGTTTCCTTGCATGAAACACAATGTGCCTTGACTCTCTGCAGGTATGGAAGATACAGTGAATTGTTAGACTGCTCACTAGACATTGTGTGAAGTTTATGAAAAGTTTAGACAGACTCAGCACTACAGTGAGAAATTCTTTGACCATGAGACTGAAACTATCAGTAATATGAGGAGGTTAAAGATGATGGAGAGAAGCGCAAATGTCTGCTGTGTCTGAACAAACTGGATAGGTTTTTTTTTAGGATAGAAATTGTTAAAATGCTCAGTGTGTTTTCCTGTAGATCCTGGTTGTGGTTGTGAGTGAGTTTGGGGCAGTTTGGGTCAGGTTTTGCAAACATCAACTGTAACTGATATCTGTAATTTAACAGGTCTGACCTCCCTCCCGGCTCCTACTTTCACACTTCAAACGTATAGTGGCAGGTGCCTGGCAGTCACAGTAGAGGGAAGAAGTAAATGATTTTACTTAGCTTTAAGGGCCGGTGCTGCTGACTTAAGTGATGGAGTGA
This sequence comes from Ctenochaetus hawaiiensis, assembly GCA_029783645.1. Classification (NCBI taxonomy): domain Eukaryota; kingdom Metazoa; phylum Chordata; class Actinopteri; order Acanthuriformes; family Acanthuridae; genus Ctenochaetus; species Ctenochaetus hawaiiensis. Next base: position 24,513,368 of record JAPZDY010000021.1, on the reverse strand, counting down.
TTTTCTGATTACTTTTATTGTTAAATTATGTTGGGACTGCATCAGTCTTAGAGCTAGTTAGCCTGTTTGCATGCCTATGTCGTTTGTAATTTTACTTTATGTGGTTTTTATTGGATACTGGAATCTAATTAATAGACATTCATTACTCTGTATATGCTGCTATAACCCTTTTATCTCCCCATAAAAGGATACTTGAAGCATATTTTCAGCCATTCTTGACCCTTTTACCTGCAGTTTTACACACCCTGTTGGCAACTTGGTATATTTAAAGATCAGATTTATAAAATTGACTAGTATACCACTACAAACTATTGAAAGAATGTTAGCTCACCACCAGTCTAATATATAACCAGAGATTGTAGAGTTTTGCACTGAGCAGTTCTTTAAAAACACTCTTGTGCTGTTGTGTTTGTTGATGGATCCTTGACTCTAGTTTAATAAGCACTGACAGACACTGATGGTTGGGTTACATCAGACTCTGGAGACGTCTCTTAACACCCCGTAAATGACTTAATCTGGTCTCAATCTACTTTGCGATCCTTAATTTCAAAATGTTGGCATCCTCAGATTGGGTAAGATTGTATGTTTTCAAGACAAGCCTTCCAAATGAATCTCGTCAACAAATTAAGGCATGATTAACAAGAGCAATTACACTGAGGATCCAGCTGAGCTGAGGAGAATCAAGCTAAAGTGGAGGAGATTATCTTTCTTATTAAGGAGAATCACTTTAAGGGTTTGATTACTTTCTGTTTTCCTTTTTTTTTTTGTTAACTCTTGATTACTCTATAACGACGGATGCCTTCTCAACAGCTATTTTTTTCTATACCGCAGAGAGTTTCAGACTGAAGATTGGACGCTGAGATTGTATGTAAACACATACAGCGCAGATTCTGTTTTCTCTCGGCAGAAGTGCCATTGTGGCACCAACAGTAATGGAAACAACATATCTAAGACTGATGAGAGCTTTTAAATTTTTGCATACTGATTTGAAATTTGAAACTGTAAGGGATATTTTGTATCGGAGTGTCTTCTTGGCTCTTGTCTCTTTGACTAAGTTGAAGTTTTTCCTTCTCCCAGTCAAGCTGGATGGTGTGGGTTAATGAACAACAATCTCATTCACATTATTTTTCAATAGATTTCAAGGCTTTGGATGAGTCTCTTCGTTTTGATGTGGATTTGGCTACATGCTGGTTGTATTGTGTTCAATATAAATCATTGCTTCAGTTTAAAACCTTCAGCACTTTGGAGGAGGTTCACCTTAAGACTTCACCTGCATTTACAATATAGTTTGTCCTCCCAGTGCACAAAAACTTACAATATCTCTTTGCTTATTGCATCCTTTTCTTTTGCTTAAATTTTCTTCAGGAAAGCACTCAGTATTATCTTGGAGCCCAGATTTCCTCAGACAAAGGTCTTATATTTCTGTCTCATTTCTTCCTGAATTTGGTTCACAAGGTCGCCTGATCTCTGATGTACGTCAGCTCTGAATCGGCCCATAAGTTGAATTTTTTAAGTTTTTATAAAGTAAAATAGGGCTTCAGAGTTTCTGATCCATTTATAGACATTTCAAAAACATTTGAAGTCTTTGCAAGTCTTTCAACTACGATTTACCAGCCATATTACATATCAAAGTTGTGTACATGGTCTCATTTATTAATTAGGACGAGCCAAGTCAACAAGGGCTTTTTCCAACATAACTGATAAAGTCAGGAAACTTCTAAACATCAACAAAAGCTGAGTAGACTCTGCAAGCTGAAAGGAAAAAGGTACCTCTCCAAAGAAGTGATGTCTTCTAAAACTTTTGGTATTTTTTGTGGGCTTTTTTCTGATTTATTGGTTTATGTAACAGAATTAAAACAGCTAACAAAGTTTAACTTTATTTTCCGCTATTTCATATTCTTGTCTGTCTTCATCTTCTTACCTTCCTCACAGTTCTTAGTTAGTTATAGTCGATTCTCTCCAGATATCATACTACAAGCTCAGGAGCTGGGATATTTAATTCCCATTTGCAGTAAAATTTTACTTTTTTTGAGTCTGATGATGCCTTAAGGTATCCATAGCATTCCCAAAATCCACCCTTTGTCACGTTCAGCTCAGTAATTTTTCTCGTTGTTGTTGTTGTTCATCAACACTTTTGTGACCAGTAAACAACAGTAGTCTTCAACATGGTCATAAGGACAGCGGAGTGATTGTGTGCCAGAAGTGACATTCTCTCTGTGTCCCTATCTTT
>JAPZDY010000021.1:24484212-24506717 GCA_029783645.1 Ctenochaetus hawaiiensis | reverse complement strand
CTGACTACTTCGCGGATTTCGCCTATTGCGGGTTATTTTTAGAACGTAACCCCCGTGATAAACGAGGGACCACTGTAGTGTGATATTTTGGCTTTGTTGATTATTTAGCCCTCCTGACAATGTGCCCTAGTGGTCATTTGTGGTATTATAATATAGAAATCCCCCCTTTATCATAAAAGCATTTCCCTTATAGAGCACCAATATGGAGAGACATTTCATAGGACTCCTCCAACCACAAAAAGGTCATTTATTACTCTTTTTATTATAGGTTTTAGTCAGTGGAGGAGTTTCTGTTTTTTAAAACTTCACCAAAGCCCAAAACAGTATTTTTTTTTATTTTATTAGTGTGTTCCTGAGCAGAACTGAGTAGGCAGGTGGGCCTTTGTGCAAGGTGAGAAGTTTCCATTCAAGTAACAGGCCATCGTTTTGGATTTTAGCAGAAAGTTCCTGTAAAACATTCATGCCTCTGCCACATTTTCTGGACATTTAAACAAATCCAAACATGTACCTCTTAGTATGACATTGCTCACTGCTACCAACTATGACCCTCTAGCTCAGAGTTACTGAATATCACATGCAATTTTTATTAGCAATGGAAAGACTCACTGTTGTGCACACTTATTATAATGTGCATGTTGGCTCTAAATGTCTGTAAGAGAGGGCTCTAAACACTGGACATGTTAATCACAGCCTTGAACTCAGACTTATCAGAAATGAATGTCTGAGAGTCTGTATCAGTGGACTTTGGAACTGGGTCATGGGTCAGTGGAACGAGGTGAAACAGAACACATCATGTTCAGTTTTTTATGGTCAATGTTCAGGTTCACAGTCTGTAGCAGACGCACAGGTATGACTGAGCAAACAAACCCGGAAATCAGCAGGCAAACATCACTGGCTGGACCACTGCAGCAGCAAAACAATACAAGCCTTTTAGACAGGTGACTTGGTCAGGTGAAACTCAGTCAGGTGAGGAAAAGACGAGAAAACACTGAGATCAGAAAGGGAGACCCTAAGAGGTGGTGTTTGTCTGAATGTGTGTGAAGCTGAAGACAGAGACAATTTACAAGAACAGGGCTCATGGATTAGTTTGATCAAAATGTGCTGATTTATGATTGAGTTCTTTTTTTTTTATTTGTACGTGTGTGTGCTAAAAAGCTAACAAATGAAGTCTCCCATATTGAGACTGTCTCTAAATGCCTTTTAATGCCATTTCAAATAAAATTTTAAACATTTGTTTGCCTAACTTAGTTTTTTTTAGGACAAGTAGTGCAAAGTGATGTACTTATACTTATGCAACTATGTTTGTTATGACTTGGGTTTTATTTTCTCAGCTCCAGCAAATTGTTGTATTGGTTATGATAACACTGTACTTACCAAAGTAAAACAGTGGTGAAGTGGGAGGAACAGCTGGTTCCAGAACAGTTTTTCTCTGCTCTCCATTCCCATTTTGGAATTTTTTCCTTGATGTGACTAAAATAAGAAACACGGTGATGTATTTTTGAGCTTGTTTTTGTTGAAGTTTATTCCACTCCACACTGCCCGCATGCACTGACTGAGAGGTTAATATAAGGACTCAAAGGGAGGTGTGTTATTAGTGACGAAGGATCTGTACTTTAAATTCAAGAGGAAGGAGATGAAAATTACAAGATGACTATTCTTGCGAAAAATCTAGCCCTCGTGAAACTATGTCTGTTTACATCTTAGAGAGGTGTAATCAAAAATTCATACTGGGGCTTTGACAGTCACTCTGCTGCCTTCAGTCTCGGTTCCTCCTCATCTCTAAGTGAGAGCTGGCTGTCTTTGTCCAGGTGAAGCTCTCATGAACGTTTCATTGGTCAGGTATAAATCAAATGAACCACATGTTTCCTGTCAAGGGTATTTCCTGCACTCCAGTCTGCCCTCAGGCGGGTTCCTGTGAGCCCGGCGGTGCTGTAGTGTATCTGGTTCAGAAAAGGCAACATACTGTAATTTAATTTGAACATGCCTTTCACTTTGCTGCGATGCTGTAAAGAAGTGGTTATAAATACACCATAAAGGCCACGGGAAAGGCCAAGGTGTTTTTACAGATATGTATTTTTCATCGCTTTGGACTCTCTTTTCAGGCTGTAAACATTAAAGCCCAATCAAGCCGTCCATGGCAGGAGCACTTAGAAAGCATGTGTCCACAGAGGAAGTGGACCCGATGCTCCTCAGCTTATACGTCTGTGTGAGATTAATGCGTGGGTCAGCTGATGGAACAAAACGCGTCATGAGTATTCACACACACACACACACATCGTATATAACCTGTAAAAATAGCAGAACGATCCCGAGTGCAGTGTGAAGATGAAGATGAGAGTAAGAGGAGTGTGACGCATGTGCGCTTGTTTTTGTCTCTTTCAAGCCCGTCCATCATAACCTAATGAATAAAGACCTTTTCAAGGCCTAAATTACATGTCTTTGACAGATTGGGAGTCTTTAGAAATGTGTTAATGGTCTAATGTACTTGGATGATCACTTGTGTTTGATAGCAAATTACTCTATCTGAGTGTTTAATGGCTTTGATAATTTGAGTTCTTAGCTCATTGTGTGTTTTTCCTGGGTCTACAAGGCTGAAAATTGTTTAACCTAAGTTATCATAATGGCTTTGGCATTGAACAAAATTGGCTCATTTTATTTGACTATCAAAAAATGTGCCTGAATATTTTCGAAGGCCTGCGGTGTGATGGCAAATCTTTATGAATGACCTATTTAATGTGATTTAATCTGATGTAAATACATGCTCTGTGTAAAGGGAAGGCATGGTTCAATAGGTGCAGCTGTGTAAGGTCACATCTAACAATAGCAGAAAAGTCCGGGTTTGATTGTGGTACTTCGTGAAAGACACAGTCTCTTCTGCACTGGTACATGCAGTTGACTTTGGTGCAGCTGAATTCACAGCAGTTTTACTTATGGACTTTGGCAAATGGCTTCAGACTGAGAATATTAGTGTCTCTTTAATTTATTATTGTGGTCACATTACTGCTTTTCAGACTTGGCTAAGACATTTTGTCCTTTTCAGCTTGATTTGCGCAAGCCAGAGTTTTTCAAACTGTGAGGCTCGGCCTCCCAGGAGGCGTGGCCAGTTGAGGTGGGGGTGTGGAGGGAGGTGTGAGACAGTGACCATGCATGAGGCTGGGGGGGCGGGGGGGCAGGGCAGGTCCATGCCAGTGTCCCAATGACAACAGGAAGTTAGTTATTTCAGTTCTGCCTGATGATTTCACCAGTGATTAACAATGTCAGAAGTTGGAGCCACAGCAGCATCTGTGGCACATCTGCGTCCCTTTAAAACCCAAAGAGCCTTATTGCTGTAATTTGCATCAAACATTGTTCTTCACTGAGTCAGTCAAATCTGAACACACGGGCCTGAAGCATCTTACCTAAAGCTGTCACAGTGAAGGAATTTCCCCTGCAGTGACGTAGGAGGGCTAATTTTCTGCAAATTACTTCATTACAAGTATTTCTTTTACTTCATTTATGATAAATCATGTAACTTTGTGCAGTAATGCTCAGTGCATCAGTGTATCAGAATGTTTGTATTCGGGCCGTTTCGGACCAAATAAGGAGCTGCAGCATCCCAGCAGGTTTGAGCAGCAGGGGTGGAATGTTGCCTGTTTGAAAATGCACATTCATGCCTTTGTACTCTCTCTTCGAAAGGTTATTTAACTCTGCTTGGTCTAATCTGTGATCAGCTGATTGGTCACGGTACCTTGATGTTAGGGTGCATTTCTCCAAAAACTGAGCCTGGTCCAACTCTCTGACCTTCTTTAGATCCACTTTGACATGAATGGGAGAACTTGAGTTACTGTCGCTGTAAACCACAGCTTTATGGTCCGAACAAGCCAACTTTAATCCAAGCTAGTGCTAATGACAGTAACGCAACATTGCCAAGAAATGAACTTCTTGCAGTTTTACCTTTTTTTTTTTTGCAAGTGGCTTCAGCGATACATCAGCAGCATGTCAGTCAAGTAATTTACGTACAGAAGCACACAAACACACCACACACATACACATGAACATGCGCTGCAAAGGACCAGATTGGCTTTCGTATAACAACAAAACTAAGGCTAGCTGATCTAGTTTTTCTATTTACTGCCTTTCAATAATACATTAGTTACCCCGTTAGCTAGGTTAAACAAGCTAACTTACAAAGGAAATGTTAAAACAGCCCACTTATCACTTGTGAGTTGTTGAAGCATTGTTTCAGAACAGTGCTATATTTATTTAAAATGCATTAAAATGTAAAGCCAGATGAGCTTAGCCTGATGACAAAAGATAAAACATAAAGTAGTGGTTGTGGTTGCTTGCTGTCCTCTGCAGTTGGTTCGTCAGTAGCGCAGTGTGACAGCATTGCAGTCATCGTGTCAGCTCTCAGACCTGCGCCTCCACGATTTCTCTTCGTCTCCTTCTTCTCTTGGCACAGAACGAGCTGAAACCCTTTTGTTTTTGTTAGGATTTGTATCTCAGAGACTGTAAACCAAAGATCAATCAAATTTAGTGAGTGTGTTTCAAGTCCCCCACGTCTCTCTCTCTCTCTCTGCATGGTGGTAAAAGACTGTTTGTCTTAGAGATATTCCAGGAGCGAATATGTGTAACGGCATGTGCGACGCATGAAGGGCTGAAAAATATAAATGCATAGTAAATCCACCTGATCCTAATGAAAGTAAATAATAAAATATCCAAACCACATTGAAACGGATCACAACTTAAGTTGCAAACAGGAAATGAGGCATTGTTCTTTACAGCTTAATAAGGTCCCCAGTTAGCTGTTTCTCTCTCAGTCAGCTTTGTATGGGGTGGATGGCACAATAGTTTTGACAGATGTGAACAGCAGAAGTTTGGCCTTCACTGAAGTACTTTTGTGTGTGTGTTTGTGTGTGTGTGTGTATCTGATGTTGGGTTTATAGAAGAGGAAGACAGTTTTTTACTGTCTTGTACTTTTGGTTAAAATGAAGTCCCCAGTTTTGACTGTGAGCTCTGTGAATTATTCTGGAGAAATGGGACATTGTTTCTGTTGCTGTGAAGTTTCCAAACATCACCTGTCAGTGATATTTAAACATAAAATTAAATTACAATGACCTCATTTGTATTTTGGGTGACAGCAGAAGTCTAAACAGTTATCACAAAACTGAAAAGTCAGATGTTACTGAAGAAAATTTGAGAAACTATGTTTTTCAGTTCTTCAGCCACTGACAATTATCTTTGAATTTATGATAATAAATCCTTATTAATCTTTTAATCTATTGATTAGTTCTTCCTTTAATTTAATCGGTTAGATGTTCAGGCCAAATATTTAAAAATTTCAAATGTCTTGTGTTTTCCAACCAAATATTTTTTTATTTGTCTGAAGCAAATCTTCACATGGTGCAAGCAAGAAACAGAGAATATTATATTTTTTTTCTTTTATAATTTTCTTTTATAATTTTTTAGATTATTAAATGATTATAAAAGTTTTTGGAGAAATATTTTGTATTAATCAAATAAGGAACATTCCAGTTGTAATACTTTCACAGACGTATTGTTCACATAGTTGAACTGAAAGTTGGTTAAATAAAGTATTCACTCTGCATCAGGTTATTTGTTTAATGGTGTAGAGTTTTAACACTCACTAACTAAAATCATACTAAACACACACATTTCCACATTTAACTGATAGTAATTAAGAGAAACATTTTCTTTCTGTGTGTTAACTTAAAGTACACACCGCTGTTCAGTGCTCAACACTAAAACTCCTAATTAAAAGTGGAAAGTAAAACAGTATTTGAGGTAAACACAATAAAATTACTCAGTAATTGAGGCTGCATTTTGAATAGAATTAGAGCGTCAGACTGCATGAAAAGACACCAAAATAGAGTTTGTTCATTTACATCATTTCCCAGGAGGAACATGTCCCCAGCACCCGGCTGCTGGTTACTTTTCCTCTGCGTCCAGCTACTCGTTGTGCTTGTGGAAAACAACGCCTCTGAAAATAGGGAGCATATGCTAGAACAAGGAACGCCACTTCAAACAAAACTTGTTCCTTAACATTAGCAGAGCGTAAAGAAACCGAAGTGAAGTTGAGAAAAGACTTAGTTGTCAGTTGCATGTTCTCAAAACATGGTATTATACTTGCAAAAAAAGTGAGAGGGAGGCATGGATAACAATCCCGAACTGGGGCCCACCAGTAATTATGGTGTGGGTACAAAGAGATTTTTGCCATTCTAAAGGGAGAAGGGGAGTGTAGGTGTATTAATTCCTATTCCTTCCTGCTTCCTCGACTTGGAAGTTCAGATTTAGAAAAATAGACCCCCCTCCCTCAAAAGAAAAGAAAAAACAAGAACTGTCACATTGACTGACGCCAATCGTATGTAGCATCTGTGTTCCCACTACTGCTCCCTATAGTATATGCCACACTGTGGCAATGTGGGAAACTGACACTGTCAATTTATCAGAACAAAAGAATTCCTCAGCAAGAGGAATACACATCTTTGGGCCCTGGAGACAAAAAATCATTCCACCCCCACCCTTACCTGTATCTAAACAGAATGTAGGACATTCACAGCACCAGAAATAGAAATTTCAGTCACAATTATCATTTTTGAATGTATCCCCTGCAGTCAAAAGTTAGAATTTCACTTCAGGAGTTAGAGCTGCACTTTAATGCTAACTTTCTTAAAGTAAACAATTGCATGAATGGTGCTGAGATGAATTAAGCACCCAGACAGCGGCTGCAACCCCAATGTCGGACAGTTTAAATGATCCGATGCAGATCCATTCTGCTCTTAATGATTGTCTCTTTGTAAAGCTTAATGTTTCATATTACATTTCCCTGTGTTTTTCTTTTCAGGTGTCTGATCGTATCATCCCCACAACCACACAGTGTGAAAATTTGGGTAAGTGATCGACCTAATTTTTTTCCTCCTATCCAAAACAGTGCAATGCTGTGTGTCCACGGGTCAGAGTCGCCTCTATAAACACTGCTGGAATCTTCTGTTTGTCTTTCTAGTTCCATTTAATTTAATTTACATAGTTTCACCTTTTAACAATATTAATGATATTTTACTAATATAGAACTGTTGCAGTTGTAGTTGTAGTTGAGACGAGTGTAGAGAAATGTCTTCATACTGTATGTTTAGTCAGTTACACACATTTTTACTTTTTTGAGCACCTTGCATAAAATTTTTCCAGAAGTTTTGATTTATTATTATTATTATTATTATTATTATTATTATTATTATACAAAAACCTTTGATCAGTTCTACATCGACTCTTGGACAGAAAGGCAAAAAATGTGTTTGTATTTTAAATGTATGGCAAATAAATAATCATGCAGACTGTGTGAGTCACAGAAAGTCGGCTAAAGGGCAGGAGGTTTTCCTTCTGAAGTACACTGACTGTTTCCATGATGCTCTCTTTAATTATTCAATTAGCTTTTGTTGTGAGAAAAAAAAGTCATGTGTTTTAGATAGAAGAAGATATGAAAAAAAACAGCAGCCCTCTATTCAAATAAAGCTTTGTCCAGTTTGCTCTAAAGTTCTCAGACGAACATAATTCAGACTTCAGCTTCATCAAACGATTTCCCACAGTCGCCATGAGGTCGCCTGCAACATAGGAACTGATTAATCAAAAAATCTAAGGTTTAAAGTCTCGATTGTCCCAGCACCACTGCAGAACGAGATGGGCCCCTTGTCAGTGACAGTAGTTTTTTATTGTTGGGATGTACACTAAATGTACAATAAATACTGTGTCTTATGTGGTTTATCCACAAACAAAGTAAACCATTTAAAGCAGTTAGCCGAGCAATCTTAGTAAATCAGCTCTTAAAAAAAGACAATGCGTGCTGTTGTTCTCAGTCTTGGGTTTGTTTTTTTATTTACAATGTTTGTCAGATCCGAGTGCCTTTGAAGGATGTGCTGCAATAAGCCACTTACTCTCTGCTGCCACCTGCTGAGTGGTGATGTAAATCGGCTGTTTGCCTTTAGGGCGGTGGAAAACGTGGAAAATGTGCCCTCGGTCAGATATGCGTCATCTGTCCCAAACTTTAGGCTGCTTAGAGCTTTCAAATCCACATATATAATGCAAAAGTACATTTTACGCATGAAAATGAAAAGTCAATTTCAAAGTTTTATTTTATGAACTTTTATTCATTAAGATACGCTGTGATTTTTCTTTACATCTCGAGAGGCAGGACATCTCCCTAGTGCCCTCTATTGACTGAAAAATGTTAGCATCACACATTCAGAAATAAAAATTTTGCCTATAAAGTGGAAATCTGAAAATGTTTATATTCAGCTTCCATTTAAAAAGCGTGGCTTCGTGTTGAAAGGCTTTATTTTCTTAATAGAGTTATTGAATAACTGAAAAAAAAAAAGATTTTAACAACCACCTTGTTCTCACTGTCTGGTTTGTCACAACTTGGATAGTGAATATGACAACATGCATGTATCTGGGTTGTGTTTAGGTTGCATGAATTATCAGCAGCACTAAAAATAGGGAAAGCCTATTTAAATTTGTAGGTTTTAACATAGAGAGAAATAAAAAATATTAAAATAAGAAAACTTGTTTGTTAACAATAAAATTATGCTTGTAGAGCTGATTGCTGCATATGAAGTCTGGATTTGGTGCATTAGTTAATCCTACAGTGATTCTTATCTTTATCTCCTGATTAGCTGACTCTTTGTTGGCGTTATTAACTGCTGAGAACTCTTTTAACAGCCACATCGAAATTATTACTTGTCCTGATTACACTAATGGTCCTTGCTGTAATTGATTTAAGATGCATTTCATCAGTGGTGTAGTCAGGCTCGTGTGTTTTGAATCGTAATGGAGAAGTGACGTGGTTTCATTTTTCAGTCTTGTCTCTTAAATGTAAGTTGCTCGATAAATTCCACTCGTTTGTTTGCGTGTGTTTCACTTTGAAGCAGTTTTATTTGTAAAAACTAAGAAAAAAAAGGATATGCAAACAAAAAGTGCAATAGCAAATGTAATTCTTAAAATCTGAAGCCTTTTTTGTTTGGTCTCCAATAAAACTTTGAATGCCTGTTGTCATATTTTATGCCATCATCACCATATAAATAGTTTTTGCAGTATTTGTATGTGTTTGACTGCTGCACATTAGCTGTGCATTGGCCAGCGACAGCACTAAGACTTTGTGTGTCTGTATGTGTTTGTTTTCAGTTCAGCTTCTGACTGAACTTAGCTTAACTCACCTGTATCCGGTTTTCTCAGTTATGTCCCTCCAGTCTTTCCTCTGTCCTCTCTCTGTTTGTTTGTGAAGTGAAATACATTTTCTCTCCAGTAAGCACTCAGCGTGATGAGACATTTAACGTACAGGTCGGCACCTCTGCAGCTCTCTGCTGTAAAAGGTTAAAGTCAAGATAAATCCACTTTTGTAATCCCAAAAGTTTTAAGTCAAAGTCTAAGCTCTCCTTTTGTTTCTGTGTAAACAGCTTCAAATCCGGTGTAACTCCTGGTGTTTGCTCCTACAGAAGCTCTTTTCTGTCCCGGCTGCTCAGCTGCTGTCCGCTGGCGTCCGTCCCTTATACAAAACTCTGCAAAGCCCCACGATATGCACATTGGCCTAGATGTTGATTTAAAATTAGATTTGATCAAACTTTGGTACAGCCCATGCAGATGCAAAAACTCTAACTGCAGAAACTGACATTAGTAGATCGGAGATGTGTGTGTTTAGTGAAGCTTGAAGCATGCACAGCGTTGATAATGGAGTTATTGTGTCCATACTTTTACTGTAGGATTGTGACATGGTGGCGTTGGCATGCATATTAGTCGATCGCAGTTTAAATTCCCTTTCCTCGTCAGCGTCTGTATGTGTCATAGAAGTTAGCTAAAGGGCAGGAGGTTGTCCAGATGATGTACACTAAGTGTTCCCATGATGCATTCTTAAATTATTCCATTAGCCTCGGTTATGAGAAAAACAAGTCATGTGTTTAACATAGAAAATGTGGAAGAAACAGCACCCTCTCTATTCAAATAAGGCTTTGTCCAGTTTGCTCTGTAGTTTTCAGAGAGACAGAAGTCGGATTTCCGCAGCTTCATCAAATGGTTCCTCACAGCCCCACTGACGTTGCCTCCAACATGTAAACTGAGTGTTTCCAGTGTAGGCGTGGATGGGCCCTTTGTGCTGATTTTCAGTCAAAAATGCTTGTCACAGGATGCATGAGGTCAACAAAGGTTTTAGCCTATTTACAACAGAAGAAACAGCTGTAAAATTATAACAAAGACACACTCTCAGAGGGGATGACTTTGGCTCAAAAACGTGAAAAGTATGAATTCAGCTGTGATGTAAAAAAAAACATGACACCGCACTGAAAGGGTGTGAACTTCATAGCAAGCTCTGAGGTGTCTGTGTTTAGCAAAGCATGCAAAGTGGTTGAGAACCAAAATTTGATATATTTTTGAAACAGATGGCGAGGTGCTCATAAGGGAACCTGAGCTCTTCTTCACTGAATATGAAAATGTTGAACAGGTGGTCCAGGAAGCTTCTTTCCCTGCTATGGCTTTCATTAACACTCTTTTATTCTTCTGGTAATAATAAGCTAACTTACTGTGAGATACAAGGGCAGACAAAAGAGCTGCTTCTCTATTTAAAAACTGACAAAAACTGTGGTCTTGTTATTGTATTATTAGACACAACTGCTTCTACCAAGATCACCAAAAAACAATGAGAGACATGCACACTTGCACAGTGTGAGCCTGTTTCTGATGTGTGATGTGACAGGTGTCCAAATTTCTCTGTTTATTAGAGCATGGAGTTAATTTTTTCGGTGGCTATGTGAAACTACCTTGCAGTCATACTGAGATATTTGCAGATTCTGTCTCTCAGGAAGTTTCTCAACACTATCACAGCACCATCACAACCAGAAACTGTTTCAGGGTTTGAGCCGCTCAAAAATGACCTTGTTTGAACGTAAAACTTCCTGTCACAGTGAAAAATCTCCACTTGATTGCTTTTTTTTCATAATAATTGGTAGAATCAGTGACTAACTTGTTCAGTTAGCTTAACTTTAAACAGGAAACTGTTGGCTGTTACGTGTTGCATGCTAGCTACACAGTCTGGTGTGTGTGTGCACTCGGCCAAAGATGCCTTGTTACATGATGAAATGTCTCCTGCATCTTAGAGTCTGAATGCATTTGTTTGCTGTTCAAAAAACCAAATCATTAAAAAATAAAAGTGAAAGTTAATACATAAAATGCTTACAGTAGCATTGGTCTTATGCACTTGTTAAAAGGGGATTCCAGTGTTTGTGAACCAGGGTCCTCTTTTTATTTGTTTTTGTATGCACATGACTGGTAATTACCAAAAGTTTTGTAATTGTTTTAGTAGATCCCCTCAGGGGGAGCTGTGATATTGTTGCAATGGCTGCAATGTAATCCTTAGGGGCAACTGCGACGGTCTTTTCTGCGTCAAATAAAACAGCTTTTTTTTGCCTCCCACAGGCTGTGGTTGTTATTGGAAGTGTGTGACAACATAAACAACGGATCTTTCCAGAGGTTGACCTTTATGTTAATAACTGAAATCCTTTCTGTTTAAGTGGAAACACGAGCCTTGCAGAAGTTCCCCAAGTCTTGTGGGATTTCCATAAAAACAAAGTTAACTGTTTTTAACAAAGAGTCATTTACTACCTCCATCTTAAGAGATCAGTCATCCATGAGGTCAAATGGGCATCACAAGGGAAGGGTCCCTTTTCACAGCATAGTGAAGGAGTGGGATGCTGCGTTCAAACATGTGAGAGTAAAATGACAGAAGCCAATGTTTTTTGTTTTCTTAGATAGTGCGATGTTAATTACCCGAAACAGAAATACCACAGAAGCTATTTACCTCAAACTTTCAGTATAATAACTGTGCATGTGACCAAAGCTGTATGACTCATCTCCATCTATTGGAGGCCACAAACTTATCAACCACACCCTAAGAAACCGATCACCTCAAGCAGTTTTCATTGACTTATTTTTAATGAAAATGAAAACGATATTGGTTTATGTTCAATTAGAAGTCTGTACGATGATAAAATAATATCACAAATAGTTCTTTCTGACTGTTTTATGTCATTTTAACACAGCTGATAGAACAGACTTGCTTACACCATGTTACACTTCTTTATATTAACCTTAACAGCATCTTATACACCGTAATCAGTAACTTTAAATGCATGATACTCTGCATTTTCATCAATATTAAGATTAATCCTATATCGGGGAATTATTTTAAATTGGAAGGTGGAATCATCTTTTAACATTTACATTGATGTGTTCTTCAAAAGAGCCCGTGGCTATGTTTTATTTTTTTTCCCCTCTTGAATTTGAAGAAAATTGCCATGGAAACTATTGGCTTGTACTTTCAGACTGAATATGTGTCAGGGTCGGTTGATGGTAAAATTGCTTGGTTTTCTTTTTACTCACTCAAAAAAGCTGACTGATCTTGTTTGCTTATTTTACATTCTTAGTTCAGTCATGCAGTCATTTTTGAAGATTGTAAGAGAGTGCAGATGGTCAGGAACAGAAGAAGGAGTGAATAAAAATCTGATGCTAACGTCTCAATATAGATTTATAGAAGAGGCCCAGATTTCTCCTCACAACAAATCACTTACAGGAACAGAGTCACCGGGCTTTTTAGTACAGACAGGAAGGTGAGTCATTTCACAGAAAGAGCAATAATTGTATTGATTCAGCTTAACCTTTCTGTCATCCTTTTGAAAACTGAATTAAAAAACGCCACAAAGTGCTGGACATTTGTTCTTCCAGTTACAGAAACCAGAGAGACATCTGATATAAACATTAAGCAAAGAGACATGTTAGCAGTGACGGCTCAACCCGACTAAATGCTTTTTACCCACAAACCTCACCGACCCACAACACCACAGCTTTTATATGCACATACAGTAACTTACACAGTATATTCACCCTCTGATTTATGAGCAGCATGCACAACACATGCACACAGGCACATTTTATTTGGAATAACTGTAAAAAATCTGAGATTTAATTTGAAATTTAAGTGCAGCATGATTTAAACAGATGCTTAATAGATCTGCAATGATCAGTTAATTACTCTATTAATCAATCAAAAGAAAAGTAGTTTGCTTCTGTTTTGATAATTTATTAAAAGTTTCAGTTATATTTTAAGAACAGTTGTTAATAATTACCTGGTTCCACCTTCTCAAATGTAAAATTTGCTGCCTTTCTTTGTCAATTTATGATAAATAGATTAAGTGAGTGAATAAATCAAATAAGCAGATAAATAAAATAAAAAGTCTTTTATTGTTTAAAACTGTTAGTTGGACAAAAAAAAGCAATTTAAAGATATCACTTTAGACTTTGGAAAACTGTGATAAGCATTTTTTTTAAATGATTTTTTGACACATTACAGACTAAATGATTAAATTTTTACTTGTGAAAAGCTTAAATGCTAATGAAAATAAATAATTAGTTAAAACAGAATAACCTCCCAAACACTCACAGAGGTTTGGTTTCATGTCTCAGTCACAGTGTCACAGTAGCACAGAGGTGGACTGATGGAGGCCGGCGAACACGCCTGGGCCGCGGCGATGGTACAAACTCTACTTGTCAGGGTTGGTTCTCGCTTTCTCAGGCTGTTTGTTTGGATTCCTGGCTCACAGTTTGTCTGTTTGGGCCAGGTTCTTGAAGCATACATAAAAACGTCAGATGACTTGCGAGGCTGGCTGCCAGCTGAATTTCAAGAACAGTTTAGCTTCACTGTAGAATCTGAAATGTTTGTTGGGCTCGACTGGAGCTACAGCCAAACGCTTTTCCTTGAATCATTTCAGAATATGAGGGCTTTATGCAAATGGCCAAATCCTTCAGTGTCTGCAGGACTCTCAGGGAAATTATATTATGGCCTCTTTTTTTTTTAAGGAAATCTTATAGTCCTCTCTCTCATTCTACAGCCATGCATTTCATTCTAGCTAATACCAGCCTGCTGTATGTACGGTAAACATCTTTGAGATAAATGTAAGTCCTTTGATTCATGTCGTGTCTCACATTTCCTTCAGAGCTTTTTCCAACCTGATAATCTCGGCATTATTTATGCATTTAATGTTAAAACTGGCTCTCAGGATGGAAAGACAAAACCATTCAGCATCTTTTTTTAAAATCTGAGTTCATTCGGTTTTTTGCCTACATTGCACAATGACTTTGAAAAAAATTGTCTCTGCTTTGCTCATATGGAGTCAGTGAAATACAGAGAACATCTTGTTCTTGTTTCAGGTTCATATTAAAATTTACAGGTGCAAGTGTTTGACAGAACTTTTTTTTCATGCTGACTAAAACAAATATCTTTGCCTAAAAGCGGGTGTTTTCTTCCATGAGCTGCACACTGTGTCGTAACTATGAAACTGTGTTGTGTTTGCTCACAAAATCCTTAAATAGAAGATATGTGATTTATGATGTGTAGGACAATTCACAAACAGGCCGCCACTGACTGAAGCACCATATGGCCAATTCCACCAAACTGTTCCTAAAGAGGTGAAATATTTACATCACGTTTGATGCCAAGAACTTGGATGAAGCAGCAATATTGACACATGTATATATTTATCACTTTTTATGGTTAAATCATCCCCACATCATCCCTATTTTCAGCCTGTGCTCTGTCTGTCAGCCTCTATGAGGTGGATTATTGTCAAAACACATGATTTCAAGCAACCTCGCTGTAAAAAATATCTGCCCACTTTTCATAACATAAGCTGAATTAAATTAAAATTGATGAATGTACCAAAAAACAAAGGTGTGAATTCTCAGATAGAATCTGTATTTACAATGGAGGCAGTGTCGTTATATACTGCATTTATTACATATTTTTGTGATACAAGTTGGAACTACTGCAGTTTTTTAATTAATGACCCGAAACAGATAAACCACAGATGTATGAACTGGAAATCTTCTGCATAATCAGTCAGTTGAGTCAGTCAGTTGATCTACAGAGTTGAACTGTATGTGGACGTAACAAGAGCTGAGTAACCGATCCAAGTCATCAATCACACCTCGTAAAACCAGTGCAGTGTGATTCTTATGGTGTGTTTAGCTACAGATTGATAGTTGTTCAGTGGTAATTTTCTCACCTCAGTTCATTTTCTACACAAGTAAATTATTTGGTTATCTTCATGTCTGGCGCAGGGACACTTGCAGTAGCAGAGTGCATATTTCGAATGCAGACACAGTGAGCATGAATCTGTTTCATTGAATCAATAATGCTCTTTTGCCTGGGAGGGCCCGCAAGCCTTAACAATGCAATGGAAAATAATGGTGTATTGAACTGGCATATGATAGAGCAATTGTACTCTTTGTTTGCAGCTCTGCAGATACGTTTGATGCTTGCTATCAAGCAACATGTTTACACACTGAGGATGGAGGACTGTTCTTAAACAATTACCGCAGCTTTCCGTGAGAAACTGGAACACAAGTTGATATTCGGCTGAGCTGCGATCACTTTCTGCAAGGAAAGTGAGGAGCAGAAAACACGTAAATAAGACCTGCTTAAGATGGAAAGATTAAGACAACCCCGGAGTGATTAAGAGGGCTGACATAGATACTCTGGCTGGATTTTCAGATGGACCAGTGAGCAGTTTGGATTTGGTTTTAAGCAGCAGGGACACATAAACAGCAACAGCCTTCAGTCAATTAAGGATAAAGCCTTCCAAAAACAACTAGTTTAACTTTGCCTTTCAATTAATCTTCTTTGGGTGTCACTGAGGGTCATGGCACTGCGGAGTGAGCAGTGAAGAAGTGAGAGATTAAATAAGAGTCCAAAACAACATGAGGCTGGATGACTGAGGCCCAAAGCGTTTAACCCAGCCCCGCTGATGCTGCACAGATGCTTCTGGTTCAAACAGGATTTTTCAGCACTTTGTTTTTCTTCAGAAGCTTGACAAAGATCTGATTTATTTTAAGAAGCGATCCGTGGATGAATCATGAAAGTCAAAATGTGTCCAATTTTAAGATTTACACATTTGCCAAAAGGTTTCTGCTCTATCAAGGCCTTTCAAGAATGTTTAAACATTACAAAAACACATCTGTGCTGTAATATGTTTGTCAGAAATCCCTGAGCTGAAGTCCTCATCCGCCGCAGAGGAAAACCTCTTTGTGATGAACTCTGGTGTGAATCTAAATAATCAAATCAGAGTGTTTATTGTGAAAATGAAGCAAATCATATTGACTTAATGAGTTTCAGCAACGAGGAAGTTTCTGGTTCAGTTTTAGTCTTTAAACTTCAGGCAGCTGGAGCGCGTTGCCTCGTGTAGGTGGACATCTGCAGCTTGCCTTTACTGCAGTTAAGCTAATATCTGACCAGTCTCCCAACATAACACACAGCACAATGGATCGGCTCGTCATATTACTTTTGTGATATTCACGGTGACTAATCAGACTGTGTTTGTGTCTTTCTGTGTCATTTATACAGTGTGTGGTAAACATAGCAGAAGTGGTGTTAAGTGTGGCCATGCTGGCACAATATTTACGGTTTTCATCCAAAACACAGTGCACAGATGAGACCAGACTGTTATTCTGCACAGTTTAGTTTATGGTTACATGAGTAATATCTCACTGGTGCAGGTTTAAGGCAACACAATATGTTGATCTTTACCGACGAAGGGTTTGCTCTCACTCCTGATGAAGATCCATGGGGACCGAAATGTCATGAAAGGTCAATAAATTGTGGAGCTAAACAAGAACAGTGAGCACGATTTTCTTTTCCGAAGACTTGGAGTGTTGCAGCAACAGCAGGCAAAGTTCAGGGACAAAACGTGAAATGGTACAAACAGTGTGATGGGGTTGCATGGGGTGAATATTGTGACATAAATTAGAGAATTATCCATTGTTTTATATGGCCTTGAAATCCTGATCATCAACTTGTAATCAGTCTCAAGCTCTTTGTGGCCGATTGTAGTTTTTTTTTTTTTAAATAAATGTCTCCCACAGTGGCTGAGAACCTTTTTAGTGAGCTTAGCCAGTGGTATTGTGTGTGTGTGTGTGTGTTAAAGAGAGTATGAGGAAACCCTGGCTCAGTATGACATGATGAAGCAATGGACCTAAAGCTCCTCATTGTTATGTATCTGTGGTCCTGCAGTCCAGCGCTGCAGAATATAGAGCGGGTGGAGGAAACGGCGCTGTTGCTGCCAACCCGCGGGGCCTTTTTCTGCTCCTGAGAAAAGACTTTACAATTGAGGAAGTACCTGTAAGTCAAAAAAAAGGGGGTAAAGCACCCTGGCTCTTTGTCAGCCTCTTTCATCGGGCCGAGCGCAAATGATTCGGATACAATTGCACTGCGAAATCTCTGTCTGCTGCAATTGCTTAAATGGCAGCTCAAGTATTTAAAAAAGCTCGGATGAAATTGTCGTGAGCTTACACTCATTCATGTCTTTATATCCTTCGCTGTGCTGTGAGGATTCTTGAGCAAAGTCATCTGTATGCAGTAAACAAAGTGTTATTGATGAGTTGATTCTATGTGGCTTTGCCAGTGAGCGAGCCGGGGAAGGGATTATGTCCCCAAGCCAAAACCCAATAGAAGTTTGAATAAGGGGATAGATGTGCGGTGCTCATTGTAGCAGTGGAGGATAAGCTGTGTTCAACATTAAAATAACAGCTCAATACCTGTGATATGAAAAGGGTTGGAAATCTCAGACTCGCTTAAGTGAGAAATATCTCTGAATGATAAATCGACAAAAGTTTTTTAACAGGACTTAAAACAATAAGGCTTCACTTGATGTCTGTGGTGATCTTTCCATTACGGACTCTGAAAAAGGGTCCGTAATGGATGGAGCTTCGATCAGGTTTAATTTTCTGAAGGATTTAAGCATCTCCGCCGAGTGAGACTGGAAAGGTGTAACTACAGCAGCATATGGCAGTGACTGTGAGAAATCCAGAAATCCTCTAATCCACCGTTCTTACAGTATGGGGATTATACCTTCTGTGACTTTTTTTTTTCTGTTTTTCACATCTTGCTTTCCATTCGTTTGTGTGCACAGTTCTGTTTCAATCACTGCTGTTGTTCAGCAACAAGGGGTGTTACTTTGTGATTAATGTTGCATCTGGTCAGCAGCCGTTTTTGTAGAGATCTTGTTTACAACTGCTGTAGGATGTTCTTTTCACTTAGTTTAATGCTGTTTTGCAGCAAATAGACATCAAACCTCTCCTCAGATACCCTGCATGGAGCGTATATATGACAGAAACATTTTTCTGTCTCTGTTCTACTGTTGGTTGACTGCGAGGAATAACAGCTAACAAATGTACAGTCATTTCAGAGTATATTAAAGGGACAGTTCAGATTTTTTAAAGTGAACTTGAACAATTTTCTCAGAACAAACATCTGGACAAACATGATTTAAGATGCTGTATAGACGTGGAGATTCATCGAGAGGGATGAAGATGTATTTATAATTGTTTTTATTTATCTCTGATCCCTTTGATTTTGAATCGAATCACGAGGAGCTTACAGATTCCCATCCGTATTAAAAATGTATTTAAGCCTCCCTAAAAAGTATATCAAATCAGTTAAGTGTACACTATTTTTTTTGATATATTTACTGCTTTCACAGAGCCCATTTGGTCGGGAAACTGAAGCCAACATATCCGTCTTTGCTCTTTTCAAACTCTCCAGACTCCTTTGACAAAAACATTAATTTGACCTCATAAAAAACAGGAGTTTCTGGTGCATCGCTGCCTCACTGTTACTCATGGAGCCCAACTTAAAAAAACACAAAACTATTCTTTTAAAGCCTCTGAAAACACAAAATGTGCAACTATGAAAGTTAAAGCTGTGTAAAAATATTGTTAACTATTATTTATTAAGACTTGAGAAGTCAAAAACTCAAGAATATGTGAGTTTAGTTAAATTTTACATATTGTGCGGGCACAATAAAGAAACAAACCCACACAATGACAAGGGGTTTTGACTGAAATATCTCAAATCCTGATTGATGCACAGAAATGTGTCACATCAGCTTTTTCCCACGTAAGCCCAGGGGAAACGTTTAGTTTTGTGGTGAAAGTATTTGTCATTGTGATGATGTGTTCATATTTCATTGGTTTTTTGAATGTATCGAGGTATTGATATGAATGTAGAAACAAAGACTGGAGTTCACACATCTGTGAGGTAGAGGTGAAACAAAGACAGAAGTGAAAAAAAAGGAAGTGGAGTAAAACTTGTATTCAAGCTTCACTGACTGTCAGTTTATTTAAAAAAAAAAAAAAGATTTCTTTCACAATTTCATAGGGGTCTCCCACAAGTATTCTTTGGGAGGTTTGTGTTAATTCAGTCTGACTTCTTAAGATCTCACAGTGTTTGGGATGTCAGAGAGATTATACATCGACATCAAAGTTGAAACTTCAGAGCTTTATTGTGTTTCAGTGATGGTGCAACTTTGCTAAAGAAAAGCGGGAGGAGAAGAAATACAAGGCACTACCTACTGCTTTGTATCACCGCTTTATTGGTTTGTTTCTTGGGAAGAAATTAAACGTGTGAGCAAATGGTGTGATTTAAGAATTGTGAGAACAAAACTTTAATGCGTGTGAGCCATAGATCTGGAACTGATAGAGCTGGCGTTGTGAGTGATCTCACCGTGGAGGCAGATCATGGAGATGTTTTAATCATTTGTGATCTAATATCTTCATGCACCACGCTGCGTCAAATTCATTGACAATCGTTAACTTTAAATATTTTTTTTTATTATATCATCCATTGCATCATGAACACAGAACTTAGAATGGTTTTAGATTTAATGCTTTTATCACAAATTAAAGAGAAATAGGGAACAAATGGGAGTCTTATTGTAATATTATTGTTGGGTTGTTGACGTGAAGTCATTGTTTCACTGTTATTTTTTAATGAGGAACTGGGAAAACACAAAGACAAACAGTTCATCAACTTCTTTTAACTGTCTGATCAGGGAAAATCCCTGCGTCCAAGTGCTAATGCGAGAATGTGTTACTACGGTTACCAAATAATCTTGTATAAATACAATTATGGCCACTTTCTGAGGTAGCCTTGAAGAATCTATTGCCATTTAATACAACTTTTCTTCCATAAAATCTGCTTTTATGATGCCTATAATTTCAGAGTCCAGCTGAATATTTTTCCCCACTGGCTCACTTGGCCAGCAGATCAGAATTTTACTGGCCGCTCATATATTTTCACCAGCATGGCAGCCAAAAAAAAACTTAAAAAACTTTTTTCTCTCTTTAAAATTTAATAATTTAAAGGAATATACACTACACTCCTTCTACACCCATAAGTGCACGTAACATGTGCTAAGTGAATATTTGCATTAACACCAATAGGAAACTGTAGAAAATGATGAAATGTAACACTGAACTTTGGCTCTGCTGCCTGGTAATTAGTCCTCACGATATTATACAATAGCTTTTTTCATGTGTTGAAATAGCTGCATCAGACTCATTTAAATTGGATTCTCAAGGTTTCCTTTTATGCATTTTCAAATATTAAGGCTCTGTCCTCTTCATAGCTTGGCTGAATACTTGATGGTTATTATTTACTGATAAACATGCATCCATATTGTGTGGCCAGCTAATTGATATTTTAAATTCATATTTATTCAATAGTCAATGTCAGTCCATTGTTTTCCATCATGCATCAGTTCAGAGTTGTAATGAAAACCTTGTCTGAGAGACCAGATGGTCATTTTCTTGTTTTAAAATCATTTGTGCCTACAAGGACTGGGTTTCCACAGAGGTTTTGCTGGAAAGTGCAAGTATATCGTGTCTATTTTTTATTAGCTGCAAGTTTTAAACCCTATTGCATATTTAAGTTTATCAAATGTTGTAAACTGTTGTGTTTAACTGTCACTTTTCTCATGCACAAAGTCACAGAACGCAGCTCTGAAGTGACTGTCAAACACGACACAAACAGACTGCATATCGTAGTTAGGGAGACACAGAGAAACTGCAGACAGATGCAGTTTAAGCTCATCAACTTAATGTGACTGTTATTTCCTGACATCAAACATGGAGAACAGAGAACACAAGTTTACTTAATTTGCTGTTTCCTCAATTCACTCCCATCGTGTTTTTTTTTCTCTTTTTGTGACCAGAATCATTGTTTCGCTTCATTCTCTCGTCAGTGTCGTAAACAGTGACACCTGCTTTGCCTCGAGGGGGGGCGGGACCTTTGGGTTCCTAACAGCTTCATCACATTATGATTTTTTTTTGTCCTTTTCATGTGTGAGGGAAGCAGGATATTAGAAGCACAGCTGAATGCAGTCAAGTACGACACAAACACTTAGTACTTAATGCTAAAACATGCAACTGAATTAAAAAAGAAAATATTAACAGACGCCATAAAAGTCTTTTTATTACCCTGAGTGTTGATTCACTGCCTGTGAACAGCATTAGAAGATCTATTTATTATTAATTCATTATCAACAGATGGATTTAACCACAATTTGTCCTTTTATTACAGATTGAAATCAGATTTCATGCTTTAAAAAAAGAAAAAGAACTAGAGTTTTTTGCCTTGAAGCAGGTCAGGAGTCAGTTTTTCAGTTTTCCCTTGTCTGGTTGTTCAGTCTACAACAGAGTTGGACTGTCAGCTTTTACATTAGATTTAATGAAAAGAATCAGGCTGGAAAACGAGCCAGAGTTTGTTTGAATTGAACCAAAGAATTTGGGTGTGAAACCACACTTACGATTCATTGGTATTCTGTTAATCCCTAAATGGGAGCTGACACAACTCTGTCTGCTCTTGGCAATATAACAAAGACAGAACTGACTGGAGAAAAAAAATGAAGCACTGTATCACTTGATGCTTGATCCAAATAAAACAAGAATATAAGATAAGAGTTCTGCTAATTGCCATCTCTTGCATAAAATACTAATGATGCAATAAGAAATTATTGATGCAAGTTGAAAATAGAAATAATATTTATCAGTTTCTTTGTTTTTATCAAATAAGTTTCTTTTTAGGGGTTAAAGGGGCATCGTATCAGGCATCATATAACAGCAGTGTAATAAAGATTTGACTAGGTGCATTAAACAAACAGCAAGTTAACCACATCAATCCCAATCACCATTGTCTTTTTTTTAATAAAAACATGTATTCAAACCTGATTAAAAACTTCTGCAGCATGATAAAGACACACACAGCTCAATGTCTTCATGACTGACATTTTAAGTAAGTTTAAATAGAGTCTGTGTGTTTGTTTTATAGAGAAACCCCAGTCTGCTTACAGTAATTATCACCTAGACCGACATTGTAGACTGTCCTTGAAACGCCCAGCTTTATTGTATGTCTGCTACAATCCAAGACTTCTCACTTTTTTTACCGTTTTGCCTCATTATACATCTGCAGAGCGACTGCCTCCACCGCACTGAGCAAACATTTAAAGTAGAGGGAGCAGCTCCTCCAGCTGAGAGTCACTCCTTAACATCAAGTGATCGTTTCAGAAATGAAAGGCAGCAATTAACACATTAAGGTTCAAGATGGCACCATGCTCCTTTTTTTTTTTTTTTTTTTTACCTCC
>JAPZDY010000021.1:24453722-24464852 GCA_029783645.1 Ctenochaetus hawaiiensis | reverse complement strand
TTTAATGAATTATACAAAACAAAGAAAAAAAATGCAACTTTTTAGCAATTTTAACTGTCTCCCGCAATTTCATCGCCACAAATACGCTTACAACTTACATCGCAATTTTTTAGAAAAGCTGCCGCTTTTAGGCCGCAACAATCTTGAAAAACGCCCGTGAAATCCTGGAGGGAATGGCTAGTTAGCCGAGCTTACTGTGAAATAAAATGTGAAATAAAAACTTAACATGGTCCAGTCGGTAGCTGCAGGGACGTCTCTTAACAATGCCGGTCCTTTCAGACGCTAAAAGCTTCCACAAATATGTCCAAAAATGACTTCATCCTCTTGAAAAATGGGAATATATTCATCATAGCGACACTGCATCGTCCTTTATGTTTACACCACAAAAAGTGAGACAACTCAAATTTTTTTATCTTTTATTTTAGAAAGAATTTTGGCCAACATGTTTTACTGAGCAGGTTATTCCACAGCTGAAACACTTGTCTGTCCTCCCTGTTAAACAAACCGTGTAACCGTGATACAGATTCAGACTTTCACTGCTAATATCAACAAATCTGAGCTGAGCTAATGTGGGCTGATGCACCTGCCGAGCTGATTAATCGATCTGGCTCTAATAAACTAAATACATTACATACTTTATATTTAATAACCTTTTATCAGTTAACAGCGCTTGTGTATGAGCTCTTGGATAACATCTCAGTTGCCGCAGTTAACAAGCCTAATGAATGAATGAAAGTGTTCTCCGTCAAAAGGATGGAGACTCCTAATTAATTACATTAAGAGCACATTAAATGGTAATCATGTTTAAATGTCACCATTTACACTGTGAAACTGTGCTTGGTAATACCCTCGCAGTAGTATTCCATGTTACAAGGTCAGAAAGCCACATGATTAAAGGTGATAAGTTCAGACTTGATGCTCAAACTGTTGGGTCACATTCGGGATAACTGGCTCTACTTACTTTTACTGTATGTTTTCGGCGTGTTAGAGGAAAAGGTTTCATGATGTGAAACTCGCCGATTGACACAGCAGTGACATTTGAAGGGCTCCATTTACTCTCTCTCCTGTTTTGTTTATAAGAAATGACAGCAACATTTTCCTCTCCTCCTTTGATGAATCACTCTTTCATTCATCAGCAAACTTTTTTTCTAACATCACCATTTTTGAGGCACTAATTATTCAGCCCATTTGATGTTTCAACTTTCAAGATAAAAAAGGCCAATCGTGGCTTCAAACCATTCACCTTTTCTCAGTATTTGTTTCTTTTGCTTTCATACAAAAAAACATAATCCGTCTATTGTTCCCTATCTGAATTTCTCCTCCCGTGGGAATTCTCTTTAGTGTAGCAGAAGCCAATTTCGGTCTGCTCGTTTACACTTAAAACAAGTATATCTCCAAAGACCTCAAATCCCTCCCTTGCATCTCTAAACCAAATGAAGTCATAAATCACTCCTCTATACATATCATGCTAATTAAGCGCAGGGCTCAGCTGCTCTTCTGCAGCGCAAGAAGGAATAAAATGGCTCCATAATTATGTCAAAACAATGTGCTCTCAACCTCTGCCACAGCACATTTGGAGCAGGAATGTGAAGATAAAGCACGTGAGCTGACACCCAGGACTTAAAACACTTTGTCCATTTTTGTCTGCAAGGGATTATGGACTTTGCTGCTGAATAAAGTAAAGCCACGTCTCTGGTCTCTGATTTCTCTTCTTCTTCTTCTTCTTCTTCAGATTAGTTCAGGTTTGTGAAAATGATAATGAATGAACAATTTAGATTTTAGGGGTCAGGTACTGTGGCAGTTGTTTTACTAAAACATGCCAACGCTTCGGTGCAAGTCGAGGTGTCATGTGACACACGTCGCGCTTTATTCTGCCTCGCTGCAGCATCTGTGAGGCTGTAAACTCGAGTTCAGATCACAGGAGATAATAAATGTCCTGTGTGCTCAAAAACACAGACAAGCACGGTGATAAGACTGAACTCTGCTTGTTTGAGGTTTCTTCAGTTTTATCTCCTCTGCTCTCTGTATGCAAACAGTTTCCTTCGCTGCAGTGCTGGATGCATCATGTGGAAGGCACTTGTGCAGGGCTTTTGTCCTGAGTCTTTACACACCAGATGGCTGATGCTTACATACGTGACACTCTGATAATATTGTACATATGTAAATCTGTAAACATATGCTCAACCTTCAGCCCCCGCAGAATACACTAATCCCTATCACAGAGCAGAAGTACCTCAAAAACACGCAGCTGCAACTTGCAAAGTTTTTTTTTAACCACAAAAAAAAAGTCTCCTCTGTTGCATCTTCTAAACAAACTACAGTTTTTAAAGCATATAAACATGCACATGCAATATAACACCACCGCAGCTCCTTGTCATTAGTCATATACAGCACTTGAAGTGTTTATAAATGCACCACTTACTTGAAAAACAAAGTTTAATATTAGTCCCAGTGTCACAGTTGGATCCATCGCCACCCTTTTATCTTCCCACTAACAATACTCGGGTTCCCGATAACCAATTATACCTCTTATGGCCTCTCAAATAACTTTAATCACTGATTAGGATTCCTTGTTCACAAAGAAGCTACTTAAAAGTAATTGCTCAATAAAGAGAGGGGAAGTTGTCGTATTAAGTAGGTCTTCCTGCTGCTTCTCTCATTAGCGCTCACTTGGAGCTTTCAACTCCCAATTGTCACAAATGGAGCCAGCTTCATTCACAGCACAGAAGCCGCTCTCACTCTGCCTCGATCACACTGCTTAAAAGCCTGACAGCATAAGCACCGTGCAGACCTGCAGAACAGAAAGTGCTTAACAGATCAAAACCCCGTGTTGATTTTGGGTTTATTATAAATAGCAGGAATATTGGCTGCACGGTGACACAGATGAGATCGAGTTTCCGTCGAGCGGAGCAGAGAGGTCTGACCGCCGGAGTCGCTTGGTCATATTTTTCCATAGACACAGTCGGCCGTGTTGATGAGTCCTAAAGTTTTTTTTTCTTATCAAGACTTGTGTTGGTGTTCAGAAGTTAAACCAATGAGGTTCATCATTTTTTGTGTTTTATAAAGTCCTTAGTTTTCATTTAAAATGAGGGGAAAGATGGTTCTATTTTAAAGGAGGTTTTAAGAAAAGAGAAGTGGTAAATGCAGATCATGTCTTATAAAAAGTGTGTTTTTCACTATGTAGATTTCTTTCCCCTGATTTTTACTGATTTTGTAATATTTAAAATAACCACTGTGTTTTGGAAAGTTCTTTTTTTTTTGCTTCAAAATGGAACCAAATTTTAAATATTTAAAGTTGAGTTCCGTCTTGCTGGTCTTTCTGTCTTTCTCCCACACTTTTTTTTTTAGACTGATCTATAAGTCGACTTCTAACTGGAACTTTATTCAAATTTTAATAACGTTTAGTTCCTAAAAACATTCTTAAATAGTTCTTGTGGTCAGACTTGGCTTCTTGAAACCAAACCTCCAGTGTTTTACTTATTTATACCAGGACGTTACGCAACCAGTGTACAATTATATACATTTATTCATTCATGTGAAACATTCATGTTTCACGTGTCAGTTTTTTTGCATAAAGACACTTTATTAAATATTGTATATTACATTTGCAATATGTTGAGTATGTATGACATATTTTTGTTTGCAAACCCAGAAGTTAGCATTGCCCTCGTTTCCTCGACAAAAGGCCAGTGGGACTTTTCAATTTCGTTTTGAATTATTATGGAAAATAAGATCTGTGGTGATCTGATGAACAACAATGACTGCCAACAATGGAATTTACACGTTTTGTTTAAAAAGATTCTCCTAATTAAAAAACACCAATATTGTGATTTTATAAAAATATATGTAATCGCCAGAAGCACAAAGCTAACGTCAGGCTGTAATCAAACTACACTGCAGTCACATGACTTCAGCATCACCAAGTTTCCTGTGACACTGTGCTATGAAAACATTATAACTTAGTAACCACTTGTTAACAACGATCTTTTAAAAGACCCGTTCAAGCTTCCAAAGTCAGAAATGGAGTATTTATTGACACATATTCTAGAACAAAATGTGAAAGTCTCTTAAGCTTTTGTTCACCACTGATCCTATTTCCGGCATCTAACCAGAAGCCTCATTCAAAAACCTGCTGACTTCAGAGTGAGGGAACGGGAAGTACAACAACGCAAACTTATTTCTGGGTTTTAGGACCTGCAACACTTTATTCCGAACATGGCAGAAGACTGTTAGACAGCAAAATAAACGAGAAAGCGTGTGAATGATGACAAAAGCATTAAGCTCACAATTAAATGTACCTTGTGGAGCGATGTCGTAGGTGGTTGCACATGTAAGAGCACACAGGTGACATAAATCATGTTCTTGCAGCTCGTTTTATGCTTCTTGTGCTCCACAACATGCACGACCAAGTGTGTCAACGTAGTTGTTCTTAGGCCATGAACTTATCAGTCATCTTGCATAATTAACTGATCAACAATTAAGTGTTGCAGTGCATCTAAAGGCAGTGAAGAAGACTGCAGACAAGCAGAAATGAGTGTTGGTCAGTGTTAAAGTCTTCCATCATTTCCATCTTTGGATTGAAACATCTCGTCCTGTGTGTTTGAAAAGATGGTGATTGTTCCTCACATTTGCATATTAGCACATTTCACTTAAAATAACTGGCATGAGGACGGATACTAAAAAAATAAGGCCGTTAGGGAGGGGAAATAACCAGAAAGATCCTTTCAGCAAACTGCTTAATGACCTCTGTTCCAGCTCCGAGTCTTCCCTCGGTTCCACACACAGATCTGCAAGACCTTTTCAATAAAACATGCGGCCCTGAAACATTTACAACTCTTGTGTTTCCTGAAATGATAAATCCAAAACATCTTTGATGTTCGAGAGAAACGTACATGAAACTTAATGTTTTAATTCTCTGTAAGCCACAAGTTACAAGTGACTTATACTCTGGCAAAAAGGATCTTTGCCGGAGCGAGAGGAGGGGAGGGAGGAGCGTGGCCGAGCCTTGTTGTCGAGCAGCAGATTTTATTTTCTCTCCCAGAGGTTTAGATGAGCTGTTACACTCTGGAGTTTTAGTGGAGGTCACAAGGTTATTATATAAACAATTCACATGGAGGCCCTCAAACACCCAGAGGGAATGTTTAATGCAATGCTCACAATTTCTGAAATGTTGTAATGCTCAAGACGCAGACATGTGTCCAATTTTAACCAGGCTGCATTATCTCTCTGTCTTCTTTTTTTTTTCCCCTTTCGGCTGTTTTGTCGAGGCAGCTGAAAAACCACGCTTAATTAATTTGGTCAGCTTCCTTGGATAAACTACATTGATGACATCAATTAGATTCTAATGAAAACAGATAAAAGCCATGGAAAGCAAATGGAATTTCTGAACAGGACTCATCAAAGTCTTAGCATTGGAACAAATTCCCATTACGTCTCGTAAAAGCCTTTAATTTGCAAAGCTCATGTCTGGTTTGGTACTTAGAAGTACATGGTCAAATGATTCAGTCTTAAGTCCTGTGCCAAGAGAAGCCAAATCAGAATTTAATTTGGCACATAACTCCTTATCCTGTCTGAAACATGTGGCTGGATGCAATCCTTGGATTAGCGTGGACTTTAGAACTAAAAATTTGGCTTGTTTCTCCTCCTCTGGCAGAACAAACACCTAGTCTAACCCATTTGTAGCAACGCATTTACATTTTCCAATCTCAGGGAGGGAAAAAAAAACACATGCTTACTCCAGATTAGTGCCTCTTAGTTAACCAAATTGCTGCAATTATATGTGTCAGTCCGTTGACGTGGGATGACAAGGCTCCTTTCCTTTGTCTCTCTCGGTCCTCTTTTGTAAGAACTGCGTAACCTCTGCTGGATGTCTGATGTGATTTTTACAGTTCAAATATCATCAATAATTTAAAGTTCTTTGCATTTTGCTCAGATGGAGCTTTGAAGAAGCTCTGAAACTCAGTTTAATATTTAATAAAATTGTCTTCTTCTGCCACATTATATCTTTGAAACAACACGATGAGAAGTATTGATATCTTGATTTACTGCTTTCTAAATATTTCACTCAGGAGTTATTTAAACACAATCCCATGCCTTAAAAATCAGTAAGGCCCCTTGTGAAAGTTTGAAGGACCTGAAAGTCACTTTTGCTGGTGAGCACTGCAGCTGTGTGGCACCGAACACAAAAACTATGTTGCAGCTGCACCAAATGTTGTTGTTGACATTCAAAGCTTCTATTGAGGTTTTTGAACGAAGCTTCGAATGTCTGTTGTCAAATTTTATGACGTGCAGAGAGGAAGTGCACAGTTGGTGGATCACTTTGAGCAAACCCTTTCAGCTCACACACGCAGTCATTTGATCCATTGTTTAATGTGAAAATATGGATATAACAGCTTTAATCTCCTGTGTTGTGTTGTTGAGTTTAAGTGTTCTTAGAGCACGTTTAAAACTTCACATCACAGCGTTGTTTTTATTTGTTTTATTTTAAAAAAAGACAAAATTTTAAGTATATTTGACAATTTTGAGTTTAGAAAAAAAATTTCAGTGCCCGTTTTTTTTGAATTGTTGCACAGGGATGCATGTGCACGTTCTCCTCACATTAGCACGAAAGACCTCCGGCAGATCTGCTCTTCTATTTATACATTATCACCTCAGTAGCACGAGTGTGTGATCTGCTTCTAACCCTGACCGAGCTGAGCATCATGTGAACTCCTCACTGTGGAGATCCGTCTTCCATATAACTGAAGGAGTTTACACGAGCCACTTTATCTAAAGATTTGCTTCCTGTATAAGCAGTTTTTTAGAACTTTTTTAAAATAGATTTCAAAGTTTTTATCTTATTTCTGGTTTTCTGCACTTTTCTCATAAGTTTCTTTAAAATGTGAGTTAAATGTTGTGTGTAAGTTCAGCGGCGTCGCGTCTGTTCTTTATGTAATGCGACAGTTTGAATGCAGGAAAAAAGGGGAAGTATTTAACAAGCCGTTTTTGTTTCTGTGTGTGTGTGTGTGTGTGTGTGTGTGTGTGTGTGTGTGTCTGTGTGTGTGTCCATCCCAGCGGACTACCCTCCCCCTCCACCACCTGTGGAAGATTCAACCGGTTTCCCACCATCCTCTGGTTCCTTCCCTCCCCCGCCGATGAACTCGTACGATTATCAGGTGAGAGAAAGTGTTGCTGTGTAAAATTTTCTTGGTTGTCAGTAACTCCCTGAAAGTCGGCACAGAAAAGCAGCGAAGACAGCCCCGAGCTCCGCGCCGAGTTCATGCACCAAGTCCAGAAAAACTGTCTGTCTATTTGAGTTGCAGCCAACTGCAGAGACGTCCAGCTCCAGATGCAGCCTGGAGCCAGCCACCCCAACTCAAGGACCCACACACACACACACAAGCACACTTTTCTCCAGTTCTGAGGGCTCCAACGCAGCCAGGATAGAAGACTGACACCTATTGGTGGAGTCGCCTCACTTTCCTTTGCTTTGCTGGTCATAATACCCACAGGCATTCATCCCTTGCGGGATATCTGGCCTCTGCGCTCTCACTGACACTCTCAGCACTTGACCTCTGCTGCAAAATCCTCCAAGTGCTTCACATTCCTTTGTTGAATGTAAGCAGGGAAAAGAAAAAAATCCTCCTCAAGCCCCTCATTTGATCCGACCAGTTTTTTCCGCTCCTAAATGAATGTTTCTCTTTATAAGTTTGGAGACAGTTTGTTACATAATTTAAATAAGTTATGCAATGCATGTAAATTTGTTGCTCTTCCCACACAAACTGTGTACATCCACAGTGAAATATGCATCCTGGGGATCAGCGGTTATACATCGGTTCATGTGGTGTTATGACCTTAACGAGAACTGCTGTCCCTCACATTGTTATACATTATTTTAAAAAGTTACAGCACAATTACTAAACTTTCAGTGTCATTGTTTTGTTTAACTAAGGGGGTGTTAGTCCTCAGCCAGTCAACATATTTAGACTCTGCAGAGCAAAGAGAGACTCGAGCACTTAGAATTTAAACATCTCACATTAAAAAATTTATGGAAAATTTTAGCAAATCTCCACACAAATCCTCCTTTTAATGTTCATTTTTACAAAATCACAGACAATTTCAACTCAAAAAAACAGACCCTCTCTGAGTAACAAGTTAATTACACAGGCAAAATAGCACCAAATGACCTTTTTGTGTAAATTGTCAGTTCAGTATTGCTGAACAAAAGCCTTTTCACGTTTTAGGTGAAAGAAACAGCCATTTTTTTTTCAAATTCATAAAACATTGCATCAGTTTCTACTCTGTGTATCGTCACTGGCTAGTGAAAAGCATGTTACTCCAAATTTTTGTAATTAAATTGCATTGTTACAGCCAGCAAAAAAGTGTTTTCATGCGCAGAGGAGTGAGTTTAGTTTAAGAAAGATATACTGAAAATATCTGAATATATCCTCAAAGGTGAATAAACACCTTAAACATGAGAGAAGTTGCAGGAAATGCAGGAAATAAAGGCATTAGCCAATCACCGCAGTTATTTTCTTTTCCTGTTTACTGCTGCTATCTTTGTTATCTTTTGTCTTTATAGACATCAGAAGTAAAAGATATTTTAGGCCTGACATTGCAGAAGAAAATAAGTGCATAAAAGGAATCTTGGTATTTTCATCTCCTGTCATATTGGCTGTAAAATCACTCTGGCCGTGCAACTTAATTCCTTCATACAGTCCTGGTATCTTAATTATGTGTCCTGTAGCCAGAGCAGAACTCTTTAATTGTAGGCAGAAAAAAAAGGGATAGATATCAATCAAAATGTCTTTATATCATGTTCTGTGTGCCTCAGTGGAGAAATCACACACGCCGAATGAATAAATCAGAGATGAAGTGGTATTTTTCACAGAAGAAGGCAGAATTATCCTCTTGTCTTCATCACCCTCACTGAGAGAGATGTCTGAATTACGGAGCCTTAATGCCTGAACCTTCAGCAGGAAAAAGGAAAAAACAGCAGCTACTTCTCATCATGGCTGTTGTCCACATCACGGAGCGCAACACGGGAAAATTCCAACCCATCACACAAAGACCGCGATGTTTCCTTTCATCCTCCTCGTTATCACCATTAAACAAGTTTGCCTGTTTTTCTTTTTGTTGATTTGAGACAAGCCATTAGTGTTTTGCTTTGTTTACCCCCCGCTCATGATTGCCTTAGATGTTTTTAAGCAGCAGCTCTGCTCCAAATGGAGGCAAACCCTGCCTGTAATAGATTGTGACAGGTAATCCAAACACATAACATTAGAATAAGAAGCAGTCACTGATCCAGCCAACTCAAAAAGCCCCCGCAGGCAATTGCAAGAAGTCTTCTTGCAGTTGCAGCATAGTTCAAAAGACTAAAAATATAGCTGTCATTCCACGGAGAAATTCCCGGGAATTTTGTAGAAAACCGAGTGTCACTAATGGTCAAATCATTTTAACTACTTTCCAGATTTTTGTGCAACAGTTTTGTTTTTCTTTTCCAAGATATGTTGTCTCTTTGTGTGTGTGTGTGTGTGTGTGTGTGTGTGTGTGTGTTGAAGTATTTTCTCTGAGATGAAACTAAAAAAAAGATGCAGATGAATAAATCAGCGAGGCTTCAGTCTGCCGGAGTGATCCTGTTACTGACGCTTTCAAGCTCCCTCTGATAATAAACCAGTAAAATAGAAATCACAGCAGTTCTTATCATCTTTTACGGAGCACATGTTTAATAAATTTGCTTTAAAAAAAAAAAAATCTGACCTTAATTTTCAAAAAAATTGAACCTTTTTGTTTGAAATCCGGCTGAATGAAACTGTGATGAATAATGCATGAAGGAGCAGATACTGTAAATCCAAGTGCGCTGAAAAGCAGGAGGTGAATAGTGCACTGCCTTATGAAAGTTGTCTCCCAGACAATACATCGCTTCTTATTTCTCTCCCAGAGAGAAGTCTTCTGCTATTGATGTGTGTCTTTGCAAAGGATTGTCTGAGGTCAAGGTGAAATATGAACTCAAAAACTGTAATCCAAAGTTTAAGAAGTGTGAAAAAAAAAAAACAAAAAACACGGCGAGGATGTCTGCGAGCAGCAGCGAGTCGGAGTTACTCGTCAGCGCTGATAATCTGTCCTTAACTTCTGAATGCATGCAGACAGAGTAATGTAACTGAGTGTGATTGTACTGTGTTGTGTGATGTCTGGCCGCAGGTGAAAGGACCAGAGAAAACGCTGGAGGAGAGACGCTCCAGTCTGGATGCTGAGATCGACTCGCTCACCAGCATCCTGGCAGATCTGGAGAGCAGCTCGCCCTACAAGCCTCGCAGCACGCCAGTAAGACAGCAGCCATGTTTACAGATACACACCGACAGGCAGGCAGGCAGAGTAACTAAGTACATTTACTCTACAAATGTATTTATTTATTTTTTCTGAACTTTACCTGCATTTAACTCATTTAAAAGCTGCAGTTTGGGATCATTATAAGATTAAAGGCCCATTTCACCAGTTTCACACATTAAGTTCAGCTCACTCATCATGATGAGTGCCATTCAGTCTGTGGATACAGTTACATTTAATGTTGTCTGCTTCTTCGGAGCAAGCTTTCTGACTCATGAGAAAATAACCCTGATGATGTCATGATGATGTCATCAGCGTCCTCTTACGAGAAAGTTTTTACCGCTTCTGTCTCTGAACTCAGATGGTTTCCTTTAAATGACTGTTTGAGTCTGAAAAAGAGGAAACATCATCTCATATTTCTTAATATCACAAAGCAAAGATTAGAGAAAAGTAGAGAAGAATAAACGTTTGTCTTGTAGAACTTTAAAAACCTCTGATTTATCTTGTGTCCCTTTTGAAGGCCCCGACCCCTCGATTGAGAACCGCTAGACTGAAAAACTAAATAATATCAAAAGCAGTTAAAACCAATTTTACTCAGACTGATTAAAACAGTCAGATGAAACAGTATCAGTTTTAAGTGTCATGGGGACAAAATAAATACTAATGCAATGAAAACTTAATTTTTTTACCTGCTAACACGTCTCTACTTTCAATTGACTCTTGTACGATTTTAACTTGTCACACAATCTTCCAGTCCCTCC
The DNA here is from genome assembly GCA_029783645.1 of Ctenochaetus hawaiiensis. Lineage (NCBI taxonomy): Eukaryota > Metazoa > Chordata > Actinopteri > Acanthuriformes > Acanthuridae > Ctenochaetus > Ctenochaetus hawaiiensis. The sequence goes on along the minus strand of JAPZDY010000021.1, from coordinate 24,453,786 downwards.
AGGATTTCGCGGGCGTTTTTCAAGATTGTTGCGGCCTAAAATGCCTGAATTCGCGGCAGCTTTT
>JAPZDY010000021.1:24428181-24439050 GCA_029783645.1 Ctenochaetus hawaiiensis | reverse complement strand
GGGTGGGGGGGGGGGGGGTGTTAGAGACAACAACACAGCAGGCAGTCAGACTGATGCTATATGTTAGGTTCAACTTCTACATTCAAACTGAGCCCAACGTGGGCAGGTTGTAGATCACAAGATGATTGAATCAGTTATTGATCGTGTAATCTGATTGTAGGCGTGCATGTTAACGAGCTTTGTCATCGTTAAGGAAGATTGTGTGAAATAAAAAAATATTGTGCAATTATGTTCAACACTAAATTAGCAGATGACTATAATTAAAAATGATGTATTCTGAAGTTTCTGTCTAATTGTGATGATAATGATCATTTGGGTTTTAACAAATTATAAATATGTGAATATAATGTATCGCTTCCTCTTGTGACGTGTTGTTGATATTGTGGCATTTTTTTGGTGTAATCACAGGATGTTTTTGTTATATAAAGATAAAATGACATTTTTTAACACAAGAATAGTCTTTTAATAAAAAATGCATAACATGGTGTGTAGTGATAATGACAGTAGTTCATAAAAACATGAAATCTAACTTGTTACAACAAGACATCTCGTTAAAATACGAACTTTCAACTAATTACAAGAAGCCAAGCAAGTATGTCTTTGTGTTGGTGGCAGCAACATGACACCTTGATACACTGATACTGAAAAATTATTTTCTTATTAAACAATAATATGTTTATCTTACTATTTAACCCTTCCTCTCATTAAAATATTACAACACATAAACAGGAAAATATACAACTAAGATATGAACACCTGACTATTTGTATTAAACTACGAGAGAAGAGCATCTCATCCTCCTAATTGTGGCAGTTGACTGTGAATTTAAAAGAACTTTTTAAAAATAATTACTTTTGTTGAATCTGGCCAAGTAAAATAAACAATAGTTACGCTGATATGAAGACTCTTTGCTATGAGACAATTTGTTCACACTGGACGTATTTGACTGGTTTCATCATCTTCAAAAAGGGTGGATCCATTCTTTTAATGTAATTTGAGGAAAATGCACCATGACAGTATAATTATTTAGAGGGGCTCAATTTGCATTTCCAGTGCTCTGCTAGCTCAACGCTACTGTAGGTTCTGAGGCCTTAAAGATAAATTAATAATCTGGAGTATTTAAAACCCATGAAACATTTAAATTAAGTAATTTCACTTCCTAAAGGGCAAACTGGAGATTTTTTTTCCCATACATATGCAGACAGACACAGTTTTTAAATAAACATCAGCACTAATCACTGAGACAGAAATCAGAGTGAGAGCAGAAAATATGTTCTGGAGCTTTTAATGGTTCCTTAGGGGCTCCCCTTAGACTTAGATTAGATGGGATTTGGACAAAGTTGTTGCATGCATCATTTTTGCCAAAACTTGGATTTTGTTTTTATCTGAGTACATTATTGAGATCGCAGACTAAATTTACTGTATACTTTTTCACTTAGAGATTTACAGTACAAGTGTTTTTAAATTGAATTCAAGAGGGGAATTACAAAGGAGCGCAGCAGTGCAGTAAAAAAAAAAAACCCAGCTTTTTGGGGCATTGCTGTGCAGCAGGCTTTGATCAACTTTTAAGGGAAATCGATTGGAATTGTTGCTCTGCCCCAATTTAGAAGACATCTCATCAAACTGAGTTGCAAAGGGTCTAAAGACTACAAGTGTTCATTTTTGTTCCCCTAGTGCTGCAAATTTAGTAATTGACTCTGATTTTTGGCTTCAGGCAATAACCTAATAAGGCCATCCAAGGTTAATGATAGACCCTTTTTAGACTGGCTGAACGTCTGACACCGATCTGTGGCGCTAGTGAAAAACAATTATTACTTACATGAGAGACACTCAGGGCAGAAGCCTCTGACATCTGAGCGAAACACTGATATTCTGTGTGTTAGTCGGTGCTATATTTTGTTACAGTTGTAGCGCCGAATGCACCGAATGCTACAGTTGTTTAAATGGTGAGAATCGTAGCAGCGGATTGTGTTGCTGCTCTGCAGTCGTCTCTTCCCAGGAACACCAGCACCACAAATCTCAGTGATTTAGCATCTTTCCCGTCCAAACAGCTGGAGTCAGCACAAGTGTCATGTGCCATTGCCAATCTGCTGTCATGGCGTCCTCTGCCAAACAATTTATCGCTTCCCCTCCTGCTTTATTAGCCATAGATTATGGGTGGTCGTGGACAGTGTAGAGCCTCTGCTGTCGAGGTAGCCTTGTGATAGACTCTGGGGAGGCAGAGGGGATAATCATTTGAGTGTAAACCACAGTGTCAGTAAATAGCTGTTGAATGCAAGTGTTGTATCCCCACTGTTCAGCAGGATTTTATTCATCTAAGTTTCCATTTATGCTGTTAAATATCTCAACATCTAAAGAATAAATTGGTCTTAATATAATACAGACATCCATTGTTCCCTGATGATCACTCCTGATGAATTTTGTGATTATGAATTAAATTTCGCAAAAAAATTGGATGGATTGGTTTGAAATTTCCTTCATACATTCAAGCTCCCATCCAGGAGATTTTTCAAAACCTTAGTGAGGCAGTGACTGTTGATTTAGCCCCATAAGTTAAAAATTTAAAGTTGTATGATTAATTTTTCACCAAAAACCTGCAACTCTAATAACAATCCTTTCAACCTCAGCTGCATTTAGCTAGCATTAGCATGTTAGCATACCAAACTGAGATGGTGAACATGCTTAAATCATTAATACCATTTTAAATTTAAAGTTATTTTTTAGCCAATTAAGTTCAGTGTCTTATATTGAGCTGTGATGCAATTAAGTTATCTAATTGTTTTAACTGGAGCCAAACTTTTCTCCTGTTTTTCAGAACTCTGGCTCGTCTGCAACCTCCACCCCCAACGCACCAGTGACCGGGTACAAACGTATGGTCATTCCAACCCAGCCACCTCTGACTGCTACCAAGAAGACTATGCCCAAACCTCAGGCTCCTGGGGGGGTCTCGTCTGTCCCCCCTTCCTCTGTCAGTCCTGTGGCCAAACCTCAAAGCCATTCAGCTCCTCAACCTGTTCCAGCTTCCTACGCTACAGCCTCAACTCCCAGCCAGCCCACCTTCAATGTCCAGGTGAGGTCGGCCCAGCCCGGCCCCCAGCATCAAGTTCCAGGTGGGCACCATTTTGCCCAGCAACCCATTCGCAGCCCTGCACAGGTGCAGTACATGCCCGCCCAGCCCAAAGGTCCCGACTTTGCCTATGGACCACCACAGCCCGGCTTCTCCCCGATGTCTCAGGGTGCTTATCCGGAACAGCACCATCTAGGAGGTCCTCAAGTGGGCGGCTTGAGCTCCAGGAGACCTGAGCAGCCCCCCACCCAAACATACCAACCTCCAGGCCCCAAGAAGACTTACATCACAGATGTGCCGCCAAGCCTGGCACCTTACCCCTCTGGACCAGCTGTTCCACCAAAGGTAAGAAGGTTTTTTAATGAAGCTTCAGCAGCTGTCATTATTTTTGGTTACTGTAAAACAAAACAAAAAGCAAAATATGTTTGTAATTTTAGAAAAAGTAGAATAACTGTGACAGAGTTAACAATTTATCAGTACATTTTTCTATCTAGCAGCCCTTGCCATATATTTTTTGTCACATTTCATACTTTTGAGTGGTGTCATTGGACTTAACAGACTGGCCCTGGCTTCTTTTTCCCCAATTCCCAGGTCGTTTTCAGGCCAGCTGGGATGCTTAATCCCTTCAGTGGGTTCTAGGTTTGCCCTGGGGCTTCCTCCCAGTTTCATATCCCTGGAAAACCTCTACATGGAGGAGATGTAGCACATTCTCCTTAAAACTTTTGGGATATTTTAGCTCATATGTCTTGCAGTTTGAGACTAGACACAATGAGACAAAAACAATCTTTGGCCTCCTGTATCCAAAGTTCTGCCCTTTTAGTTGCTACTCAAGTTTTTAAAGTTGCAGAAGCAGAAGATAAGTAAAAGGCTTTGGTTTGCATTAGAAAAACATCTGCCTGACTGAAACAAATACATTCTTGAAGTAGTGTTGGAGTTTTTGCTTCAGAAACTTGCTTGGAGCAGTGAACCTGGTCTCAGGTGACCTGCTGATCCCCGACTGTTGAGCCCAGGTGGTCAGCCGGGCATTAAGCTGGTGTTTTTTAAGGTCATCGATTGTTTGTTCTGCCTTCTTTATGGCATTTATTTTGGTCACATGATGTGCTTTTTAATTATGTAGAAGTCTGTGAATCCATGTCTGTGTTCGTGTGTTTACTGACACACTCGACTGTGTGTGTCAGTATCCTGGTTACATACATCTGAGTGTTTGTGTGTATACTGTACGCATACAATTATGCATCAGATGGCAATGCAGTGGGGAGCTGCTTGCCGTATTTCATTGAAATGCTCAGAATAAACAGTTGTTTTAACCTTTATGAATTTTTGAAAGATCATCTCTGTTGGGGGTTTACACCATCTGATTTCATTTGTCTCATAAAAGGCAGCTCATGCTTATGTGTAGCTTATAACTACCCGCTGTGCATTCTGAATCTAAAGTTAAAGCTTTATGGTGATATTTATTTCTTATTTAACTCTGTAAAGATGGAAAATGTCCAAAGTTAAAGATCTAAGCATAAAAACATGTTTCTTTTTTTTTAGCCTGCTGTGTGTTTTCAAGTCCTTATGTGTACACAGCTATAATTTTTCATGATTAAATTATCTTAATTTTGAAACAATGAACTGCTTATTAAACCCCTACCCCATACAGAGATTGTCCAATCATAGCTTAGTGGTTGTAACCTTGCAAAACGAAACCACAAAAGAATGAAAGATGAACTAAAAAGTTGGTTTATCTGCTCAAATTGAGCTGCAGCGGTGAACTACTCTTGTGACTGTGTACAATGAGAACTACATCCACAGTGTAGTATTTTATCACATGCTACCTCATTCTATGTCAGAGTTTAATTTAACATTAGGGGCTCTTTTGTGCTTGTTTATTAAAATTTGAGCCACTTTAAACACCAGCAGCCCTGAACAATTTTACCTGATTAAGTGTAATTTGCCAAACTAATCAGTCAATCCTAATGTCAAAAACCTTTTCTCTTGTAAAAAGCATAATCATGCCCTTCAAAATTACTATACAGTAATAAAACCAAATGACTGAACAGGCTTATGTTAGCATAGAGTAAAAGTCATAATAAAAAAGCCTAATGTTCAATATTTCCAGTCATAAAACCAGGATTAGCTAGTTTTCTATTGTTTATTTAAACATCTTTCACAAATATTATCCACTTATAAGGAGGAAGAATTTAGAAGATGATGAAGAATAAGGAGACAACATTCTCAAATAACCCATGGAGCTAGCATTAGCTTAGTAGGAAAGCAAGCTAAAGCTTTAAATTATGCTAACAAAATCGCCTGCTTCTGTCTAACTATATCTGGTATCAAGGACCCTTTGTCTCAGAAGTTACACATCATTTTAAATTGTAAACCTGTTTCTGTTATCACTGTAAACTTCATATCTGCTGTAAGAGAAGAGAGAGCATGAAAGGCGGAAGAATGAATTACTAACTAACACAAAATAAAGATATTTATGTTGAGGTTCAAAAGCATTACATTTAATCTTGGCAAGAACAGTTGGACATGTTAATAAAACTGTACATAACTGAGAGGAATAACAAAACACTGTCATCACTTAGAATAGAGTAGTCAATGCCATAGAGACAGCTATTCTAATCTCAATATATCCAGCCGTCGACAATCTCTGGAAAGTGAAAGGCCCTTGAGTTTTGTTTAATTCAAGGATTTTATGCTGGTTCAAAACACAAACTGGGCCTCCCTGCCTCTGGGAATAGCTCATCAAGGACTGTATTTTACTAAATACAAATTAGCTTCAACATTGCAGAGAGTATCTTAAAAATAAGTCTAATTATATTTGTTCAGAACAAAAGTCTACATTTTCCTTGAAAAGCCCTCTTTGGTCCCAGTATGATGCATTATTAAAAAACAAAAGGTGGCGTTTAATAGATTTGTGAGCATCTCTTTGATTTCAGATAAAAGCAAATCACTAATTTTACAGATATAGAGTCTGCTATATATATATATTTGTCTCCCTCTCCCAAGGATATACGCCAGCAGAATAATGGGCTGCGTGCCTCCCTTCCCCCCGTTCTTTATCTGAAGGCTTTGAAACTAAATGCTACATATGCACACATTCAGCTGGATGATGATGATGATGTTGTGTCACATCGTGTTTGACCTGACCTCTCTCCCACACATACACCCTCCCTCAAACATTTGTATTCAAACCTTAGCTTGTAATCAGATGGTTTTGTTTATTTGTGCCGAGTATGGCAGATCTTTAACGCCAAAATGAACCAGGGACGCTATAAAAGCAAGATTAGACTGAAAGCAGAATCTGTCAACTTCGCCTTTATGATCATCACTCTGCTTGACCCAATGTCATGACACGTTCATAACATTTTACAAATGGTGTTAAATCCACTTAAAAGAAGTGGGTTGTGCCTCTTTTAATCTGTTGTGTAAATAAACCAAAACGTAGTCAATTAAAGGAACTATTCACATATTTGTCATGATTATCAAAAATTATCTCCAGTCACTTAGAGCTAATGGTGAATTTATGTAATACCCGAGACTTTCTCAGTAGGGGGTCCGTGACTTTGATTGAGGACTTTATTCAAGAGATCAGTTCACATAATTGAGGGTATTCATAGAAGGTCAGTGTCATTAGAAGTCCAAGATGAACTCCTCGGGTGAAACTCTATGATCTAGACTTGTTCTGATTAGCTCGGCTGCTCTGCCCCCCAACTCACCCCCCTGCCACCTCACCCCATTGCCGCCCAGCACCAAATCCCCAAAAGTGTCCTTACTCACATCTAAAGTAAAGGTGTAAAAACAGCTCCTCACATCAACAGGCTCCAAGGACACCTAATTACCCAAATCCACCCGTCTTTGATCTCCATTGTCGTCCAAAAAATTAACAGATTTCATGGCTGCTGGTTAACATACCAATTTCCACGAGTCTCCCCGTCTTTCCCGAAATTGGAGGAAAAAGCTAAGCTGGATGATGACTTGTGTTACTGCTGAGCTTGAGTGACGTTTGACAGGGGAGGATTATTTTGAAACCGCTCAATCCCTGCAGCCAGTTAAAGCCCACTCGAAGGTCAATGATAGTTTCAACTGTCAATCGTGTTTAAATATCTGACATTTCTCTGCCTTCTGGTCATGGCCACTTGTCCTTTTGACCTGCACAAGAACATTTGCATATGGTGCCATCAGGATGTGTCCAAAAGACCATATTTATATACATGTGACCTGGCATGAACCATTAGTAATCCACCCACCTCCGGAGGAATGCAGTGAGCAGTATGTGTCTATATTAACAATCCTCTGCTGTATAAACAATACTTGAGAAATTATCTTCGACAAAGCAGTGACTTATTAATTCTGTACGTGAAGAGAATTAAAATTTCATAGATAAAACCATCAAACTTCCCTAGTTGATTACTTGCATTAAGGCGATCACTTTTTGTATTACAAATTTTCTGATGTTTAATGTTTAAATATACAGATGAGGCTATCTAATTAAAAATGCACTAATTTGCATGAGTCTCCAGAACTAAAATAAACCTCTAAAAGTATATGCTGAATGTTTTGTTTCCACTCGGCTTAAAGAAGACATGCTATTGATGCAAAATAGCCTAAATCTCAATCATTTACCTGTAGTTGCTCCCTAATTCCTGTTTTTTGTGCTATATATATCAAGTCACATGGGCAGCTGGAATGCAAGTCCACAAGAGGCATTTATATTTATATGAGGAAAGGTGATGGGGTTGAAAATTTGCTGTGTTTACATCATACGTGATGCCTTCTCCTCAGGTGATTGACCCCAGCTGCCCTCCCCTCCAGAACTGTGAGCAGCTCTTAAAAAAGCCGGCTGACTGAGTGCAGGGTTACCTGCTCTGCTGCTGATTACCAGGCACACAGGATTCTTTGCCTGGTGCAGGGTTACCATGTGTAACTACAAAGTGAGAGCCCAGGGCTTCGACGAGATGAAGACATGTTATCTGCAGCCCTGTGATCTCCTCTCTGTGTAGACACACCTTTAAATAAATTACATGTTGTTTTACACCAAACAAACAAATTGGTTCACTAAACTCTGCATCGACAGATAAATAGCCTCATTTTTATTTTTTTGCAAAGATGTTTTAAAGTAGGATTTTTGAAAAAAAAGTGGGGAATTGGTTCAGATCAGTGATTGATGATAGACTGAAAAACGCTTTGGCTAACTTTTTCAGACCGCTCATGCATTTTCATTGCTTTCACAGCACTATCGAACGATTGCAGTAAAAACTAATCCACTTTTTTTTTGTGCTTCTCTACCATTTTATCTACAGCATTTCCTTCTGGCTACTCAAACAAGACATAAATACTTCCTCAGAATCTTTAAGAAGTCTAGAAATCTATTTGCCGATCCGTAAAGTGTTTGCAAAACATCCAAAAAAAAGGAGCTTGAAATTCTCACCATGTACGTCAACACAGTTTTTTTTTTTGTCTTCAAATGGCTCCATGTTTAAAGGAGAAAATCATTATTTCTATGTCTGCTTAGCAATTTCTGCCAAATTCATGTACAGTGAAGCTTCAGGAAAATTACACTAAAACAAGATTTTGTTTGTGTGTGCGCATGTGCCCTCAATTTGGGTGACAGGTGCAAGTAATAAACCTGAAAATATAATTACCGCACATTTCGTGCAGTTTAAGACAATGATATCGTCTTTGCAGCACAATTAGAAACAAATGAGTCATGATTTTGTAAAAGCACACCCACACATAAGTATGAATACTCCAATTACACCTGTGAGCCACTCTGCCCTCCAAACAATTCTTAGACTATTTTTCATTCTGTTTAGAAATAAAGATCATTGGAAGAATCAGAAAAAACTGGCACTTTGCACCAAGTTCATTGGGATTCATTCTGTCACACAGTAAATATTCACCTAAACCGAACAGCTTGAGTAAAGCAGATATCTCTGCTTTAATACACATGAATAATGAACACTATCTGAGTTTTTATGTTTACTGTTCATATGTTTATTTGTTACAAAAACAAGCCGTTGCTGGCTTTGAATGGAATAGGTGAGGTCGAATTTCTGTCATTTGGAACTCAACTGTGTGATATGCCTGGAATTCAAGTGATCTGAAGGTTCACTGTGGAGTAAACAGAACGTCTGTTTTTACATGCAGAGCTCCTCACTGAAACACTTTGTGTTCGTCCTTAACGCCTGACCGACGTGAAATTCTTCTTCTCTGTCGTTATAAAATATCTGAAAGGCCAGTTATTTTAAATTTCTGAAAATTGAATTGTTTGCATTCATATTTACCTGCTGACAATCTTCTTTCCTGCTTTTACTGGTGCATTGATGTGTCTCTTGGCACTTAACTGCAGCTTAAAGAGCAGCAAAGACTACTCCTGTGCTACTGCACATTCATTCTCATGTGCATGCAAAAAAACAAACAAAATGGACACATTTACAACACCACTCTTGGTAAAAAACACTAACAGCTTAAAAAAAACACTTTCTAGCAGGTGGGCAAAGTGTAATTTTCTAAAGGTTAATGATGCTGTGATTTCTGCACTCAAGTATCATGATAGCAACAGAAGTCTTTAATTAAAAAAATTGAAAGGTAACTTCCATTTGCTCCAGAATTTTTCAACACATCTGCATGTGTCATGAGTTGTGATCACTTTTAAAAATATCCCCTTTTCCATGTAGTAAATACCACAGCAGTGGGTCACTCAAGTTGACTCCTCTTGTAAACACGGAAAAATACGACCCCTCTCGAAGGCACCATTTTCGATACACATAATTATAGATGGTTTTTTACTCAAAGCTGCAACAGGCATTGGTTGGATGTGCATATAATTTGTTATTGATGTTTTCAAACTAGGCTGTCGACTGTGTGAGGGTTCAAAATACCAATTGAGAGTTTAGGGGGATTGAATCTGTAAGGTTCGATTCTATAGAGACATCAGCCTTAAAGGTTAAAAGGTTATTTGAAACTCAATGCATACACCGTAAAAAGCTGATACAACTGATAGTGCAAAGCTCTATTCTTAAATTAGAAATGAAAAATTATATTCAGAGACAAATTACGTTCTTATATTCATTTGAATAGGAGTCACGTGCTGCAGAAAAAGCCACTTGAGGCAGTTCAATCCTCTCACCTTCCCTCCTCATGTCAGTTTTGAATATTAAATCCATCAGCACATATCAGTTGACTGACTTATACCTTGTAACCATGCAGAACACATTCTTCTCAGAGGTTGTTACACCTCTAATGCAGGTCAGACTGTGATTCCTCCAGCGTTGCACATGCACAAGCTGCTGGGTGCGTAATCACTGCTGTGCATACTACCGTGTTGTTGGATGACATGATGTTGGCTGGTGGTCTGCAGAAGCTCTGGTTACTGAATGCTTCATAGATTAAAGGTCAGTTCACTAGACTTGATCCTTGAGGTCAGTGATGGAAAGTGGATCTCCTTATGTTTCGTTTTATCAAACCAACACATCGGAAAACTTCCTTCCAGTTGTTGCTTCCAGGCTCAAAACTGGGCTGAAACAAATTAAGCCTCAAGTGACAACAACAAACAAATCAGGCCCATTAACACAAAAAGAGGCGATAACGATCAAATGATTAATGGTCACAGCATTGGACCTTCTATGAGAGGTCTGCAAACATGGAAATAATTAGCTTAAACTTATATAAGTAGAATTTTTCAGTAAGTAACACAGTAAAACCGTGTTAATGGTTAGATACACTGTGTATCGACTGTATTGGTCTTTAAAAAAGCTTGTCACTTGGGTTTGAGACTTCTGGCCTTATAACATTTACATAAAGACATT
>JAPZDY010000021.1:24397386-24427259 GCA_029783645.1 Ctenochaetus hawaiiensis | reverse complement strand
GGCTGAGCTGAAAAAAAAAAACATACTGGCAACTGTTTTTCAACATGTTTTCTCAGAGTTACCTATTCTTTTAACCCTATGTCCAGTGATTATTGGGAATGTTCGTAGGAGGAGTCTCACTAGTATTTTTCCCAGGAAAAAGTCTTCAGTTAGAATTCCTGAGAACTACTACGTTCTAGATTCAAAGCATTCAGCCTCGGAATGTTGTTACATGCACAGATGCAATGCTCCCATTTTCCATTTAACATAAAATCTAACATATAAAATGTACTTTAAGTACAACAACAGGGTTTAAATGTGCAGAAGTAAATCCCAACAAAACCTTACAAAGTGAATTGTTTTTTAATTTAAATGAAGATGAGATCAGCACTTTGATTAATGCTTAAATTTGTGCATTAACATGTTACGTTTTTACTCAGAAATTGTTGTCTTTTGTTTTATTAATATATACATTTTTTGTCAGTTTGTCAGTTCATTGGGTCAGTGGTAACCCTCAGTAGATCAGAAGTCTTTGTCACATAAATAATAGGCCCTGCCACCCTCATCTCCTCCGGCCCCCTCTGAGACGAACAGCATGGCTGGTAAATAACTGGCCGGATCGATACCTGTCATTGCAGTTCACTGAGCCCCGGCAATCTCAAATGTCTGAGCGGTTTGTTTATTTTCTTGTTTTCCAACTCTCCTTGCTGGCCTGTAGTGAAGAGGTGCAGACGTTTCCTGCAGGACTTGAGGTTTCTCTGAAGCTCTAAATGTTGGTAGTTTATGATCCTGTCTGTCGTTCATGTTACGACAAATTCATTTATGTTGAAGCTGCTTTTTTTTACATTGTTGCTGTTACATTTAAAGAAGGTTATTTTTATGCTCTCAAACCTCTTTTTCTGACAACTTGAGAGGCAGAGGAGTTATGTGTGGATCTCATTAAATTAGTTCACTGTGGTTAATGAAAAACAGCACTACTCAACTGAGTGACACTGTTTGACTGTGCTAATGTATTGATCCGAGCCTTTCGCCCTCTGAGTTCAATTTACATGAAGACATAAAGCTGCTGTGGTTCAGTCAGACGCCAGGCAGCTGAAACCACCTGCATGAACAGTGGCCCCTGCTGGCTCCTCGTGGACATGGTCTCCTGTCAGCTCCCCTCTCTGCACACAAACAAGTTTTCTTTGTTTTTTTGGACTGTTGCTGAAACTAGATTCCTCTCTGCCCTCTAAACATCCTCCTCTGTCCACAAAAAGGTCTCGTATCCGCCTCTGGCTCAGAAACCATGAAAACGGTTGCACTCTTTAAACATTTTTTCTCATCAAGAAGCGTCCCTCGGCAGATCAGACCTTGTGTGCTGTTGCTCCAGCGTTTTAGTCGTGGTGTTTGGTCAACAGAAATCCTTCAGGGTGTCGTTCTGATAAAAGATGGAGTTGTTTCGGCGGAGAGGAGAAGGATGCATCACGGTTTGCTTAGGAGGCAAAATTACACAGGACTGTAACACAAAAGGGAAGTGCAGGTTGCCAGTCTGAAGACATGACATGCATGAATCTTCATTATGTCCACCGCATGTGTTTAAATAAAGATCGGTGCCACCACATGAGGAAGCAGCAGGGAAACACTTTGAGCTCTTCACCCAAAACCGGGGAAACCTACATCCTGCCCTAATGTGGTGTTCACTGCACTCACAGGATTGTAATGATACAAAGAGACGCCAAATAAGTTTCATCTCCTCCCCGACAATTTGTGCAGTCATTTGTTGTTGTGGTTTTTGTTTTTTTTTTTATGTGTGTTTTTTTAATTTTTTTTTTTTTTTTTTTTCAGATTGCTTGTGGCTCCCCTCTCTACACTCTCAGATTTTCAAATATCTGTTTGCAGGGGGATGTGTCAGTTCCGAACAGATGACCTAGTTTTTGCACACACGCACAATCTTACCAACATTGAAAGGCCCCTCTACATACATTACATGTCTGTGAACACTCTGAAATTCATCCCTTTATGTGAATTCAGTTTACAGCAAAGATTTGAGTGGCTGTGGAAAATGTCAATTATGGAATTGGTTAATTTTTAATTATCGTTGGCTGCTCCGTACACAGCTGCTCCACAGATGACTGTTATTTTTTCTCAGCATTTAATTGGAGCTGAAACAGCATGACCTATTTTGTTTGGAGAGAATATATACTTTATCTGTGCCTCCTCAGAAGGTGGCCTTGAGCTTAATATGCGGCGCTGTGATGGTTCTTCTCAAAGTGTAATGCAGTGCAGATTACTCGTAACCTGTTTAACATCTCAAGCAGCAAATTCATCAACTGGATTACATAAAGCCACTAACATGTGACTCCTTCACAGACTTAACAAATTATTCAATTAAACATGCAGTTGCTTAAAAAAAAATGACACGGCAACTTTACAGTGATTATTATTTTTATCCAGACGAACCACTTTTATTTTAAGTGCAAATTCCTGCTGCAACTTTTTCGCTGCTGAGAGTCGCATCTTGACATCGCCTGTGTAATCAAAACAGCAGCTCTTTGTATTATCATCACTTAAACTCCGTCTGGTCAGACTTACGAATGACGGTAACGATAATGAGGCGCTCTCCAAGGTTTCCATTGAAGTGAGCCGCTGTGTCACATTAAAAAAAAAAAAAAAAACTCTGGCTTTCAAAAGGCGGTTGAAAAAGATTTCGGTGCAGTATGGAATCAAATAAAGCCATCCATTAGAAACTGATGGCTCTTAATACAAACAGTTTTTTTAAAAAAAAAAAAAGCATTTTTAAGTGTTTAACCCATATGTTTGAATCTAGACACACGACAATCTGTAGCACCCCCCCCTCTCCTGAAAACACACACACACGCAAACACGCACCAACTCAGTGAAAGGATAGTGTGACTGATCCAGCAATCCTTTCATTGTTTTGCTAAAGCAGAGTCGCCTAAGCTGCTATAATCACTCGTTTAGTGTTGCGGCAACAAATGCTTTTTTTAGATATTCCAATCCAATAAAAAAAAAAATATTCAATCCATCATGAACCCTAACTAATGCAACGGTCCATTTGCCGTTGTTGTTAATATTACTATTATTTTAATAAGCCATTTCCCTTTTGAAGGCTCTGTGTCCATTTCCAGTAATACCTTTATGATTTAGGACAAAAGCCAGGATGTCAGAATGAGGCTGACTAAAGCTTCTCCGCTAAAAGCCCGAGTTAAAGCTGCAGCTCCATTGACACTAAAGAGCATTTTGTATTGTAAAGTCCATCATCATTTTAATCTGTGGATAATATGCGTGTGAGTGATTATGTCTTTCTTTAGTTTGTGCTGATCATGCAGGAAGCGTTAAGCTATTGTAAAAAGGTGAGACAATCGCTTTCGGTTTAAGGTGCAACATTTCGTTTAGAGGAAGTAAAACAGAAGCAACACACACAGCTGATAGACGACTGCAGCTTTAGAGAGGACGATTGGTGTAGTTTAGCAGCTGTCTTTTATTGGGCGCTCTCATCAGCGTCTGTACTTTTCCAGTCTGGTTATCACTTTCTGCTCGGTTGTTTGTGCTGTTTATGCAGTTGTTCTCAATCTTATTGTCCTTTCATGTTGATTTTGAACTGTGCAAAAAACAAAAAAAGCTACAGGTCTAAATATGAGATTCCTCAAAAGTTTAGCTTTTTCTCTCAGTAAATCCAAACTATAATGATACTTGTGCATATTTTTATTTTTCAAAAGAGGTTAAAATCATATTTGCAGAGACAGTTTCCCTTTGCAGTTGCTGAAGGACGTTTAAGAGAAAACTTCAAAAAGAAGACGCTTTGTTAACACGCAGGTTGTGAGCTACTGACCTGAGAACTTCTTATTCATGATTTCTACAAGCATTCAGACAAGACGCTTTTGCACTTTTTCAACAAGCACAAATAGTGTCTAATAGCCAAATTTTAAAAAACTAAGCTGTTGCTCGACAATGTTCAACATTCAGATGGAGTTTTTTCCACTTTAAGTAGGAGCTTTTGTGTACTCTTCACTTATTTAAGATGCTAAATTTGCAGCATGTGACATTTTTCACATTACAAAGTCTAAAAATGGCTTAATCTCAGTTATATTTTTTGTTAAGTCTGCTATTTATATTATTCCAGATGTTTCCTACAATGAAAAACCTCAGAGAAATTTCGTCTCCTGTCTAACTTTCCAGCCAACAGTAGTCAGAGAGGGAGGACAGAAGTCCCCAAATATAACTAAGTGTAACATAAATCAAACTTTTCTTCATTAACTCATCAGTAAACATTCCTGCCTGAGTCTGTCGCATAGATTTTCATCTGCAGTGGAGGCTGTTTAACATTGAAGTAATCAAATCCCATGATCCCTCGCTGCTTCATGACATCATCAACCTAGTTTATTTGTTTTCATTGTTTTCATTGAAAGAAAACTAGCAGCAGAAACAACACATTGTGTGTTGAAGTGATGTTGAATTAAAGTTGTAATGTTTGTTTACAGCCATGTTGCACCAATCAAAAATTAGCTTGCCTTTAAAAAATACCAATGTAACGTGCTGTCTGATGTCGAGTAAATACACAAAATTTTAATTCCTTCTTTTGGTTAAGAAAAAAATTAAACCAAATAAATACACAAGTCAAAACAGACAAGTCCATTTATGAATCCTTTCTAGAAAAACACATTTTATTTTAAGTTTTACTTTAATAGTTTGTGCTTTACGTCTCTCAGCCGTCTGTATGTATTTGTGGATTCAGACAGCAGGAGGAACAGATCAATAAACCATTTTCGTCCTTCTCACGTTAATGTATAACCTCAGTAACGTTGCATCATTACCGTTGACTCATTGGTTGCGCTGCCGTGATTTTCCCCCCACAGATCTATACGTTCCCCTCGTTCTGTACCACAGGAGGATATGTAAATAGTCTCAGCTTCCTTTGTTCCACCTTCACCAACACAGTTTCAGATCTGATGCCCTGAGAACGGTTGTCTCTCCCGTTCACCCTCTATCACGGCGGTAGAAGCGGGAAAGACAGAGCCTGAGGTTTGGTTTCTTAGCGGGACGCGATGCTGTCAGGGCATCAGGTGAGACATGTAGCAGGCCTCCTCCGCCCCCCCACCCAAAAAAACTCCACTCCTTACTTAATCAGTTCTGACACAATGCCAATTCCACAGTGGGTGGTGCTCACGGCTTTATTCATAGATGTGGCAGCGGAGCAGCGATCAGCTCGCAGACTCTGCCTCGTCTGCTCACCTTTCACTGTCATGCCGTATCAGCCAACACGCAACGGTGGTCATTTAGAGACGTTATTGTTGTTTTCTGATTTTAAGTGGTCTGGCATTTAACAACGCTCTGAAAATCGTTCGTCAAGTGGATGGCATTTGATGGTCCATCAGGATGTCTTTCAGGGGTATTACGACTGATAGGATTTCTGCCATTAAAAAGCAGATGGCAGATGACCTGAAACTATAAGCCTCGACATACTGGGGGAAACAGTGGAAAATAGGTGCAGCTGTTAACCCGGTCACCGCTGAATTTAAGCAGTAACTTCAATGAAAGTGCGTGTCAGTGTCCCGAGGGCGCAGGCAAACAATTTACTGAATTGAACCAGACATAACTGAAAAACCATGTCTCCAGCACGTATAGCTGCTGTATGGTTTCTATTGTTGCCTCTGAAAAGCTGAACAGGAACTGCGAAGCAATCATAAAGCATGCAGGGAAGCAATTTCTTTCTCTTATTCAAGTGAAAAATTATTCCGTGCTGTCACAAAAGACTCCCTAACAAGGTGCTTTAAACTCTCTGGCAGTGCATTGCTGCAGGGTGTCAAAGAGTGGATAAGGTTTAAATGAAGCTTAAACTCAAAAGTCTGTTTCTGGTAATAGCAGCATTTCTTTACCTCTCCAGTGTGCTTTTGATGTGGAGCTGAGATTAACAGTGTTAAATCGTCCTCTTCACTGTCTCAAACTAACAACACAGGCATAATGAGCTGAATGTCGACAACAAGAGCTCCTCTGTAAGGTGCACGATTATTGTACAGACTTATTATCTACTCTTCAATGCAGGTGCATGTATCAGAATTTAACCCCCCTTCCGGTTATACCTCCGTTTAATATTCGAGTATTATTACAAAAGAGTCGTGTAATCTGAGCGGACAATAGAGGGAAGATCCAACCGCTGAGGAATGTTCCTTTCATCTCCTCTTAATCCTCCATGATGTGATCCTGGACGTTTGTGGTTGAGTGGCCGAGGAGGCGAAAGGTGCCAAGAATTTCCAAGAGCCGCAGCCCAGATGTTTTCACGGGAGAAAGAGGGAAGAAGAGGGAGAGGGAGAGAGAGAGAGAGGCATGGCAGGAAGATTTGCACATGGAACGCGTCGATTCCTCACAGTTAATGAGACCCACTGTTTGAGCTTTCATTATCAGCCTGCTGCATCCTGAGCCGAGGCCGAGTAGAAGTCATGCATCATAAAGTTCTCGCGGCCGTTTGATACATCGTGGACGACAGTCAGAGCTCAGCGTTTCTCACCGTCTCTGGAAAATAAACTCAGTGGGCCATTGAATGTTCTCACACCGAATCTACTGGACAAGCTTTTATCACCACCTTTAATGTTAAAACTACCCCAATTAAACCTTGACTGACACAAACAATAAGTCAAATGACTGAAAATTACGTGCATGCAAATTAAGTCATCAATAACACCGGAAGAGCTGTCTTTAATTACTCTTCTCATTCTGAATACAAAAACATTTTTCACTCAATCTCTTATTGACGAGCTTGATTCCTTCTTTGTGACCCGGTAAACCACGGATAAATTAGTACCAAACCAGACGGGTCGCAAACATTCACCCAACTCCCAGATGTCACAATTAGGAACACCTCAAAGGTCAGCTCAGATCTTCGTCGGTGTTGCAATATTGAAAATCAAATCTACTGTAAAGATCCGGCCGGCTCCAGATCTAGGGAAGGTCACAGGAGTGTCACTGATTTCTGAAAAGGCTCAGCCACGCAGCAAGAGAGGAAGAGTCAAGTTCAAGCCTCCAGGGTGTCTGTGAAGGACACACACACCTGTGACGGGATTGCGCCTTGAGCTGGGGGCCTGCGGGGGTTGGAGGGGGGTGGAGGTCGCTGAGGATGATTGGCAGAAAATGTCAGGCGCAACACGTCAGCCCTGTGCAGACACTCAGCAGGCAGATGTCAGAGATTGCATGATAAGAGGAAAAGGGAGGCTCACAAGGAAAGGAAGGAAGTGGCATCTTCAGACGGTTATGTCATCCTTATAAAAATCTCTGAACAGATTAGGCCTCAACACAGCCAACACCTGAAGTCTTTTGTGCTCTGGGTATGTCTAAATAACTATCTCCTGACCTTTCACCCGAATGCACAAGACTTGAAAAAGTAGCTTTCTTCCAATGTTTGCCCCCTCTTTTCTCTCTGTTATCGTTATTTTTCAAAAATACAAGGATTAGTCAGGGTCACAGGTTTTTTTTTTTTTCCCCACATGCTTGCACTGCAGAGAAGGATATGCACAACCTTCTGAGCTGCACCACCACCGGGGCCTGAGCCAGGGTCAGATATCTCAGAGGGACTCGAGACCCTCCACTGCATGTTGATTACAGTGAATGTGTTTTTGTTTGACCTTGTGAGCTTCAT
Organism: Ctenochaetus hawaiiensis; assembly: GCA_029783645.1. Taxonomy (NCBI): domain Eukaryota; kingdom Metazoa; phylum Chordata; class Actinopteri; order Acanthuriformes; family Acanthuridae; genus Ctenochaetus; species Ctenochaetus hawaiiensis. The sequence goes on along the minus strand of JAPZDY010000021.1, from coordinate 24,419,650 downwards.
CCTGATTTATTGAAGTCAGGTTTTTTTGAATCTTTAAGTCGAACCTGGGCACATTTTTTAAAGCGGTACATTCGTGAACTGTTTCTTTTGCATCTTAAGCAGGAAAATATCCATCAGCGAGGAGCAAATATATGCAAGAAACTGCCCCGATGTTCTTCATTAACTTTTGTGAATCACGACTTTGTTCCTCTCCTGGTTCTTCAGGGCGGCGCTCCCATGGCCCACCCTGAGGACGAGCTGGAGCGCCTGACCAAGAAGATGCTGTTTGACATGGACAACCCACCGTCTGAGGAATATTTTGGTAAGTGAGACAGCTCATCTCACACACACTCAGTGAGCAGCGGCCTTGTCCAGAGAAGACCTGTCAAAAACACACATGGAAAAAAAAAAAAACCCAACATATTCCACTCTTTCTAGTTTAGTCAAAAAACATTAAAAAAAAATCAGATCTAGTTTCTTATGACGTCATTGTGACAGAATCACTTTCCATGAACACGTTATGTATCAGCAGACAAAAGAACAGAATCCTTTCTGCTGTCAGTGGTCTCAACATCCTCTGTGAAAGTGTCTCTGACACAACAGTCACTTCACAATGTGGCATTTGTAGGTGAGAGCGGCAAGGTGGCTAAAATTAGCCCCATGACTCAGTATTTGATTCACATGTAACATCACTAATACTGGGGAAAGCTTTGCACACACACATTCACACACTCACACACACACACACACACAGACAAGTACACTTTTTGATGCACTTCAGAAGCATTTCTGAAACATCAGTGCAGGAAGTGTGATCTCATCAGGAAAGCACACTCTGTCACTTTTCACTCTGACGTTTTTGTCAAACTAAAAAAAGAAACAAAAACACTCATTTAAGGCCCATTAGGTGTTGAAGTGAAAATGCACATTTTCTTATTCATTTTAAAGTAGGTAGATTACCTAAATTACAATGGATGGGGACTTTGGCTGCAGTGGATTGGACTGCAAGAGACTCTGCAAAAGGTGAGAAAACTGCACAAAGTTGCAGCAGAGGGACTCAAACCTGACTTTACTCAAAAATGACAGCCAATCAGACGTTACTGAGCTGAACAAACCGACCTCGAGGGAGCACAAAGACTTCATTTGCATATTCAAGTAGGCTGACACTCCCACAACGCCACACAAATGTTTGGTGGTCGCCACAATGTGTGATTTTATCTGAACCCTCCTTCAGCCATCGATAGCACCACAAAGCCAACTCATGCCACATTTATGGTGATAAAGGCTAAATAAAACAATGTGGGACAGTGGGTTAATAGAATAAAACTGGCATTAGGTTTCCTAGATTAGCCAACCCAGTGGCCCACAAAGTGAGCTCTTCATCACAGGAACAATGTTTTTTGGAAAATAGTTGGAGGCTGTGGACACAGACGAGGTTAACCCAGAATTCTTGTTGCTTCCTGTCCTTTTATTTCCAAAAAAAAAAAAAACAGCTGCATATCTATCAGTCTGGGCAGCAGACCTCAAGGTAGAGTCACAAAACTATATCAATATGATCAAAGGATAAGGCTCAGCTCTTGCTCCGGGTTTAATGAGAATCAGAAAAATATATAAAAAAAAGGGCTTTGGACAGATGAAACATCCTGATTTTGATAAAAATCTGTATCTTGTTTGATTGTCCAGCACTGTTTTTTTTTTTTTTTTTACAGTATTCTTTTCTCTGAAGCACTTGATATTTAATTTTGTTCCCAGTTATTATTAAAAAAAAAAAAACATAACTGCCAGGATTAAACAAAATACCAATTTTAATACTATTTCGCAAAATTGGATTCGAAAGACAAGGATTCTGTGCATTTATATTTCATTTCTATTTTTCCGCCCTCTGTACCCTCGGCTGCCAGCGAGTGCCATCCCTCTGCTGCTGCTCTCTTCTCAAGCCTTTAATCCCCTTTGCCCTGGAATTAGTTCCCATGCCCATTAGATACCTCACTCAATACATTCAATGGGACTCTGGAGCAGGCTTTATATCAGCATATAATCACACGGCACACCACGATAGCATGTGTAGGTGTATTATAGCTACAGGGACATGTATTTAACTGGTATTAAAGGATATTCGGCTTCACGTTGGTGCACAGAGATGTAAAAAAAAACCTTAATTGGTTCACATTAGACATAGGTCAAATGGATCTGCTGGCTTAAGCAAAGTGTAGTCATTATACAGAGGAATGGCCCTTCAAAGCCTTGTTGGCCTAATTTTTGGCTGAATGTGTATGTGCAGCAGACCTGGCATGAACTCCACGCGCTGCTATACCATGCATGCACTCGCCACTGTTTGCCAACTATAAGGCTGACTGACTGAAGGCTGGTGAAACAAGGACATGGGAGAAATGGGTCATATGTGAGCTGAGGTAGCCAGAACAAGTTAGGGATAGCGTGTGTGTCCCCAGCTGACAGCGGCTGGCTGTTACTGGAGCAGAGGGGGGGAGGCTGGGTGAGGGAGGGAGGGAGGGAGGGAGGGAGGGAGGAGGGTCATCTTGTGGTTAAACAAGGCGACAGCTGAATTAACTGAGGGAAAAGGGAAGAAGACGAGGGCAGGAGCCTTCGACTGAGGTGACTGCAGGGACTCATTAGGAGGGGAGTTCAAGCACAGGCACGGGCTGCTTTGCAAATCCACCGAGCCTCCTCCCCCGTCCTCCACCGTCCTCCCCCGTCCTCCCCTGTCCTCCCCCCTCACTGAATAATGTACATACAGCCACCATGCTAATGTTAAAACCGACTCTGGTCCGGCTTGTTCTTAACTGTACATCCAGGGCCGAGAGAGAATCAGTCCCGAGGCGCGAGACTTTTGTAATTACAAAGAACCTTTTGGCACACAAGCCTCTTCTTTCTTTCTTTCTTTCTTTCTTGCTTTCTTTTTTTGGTGGGGTTCAGGGGGGAAGAGGGCCAGCAGTTGGTGAGACCCTAAGGCTAGTAATTAACAAGATTAATCAAAGTGGGGCTGCGATCTCTAGCGCGCTACTGGACTGGATCATTGTCTTCCTATAGCAAAGTTTTTACTGGTGTCACTAATGTCTTTGATGAGCTTCTTATCTGTAACAGCTACAGTGAGTTTTCATTGGTCCAGAGGGGGTTAATTGAATTGAATTAACGTTACACTCCGGCTCTGTGATGTCACAAGGAAACTTTTCATTAGACTCAATGGAGTTTCTGTCCGTGGCTTATGAGTTGCACAACATTATTATGTTCTTTTACAACAGCATCAGTCCAGCGGCGTGAACGTCGGTCACATCTTTGTAGACTTTTTTTGGTGGCAGGAAAAAAAAAACAAGCTGTCGTTCTCAAATGCCTCTCAAACTGTAAAAAACCTGAAAATGATGCACTATAAAAGAACGGCTTTTCTTGCGAGAAACCCAGTTTGCAAGCCAGAAATTCCTCCTATGATTGAAGCTTCTTTGAAAAGCAACTGATTAGTCCTGATTTAGAGTTCCAGATTAGATTTGAGTAATCTGAAAGAGCCTTTTCTCCAAATGTCATCATCCGTCATATTTAATCCACTTAGGTTGTGCGTAGGTGTACTGTGTTTGTGGAAATCTAATAAGACACAGCTACTCAGCTCGCAGTACAGATGCCTTGGCATTTGTGCAGCAAAGGGAACTTACAATATTTTGTCATCACTACATTTCTGTCAACCAAAACCAGGACATAAAGCTGAATAATTGAAAGGATGAGATGCTTTGCATTATTCACAATTAGTGATGATGATACTATGCAGTGTGGTTCATTCTGCTGCAGACAATCTGTTTTTATTTCCTCTTTAATACCAAAATGACAAGTTGAGAAATCCTTAATGCGACCCCAGACTTTTTAGTTTTTCTATTGTATAGAATTAAGAAAGATGTGAAATTTTTTATATCCAATCAATATTTATACAGAGCGATTTTCCAGAGGGATTTTTTGAAAAGTGGCATAAATATTTTTTGTAATGTTGTTATCAGATTGTAGAGAGATAGTTATTGAAAATAAGCAGAGGGATTCATTCGGGCATACTTTTACTCCACGCAGGACTCCGAGCTGTCGGAAAAAGCCTTTCCTCCCGGTTTGAACTCGCCTTTGTTTTATGATAAGAGCCCGAGAAGAAAAGAAAAGGCTTTGCCATTTTTCCTCATAATGTCAGCTGGAGGAGCCCTCATAATTTATAAGACACCTCACATGAAATGTTCATGAGGAATCTTGGAAGAGATACAAATGGCAGTGTAGCTCCAGTAACAGTGCAGGCCAGAGGAGTCAGAACGGATCAGCTGAGGTAATTGGGTCAGAAAAAGTTTAGGTTCACACAGCTCGCTGGGAAGCCGCCTCCGTTTCTTTATAACACAACCGAGCATCATAACTTAATGTATTAATAGGCTTCCAGTTTAGACAGCTTTGTGCATTGTCTAAGATACTCTGGTGGAAGTCATTTGCATATTACTGAGGTCGCCCTCAGCAACCTCTTAGGAGTTTACTTTTAGATGTGTCTCTACATGTCATAACAAGTGGGATGTGTGTCAGAGTAAAACCTTTCTGCTGGCTTAAAAAGAAGCCCCCCCCCACACACACACACCCCCCAACCCCCAACCCCGCTTCCCCACCACGCTCCACCCCCACAGTCTCCAAATGCCTTCGGCCAACCGTCTCCCCCAATACATAAAAACGGTTTCTATTTAGTGTATCAAGGTACAGCCTCAAAGTCAAGTTCACTTTTAATGTTCATTTGGCAGAAACACACAGAAAAAAAACATCAGCTCTCATAAACATCCAGGTACAGTACGATAATACCTTTAAATTTCAGGCATTTTTTCACAGAAAATGCAGCTGAAGGTGCTTTACTTTTTAATTCTTATCAGTCATCCTATTTAGTAATCGGCACCCAATATATGTACATTTAATAATAATGTTTCTGTGTAATATTTGTCATCAAAGTTGTGCAGTTCACCATTTCTGCACTGAATCAAAGTGCCCGACTTTGCACAAAGAGGACTCAGGAAATGATGCATGCATGCAATTAAGCCTCACTGTTTTCAGTCTCATTTCATTGATATCAGTATTTCCTGTTCACTCTTTCACAGCTGAACTTAATGTAACCGACCAGAATCAAGTCCTGCTGTTTGCTCCGTTAGCACAGCTGTTAGCACTTTTAGCTCTGTTAGCCATAAACACCTCAGGATTGAACAAAGAGCACAACAACGTTTGCTAACTGCTAACTAGCTCATCCCCTAAATCTGAAATGGTCATGTTTGAACTGACTGCAGCTGCTTTTCTGATGCATTAACGATAAAGTAGCTGCTGAACAAATGTTACCTGCAGCATTAAATCATATTTCTTGTGACTGCAGTGACCACAGCTTAAAATGTAAAAAAGAAATCAGGATGTAAAAGAGTATCATGCTATTCAATAATCAAAAAAGTAAAAATATTCAACAAAATAGAATAACATTCACATGTAACAAACATGACATGTACTTCACTTTAGAAAAGATTATAAAAGAAACGATAGAATAGTTTCCTTCGGTTTTGTTCTTTACCTACAACACGACCACAGACTGTTAAGTTTAAACCTGCCTCCGGTTTATTTTTCCCACAGTAATCTCCTCACAGGCCCCTTTAGCCACGAGCCTTTTTCCTCCTTCACTATCTGAAGGATTTCCTCCAAACACTGTGGCCAAGTGTTGCCTCTTTGTTGTGCTGTGCTGTACTCTGTGTGTGTGTGTGAGTGTGTGTGTGTGTTTGTATGTTGCAGCGTCTCTGTGAGACAGAAGAGCATAATGCTGCTGGAAGGAGGTCAGCGACCACCCAGGGGCAGGGGGGACATCATATTAGGCAGTCTGGTGACATGGCAACTAGTCTAAAGCCCATGCATCACTATACCACCCACAGTGGATTATAATGTATGACTGCAAAAGGCCAGATTATACAACACAATAGCCACGGATGATCCATCATAGCTGCCTTTTAGAAGGAAAATGCAGTATGTATGTCAGTGTGAGGCTACGGATTTGACTTCCAAGACCCTTTTTTTTTTCATATGCTAATAACGTGAACTTGCTTTGAATGTATAAATTTGTCAGATTGTAGAAATTCTACAAAAAAACCTCCATCTTTTCAGCTTGAACTGTCTATAATTCTGTTTTCTTATGAATGACGCTACAGCAGTATTTTCTGCTCTGTCATCACCTGGCTTGTAATTGGTCACATGGTGTTTTTGGTGCTCTGTTGTGTTTGTCACCGTTATAAGCAGTGGGGGCAGTTTCATAAGGAGGTTTAGTGTTGTTTCGGGTGTAGTTTATGGCTCCTCTTCGCCTCTTTTCTCTTCTCATTATCTTTGCTTCGGCACTGCAGCTGACCTCGCAATGCTGCTTTCTAGTTTCTCAGCTGATGCAGTGTGCCAGCGTGAGGCTTCTCTTCCCCGGCGACAGAAGCCCGCTTTTTGGCAGCGGTTCACGTGAGGTGACCGGCCTCCTCCCTCCCTCCCTCCCTCCTCCCTCCTCCCATTCCTCCCCCGCCAGGCTCTGCGCCTGCTACCCTGCCTCGTTGAGACAGCTCCACTGAGGCTTGCAAGATCAGCTGCCGTGCGAGCCCAGCTGAGGCTTCCGGGCACTCACGTTGCTAGATTTCATTTGTGAGTGAGCGTTTGACCTCAGGAACGAGTAGACATCCGCATGCTCATGCACGCAAACGCATGCATAGTTACAAAGCACACGGGTGCGCACGGATGAACAGCGCACAAACATACAGGCCTCTTTGAACACACAGCTTGCCCACATTGTCTGCTTCACCTCCACGCTCACCTGTTTTCCCCCCTCCACCTTTCCTCTCTCTCTCTCTCTCTCTCTCTCTCTCTCTTGCTCTCTCTCTCTCTCACTTTCACCCCCCCATTCGCCGGCCCCGGCTCGCTCCCTGGCACCCCTCCATGTCGCTCCTGCCAACCTGCTTCTAAAACATGTAACCTACACTCCGCCCCCCCCTCCTCCATCGCTCTGCCGCCGTGGGCCCTGACAGGCCGAGCGGTAATGCTAAGTGGCACGGGCTCGCCTATCCTCCATCCTCCACCATCGCCGCAGCAGCAGCTCTGCAGATTGCTATTTGCTGACATTGGGAATGAGATTAAAGGCAGGGGTTGGGAAAGAGGCATTCAGAGATTGAAATGCAGCGATGACAGCTATTTTTCTCCCATCTTCCTAAGGCAACTGAAGGCCGCAGCATTGTCAGGCTGCGCGGAGGGCAATCTGATGCAACAAAGTAGATTGACCCAGAGGGGGAAGAGATGAAACAGCACACAAATCGTGGCCTCTGGCAGTTCAGTAGCTGGCAGTTACACTCCTAATGTGTTCGACAGACTTCTCTTTTGCTGTTAACTACTCGCTGACCTATTGTTTATGCCTTTAATTAATTGTGAGGAAGTTAACACAGCTTTGTACCTTTATTTAGCCATTTTCATAATAAATCAATGCTGCAGTGGAGGATGGAAACACTTATTTATAATAAAGTAGAGCAGGTTAATCAGATGTGGCCACGTTTTCATTAGTTTAATTCACCCCTTTTAGCATTGTTGTGTTGTTAACACTGACACACAACATGTGCAGTAGTTTTGTGTTTTTACCACCTTATCTATCAGATATTTTAATCCGAGCACAAAACTTTGGTTGAAGTCCCAAAATGGATTTTGTGGTTCTTTTATTAGTTTTGGATACGAGCTACAGTTGCTGGCTTTGCCTTTGGGGTTTGCAAGGGTTGCACCAGCAGAATTGTATTCTTTAGTAACATAGTGTGAAAAGTTTGGTCTCCCACAAAAAAAGTTCCTTGCGATCCTTCTTTACATGCACGATCTTTGATTTCTGACGATGTAAGATCAAATTGAGCTGCAAGTGTGCTCCCTCTCTGCCTTTCATGCTGCTTCAATATCACGGCGTGAAAAAACAAAGAAGGCAAAGACTGAGGGAAATCTGAAGCGTTCTGCCACTCAACATCCCCCATTCCCAAACAACAGCGTCTCACTGCCACTACAAATACATTAGAAATCAATTATTTATGGAACAGAGTCAGGGCCTCTTTAATCTTTTCCTTTTATCCAATTAAATTGTCTAACCATTCTAAGCCTCTATAGCTCACAGGGAATGTGCTTCTTTAAAAAAGAAAAGAAGAAAAGATTTTCTCTTCAGTCCTTCTTTTGACTTTCGATGTAACAGAGAAGAGACACTTCTGAGGGTTGAAGAATGAAAGGAAAGAAAGTGAGTAAAGTGTAAATGAACTCCCCCTCCCGCCCCGTCACCATTGCATTGGTTCTACAGGAACTATTTGAAGTTTTGATATTAAGACTCTGGTTCCATTCCCCGTGCAAAGGGACGCTGGGGAGCAGCGAGGCCTTTCATGATTCCTTTATGCCCAGCTGAAATAGTTCGAAAGTATTTGCGATCATCTCCACAGGGGTAAATACGATGTTGCTTCAATTGCTGTCCTGTATTATTCAAGAAGTCAATTGAAGTGGTGTCTGAAAATTGAAAATGCTTACTTCCGATGCAGACGTGTGAAATTATTGATGTGAAGCATTGTAAAACACTCTGCACTTCCCTCTATTATCATACAGTAAGACTGTTAGAGAAGAAAAGTTACAGACTCAGTCGAAAGCTTCACATATTTACACTTTGTGGGATCATTTTCACGCCCCACGATGACAGACGTCACGGCAGAATAGTGCCCTCGCTAAATGTGTCACCGCATTCATAATGAAACACAAAGACTCTGAGACCATTTCTGCTCCTCTCATTTCAAGTTGGATAACCGAGTCTTCAGAAGTTCAAAAGTTTACCCAAAAAAACACCACATGATGAATGATAACAAGCATGATAACTGATCGATCGTTTCAGTCGTTCATGATGCAAAAACTGATGGTCAGTGTTAAGAAAACGTCACCCTGGGCCGGTCAATCAGTTAATCAATAATCCAATAACTAAAAAAAAAGAGGACAAACTAATTAATATAATGAATTTGCAGCTGTGATGAAGTAGCCACGTCAAAAACTCAGGGTCATTTTGATGAGAATTTTTTTTACCTTTTCTCACATTTTGTAAATTTATCTGTTTATCAAGACAATAAAATCATGTCAACAACAAAACAATAACACTTAGTTACAGCTCCAGTTTGCATCACCATTTTCTAATCGATCACACTTGTAATCATGAGTCCTGAAACATTTCACATAAATTTCAACTGACTGAACTTTGATCAGTTGTGCAATAAATCTGTATGACTGTGTGAATATATTTTTATTGCATGTCAAACATTAGATATTAGGGCTAAAATAGGTAAAGTAAACTAATCTGCAACTATCTTGGATTTTTTTTAAGGTTCATTTTTTGAGAAAAACTCTTTGATTCATGAAAATAGTCTTTCTAATAGTAATAATTAATTTTTAGTTTTGATAATAATAGAGATTGCAGTGTCACGTCTGACTTGACATCACACATAATAATGTGTCAGTTTCAGAACAGACTCGCCTCTTTAAACTCTTCATATTTAATAGCCTCTTACATATTGATGTTCCTGTAATAATAATAAAGTAGCATACAGTCCTTTCAGCAGTAAACAGCCTCTCATCTGCTGCTCTTTGTTACATGATCCTGTGATTTCATGTGTGGGCTGCTGATGTGTGCGCGCAGCACGTCACCACACGTCTGCATGCAGTATATGATGCATGTCTGTCTTTGGATGTACTCGTCTACATGTGTGGCATGTCTTTTGCAAAGGGATTTGTTTTATTGTGTATCTGCCTCTGTGTGTGTGTGTGTGTGCGTGTGTGTACTGTATGCACAGTCGTGCACAAATAGCTCCTGAGGGCCCTCGCGATCACAGACTGCCAAAAGGAAAAGGATTTCCGAGAGGTTTCCTTCTCGCTATTTAAAGTGGGAGCCCTGTGGGACATGTTTGGCATTCTCATCCACTCACTGAAGATGGCCTGTGATCTGAAGCCACTAACAGGCTCAGCATGCTCCGTCTCTGTCTCTCACTCACTCTCTCTCCCTTTCTCTTTCCCTCTGGCTCTCTGAAGTGATTACCCTGCTTGTGATTCCACTGACACCCACATGTCCCCCCGAGACGTGCCTTCACTAGTTTGTTTAATCTGCCTCCCTGTACAGTAGGTAACGCAGCCATAATTGAGGTGTGGATAGAGCTGTGGGAACAGATGAAACCGATAGCAGGTTTTTTTTTTTTATTATGAAAACCTGTCTGTGCCATAAGTCGCTGTGGATGACAGCAGTCGCTAAATTAACGTACAAAACGCTGCCGCGACAGGAATTCAAAATGTTAACATCTAATAATCTTCTGCAGCAAATTTGTCAGCTCTTTGTTTCGTAATGTGTCCCCAGTCGATAAACAACAAACTCCGCGGTGAAACAGTCACAAAATGTCTGCGTTTCAGTGAGGATTTTTTATTTTTTAAATTTTTTTAATGTTGCTGGAAAAAGTTGTGGATCCAGGCATTCGTTAAGCAACTTTTCTCAGCTTCCACTGAGGCTGACAATAAGATAATGAGTTATCTGAGATTAGAATACCATTAGCGAGGCCTCGCAGTCAAGCAGATATTTGATCTCAACAACATATGACTTCCGAAAGTTGTGCTGATACCTGAGACAGATTCAGCTTTACACTCCGTTTGAATTTTTTGATATGAAAACAGAAAGTGGAACTGTGAAAATGCAAGCATCAGATACTCTATCTCCCCCCGGTTAGTGTCTCGCCTCTGTCTGTAACACGCTTGAACTGCTCTGTTCAGAACATACAGGGTGTCAATCATCGCCCAAATCTGCCTTTAGATGAAGCAAAAAATGAAAAGGAACAAAAAAAAAAAGATCTATACAACTGAACTTGAATTAATTAAATCTACTGTATCATACTTCCTCCGAGGAGATTGCATCTGTCCTCAGATGTGTAAAAAATAAAACATTCTGAGATATCTTTTTAAACCCTATTATTGTAAGATACCAGTAATTAAATTGACAGTGTCATTAATTGGGTTGAAGATAAGTTGCATTGAGTCGAGGACATCTTAAACTCAATTAAAGATATCTCCAACTCAATTAAAGATATCCAAATGCCATGTCCCGCAATATGCAATCAGGCTCTTTCTGGCGCAATAATATTAGTTCACTTGTGCCCCTTTTTTACAAAGACTCGGTTGTACTTCTAAAGTTTTCTTTTTATCATTAAAAGCCTGATTTTTGAAATAGATGTCGTCCTTGTAGCACTTTGGTGATGTGTATAGTTTCTTTAATGTTGCATAATTATAGTATTTAATCCTTCCTTATCCGGTGTTTGAAATAGAAAATGAAGATTAGGCACTTCTGACATCAGGAAATGAAGCGTTTAAAGGGAGGGATTAGCGTTTTTGGAACAAGGTAAAGTTGATGGCAACAGTTTGGCTTACAGATGCTGTGGTTGAATAAAAACGATGAGCCGATCAGACAGAACTGATCAACAATAACAGCAATGATCTGAATGAGAAAATAAGACCTGTGAACTTCTGGATAGTTAAAGGACTCTATAAGTTTTTAAATTCAACAGTGATGTTGGCGTCACTTTGGCTCGGTGATACAACAACCGTTACGTTCAGCTGCTGTTCGTATTGAGATGAGGTGCAGAAAACTCAAAAGGTCCAGCTGTTGCAGTTATGGAAAACTAAACTAATCGAATGAAGCCAAAATTGACCAAGAATTTAATTAAAAATTCAAATTTCTCTTCAGTTAGCTCCATGAAGTGGACGTTTCGCACCAAAAACACACCTGATGAGTCAAAGTTTGTTCTCCGTGTTTGCATGTACATGCTTGTATCTTTTTATGAGAGAGCAATACATTTTAAACAGAACTAATCCTCTTTTTTGAAATAATGATTCAAACAGGAGAATTTATGTCTGAGCTGTTGTTGCTTCCACTGTGAGTCACATTAACATTGTTAATGGAGAAAAGAGTTGAACCTCCAGAAGCAGCGACACACAGAATTTCACCATGAATCTCTAACTGATAGTCAAAATAATAATTAGTTGAGACTAAATTATTAGTCAGCTCTTCTTGATTCTCCTCTTAGGTCTCTTTATTTTGAAAATAATCAAAAGAATTCAAAAAACAAAACAGTTTCAGGGTAACAGATTTCTGACCTTCAGCCTGGAAATCATTTCTTGCACTTCATCTTAAGAAATGTTCTCTTAGCAAAGGCTGTTTCTTCTGGTCTGACTGGGTTTGAGAACTTGTATCTCTGTTCTTGAAGTGTTGTGAGTGATTTGCTGCCTGTTGATGGAGCTTCTGATCAGGTCGAGCTGTTCTGCCACAGTCACAGCTCTCCTGCATTCGGGGCCGGATCATTCGTTTCCATCTTTGCAGTGTGTTTTCAGTGACTGCTGGATTCCTGGTGAATGTTGTTTGACTTTAAATATCTGTGGATTTATGACAAATCTCTTCTCCTCTGCCTCTCCTCCTCCTCCTCCTCCTCTTCCTCCTCCTCCTCCTCTTCCTCCTCTCCCCAGGGCGCTGTGCCAGCTGTGGAGAGAACGTGGTGGGTGAAGGAACCGGCTGCACCGCCATGGACCAGGTCTTCCATGTCGACTGCTTCGTCTGCATGACCTGCAGCACCAAGCTGCGTGGCAAGCCTTTCTTCGCCGTGGAGAAGAAGGCGTACTGTGAGCCGTGCTATATTGTAAGTAACGTTTTTTCTTCTTTTTTTTTTTTTTTTGCTTCATTTCCACCTGCCTCACTGCCTGGCTTTTGGCTCACCCTGGTTATTTCTGTGTCCATGTTTCAAAAGAGCACATTATGATATGAGGTCAGGGAGAGCTGCACCTCTCACCACCACGCACATCTTCACTTCTTCTTTCTCTGACTTTGTTTTGCTTTTGGTCACTTAATGAAACTGCTGTTCCTGATTTCTTCATCTGAAAGTGATTTCTGGCTGTTCCGCAGTTTCTAATGGCAGATGTGCTCGAACATTAGAAACTGCTGGAAACAATTTACCAATGAGGTGAATAAAGTTAGTGTGTCTTGTGTTTAATATCAATATTAAAGCTGTTAGAAATAACTAGTAATTGTTGGCTGGGTAATGGTTGGTGCTAGCCAGCTAGCTTAAAGCGTAGCTAATAATCAATAATGTAATCTACTCTACATTAATATTTAATACTAATAATTGATCGAATACCGTTTAAGATGCTGCTTATTATGACAAACTATCAGAAAACTCAGCCTTATTAAATTTTCCTGCAGCTCTGCAAAACTATTGTGCATGTTTTTACAATTTTTTTTTAGAGTTGGTGTTAAATCTCACCACTTTACTGTTTTGTTTTTCCTCCGTCATTCTCACCAACCATGTTTCTTCGCAGCTGTTTCCAGTAAAACAAAAAAAAAGAAAAAAAAAAACCTCCCAGAAATTATAAACAAGCTGCCCGACATCAAATAAAAAACAGACAACGTTAGCAATTAGCAGGTGAACGTCCTGGAGCGTTTAGCAGCTGTAGAGTCAGATGTTTTAGAAAGTGGAGTGAATTTTGGACTCAAACACGACAACATGAATGTGAATGTTTCTCTGTGTCTGCTGATTGTGTGTAATTTTTCACTAAAAACCGTCCAAACACATGAGCAATATTACCTTCATAAAATGATAATATGTCAATGGTCCTATTTACCGACCCCAAGTAAGAAAAAAGTCAACTAATGTGGTTTTAAGACGTATAAAATTTCAGTTTTATTGTTTCTTGTTGTCGACTGTGATGTCAAAGCCAAATGTGATTAACAGCTGTGACGACAAAAAGCTTCAGATTCAACTTTAGTGATGGTCATGAGCAGCAAACACACAAAGTCAGTGCAAAACTTTTTGCAGCCCAGGAGCCTGATAGATGTTTCATTTTCTCTCCTTTAATTAATAACTCAGAGATGCATTCATTGTCTATTCATAACAGAGGATTTTCAGACATCTCTGCTTGTTGAATTAGATGAAGATTACGTTGTTTTCACTTGCACATCAGTCAGAGAACTGAGGCAGAACTATCAGGAGGTACGGCTGATAAGCAGTCAGATAGGCTGCAAATGCAATCAGTTGCTAAAAGTGTTAAAATCATGTTGGATTGTAACATGCTGTTAATTGTCTTTATGAATCAGATAATGCAGACGATTCTGTCTCGTCTGTTTCCTCATTCCTTTCTTTTCTGAATCATCCCCCTGATCAGAAGTTAACCACACTGACCGACAGTGAGATATCCCAGAAGGCTCCTCCAGTTATTTTTTGATTCTTATTACAAAAACTGCGACACGTTTTCCTGTCGTTAAGTTGCGCAACGCACATGAAAGTATTTCCTTGCACAATATTGTCAGGAAAGACACATCATCTTGCAAAACCACAAGGAAAGCGGTTTTGCAGAAGTGTTTCCCTCGTCCAGTTTCATTAGAATATGGTTCAGTTATCCAGCGGCTGGATGTGACGGGGTCAGAGTTTCGAACTGTCAGCAATATCAGGGGTAAGTTTGTGGGTCATTCCTGGAAGCTGAGACGGGAATTAGCCGTAAAATACAATAAGGCGGTAAGACACTACGGTGGAAATTTGTCAAATACCTTTAAACTTTCACTTCTGTTTTGTTTTGAATAAAGAGATTTTTTAGAAAGTTCAACACTGGTGTGAAGTGAGTAAGAAAAACCTCATTTTTGAAGGGAAACCCCATCGATTTTACATGTCGAAGTCTGTTCACAGATCTTCAGGAGTGTTTCTGCACATGTGGGAAAGATTTTTGCAAGTCAAGATTAACTGGAAGTAGAAAACTGAACTGAACTGAATTTCCTAAAGTTCCTCCTGTGCACATTAGCCTGACCTGAATTTTGAGCTGCATTGTGGGTAATGTCCAAATAAGGTTTGGATGAGGAAAAATATTTTTTTGGGAAAAATATATCAGGATTTTCTGCGTGGATTTAATCCTCATTTTGAAGTTTTAGCCTTATAATAATTTTCTAGTTGGAGCACAAATCTCTGTTTAATTCCTGCAGTTTGTGTCTGTAAAACTTTCCTTTGCATTCCAGATGATAGATAAGAGATGCACAGAGATGCAACCTGCTAGTTTGTTATTTGATTAATAAAAGATGAGACATTTTAATGGAGGCAGCTTAAAAATAACTCCTGATATATAACTGTATATATCGTAGATGCTTTTTAGAAAACGTCTTGGAATAAAGAGGATTATTTGTCCTGAATAAATAGTGAAGAACACACTGACGTTGTTGATTCTTCTGACCCAGCACATATTAAATCACACTCACACTTTTCCTTCACATCCCTTGCAGGAAATGGCTTGATGTGCATTTTACCAGTAAAGGCTCGAAAGTTGAGCTACATGAGGTTTGAACCGGTGGCAGGCCATCTCTTAAATCATCTCTTTTCAGAGGCACTCACTGTGATTGTAGTTGTCTTGTCTGGAAGTTCTCCAACTCTGATACATGCGCTAAAGAGGAACGGGATAATTTAAGAACTTTATTTATGCATTTCATCAGCATAAATGTTCTTCTGGCACAAGATCAAAAGGATGGGGGAAATCTGAATTTCTTAATGAAAGTAATTTCTTCTTCTTTTATTCCCATCCTCAGGGTCATACGCCTCTGTACGATTAGAGAATGAACGTGAGAGTTGAGTCTCTGAAGAGAAATGTCATATCCCAGAGAGAAAGAGAGAAACTTGCAGAAAGCCTGCGAGTCAGTCAGTCTAGGAATCTTGAAGAGCAAACGAACATGCAGACGGAGACGTAACGAACATGTAACACTGCAGATTCACGCACTGTTACCCCTCTACAACCTGTCATGTCATATAAGCAACATATAAAACCCTTATTAACCCTTTAAATTTGTCTTGAAGAAGCATCTCAGCGACAAATATCACACTCACAAGGCTGGAGGAGCATAAAGAGAGAGAATCTAGCTGTGTGTTTCAGTTTAGTTGGTATGATTTAAAGATGTGGCTCTTATGTTGACTCGTCCTCACCTGAATTTGGGGAATAAACTCATTCACTTTCGTCCAAAACTCATGTTCAAACCTAAAAGCCTACAGCTGGTTAGCTTAGCTTGGCATAAACACTGAAAACAAGGGGAAACAGCTAGCCCGCCTCTGTGCAAAGTTTGAAATAATAAAGGGAAAACAAAATGTAAAGGTCACATCGAAGAAGCATAGTTGGAGATTTCCAGCTTTTGTCTGGAAGTAAAAGTCAAGCAGCTGGATCCTACATTTCCCATAATCCATCTCTGACCAATTCAGAATTATACATGTAATCATAGATGGGGGAAACGCTTTGCAGTTAGATAATAAATAAAAACTATGACATAACCATAACATGTGCAAAGAAAAATAAATAGTAAAAGAAATTAATTCTTAAACATTTTAACTCAGCAGAACCTCATTTTACATGTATGTTTTTTTATTATCGGACATGTCATGTTAGTGTGAAACAGATGAGAACACCCTCAGTCAGTCAGTTATATTTGGCGCACCTCACAGGTATAACTGCCTGAGGAAACTTGCTGTGTGTAGACTCTGTATAATAGTATGCAAAAATCCATTAATCCCTTTTTGCCAGGAATTGCAGGAATACATTTTGCATGCCACGCTGATTGCCATCCAATAAAGTTTTCTGCCGTGTATCAAAGTAGGCGATCAGCAGCTTCCTTATCGGGGCCGAGACTTTACATATTCTGTGGAACAATGCTGGCATTTGTGTCACTGAGATCCATCTCTTCCTGCGGGTGATTTGCCTCATTCAAACTGTTTGTCTAGATATCATTAATTCCTTTTAGCAATGTACAGGAACTTACCCACATCTGTTATCGTCACCTGTCTGCTTCCTGATTTTTTTACGGCCTGCTATCTCTCTGTCTAACCAACCTCAGTCACACCACTGGCCCACAAACTGCAGCGCAGCAGTCAGCCTTTGTCCTCGGCACTTCCCTGGTTTTTGCCTCCACAGACGGCTAATCTCTGCCTATTTGAATGCACAATGTCACCGATAAACTCTACAAACGTTCAATTAATGTCTCGATTTGCATGAAGTGCCTGGTAATCATGTTAATGTGAATCATTGGGTCGCCTGTGTGTGTGTGTTTTTTTGTGTGTGTGTGTGTGTTTCCTTGTCTGATGTGCCTCAGCCTGAGGTGTCCCACAGCTTTCCCCACTCCATGTTTGCACACATGATAAGACTGTGTGCATGAGTGTGTGTGTGTGTGTGTGCATGAGTGTGTGCAAACACCACCCTGCGAGCCGTCCATCATTGTTACTGAGACACAGCAGTTTTTAGTTCTTAAAATGTTTTCCAAGAAAACTCTCATGTGAAACATTTTGGATTCAAAGTATTGCTGACTGTGTGTTTTCTGCAAACTGGAACAAATTAATCGCAGGAAATCTGGAAATTTACAAACAGGAGAGAAATATTTCTCCCAGTTAGAGCTCAAATTATGTGGCCAGATCTATTATGACATTTTTAGTGTGTTTTCATGTGATGACCTGAAACCCGAACACCCGGTTTGTTCAAACTAAACTGAACCATATTTCTAAATAACCCCAGATTTCTAACTTTGCATTTATCTCATTAATTTGAGTCAGTCGTCTTGCAGCTAAATGCACATTAAGGTGCAAAAGGAAACAGACAAAGCTCGCTGAGAGCCGGGATATGAGATGTAATACATCTCAGAAGAGAGCTCCGCTTAAGAGGAAAACGTTGTAATTTGAAGGACGAGTTCACTCTGTCAGCTTTCATGTGAAAACACCAGCTGCTGACAAAGTCAGGAGTTAGGATCACGTCCAGGTATGTGGAGTTGCGACGGCGAAATACTGAGAAACACTTTCAAGCTCCGCAAGTGAGTTTCACCGTTCACACATGCAGCTGCATTCAGGAACATTTCCGTCTTGTGCCTTTTCACACATGCAAGAGCTGCGATGGAGCAGGTGGAGGAAGGGAAAGTCCAGCTGATGGCTGTGATGCAGCCCTTATAGATGCCAACATGGTGGGGGGGGGGTCTCTTATTGTTGTCAGTCACTTGGCAGCTGAGGAGCTGCTGTTGTCCAATCCAGATATGTTGTTATGTATTCAATATTTAAGTTTGTGAGGCAGGTAAAGCTGTTTTTAAACTTAGAAACATTAGAAAATTTGTGTTTGAACATTAAACTTGTGCATCAGCATTGCATTGGTTCAAATATTTCTTCTGTGGACTCTTGTGATTGGTTTGCTTCACATCTCAGTGTCTTTTGTCATGTGCTCGACCCTGCACTCACACTGCATTTTCCCTGTTTTTGGCAGGACAGATTTCCCTGAATATCAATCTCTGCTCCCTTTTGCAAAAGATTCCATGCTGAAACTTTTCCCGAACATTTAAGGGACGGACTGCATGTGTGAAAGCAGATTTAGAAATATTAATTTGAGACATTCGCTCGGCTTCACATCAAAAACGGCTGCAGCAAATGAAGACATTATGTCCTGGCCGTCGTTCTACCTTCTAGAGAGTTCAAGCCTAAATGTTCTTAGTCAGTGGGATTATAAAAAGTCACCACATCTATTTGAAATTGTGCTCTTTAGATATGAATAGTAATTTTCTGTCTCCTTTCACTTAAGGAAAGTCTTCTTCAAACCACTAGAGCATATTAGTTAACAGAGCTGAGAGCAACAAGGACCCTTCGTCTGTCTGATAGCTCAGATGGTCTTTGAAGGAGTTCAGCGGTGGGATTCGGTGTCACCGAGGTTAATTGCTTACACAGGGTGCCGAGCCTACTGTTCTTAAGTCCATTCTGTGTCGCCCGTATCCGCCTTGTTACCAGTTCATGCAAATTTCTGCAGCGAGGTTTTTCGCCCAGGTAATTTACTTTAAAATGGCTGCTTAGCTGCCCTTTGCTCCAGGTTCTGTGCTGGTAAACAGATCCATTCAGGCTGCTTAACCGACACCAGTGAATGGAAGAAGGCTCGCAGACAATGCTCAGTTCCCTGTTTGAGGCAGACTCACATCCCCTCTTTCCTGTTTATACCACCACTTCCCATGAATATAGATCATCCAGAGTGCAGCCGGTTTAAGTGTACTGTAATGAGACTGATGTAAGTAACACAAGGTCACACCAGGAGCACAGCTTCGTATTGAAAGAGCAGTAATAAAGAGATAGGGATTTGCCCACACATAAACCTTAATCTATTTCTGCCTCTTTTGACAGAGTTTCAGAGACCACCAAGGTCACGGACGCCAAGTTGCATGAATGTAATTACGTTCATTATCTGGCGTTGTACTCTGTTATTTAAAATAAATGGGCTTCGGTCTCATTGGCTTCACTCTCCGAAAGACTTTTCCATTCTGCTATTGTAAAGGAAGGAGTGAACGCGGCGGCCCTGACCTGCCAGTCACCAGGAAACGTTCGTGATTGACTGATGAGCTTTCCCCCTCCGCGTCCGTTTGTCTGTCTTGGAAAGTGATGATGTCAGCCTCGCCGGTCGCACGTCCATGTCGCCTTTTTTTATGGCTTAATGATCAGCCGGCTTCATTTTTGTGTAATTATTTTTAATAAGCAGACCCTGTTTTTTTCAGCAACACCCGTCACAATCAATTCACAGATCCACATTTAGAATCAAACAAACTTTCACTGATGTGAGTCCAATTTAAAATCACTATGGATCTTTTTTTTCCAGTCTGCATTAAAGAATCATGTGTCTCCACTCAAATTTAGCTTTGACAAACCAAAAAACTCCAAGTCAAAAAATAATAATAAATACCAAAGAAAAGTGTCAAGAGAACTTATCTCTGTCATAAATTTGGGTAAACTTGTATAAATTTGAATTATCAATCTTTGCAAGAAAAAAATCCCAGACACTTTTTAATCCAAAACAAAAGATTCTGTACTTTTTAAATGTAATATTTATTTTATGTGAACAGTCGTCACAAAGCTGCAACCAGCATTATTTTCTTCACTGTTTGCAAAGTTTTTTCTTTACTTTTTTATTACTTTACTTTCTTACTAATGAATTGTTTATCAAAATAGTTTGTTTTCTGGTGTTTATTGATTAATCATCTCATCCACTTCTTCCAAAAATCTAAAAGTGACTCCCAACTAAACAAACTTGTTGCCCAGAGTGTGTGTGTGTGTGTGTGTGTGTGCAGACTGTAGAGGAGCTCAGTTTGAAAAAAAAATTTGATTTGTTATTTTTACTGTTATTAAGTTCTTTCATCGTCTCGTCAATCAGTACACTATTAACAAAAACAGAAACCTCCAACCAACTCAAGTCAGTTTTGACATCATGGAAACTTTTTGAGCGCTTGCAGTGAAGCAGAAACTGTTTTCTCAAATAGATGAATGATTTAGATAATTAGCTGAAAGGAGATTAACTTTTGATGTAAAATTGCATAATAAAATTAAAGATTAAACAATCAAAATTATACCACAAGGTTAAAATAAACTGAATTTAATAGATCTACACTTTGAAATAATTAGCTCAAAGCAATGGATTAATGGTTAAAAGAAACATAGTGGATTTAAAAATTATTGTTAAAAGCATAAACGTCTGTGTTGTTACTTAACATTTACTTTAAAATTTTGGAACATGACGGCTGCTGATGATGAGAGTTCACATGAATGCTGGGAAACATTTGGGAAACACTGCTCTAGTTGTGTTTACTGGATTTTAAAAGTGTGTTCGAACGCACCACACTCATACGATCCAGATAGCAAAGGGAAGTTTACGAGGGTGGTGCAGCACCCAGGGGCGACAGGCTCGGCTCCAGCTGTATCAGGGCTCGTGGTGATGGATGTCCTCCACAGAGCATCACACCAGCCTGCTCTCCCACCTAACAACGGGATATCCCCGAGAACTCCCCTGAAGCCCCCGCTGTCATTGAGAGAGGGGATACACGATACAATACATCCAATCACAGTCTGATCCCTCGCCTCACATCCAGTCACAGCGATGCAAACACAACAACACCGAGGCACAAAGTTTGTGATGTTGCACCGCTGACAGTAATGCAGCTCTAATTAGAGATGACTGCACACCACCCACACACCTGTCACTCCTCTGTGATGGATATCCAGGTAGTCAGATCCAGAGGCTTGCAGCCAGCGTGGTGAGTTCAAGGCCCACGTATGTTGGTGGCTGTGGCGTTGTGCTGCAGCTCGCCGATGGCGGATGCACAGTGAGCGGCGGCGGCGGCGGCGACGGCGGCAGGTGCACACACGCACACATGCAGCCTGGTTTAACTCGCCGTCTGAGGCACGTTCACAAACACGGAGCAGCTCGTCTTTCTGCTGACTTCGTCATCAAATATTCATGGCTGTCTGCATTAGCTTGCAGAGTTCTAATTGAGTTCTGTATATTCAGACGTGATTAACTCGGTCTAATTCCTCAAAGGAGTGAGCCAATTAGATAGCACTTGCATGAATAGGATTTCACATCTTAGTACGTCTTCAGACTTGCCAAGACAATTATATGTGTGTATAATTGCACTGTACAGTGGGTGTGAGCCCCACTAAACTCAAGCAGGTCATTATTTCTTATTACTGATCTGCACTACAGGAAATGCAGCCGTCCTATCCGTTACGAGCGAGTAAATGAAAAGCACGAGCGCCGTTATTAGAATACACTGTTTGGACAAGAGAAGGGAGAGTGACTCCAAACACCGGGCCCTGTAAATCCTCCTCATGTTTTTTGTCCAAGCACATTTCCTCCTCCTCCTCCTCCCCCCCCCCTCCAGGAGCGAGCAGGAGAAAAATATCAGTGACCCAGTGCTGACCCACCACAATGTCACTCTAACTCATGGCATGAGAGAACTACTGCCGGGGTCTTTGTCAGTTTCTCTCTGTAACCAGAGCAGGAGACATTGCCCAAAGTCCAGAGGGGTCACATTCTGCTGCGGAGCTGAATTTAAGGCAGCGAGTCACACAGGCAGGCCGGCCACTTTGCCTAAGCCGGAGAGAGGGATCAGGGCCCCCGCTGCCACCTTTTATTCTTTAAAGAAAGGCCTGAGCGAGGCATGATCCGTGTGTCGGCCCTGTCCCTTCACGTTGGCTGCAGCCTGATATTATCAGCCGGCTAAAAATAAGAAATGTGCGTGAACAAATAAAGCTGCTCGGCTGAGTGTAAAGAGAATGCATGAATATTTAAATCCCATTTGACACTTGCAGTTTTTTGTTACTTTGTCAAAACTCATGTTCTCAAGTGAGAGAAGTGAAACCTGCACAGGCGAAGCAGCTGCTGGTGAAAAAAAAAAAAAAAAAAT
>JAPZDY010000021.1:24360214-24386473 GCA_029783645.1 Ctenochaetus hawaiiensis | reverse complement strand
AGTTAACGCGTTAATTTTGGAGATTAATTTAAAACATTTAACGCATTAAAAAAAAAAAAACATAACTAACGTTGTTTTGTTTACTTCCGGTGGCGCCTGACCCATAACCTTTGGTCACGTATGCAGGCCCACCAGGCAACCCGAGCCATCCTGGCTAAAGCACAATCTGTGGCGCAAAGATGGATAACGACGGACTTTTAGGAGGAAAGTTTCATTTTAAAAAGCCATTAAAATAGCCTTTGAATTTAAATCTACTTTCTTTGTGTCGATTCTACATTAATTTCATGATTTTTCATAAATAAATATCCGCTATAGTCTTAAGTAGAAAAAATGCGATTAATCGCAATTAAGTACAGAAAATTGTGCGATAAATTAGTTAATTTTTTTTAATTGATTGACAGCCCTACTTAAAATCTGTAAAAGATGGAAAAAAAACCACACTGAGTTGTTTGTTACAAATATAAACTGTTTTTAAAAGTTAAACCCTCAGGTGATACAGTGTCATGACAAAGAGATCTTCTGTCTGATTGGTCGTCTGCATCAGACTCTCCAGCTGCTGAATCCTAAACACACACTTCAGCCTCTGTTGCTTTTCTGCAGAGCTTCCTGTGACGCGACACTTGCTGTGTTTTAAACAGCAGCAAACGTCTCGTTTTAGGTTTGTGAGCACAGAGTGAATGCGTCCGATCGGTGAGCAAAGCTAATGACTCTGTTTGTTTTTTCGGTTACTGACGGCGTCTCTGTGTCCTGCAGGACTGCGGCTCTCTGCTCTCGGAGGGCGACAACCAGGGCTGCTACCCTCTGGACGGACACGTTCTCTGCAAAAACTGTAACACCAGCCGCATCCAGGCCCTCACCGCCAAGGCCACCACTGACCTCTGAGCTACCTGCCAGCTGGTTTCCTCCACTGTGATAACACAACGCTCGCTCTCTCACTTCCTGTCTCTCCCTCTCTGTCTTTCTGTCTCTCTCTCTTGCGAACATACCGATCCACAGAAGCTTGCATTCCTCAGCACACTGATGAAATATATCCCTTTATATATATATATATGTACTCACTGTCAGTAACAAGAAATAGCATCACATGTTCACCGGCAAACATGTACTTTATCTAAAGACTCGGTACAAACGCAGCACGAGAGGCTGCGAGTTTTCAACAGTGTTGTTATCAAAGCAACAGTTCAACATTATGGGGAAGAAGCTTATTCGCTTTCCTGCTGAGAGCAAGAAGTTCAAGCCTTTTTAAAGCATGCATGCAGCAGGATCGATCCAAAAAATTCCAAATGTAAGAAATCCATCAAATCATATCCATAAAGGTCCAGTTTGTTAAAGGGGTATGGTGGCCATGAAACGGCAAAAAAAACAAATTACCCACTTTAGAGCCCGTGTTTGGTTTGTTCCTGATGGGCTTCTGTAGAAATATGGTAGTAAACATGGTGGACAACATGGCAGAGGACCCCAACAGCAGTTCTTATCATAAGGCGATTATTCATCTGTGAAGACAAACGTTATATTCTAGTCTGCCGTGTTCTGTTAATAGATCTCTCTGAATCCGACACATAAAGCTCGTTAATTAACATGTGATTGGTGTTTTTACGAGGGCCACATGGTTTGATTTTGTTTTTAGACTTCTGTTTTTTGTACAGCTATAAAAAAGTGACCTTTAGAGTTGCTGCAAGGCATTAATTGTTGCCTTTGTAACGAGCCAGACTCCTGATTTCTCCTGTTCTTACGCTTAATGCTAAAAGAAGCTCAAGATGCACCCTCATATTGACAGCACAGGTGTGAAAGTGGCATCAGACTTCTTATTTAACACAAAAGCAAATGAAAGCAAATGAGCATCTTTCCCCAAAATGTCAAACTGTTGCTTAAAATCACTCCAAATCAACTCAAATATCAGCTACAGTACACAGTTCACCTTCACTCAGTGTTATCATCTCACATCATAATCACAATAAACCAACAGGCTTCACATGCATGTTCGTACGCATGCAAACCCAAACGGTTCCTGTCCGACTCGACCAGAACATGTAAAAATGTTCTACACATCCTTCATCCTGCAGGTGGAGACATCATGGGCGGATGTGTGTATGTAGCTTTAGCAGTATTTAGAAAAAAAAAACCCATGAACACACAGTTTGTCGGTAAGATTTTTCTGTTTTTATTCTCTCATGTTAGTGACGGTACACGAATACGGAACAAAAACACACTGAAGCTCGTTCTCGCAAAACAGTTCTGCATAACTAAACAAACCAAAGAGTTCAATTTAAAATGCCATATTAACTGTGTGCTTTCTTTGTACGCAGCTGTATTAAAAACATGACGTTTTACATTTTTGGGACCACAGGAATCATAAACAGTCGTTCACAATCCTCCATTGGCAGCTGTGGAACGCTTTTTTTTTTTTTAATTGAATTTTCTTTGTTTTTTCCATTCAGATTTGCCTTCATGCACACAGTAGATTATTTCGTGTTGGCCTGAGCAGTACAATCATGACATTCCTCTCATATAGATGAGGCCTTGTATTGGAGCTGAATTATATCGTTTTTTGTTTTTTTTTGAGCAGATAAATATGTAACTATTCCTCTCATTTAAACCTCCATAGATTAGATTAGTGGTAAAGATTTGAGATGGCTATGCAATTTTTTATGTTAATTGCATCGACACTTTAAAAGAAATTTTTTTATGACTAAGGAAATATTTTACCTGTACAGATTCAAGCATAAGTGTCCTTATCGTAATGTCCTTTAATCCGAACTGTGCTGGTGGTACTGTGCGACCCTGTGCGTCACTGTGCTGTGTGTCAGTATTGGTCTTGTCTTTTGTTTTTTTTAGTGTTTGTTTTAAAGTTGATGGGATGAGAAGGGACCGTGAGAGTTTCCTCAAAATGACTGATTTTATTTCTTGTTCCTTCCAAGAGCCATTGCTCAGTTCAATCAATGCCTGATAGTTATTTTAGTAAAATCAGTAAAGCATCAGGACTTCTGGTGATGGTTTTTTAAAGGTGCCCTGTGGAGTTCCTCACCACTAGTGGCGCTGTGGAGCAGTGGTTTTATGACCTTTTGACCTTTCAGTCTGACTCTTCATATCCTTTTTATAGCTGTTGGCGTCACTGAGCACAGGTGTGACTGTGTGACGTGATGCACAGTTTATGCAGCTGGTTTCCTGCAACTGCACTGATCGACTGATGGTGCAGCAACATGCAACGAGCGAGTATCACTCACCTACAAAAGCAGTGAAGAAGAGGAAGACAATGCATAACTGCAGATGTTTAATGAGAAAGAAAACAAATCTGTGACTGTAAACATAATTTCAGTCTGTTTCCAAGAAAACTCCACAGGGTACCTTTAATGTAAAACACTGAGTTGCATTATATTAACTACATCTGTTTACACAGTCAGTTCTATAATGTAAGAGAGTATTTCCAAGCATGCAGATGGATAAATTATGAGCAAAGCAGTTAATTATATTATTCAGAGAACCGTCGTTACGAAGTGATGTTAACTGCCATTTAAACACCAGAAAACCTTTAACAGTCTGCTGACATCAGAGTCTGAACAGGGGAACAAATTGTGCTAATAAGCCAATTAATAAGTGAGCGTTGAGTAATAATTTGACATGCATCAGACCTTTATTAGGACGCTAAAACAGCAGAGTGTAAACATTCAAAATCAAATATTTCAGATTTCCTAAAAACACAGTAAAAGCTCTGTCTGCTGATCCTCTACAAGGTTAAGTTACCAGAACTCAGTTTCTTCCAGAGTTTTTCCATCAGTTCATCAAGACAGCTTTGTCTCTGACGTAAGAAAAACAAAAAAAGACTTCTGCAGTCGAGTGAAAATCAAAACTGTCCAGTAAAAACTCCTGAAAAAAGTGTTAAAATGTCTGATTAGTGTCACAAAACTTAAGCTAGAGACACAATTTACTCATTTTTTGCATTAAGGTTTATTATCTGTTATTTAAAACAGGGAGAGCAGTGATTTGCACGTCTCCAGTTACAAAACACATTTATGTTGCTTTGTTTGTCTCTCCTACTTAAATAAAAAAAACACATACATTATATCACAGCAGCTCCATCAGGTCCACACTTGGATCACTGTTGACACTTGACTCGGTGACTCACCTGATTAGCATCGGTTGTTAGGCAACAGATTACAAAAGCTAAACACTCCATGCATCGTTACGTCTCATGTGTTGCTAGGTTTCAGCTCACAGAGATGTTCCCGGTGTTCGGCTGTCTGTCAGAGGTTGAGTCTGTCTCACCTGCCTCGATGTACGACAGCAGAAATCTCACATCTGGTGCCGAAAACAAAAACAAAACAATAATAAAGATTTCAAAGTGGCTAACGAGACAGAAACTAAAAAAAAAAAAAACAACAGTTGACGAATTTAAAAACAATATTGGAACAAAAGTAGCACAGAGCTGCTCATTTAAAATTCCATTTCAGGTGCTTTTTCAGTGTCTCTGGAACAATATAATCTTTCTCACTCAGAAGTTACCGAGTGGACCTTTGTGCTTCGGCTCTGTTCAATAATCTTTTCTAAAATGTTTTTTGTCATTCGGATCCGCCTCTGGGTCTCATTCTACAGGAAAACATGTCGCTGCAGTGCTTTAGTACACGCAGAAGAACCATTCGCTGTGCTTTCAGGCCTGAAACGCTGCACAGATGAATCTTTCTGCTGCTTTTTAACCTAATTAGTGACAGAGTGAGGAAACATACAGTAATTAGAAGCTACAAACATCAACATCAACGTGAAAGTTCACTTCATAACATGTTGATGAAATGAGCCAGTTAACATTCAAACATTATTTTTCCTCATATATAAAAAAGCAGAATACAGTCTTTAATTAGAGCTGCTGCTGAAAGCTCATGTTCACAGCTTCACATGTTCGAGAGAAGATGAACGAGTCAAACGGAGCTTTTGTTCGTGCTCGGTGAAGGGAATTTAATGCAGAACAGCACTGTGTTATAAATCTGACTGTTTTTTAGAAATACATTACATGTGAGGCCATTTAAAGCTGCACAAATTATTACTTATATATATATTAACAATGGAGTAAATTATTATGCAGAGTATACCTAATGTTCGTCACAGTGACAGATAATCACCACCTGATCCTGCAGTTTCTCTCAGCTCTGCAGAGCATTTTAGCTTCCTTCAGCTCTTTGTTTTGGTTTTACGGCCTGCAGATTTACTCTCCGCTCTCATCAGACTGGTTTCTTGCCATAAAAAGCTGCTGGTTTTAGTGAAAAACTAAAAGTAAAGTCACTGTAAACTAGCACCAAACAGCAGACAGAGACAGTTAGCAGCTAGCTTGTAGCTAAAAACAGTGAATATTGCTCTAATGTTTGCTAACACATCCTCACGTCAACTTTAGAAATATTTTTAATGCAATTTTAAAGCATATTTTTAAATTATAAGCTGAGCAAACAGTGAAAACATTATGATAATTCCACTTTTCTCTTCTTTAGATTTATAATTATTACAGAATATTTTATTATTGGCTTATTAGCATGTTTTCCACAAAGTTAGCCCTGGTTTGGTTCATTAGAACAGAGTCAAACTCTTCCTTTCAGTTGTTAATGTGCCATTTTATGAAACTCTCCTGTTTATGGGATTTTCATCAGAGAAAAGTCCGTCTAATGATCATGTTGTGTGTTCAGTGTGTTTGTGTTGTCTTTGTTTTACATGTTTGTGAAAGTGCCTTTGACTGAACAGTATCAACTCACTTTACTGTTGCTGTGAGTTTCATAGTGCGCCCTGCCTCGCTCAAAGATTCAGCCATGTTTACTTGTCTTTACCAAAGTAAATAAAGAAGATCCATTTGTTCGGGCTCAGCTCTGAATCCGTACAGTAGATGTGTTTATCAGACACGCTGCTTCAGGCTGCGGCGGCGGCGGCGGCAGCAGCGGAGTCTTAAATGGTGTTTAGTGTGAAAACTCCTTTAAGAGCTTGACCCTCGTAAAGCATCTGATCTGTTCTTGATCTTTGGAAAAGGGGGCATGAAGTCAACTGTTGTTGTGTTTTTCTTTCTTCAATAAAAGCTTTGCAACAGCATCGCGGCTCTACGTGTTTGTTTGCATCCAGCATCTCTGTTGTATTTTGTCGAATTACATGAGAAAATATCAAAAAAAAAAAAGAAAAACAGTGTGTCTTTCTGATCCAGGCCAGTCCTGCCTCTTTGTGTGTGTGTGTGTGTGTGTGTGTGTGTGTGTGTGTGTGTGTGTGTGTGTGTGTGCAGCTCCGTCTCTGGTTAACACTTGCTCTTTTGGCTTCTGGGAATCGCCCAGGTAATGAGCTCCTTCTCTTTGTCGTCTCCTCGTGCTCCTCGCCGAAGCCTCCCGGTGACCTCCTGAGCGGTGTTGCCGACACAACACACAGCTACTTCACTCCCTTCAAGAGTCATTTAAAAGCCCTTCAGTGGCAGCAAATGCCCCGTGCTTACACAGCTCCGATTCATTTCCTCCCGTCTCATGCTGCGAATCCCCAACCGCTCTTTAGATGAATTGGAATCACCTGCTTAATAGAAATTCTACACTTGCAATAGTCTTTTGAGTGCACATCTGGGACGACGGTTTAATTACATAGAGATACAGTGTGCAGTCTCCTCTCTTTTTTCTTTTTTTTTTCCTCCTTCTCGTGGCCACGATCAGCAAATGCACTCAGCTATGAAGTATGCTTACTGCTGGGATCAGCTTGATGGAGTTGTTAGAATAATTTAAAGACCTCCAGAAAGTTTTTTTTTCTCCTTCATACGGACCCGCTTGATTTAATCCTTTTCCATTTGTCATCTTTACTTGTGTGCTGCATATCAGCAGTAAGTCACTGAGCATTTCATTTCCTTCCGTGCACGCTGCTAAATTGAAACAGCAATCAGAAATGTAGGAGCGGGCAGGGTGATCTCTGTGGGCAAAAAAAAAAAAAACGAGAAAACCGGTTTTATTTGAAATGTCAGGAACAAAACAGCAGCAGCAGGAGGGTTCTTCTTCAGCTCGCAGACAAATGATGCATATTACAGTTTGGAATCAAATGGAAATATTTATGCACAGCTGACCCGATGCTTACAGTAAATAAAGTGGTTATATCACCAGCGTCTTGCTCTTCAGCCTCTGACGTGAACTGTGAGCTAGCGAGCGTTTATTTACCCCCCTTATTTCTTATTTCTCTGCTGGTAAACTGAGAAGATTTTGGAGTGGCAGCAACATGGAGATTTCCTGGTAATTTTTTCCTAAATATGCTGGAGGCGATACTGCTTGTGTGTGTGTGTTTGCAAGTGTTTCTGTGTGTGTGTGTGTGTGTGTGTGTGTGTGTGTCTGCTTGCATGTGTGTGTGAGTCTGAGTGAGCGAGCGAGAGCAGCCCTTCAGCAGTTTAGCCGAGGACTTGCTTTACTGCACATAAATCTGGTGTTTACAAACAAATTGATGAGTGATGGGCCCTGCAGCCAACATGATGTAGCCTCCAATTTCTTCCTCTGCATAAAATTTCAGCGTCAAGTCTCCGGGGGCCTGCTCCGGCATTTTTGAATGTCTTCTTGTAATACGCAGAATTATGGCCTGAATTATTTACCGGGAAGCAGAGATGAGCACGAGGGAGCAAAATGGGCCACTATCATGCATAATCTCGCGCACTCAGATTTAAATGAAGCTGTCATACGGTCAGATTTACATAACATTACAATGTGGGCCCGCATCGCAGTGCTCTGAGCTTAATGTTATTAGCTTTAAAGTGAATTCCCACCATGCATTTACATCAAGCGCATTGATTCTGGGCGTCCTTGAGTTGGCTAAAGGCAGTGATGTAATCACTGAGTCAGTGTTGCTCTCGGTAGAACTTAGATCACTCTGAGACACAAATCCAAGCCATTGCACGTTGTATGAAATCGTTATTAGGGCTTTTTCTTTTTCTACAACTGGCTGTGAGCATCCAAGGTCTTGCCAAGGTGCCCACAGAGTTCAAGGGTGCCAGCCATCTTTATGACTTACCATTTGTAGATTATTTCCGTCAAAACATTTTCTTTTTTCACAGGGAAATGATAAGCACAGAATCAGAGCTGTGACAGACTTTATCACAGGTTGCTTCAGAAACCAAACTTTTCCCTCTGTTAATACGCCTCCATTACAGACAGATGCAAAAGTCTGAATCTTGCATGACTCACTCGCCAATGAACACTAAACATTTCAAGTGCCATTATTCATTCAGCAGTGTCTCTAAAACTACTGCAATCATGTGAAATGAAATTTTTACCTCTGGCGGTCACTCTGTTGTACCAGCATCATTAAGACTGCTTCATGAGAACTGCGTTTGGTTGTTTTAATATGCTACTACAGACGACTACTGCACTCTGTTATTACTGTTATTGTTTGGATTAACCCATTAACGTTTAATACCAAAGAAATCCCCGTAATTTTTAGCAGAGAAATGTTCAAAAAACTATTTTTATCCAATACAAAATCACAGCTACGTGTAGTCGTACTATTACCAAATGTTGAAATATCATGTTGTTCACGAAAAATTCAGTAATCCGTAGAAATCACAGTTTTGACTAAACATTGCTAAACTAAATTTCCCTTTTGCATTTTTTTAAACATAAAGGAGGTAAAAATATGAAACTTCATGATCAATTTAGTTTATTATGTTCATTAAGTAACCAGAATTTTAAGAATGGTGTCATTAACCAAGCTAGCAGCTCAGTTCCATATATGTAAACATATGTTAGTAGTCTGTAGGTTTAGCACAGATTAGCAAACATTAGCATGCTAACATGGTAAGTGCTGTAGTGTAAATGGTTGATATTACCAACTAAACTTCAAGATGTTAGCTTATTCAATGTAGCTCAAAGTAATGCAACCTCACAAAACTGCTAGCTGTTAGCTTGTTATCTTATACAGAACAAATCTGTGTGCTAATCTGTGCACTCATTGCAAGTTGGGGTCACATTTGTTGATAAATATCAGGTATTTTTTTGGTGGATTATTAAAAAGAAGCCTCCCTGGTTTTGTTCACGCATTTTATAAACCATGCTCTCTACTTTGAATTCTGTGCTAACAGATTAGCACAGTTACATGGCATGAGCTTCCTTTATATTTAGATTTTTTTTTAACTATAATTCATCAAAAAGGAGCTGCTGTCCAGAGTGTGAAGGTGGTGCTGATCCAAACAGGTTAGCTTGCACAGATGTGAGTATGATTTACATAAGAACCAGCTGAAGTCACATGGACGTGGTGACACACTGTACGTTATCACAGAAAGACTCGCAGCAGACTCCCCTATCTACAGTCTGGCAGAGATTAATAAATGAATGGTAATTGATTTGATACGGGGCGTGTGAGCTGTGCTGCGAACACTTGTTAAACTGCCGGTGATAGCGGCGGCCTCTGCTCAGCCAGATGAAACACAGCGTGGTGCTGTAGTTCTGTTAATTACTGCGCTTCACTCGTTTAAAGGGCCAAACTATCAAAACGTCTTTGCTAAAAACTTATCATGAAATAACACAAAAAAATCAACTCTCCTTCATCGGACACATGAGACGACACTGCTGGTGTTTCTTCTGAGTTGATGTGCTTCGTTAAAGGGCATCCTTTCATAACTGAGGTTCATTAGAGACGCTCCAGGATCAGTTACTTAGCTACAGTTATACAATGCTTACGGAGAAATCTGTCCCCATATTGTTATTTCTTTCATGAACTCCCACGCACAAAGGGAGAGACAATTGGCAGAGTCCGGCAGAAATAGCATTTTTATTCATTTTATTCTTTCAGATTACAGTCATTAAGTTAATGTTGGTTGCTTGGTTCAGCTCTTTCAGGCTGTTTGGATGTCTTCTTCTCATCGAGGCATTCAGCCCTTCTAACTGAGCGAAGGGTCCAAAGAGGCCATGTTTTTACAGGGAATTTGGCAGAAATAAAAGGACTTTTTACATACAAATCAGCTGTTAGATGCACCTTTGCTCTCTCAAAGTAGCAATTACAAGCCACTACAAGAATAAAAGATACTTGAGATGTGAATCACAGATGAAAAAACAGTATGAGCAAACTAAAAGAAAATAAAAGACAGAAATTCTCATATTATTTACGTACACGTTATATGAACATTTAGGCTATAACATATGTGTTTGCTTAAAAAAATACCAGATTCGTGACTGTCATGCTAAACGCCTTTTGTAGAAGTTGGTCTGATTAAGATAAGAGGACAAGAACCAAGTGACATCAACACAAGGGGGCGCTGTTTTGTTGTGGCTTTCGTGTGAGAGGAAGAGAAAATGACTTCCTGGTTTAGTTGTAGAAGACAAATGAAAACAGATACCATCTGAGACAACAGAGAATCGAGAAAAGATCACAACTGTACATTTTTACCCTTTTGAACTGAACGAGGACATCGAAGAGCAAACTTGTCAACTTGACAGCCGTATCCGAGGGAAGCTAACAAAGCTAACAAAGCTAATCTGCGTAGACACCTGCTCGTGTGGAAGGAACAGTAACCTGGCTAAACTGGTGAGTTATCTACTCAAACACTCCTCCAGACAGGTAGTTCACACACATTTGGAGAAAATTAGCATTCACATGTTATGAAAAGCAGTTAGGATGAAGCCCTTTGTCACATGCTCTCTAGCCTTAAATTTGGATTAAAGCTGCTTTTCATTCATCTCAGAAGTTGGATGTCAGAGCTGGATATGACACCGTAGTCCACAGCTTTCTAATTAAACAAGTCAGAAAAAACAAGTTTTCACAGGGTGGGGGGAGCAGGGGGTTGCTATTGCTAGGTTCACTAATGCTAGCATCACCAGTTAATAATAACGCATTATGTGTTATGTATTGTATCATGTAGTATTTTGCATTGAAAAATGTTTTAGCAACATTTGCTCAGAAAGAAGTTGGGCACTACTGTGTGTAGGGCTGATTAAATGAGAAAAATAAGACAGGAATACAAATAAACATTACATTTCTATGAGCAAAGCAGCCATCTTGGATTGTGAGTCATGGTTGGTGAGGTTATTCCGTCTTTCTAAGTACGAAATCTGACATAAGGGGGCGTTTCAGCTAAATTTTCCAATTGGGAACTCAGAAAATTTCTCTTTATTTTCATGAACCTTTAATATTTGTTTATCTTCCATTGATAAAGAGGTAAAATTGCAGTGCTGTTTGCTGCCCTTTGCCTTTTCTTCACATCTCAACCGTCACTCACCCTCACCCCTCCTGCCACAGTCTGGCTGTCAGGCTCACAGTCGAGTCAAACCGAATGATGGCTGATTTATATGCAACACAGGGGAAGGATTGAGATCCGCATAAATCCACAGACTTTACTGACTTAGTGTAGGTGCGTCTCTGCAGCTCCACTGAAAGGTAAAGCAGTTCTCATGATTTAAGGCGCTCTTTGAGCTGTCACCTCTTGACCTAAGGGTAAGAGGCAGAGAGTCGCCCGTGGATTTAATGCAAAACCTTGTGTTTCAGAGTGAACTTTCATTCTCACACTAAAACAGGCCGACTGATTAAGCCAGCTGAGGATTTTCTGAACGCTGGAACGGTGGGCGCACAGTGAATACTACTCTCTTGTTTCCTTGACAGTCAGTGGGATTGGTGAGTGCTACCAATTATACCAGAACCTCCACAGAGAAGATTTTAATAGATATAGAGCTAAGTGTTTCCATGTGAACCAGGCTGCTTTTCCTGCTTACAAACAGAAATCTGTTGTATCATAGTAAAAAACAAGAGCTGCTTCATGTGGGGATGAGATTCTGGTTCTGCGGTGGGCCGGCGGTTCTGATCCTCCTGCAGGCTGCATGTCAAGCTCCTGAACCCCGAAACGCTCCTGTCTCACTGATGTGTGTGTGTGTGTGTGATCATTGCTTTTGATCGGCTGCATGGTTGCCTCTGCAGCCAGTGTATGAATGTGTTTGTGAATGGGTGAATGCTGACCTGCATGTAAGCACTTTAAGTGGTCGTTAAGACTATAAAAGTGCTATATGAGTGCAGTCCATTTACCATTTTGGTGCATATTTAATAAAATTTAATTAATTTGAGTTGTTTTAACAATTTATCTGTTACTATTTTTTATGCACTCTCATTTTAGCTGGTAACCAAGTGATTAGTTTGATACTAAATTAACCAAAAGCTCAACATAATGCCAGTTTTAATGGCTATTTTCCTGCTGAATAGACTTTTTATATCTTATCTGTGTGATATCTTTCAAATACTTTGCATTTTTCAGATTTTCCATGTTTTTCTGTGACAACTCCAGCTGAAACCCTGGTCGGGTTTGTGGTTTTTGCAGCAGATAATGTAATGTTCTGCTCAATGACACCTGAACTAATACTTTATATTGGTTTTTCAGCCTCTTCACATTCACAGACTTTAAGAAAGAGACGTTTTCTTTGTTGGTTTGCAATAACAGGCTACAAATTGTTGCTATTCCTTGCAGAACAGCACGTTAATGACCTGTGTTTATTGATGTAAACTGATGCCTTAAAGTGATGTCAGAAATTAAGACAGCTCTGGAAATAAGGCAATGTTGATAAAGTGTTTTAATTTTTTTCTTCATAGGTTGTAAAATAGAAATTTCGCTTCAGGGAAAATGCCAGAGAACTTACCCTTTCACTGAAGCCTGCGTACATCCATCCGGTAATCTTTCTTTTAGCTCGTGAGCTTTAATGAATGTGCGTCTGAGGTGCCTGAATTCAAACATTTTGGAAACAGAGTTCAGCTGTTAACCCTCATAAAGAAATGAAACCCTGTTTGATAACTTCAGCTTAATTTTAGTGTTTGAATTTCTCTCTTCACATTTCACCCATGTGATAATAACACTTAAACTAGACATCATCAATTTCCCAAAATTATTTTAAATGCCAGACTCCAAGCTAAGGTCTTTTTTCTTTCAAATACAGACTTTTGTATCTTTGTAGAATAAACTTCTACAGCTACTGTCGTCCTTGCATTTAAATGGATTTTAAAGTATAATATACACGCAGACTGTGCATGAAGATTGCATGAGGGTGGATTAGCATATCTTGCTTGGACGAGCTCCTTCCAGCGCACAGCGTTTAACAAAGGAGTCTAGCAAGAAAGATTAAGAATTAACAAGTGTAACTTACTGTCTTACTGGATCCATCTGTTGTTTCCAGTTGGACTTAATAATGTGAACTTTTACCAAAGTAAATGTTTAAACCAATGAATGACTGAACAGCTTTGTTGAGTGCATAGTCATTGGAATACCATAGACACATCTGTGTGTTTTGCAATATTAAAATCAGAGGGTGAAGGCTAGAGAGAAATGGCTTATACTCATGTGGCCTCAATTACTTATATTGCTAGAAAAAAAAAGAAGGGAAGAATACTTATTTTTTTAATCCCAGGACTGAGAATTATTTGATCACACATAATAAGTCGAGCCACAAATGCTATTAAAACTTAAAACCCAAATCCTTTGGACCTAGAACAAAGGCAGTGGAAACATCAGTAATAAATTATTCACATCAAACTTGTCGCCCCTCCCTCCCCCCTCCACTGTTTTGCACAGACACTCTGAACTAATCCAACTCCGCCTGTTTGGCTTGAATTACTGGAGAAGACGCTTCAGATGCCTGAACTTCTGCACCTCTGCTCTGCTGTCAAGATCACAAGCTGTTCTCGATGCCGTCTTTCTAAGGTTTTGCTAAACTGATGCTAATAGGTTTCTGCAATTCGCTGCATAGTCTTCTTAAATAAAAAAAAAAAAACCTTTATGCGTTATTTTACATTTTGCTCAGCTGGATGCAAAACTTAAACAAGTTCCCTGTTTGCTTTTGTTTTACAGTTTTTTGTTTTTTTTAGCCATGCTAGCAGCGAAGCTTCATGGATGGCTGTAAGTTGTTTGGTTTTTCACTTTGATCCAAAGTCATCAAAAGAAAACAGAACAAGCTGTAAAAAAAATGAAGTCAATTAAAATAAGTCATTAAGATATCACTTTGATATCTTAATGACTTGTTGGTTCAATAAATTTTCTTTGAGCGTTATCATGAGTTTGAAATTCAGTGAAATTTCTAGCAGCTGGATTTTTCTTGATTAGTGCTAATTAGCAAACATTAGCATACTAAAGTACTAAACTAAGATTGTACACATATTAAACATAAAACCTGAAATCAGCAGCATATTTGCATTGTTATACTGGGATGTTAGCATGCTAATATTAGCATTTAGCTCAATGCAACACTGTGCCACACACACCCTAACAGAGTTGTTAGCATGACTGTCAACATTTTAGAACCGCAGTTGACTTAAAAAGATGTAGTTTGTGCAATGTGTCATCTAGGGATGTGCACTTTAAACCTTTTTACCTTTGCCCGTCAGCACTAGAAATTCTAGACAGTTATAGTTATTTTATAATTTGTAAATTTAAATTCAACAGTGATGGTAATATACTTAACAAATACTGAACAATGCCTGGTAACTGTTGCAAATAAAATAATGTGCAATGTTTGTAATGCACACATTGCAGCAGCAGCATTAACAATACACGGCTTCATAATATACGCAACATTTTTTGTGACTATATTAAACATAAATAATATTAAATATTAGACTTAAATTGTGAAAATTTAACTATTGTTAGTTGATCAGTATGACTTTAATTTCCATTAAGTCGTCAGAGTGTTCAGTCTTTAGAAACATCCTTTATTTCAGCCTGTGTTCAGGCGGCCACACGCGATTGTGGACCAAAAAGCCAACAGTAATGTCGTGTTTAGCTTCCCGTGTCCTCTCTCAGGCCGAGGTCTCCGGTTTTATGAAACACCCCAGAGTGAGAGGTTTAGACAGTATTTCGCTCAGGATCAACCAACTGTGATTAAAGGGATTTGGGAGGGGATTTGGTGGATTACCTCTCGAACATTTGTGTATAAACAGCTGAATGTCACAGGTTGTGTGTACTATCATGACCAAGTCCACTCACTTCACAGAGTGGATTAAGTGGAGAGGCATCAACACAAAGCACAGAAAACAGCTCCTCTCTGAAATGTATAATTCAAACGTTGCTCTTTTCCTTTTGTTGCTGAGTGGCTTCTTTTACTCCTGAGTGCAAAAAATTAGCAGTTGCGACCGAATATTTGACTCAATCAATGACACAAACATGTTTTTTACAATGTTCGGTTAAACAGCATAACAGTGGAAGATGTTCGTCTTTCTTTAAGCAAACGAAAACAAAAAAATCAAGCAAAGAAGCTTCTTTAATATCAATAGTGTCTTTGAGATGTGAGACTGTTTTCTTTCTTTCCTGTTCTGTGTTTTATGGTGTAATCAACATTATTGATCACGTCTCCAAAGCCTTGTGAAGTAGCTTTGCTGTGAAAGCACCACAATTCACTGAACGTTTGTTCTTTTGGATCTTTGAAAGACAAATTCATTGTTCTCTTGGAAAATTAAAAAAATAAAAAAAGGCATGTCACGGTTGCTCCAAGTCACGCTGACAGTTGTAAAGTATTCGCTCACATTTAAAAACACAGTTTGCAGCCTCGTTGTGCAGAACACGAGCTGGTTATTATGAGCGTGATAATAAATGCATGACTTTGCACGGGTTAGTAAATGAATAAAGTATGACCATAAACTAACTTGACTGTAAGGGAAAATTGCATGCAGTATAATAAACACCTTAATTAATATCTAAATTATTGATCGTTTAGATGTCATTTGTTAATTATTATTTTATAATAGAAATCATTTGTAATTATGAGGCAAGACTCAGAATTAAATTCGATCAATTGTACTACTTGGTATTGTATATTTGTAATGTTTTTTGGCCACTCAAAACATTTTTAGAGTTAATTTAAATGCTCAGTTAATGTTTCAGTGACATTTTATGGCTTTTTATTGCACCTGAAGAAGAAAATGCTCCTTTTTTGTTATTTTTACATCTCAGTTTGTGCTGCTGCTTAACTAACTCGTCCTGCAGAGATATAACAGGTAACAGCTGTGTGAATTCTCAGAAACACATACAGTCATCAGTTGCTTCCTCTGACCTTTGACCTGAGATTTACGGGTTTGGTTGACATACATCCCCTCCTACATACTTACAAATACTGCTTCTGCTCACAGTATTCAATAAGACGGCAATTTCTTTCAGTTTCTTCATTTTTCTTTGTACTCCAGCCAAGAAGCTGTTATCAATTTGAAATATTATCAGAAGTTTTCGGATGCAAACAGATTCCTGGAAGTGGTGAGAAGCTGTGATGTGGGAGATCAGATGTTGATATTAATACCCGTGACGTGGCTGTAAAATGTCAAACATCAGTCTGCTGAATTTGGGCGGTGTGAAATATTTAGACCACTTGTCAGCAGCAGACTGACACGTCGCACAACTGTAACGCTACAGTCTGAAAAACTCAACCCGTCTCGTCTTGTTTTTTTTGTCTCCATCGAGAAATCCATCTGAGAGTGTGAAGCAAAGTTTACTCCCTTCCGCTCACATGAACACGGCGGTACCACGAGGCAACCCTGTGGCGTTTGCTCTCACACAAGCATCACGGCGTGTCACCGCGACGGATAAATGACCTGATTTGAATACACTCCTGTACAGTATACGACCAGACTTTCACACTGAGCGTCCCGACACATGAGTGATTTATGTCTGAAGCTCATCTGCAAACAGTTCAGCTGAAGGGCCAACCCACACACACAGGGCTGGTAGATGCTGATGGAAACTCTCCTGCTGTTTCAAACACGATGCTGTTTTTGTGTTCTGCAGCAGCGGTCAGCGTGTCTGGTGCACATTATAAAATTCATACCGGAATTGAGGGAACTGGAATTAAACTTTCAGCATCAGTAACTGGAAGACAAAGCGCTCGTGTCAACACTTGTGTGTTAGACCCACAGTGGGAAGTGTTGTTTATACCCTGAGTCATGGAAACAGTGATTCAAGCATCTGATGTTACTACCAAAACAGTGAAATATTAACTTTGTTTTAAAGCCCATGTGAATCTGTTTTCATTGATTCTCCATCATTTATTTATGAATAGTGCTTGCTTGTTTTTAATGAAAGATTAACTGATTTCTGGGATGTTACTTTTAAAAAACTTTGATGCAAAACATGAACATTTTCTTGTCTTGTCCTCTGCTAAAGGTCAGCATTAATGTCTTCCTTTGGCTCTTTCTGCTACAGTCTCCTGGCAACCTGTTCTCCTCTGACCGTCCTTATTCAAAGTAATTACAGTGAAAAAAGGTGTCGTCACCATCTAATAGAAGCTCTTTGAATTATAAGACCTATTTTACACCAGGAAATGTTCTTGGAAGTGCTCGATAAATGCACATCTGTTGCTAAAATCAGTGGTTTAAGTCTTTGCTTCGAATCTAACAGGTAATCATTTAAAATCTGTCTGAATCTGTTACATTTTTATGTTAAAGTCCAGTTTATACGCTGCAGAAACACTGTATCGGAGTTTCTGGTTCTTTGCATGTTGGCAAAGCCGTATTTTTTGTTCCTTTACCTTCAAATAGCTCCATAATATTCTTGTTTATATGAACTTTCCTCGACAGCAAGTCATTACTTCATCCAAGAATCACCTGGATTTTGAATCTTCAGAGGAGATACATCAGAGTGTAAGCTAAAGCTGCTACATCCACATGTCATGCTAAGATCTTAAAAAAAAAACAAGATACATCATTTAGATGTAAAACTAGTAAGCTAACAAGTTTTTAAAAGGTCTTTATGCTAAATGTTGGAAGTTTTAGTCGATTCTTCTTCCAAATGAAGCACATCTTCTTAATAAAAACAGTAAAACACTAGCAAAATTTTCAAGAAATTGAAGGTGCATTCGTTTTCAAATCTGATCTATTTTAAACTCAGCTATTTTTACTTTAACAATGTGTTTAGGAATTAAGTGTAATAACTTGTAAGTAACTCCCAAAGAAGTCTTTTAATCAACTCTGCAGTTCCTCACTGAATTTGACAGACTTGCTCATTGTTTTTGTTGCAATATTTAATGTACTCTCACTTTTTTATTGAAAAACTGACAGAACAAACTGTATGAAACTCAACTAGCAGCAGATTGCACATGAAGTTAGCTAGTAAGTATCAGGGAAACAAAGAGGAGCTTTTGGCTGCTAAAGCAACAGATGTTTGGCGTTGGTGGGGATGGAAACAAAGGGAGTTTTGGACTCAAGATTAATCAGGTGGACAGAAACCTGAATGCTGGTCTTACTGGATATGTGAGGCAACCATTTGTCATGCCAAACATGTAAATTACTGAAAATTGTGCAGGGAAAATTCTCTTTTTTGTAGCCAGGAAGCTAGAAAATAAACCTGCGGACAGAATAATTTTTTGATTATGTTGAATTTTCTGCTGTCTGTTAAAATTTAGCTTGATTTAGCTAACAGAGTTTTCAGGCATCTGGCCTGTAACGTTTGTTTGATGTAATTTTAATAACTTTTTTTCCACTCTGAGTCGGTTCTATAGTGATATGTTTTCAGATGTGCGTGTCTGTTTAGAAACCATTAACCCCCGGTCTTTATTTAATATTAATACGCCCTTTTGAGGATAACCATGCTTTCCATGTTTTTAGCATTAGCCTCCTCCTCGCTCACCGGCCACGCGTGTTTTCGCATGCTCGCCATCCCTCTGCTGAATGATTCACGACGACATGAGCAGAGTCGTTTTGAAGATCGAGTCTGTGGTTCGGGTTTGCATGGTAGACAGCACACTCTCATGCTCCTGGCACACTCTCCCGTTCTCACAATATCCACGCACGCTGCCTGCGGAAACCTAATTTGTGGATTAACCCAGGATTTAC
This sequence comes from Ctenochaetus hawaiiensis, assembly GCA_029783645.1. Taxonomy (NCBI): domain Eukaryota; kingdom Metazoa; phylum Chordata; class Actinopteri; order Acanthuriformes; family Acanthuridae; genus Ctenochaetus; species Ctenochaetus hawaiiensis. The sequence continues at coordinate 24,367,723 of JAPZDY010000021.1, read as the reverse complement.
ATCTTGGAATGAAGCACCTTCTGAGGGAAAGTGTGAGCGATACCGCCTCACATTTGGAGAAATCATTAACAATTAAGAGCAGGAGTAAGGGATGACTCGAGATGGTTGCAGAGCAGCACGGAAGCAGCAACAGCAGCTGAAATAGTAATGTGTTTTCCTGTGTGGCTGTCAGCTCTCTTATCTCGTGTCCTCTGAGTGGCAAAGACTTGACGTGGGATTCCTGCAATTCAGATAATGTTCTGTTCCAGTTGTTAATGGGAACGTCCATCCTGACATGGATTTCACATGTTATTCCTTTGTTATTTTACTTATCCATCTATCTTTTTGAGAAATTTCCCACCCATAGAAAAAGAACTTGTCTATGGGATGACAACATGCAGGCTTCTTGCTGTAAATTAAAGGCCTCTGCTCTTTGAAAGGAGGTAACTCCCTTCTGCCTGAACTTTAACGTCAATATAAAGTACAGTATCTACATTTAGGGAGAGGAAGCAAAGAAAAATTACTGCGAACAGAGTGCAAGCTAAATGTCCTCTCCTTTAAATTACCTGAAATATACTGCAGCGGCCTAAAATCTTCAGGTTGAAAGGTTAGGAGGCCATAAATCAGACGTACACTTTATATTTGGTTTCTTTCTCCAAGGCAGTGCTCAGTGCTCACCTCGCTCTCCAAATCTGCTCATGTTTTATACATGTCACCCTTCACACTGCGTCTTCATCTCGCATGTTCCCCAGGCATACATTGAAAAGCTGAAGAGATCTATGTTTTGTTTCTGTCAAGTGTTTTTCTCCGGGGCAGAGTTTGGGCAGCCTAATGATTTAGGATATGAGAAAGAGAGACACTCGGGCCTTGAGCGAACTCGTCTCCACAGGCCTGTGGTGATGCTGTGGAGGCGCCGTGAAGACTCTTAGACATGCAAGGAACTCAAAATTTGTTAGAGTTACGGCCACTTTGCTTTTAAATATAACATAAGGATGTATAGTTTGCTATGCAGCCTGTTTATGGTGCAGTTTTCAAAGGTAATCATGCTTTTTTATTACCTCCAACAAGGATGTTATGTTGTTGGTTCAGCTTGTTTGTCTGCAGGATTATGGAGAAATGCTGCCCTGATTTTCATGAAACTTGGTAGAAGGGTGTAGCATGGGTCAAGTTTCGGAGCAGATCAGGCTCACAATGCAAATACACAAGTTATTATTCAATGTCAACATGCATGGTGGCTCCAACTTTATCCAGAAATAAGCCGTTATCGAACATACAAGACCAAAGTGACACAATTGCAGCATGGCTTTAAATATGCTTTTCTTAAACAATAGAGAGACTCTATAATTTACGGTTTTTCAGAAATATAAGAGCACATACTAAATGCACTGCAGACATAATGACACTTAACCAAGGTGCTTCCATGTTTTGACATCATTCAAATAGCTTTCTAAATACATATCCAGCGGTTGTGCCTGCAGATCAGCATCTTCAGCTCATATTTTGAAAATGTTAATGTTGTTTTTGCAGACGTTCAGGATGCAACTTGTTTTTTTTTTAAAGTCATGATTTACATCTACAATGCTACTCAAGCTGGAATGCTTTCATACTGTAGGCAACCTCAAAATTATATATTACCACTTGGCTGGGTTTTTTTGGACTTAGTGTGCATGTGCTTCCAAAACCATCAGCCCCCAGGCCAGGATCCCAGAGGAGATAAGGGATGAAGAATAGATGGCATTCTGAGCTCTCAAGCCTCACGCACATGTTTTTATTTTTATACCTCCAGACTTCTTGGGAGCCATCTGTTCAAACATTTAAAGAATACCTTGCTCATGCCATGCAGGCAGAGAGAGCAGAGCAGCTTGACCACATGCAAACATTACCAACGTGCTGTCGAGTAAATGCGACTCCCAGGATAGAAGGGCAAAGAGTTTTGCTTGCGAAGAAACCAGGAAAAAAAAAAAAAAAGGAAAAAGAGTCGACTACTACGAGGGATTAATCCGACACAGCGGAGGAACATGGAGCGACGGTGGATGAAATGTCTCAAGAATGTGTCTGCGAACATGTTTTATGTGTACGCATCTGACCAGCTGGATGAACTTTTGGCTGATTGACGAATTGATCAACTTCCTGTTGTCTTTGCTGCCAAAGCCTCCACTGTGGGCCGCTCAGGGAACAGCTTGTTCTTGGCATTGAGGCTCAGAATCAGTCATGACATTCAAACATTGTCAGGAAGATCCAGAAAAACAAGGGGACGGCGGACTCGACTGATTGCACTGACGAAATCTTTCAGTTCGTATTCTCCTGATGTCCCATTTTGAAATTACAGTCCACTTAATCAGCGTTTAATTCAGTCTGTATGATCGGTCAGAGATGTAAGGTTAAGTAGAAGAAGAGCTCCAAAGTCACATCATCTTTATTATTCTGATATGAGTGAAAACCATTGAAGCTCATTTTCTGCAGAATGTTATCACATTTAAACTTCAAGTCTTAAAGACACTCTTTTTTTTCCTGTGCTTTCCCGTCTCGCTTCATAATTGGCTTTCTTAAGCAAATGGCAGGTTTTACAAAAAAGCCAAAATGTGACACTGAGTGCCTCCCTCAAGACTTTCTCCGCCATTTTCTGAGAAAGCCTCTGAATAGATCCCGACAAGCCATTACTGTTCTTCACTTTCCCCTGTTTATTTCTATTTACAGCAGTTAATACAATTATTCCCAGTCGTGACCTATTTAAGCGGTGCGTGCTACGAGCCATTAGCATTCAGCGAGTCTACAAAGTTAGCACATTGATGGATTTGTGAAAGGAGGTTGTGTTTTTTTTTTGTGTGTGTGTGTGCGCGTAGGTGGAGGTTCAGAGGCCTCCTGTTTGTCTTCATTTAACTGATTTTCTGTTGCCATAGGAGCAGGTCTCTTTTTTTTTTTCCTCCCATGAAAGTGCAGCACTTCAGAGCGAACTGTCTGGATTCAGATCTACAAGAAGGTGTCAGGGGAGTTGTCCAGGATTTTACACTTATCATCGCTTCCATTAGATGACTTGCAGCTCTCTTTGGAGAAAATGTTTGGTTCAGAAGGTCTTTATTATTGCAGAACCATTCAAGAGTACACAGTGATGTGGATTTAGCAGATGTTTCAAAAAAACTGCCTATATGCACTGCAGCATGTAGGGAGAGATGATGCATTTTTCTGTGGATATAATTTGTGATTTGTTGGTCTTTATTTTGCAATCCTGGTGCGTTTATCTCTTTTGGAAGATTTTTAAGCCCCCTCCCCTTTGTTGCTTTTGATTTATCAGTTCACCCAAAAAAGAGTTCAAGGACTTTTCAGTAAATCAAGAAGAAAGAGAAAAGCAAGCAGACTGTCATGGATACACGCCACAGACTACCCTTTCCCACAAAGCAAGAAAACCAAACAACACACACACACACATACAGACACACACATCTCAATGGGTCTCTACAGGTCAGACGTTCCCCACCTTTCCTACGACCTTAAACACCTGTTTATCAAAACACCTGGCATGTTTAAATGTGTTTGTTTCAGTTGATGTTAAGGTGGATGTTAATTAACACCAGAAAAAGTGGATGTTATTACCTTTTTTTCCTTATAATTAAAGAGTCAATGTTAAGGTTGACTGTGTTACATTTCTATCTATCTATTACTGAAACACAGCTGCATATCTAAACCATTCACCTCTTCATTGTGCCAACTCTTTCACCTTATTTAAATCCTTTTTAAATTCATTTTCCTTTAGCTAACTATTTCACCTTCTTCAGCAGCTTGCTCAAAAGTTCTGCATGCATGTTCGGTGGGAACGTGATGTTAAAGCAACTGGTTTTATGTTGTCAGGAGATGTTTTTCCTGTCAGTTTTTATGAACAAGTCCTGCCTAAATGCTATCGTGGCAGTTATTTCAGGCTAACTAGACCAGGCTGCTGTCTAAATGAATGAGGAGAGTCATAACTTTCAGTGGTCGCCGAGACATAAAAACTGCATGTATAGAAAATAGACAGTATATTAAATAGTGGACAGAGCCACTGTGATGTAACCCAGTGGTTTGTGGAGTACAGTGTGGAAGCCTCGAGTCTGGAATTATAGCAGTATTGGGTTTTTGTAGCCAGAAGTGACCATAATTGGACAAGAGGGCGGCGCTGGAGAGGAAACACGATGCTACCAGTGACTTTGTGACGCCTGGAGGACAGCGAGCAACTGCTGTCCCTTATAGCGAACTTGTTTAAGTCAAACTTTAACAAACTTTAATTGTAATATAAATGTGTGAGTTGCAAAGTCATAAAAAAGGGTGAAATTAACCGTATTATCAGCTGCAAACATGTTTTTTTTCTGCTGTGAAGGATTTTTATATGGAGCTCTGTGGGGATCGACTCAGTTTTGGAGTCAACCTTAAGTTTTAGGAACTGCAGTTTTACGCACATCTCTGTTGGATTTATTTTTCAACTCCAGTCAAATTTAATAAAAACTGCTTATAGTTTGGTGACTTTCATAATTAATTAAGTTTATACTACTTCATACACGGGCCGTGATTGGCTAGATATGCTTCCTGATACAGCTGTTGTTAAGCAGATGATTGGCTTTTGAAGGAAAGGGACGGATATTTGTTATATTTGTATTATTCGTTACATTTGTTATTGCAGCTTATTGTATATTTTGGACAACAGATTCACTAAAGATCAATGTAACACTAGTTTGAATTCTGTTTGGGTTGTTACTTTCCACCTTGACAAAAATAAGTGGATACTGTGTCTATAAAATTCTCTCTTTTTAAATTAGTTAAACTACTCCACAGTCTCTCCACGTACACCCCTGACCGCAGAAGTACCCCCTGAGGTAACGAGTACCCATGGTTGTGAATCACAGCTGTGGATCCCTGAGGTAACCCGTCAGGACTCAGAGTCTTACTAATAAGCCGATAAAAAAAAGCAAAAAACAGACGATAAAGATGTCTTATTACGGCCCTTCAAAGCCTGATGGTGACTGCTTTTAGTAAGGAGTATTTTTCACAGCAGGCTTGTCCGTGTTCGTGATCATTGACAGTGGAGAAACCACATGGCCTTCAGAGCAAACTGACTGAATCCGGAGAGTGGCCTCGCTGTGCATTTAAATGAAAGAGAAACATGCTGCGGGTAATGTCATCATAACCTCAAGATTATACTGAAAAGATGATGACTGGATGTTTCTATTAAAGGTCTTGTGTGATGTGATCTATTCCTTTTAACAATGCCAGTGAGTCCTATTGGAAAAAGTGGGTCAATGGAGCTATTTTTAGTAGCCATTGCACACCCCTTTTTACAAACAAGCAAAGGCACAAATCCTGGATGAGGCTGCACCAGCTACATTGAACAAATATTCGGAGGGGAAATGAAGGTGTTCGACTTGCTTGTAAATGGGGTGAACTATTTTATCTGGTTTCAAAACTTCACCTCTCGGCGGAGATGAGAAGCTCTGCGAGGGCACGAAATGACTGCGAGTTTGGGGGGGACTTTGCCTCCTGGATTGGCTTTGATAAACTGGGGACTTGTAAGATTTGTAGGGCTCTCTGTTCTAAAGTGGGCTTCTGTTTCATCATCTCCAAGTCCCGATGCCTTGCGTGGCTACCTTGTTGTAATTCCTCCTCGTTTTTCTGGGTTTCTCTCTCGCATTTCCTTTCATTCCCAAAGAAGTCACTTGAAAAGGAAGCGTTTGCTGCCGTCTCCTCTGTTAGAAGTGACACTGTGGGCGATGATGTGATGGAGGCGTACCAGAGACAACATCCTCACATGCACCTTACTGGTTTAATGTTCCACAATTGCACACAGAAGTTTGTCAACCAAACAGAGCGTAAAGTGGCATATGTTGAGCCTAGAATCGGAAGCTGTGCAGCAAAAAAACCCATTTCAGCAAGAAAATGAAGGGAGTGAACAATAAAAATTAGGCCTGTTTCAGGATTATACACAGTTAATGATGGCAGGGAAGCGGTGAATTGCAATCAAGCCCAATAAATCACATGAGGCTGTGTGCACTGCCCCAACAAACGGGCAAGAGGATGCCAGTGGAGCAGAAAGCGATTTTGCGGCAGAGCAGAAAATGCACTGTATTCCTACAGGCATTGCATGACAAATCTGTGAACTTTTACTAAGTAGAGGTGGAGCATTGTTTGTAGGAATTCCTGAACGGCTGTTTCAACTCAGGCAAAACAGACACAAAGGGGGGAAAAAAAAGTGTTGTAAGTTCGGGCTTTTTCTGCCCTTCAACTTGAGTTTAACTTTGACTTCGAATTAAGGTGAAATCTTGCTGATGCTGAAAGGAAAGTGTTGGCACTTTGCACTGCAGGCTTTTCCAAGAGTGACCGTATATATTTATGTTTCCCAGAGGACTTCATATACATGCCAGTGGTTCCTCAGCACCAAGGTGGCGGAGGGCATGTAAAACCATTTAGTTACTAAAATGGAAATCAGTGTTGTTGCAGCCTCAGAGTAGCAGTGGGTTTATGAGCAAACCCTCAGCAGTCGAATACCTTCCTCCTTCCAGTCATAGTGGCAGAGGTCGTATGTTTCCAGGAAACCCCGCTAATATTACTCATCTCGAGTGAAACTCCCATGATGTAACATCCAGTAAACCTCACAATTTGAGTGTAGAAGTTTCATGTTTCTGTTGTAAAATGAGCAGCGAGAGAAAATAAAACTGCTGATGCTTGTTTTGCCAAAAATTAAAGTCGAAAAACAAGTTTCGTATAGAGTTTACTGAGGTTATGTAATATAAAGTGAGCTTGCTAGGAAACTGATAAAGCCCAAAATATACTGCCTTGCTAAAAGGCAGCAGTTAATAATAAATGTGTTACTTGCCAGCCTTAATTCATCAGCACCGTTTTGGCTTTCATCCTCCTCCTGTTAGTACCAAATATCAAAGCAATCATTTCCTGGCTACTTTTCAGTGCCAGTCTCACTCGAGCTCAAGGCTAAAGTGCAACTCAGATGAGTCAGAAACATCACAATTTATGATGAATTACATGATATCTGATTGGTGCCTCCTGCTGCGTGGATGGGCCAAGTGGAAGCAGTTTGTACGTCCAGGGCGACACAGTTTGTCACGGGGAAACGGTCGGGATTGATAATGACATCTGCCAGGAGGGTTTGTCTGCTTTACAGTCAGAGGTGATGTGAGAAAGATGAGACAGAATCAGGATGACAAGAGAGGGAAGAAAGAGAGCAAAGGCATGTTGACACGAATGCATTTATTCAAAAGCGCACAGTAACGTGAGCTTTATTAGTCGTACAGTGTTTCTCCGTCAGGTTGTTTGTTGAAGCTTTGTGAAGGTTGGCTGCCGAGTTAATACATGTTAGACATGTTGTTCTCACACATGTTGGAAAATGAATCGCCTCCCTCTGGTCCTGCTCTCCATGCTCTGCTGGTGTCGGATCATCAGTGGAACAACACTGCCCCTTAGTGGCCGGATTATTTCTTCTTCTTTCCAAAAAAAAAAAAAAACACACACTGCAAGGTTGGCTTAATTACACACATACAGCTCTCAGCCCTGTGT
>JAPZDY010000021.1:24337459-24360114 GCA_029783645.1 Ctenochaetus hawaiiensis | reverse complement strand
CTGCAAGGTTGGCTTAAGTACACTCATACAGCTCTCAGCCCTGTGTGATATTTGCACCATAACTGAACTCATGAGGACCACTTAAGGTTTATACCCGTGAGGAGAAACGCTTTGCATGCTTAAATGTGTGGCAAAGCGAAGGAGTTTGGGGTGAAAGTCTTGTTTGAACTGCTCGTATCCCCACTGCTGCTGTTATGATTAAATACCAAGCTGACTAATATCACCCAAGTCGTATTTACTCTATCTCGCACATCCGTGTCTGCAGAAGCCCTCCGTTATTTTCCAACTTTGCAGACTTAACTGTAGTTAGGTTACAGCCTCGGGAGCAATGTAAACATTTTAAAATATGCATCTCACTGTCTCTGTTTTGACACCGATTCTGCTCTTCTTGAATTATACTTTATGTCCTTTTACACTCTGAGATTTGTGCTGTTTGTATTCTGTAATAATCTTTTCACTAGTTTATATTTACTCCAGAGCCTCCCACGGCTGAATTAACCCGCTGTGCATCGTGTACTTATCCTAGAGTACTACACTGACCCGCAAGTATGATAATTTCATCGAACCAATTAAGGAGTGTTGACTTTGTGAGCAAAATGCAGAGACAATACACGTGCAAAAATTTGATTTTGTGATCTAATCACAAGGTCAGGTATGTGAGGATGTGTCGTGATTTATAGATGCATTTTCTTTTTAAATCGAATCATCAAAAACACACGGAGCCCCCTCATGGTCCGGAGTCCTGAGGTAGTCGCCCATTTTGCTGGTTGTAAGTCTTTTGTGAGTCAAAGTTCTGCTTTTGGGACAATAAATTAATCACAAATGAGAACACTCTGTTCTTCCGAAACCTTTTAAAGGAATAGCTTAATATTTGGAAATTCTTTATTTCTTTCTGGCTGAGAGTCAGACAAGAGTGGGCACATTTTTGAACTTTGAACAGTCTTTTGCTAAGTTTTGCCAAATGGCCCTTTGCTCCATCTTCGTTCTTCACAGACAGACAGGAGAGCAGCACAGATCATCTCGTCCAACTTTAGACAAGAAAGTGAATGCAAATTTCCCAACAAAACAAACTTTTAAAACTCAGTTTTATTGTCATAGTTGCTGCTGCTAAAACATGTGCACAACCAGCTTTACATGCTAACATCATTACCCCAAATTTAAGCCTGTGGATCACAAAACCTTCACGCTGAACTTTGTTTTACTTCCAAACAAAGAGGGTCATGGCCTTGAACCTTTTATCTCTGATAAATGACAGTTCTGTCACACTGATTTATGCATGTACTATCATTCTCAAGCTCACCAGGCACCAAACAGTCTCTGCCGAAACTCTCCGTCATTGACCTGAATCGTCCCCGTGAACCGTACCTGGCGGGTCGGGCCTCGGCCTGCTGGTCATAACGGCCAAGGTCAAGTGAAACAGTTGTCTGCAGTCATCTGGAAGTGAAGCCTCTGGGCAGTAAACACTGTGGTCAACTCACGGTCAGTGTGTGCAGCTCTCCCACGCCACATCATTGTCAGCTCGAGACAAAATACAGTCGTCCTGAGATGCACGTTACTGTCAGACAGAATTAAGTGTGCTCCAACTGAGAGGCAAAAGTTTACTCCAGGTTAAAAAATGAAAATAGCTGCAAACTGTCCAACATATTAATTATTAACGTAAATATATTTCCTTTTTTCTACGGAATGAGGGAAGTGTTCTCCCTTCATACTGTTACATGTGTTATCTGTATTATCTTCTCCTTTTCCTGTATTGAGCCTTGTGGAGCTTTGTGTTATATCTGCAACGATACACCTTTTATTTTTGCCCCTTTATTAGCTGTTAATCATCGGTTAGAAAAAATTACAGAGAGAATTAACATAAACTCTGACCATTTTTCCATACTGGGAAAAATTAAAAGTCCTCTGTGGAGCTTTTACTGGGCTAAAACATTGAAGGTTAGGAGTTTTCCAGCTCATCAAGCTTCTGCTGAGTTAATGAACCCTCATGGCCCAGCTCCGGAGCTCCGGTCTGAGCATTACTCACGGGCTAAGCAGGGGAAAAAGAAGCTGCCAGTGTTGCTACGCCTCAGCAAGCCACTGCACACACACACACAGATCATGACTGTGGAAGTTACGGGGTCACGGAGGTCCGCGTAACATCTGCTGATCCTGTGTGATATCTCAGGAGAGTTAAATCAGGCTTCGCTGCAGTATGGATAAACAAACACAAACGTGCTGGGACATAATTGAATTACTTCCATCTACCAAGAACATTGAAGATGAAGGGTGGATGCCCCTGGACATGTTTGTGGGTTTGTTTGAGCTGTGGAGTCAACTGATGTCATCTCGCCGAGGACTCTCTGGTGCAGATTAAACCAAGTCAAATTCATTTCCAGAAGTCATGCCCGACATGAAGGAACATCAACAAAAATTTATTAATAATTTCTTCCTTAAAAAAAAAAAAACCCAACAACCTTGATTTACTTTTTTAAAGTTATAAACGAAAAGTGTCCCAGCAGAAAAGGACTCAGAAAACAGAATATTTCTGCCCGCTGACAGCCGTTTAACAGCACATTTAAAATGTGAACTTATAAACTATGATAAGAAATGACACAAATTACTCAGACACATTTTATTAAATTTGATGCAGCTTATTAGCAAGATCTTAAAGGAAGAAAATTCGCTCATACACTTTTTTACTTATTTTATCTTATCTTAGCATAAAGACTGAAAACAGGTGGTCTGAATTTAACAAAATCCTCCTACCAGCATCTTTAAAACTTGCTCCGAAATTTTTTTTAGCTGGAGACCCAAAAGGGAAAGCTGGTGCCTCCGGTGGCTGTTTTGTGCCGAGCAGGCGTATGGGAGGATTTTAGGGCTTTCTGCTGCAGGCTAACATGTTTGCTCAGTTAATTTTTAAGGTGTTAATATGTCAATAATGTCTTCACAGCTTGTTTCTGCTGTTTCAAAGTGAGGAGGGCTATTTTGGAGCTTATGTGTGAAGGTGTTGTACCTAATTTTAAAAAAGTCCTCACTTATTGAGCATGAATTTATATGTACAGTTCACACAGAGCGTACAGTACATAATACCACCACAGCAAAAACACACATAACAGTTTAAGATACAATACACTTCAAAATATGCAAAATGATATTAAGTTACACGGGAAGATTTGCTGCACTTAACCACAAAGGAAAACAAGCTGCACTGCTCATCATGCCATTATAGTGCACTACATCTAAAACATGCACCGGAAATATGGCATGTATTATTTAACATATTATTAATGCATGGTAAATTCTAATGGGAATAAACATGCATGTCTTTAGAGAGCATTAAAAAAACTGCATGGAGACACTGAGGCATAAACTGAAGAAGATACAGTACAAACTGAAACGCTCACAGCTTGGCAACAGTGAACATTTCCAGTTATGCAGTGTTGATTACTTGGCCTAGATACAACAATATGGATTATTCTTATCCTCGCCGCTCTGAAAGATGTGATGCATCACAGGGCAAAAAGGGTTTCTAAGTTCACTGGTCTATATTGAACATGTAGCATCAGAAAGCCAATGTTATGGTGCTGTCATGCTGAGATATTTCCATAACCACCAGGTCTGTGATTCAATTAAGCTCTGTTTTTTTTAGTTTGCTGTTATCACAGAATCAAATAAAGGAACGACAGCAAAAGAGATTTACAGATTTAATGTAGACTTTGAAGAAAGTCCAGCTTCCTGCACCACTGTCTCTTATTTGAGCACATGAAAAATTATGAAAATTCATTATTAACCCATCACTGACGCAAAGAAGCTCTGGCTTGATTAGCAGTAATTACTTGACTGCAGACCAAAAAAAAAATAAAAAAAAGAGAAAACCCTAAATGAGATCTGGACTGAAAGCTACTGGCCATTCACACAACACTAAAGAGCATGAAAAGCTCAGCCTGCAGCCCGTGGGAGTAGCTAAGCAGCCGTGCAAAAAAGACGCCTTTAGAAATCTGCCTACATTCTTTGACGGCTGCCGATTACAACTGATTGGTTTTAAACTTCCACCGAGGCGTCGGAGGAGCTTCCTGACAGAGTTGTGATTGGGAATGAGTGGCCTTACGGTATGCTGTGTCGGAAAACATTAGCGTACACACAGACTGATGTTTAAATAGTGATGCTATTCAAGGATTTTGTGGGAGGGAAATAAAGTCTTATTTGCTTTCAATGATCTGCTTCATCCCACATTTGCTTGATTGTGTTATTGTCCAGTTGAATTATGAATGCCATTCACTGGTATTTTAGGAAAAGATGTCAAACAGGAACATAAGCTTGAGAGAGGAAATCAAAGCCAGCTAAATCTTTCATGAACAGTATAAATAGGGTGTTTCACGAACCTGAAGTGTAGCAGCCAAGTGCTCTCCAAATTACAACCTGAGTTATTTTCCACTCTTGATCTTGTGCTAACAGAACGGTAAATGGAAAAAAACCCCAATGCCCTTTAATTTAAACCTAAATTGCAAGCTGTTCAATCTGATATTTGTCTGTTTGTTAATAAATCCAAACTCAAATGGGGGTGTGTGGATTTTTTCGTTTTATTTTACACCTTTAGGGTTCAGTGTGTATGATTTAGTGCCACCTAGTGGTAAAGTTGTAGATTACAATGTGTAGGGGGGGCTATGATGGCTGTGAAACTCAACAAATCATGAAAAGTCCTTTATAATTGCTTTTATGTGGTTTTTATAACCTGGGCCAAGGAGATGTACCCTGCAGAAAAGCTCATTCTAAGGTAATTAAAACACAATATTTATATTTTTATCATAAGGAAAATGTATGTTATCCATGGCTGAATACTTTTTTGCAATGTTAATTATTCATCACATTAAAGATGTTCAACTTACCATATTCAAAAGAGGTTTGCAAGTGTAGATGCATTTTCTTTTCCCCTTTAACAACAAAAGAGATCAAGCATTTTAATAGTGTGAGCAAGTGTTAACACCAGGAAATGACATGCCAGTGCAAGTACATATCAATTAAGCCCGTGGCCGCTTATCAGGTTAATCCAGCCCTGCACCTTGATCATTTCCAGCCAAGTATGCACGTCCTTATGACAAAAAGAAAGTGAAATATGTTCTGTTTGCATGTAAAAGCGGATGGAGTCATCATTTTCAGTCTCACTATACTCATATAAAAATTGAGATGATCATTATTCAGTAAATCTTTATTAAATCTGCAGCCAGGAATCTGAAGTGTTCGGGGTTTGGATTTGACCCAGTGGGTATCAGTTCAGAATAATAAAAATTATCTTTGTGTGTTTATCTGAGATGCATGATGCTTTCCTGCTGTCACAGTTTACGCCCATTAAAACAGCAGAGAGACGCGGAACCAGGAAGTTTTGCACCTGTTGCTGCCGTCTTTTTGTCCTCTTTCTACACCTACTTCTGCTAGCACCACAAGTGGTATGTAAATCAAATGTTTGCTTATTATTTTCACTTGTCATCACTTTGAAATGTTGACTGAAAGTGGTTTGGTCTTTCGGGAAGTAAATGAAGCGACCTGAGTTTCGTTTTTAAGGCATGAATGCAACAAAGTCAAAAAAGGAAAAGATTGACAGGTCGCAGAAACTTCCTCTGCAGTGGATCAGAGTGAAAACACATTTTTCTGCTGTTCATAATTAACTTTTAATAAATGTTTTTAAATGTCCAAAGTGTTGTGAAGCCCCGTCATGGCTGAATCTGAGGACGGAGTGCCCACTAAGGAGCAGCAGCATCAGTTCACCTCCCCCGCCGGTGAACCGGAGGTCACTCTGCCTGCTGCCCGCTCTGAGGACGCACAGGAGCGGGCAGCGGAGGGCGGAGCGGCCCCCTCCTCATACACTGCCCCACCTGTGGAGACAACTCCGGTCCAGTTCAAGCTCAGGAGGTTCTTCGTGTTGAGGGTAAAATATGTCACTTCTCTCCTTTGTGGACAGAAAAACTTTTTGCTGACGTGATTTGTAGAAAAGGGAACAATGCTGCTAGTTACAGAGATGTCCCAACTTTCAAGGTAGCATACTAGCTAAACATTAACGTTATTTTACTGTAACACAGTGTACATAAAAGTTACTTAAATTTATTAAAGCTGTTTAAACTCAAGAGCTAGTTCTTGACAAATTTAGTTAGTGGCTTTATTTAGCATATGTGTTTTTATTTCTTAACATAAAATGGTGAACGTTAGCTTAGCATTTGATGAATTTTCCAGAATTAGCTTGATGCTAATTTTCATCTACAATCGCTGGTTAAATACGTACTTTTCGGACTATAAGCCGCACCCACTAAATTTAACAACTTAAACCACTTAGTGTATAAAAACTTAGTGTCTTTAGTGTCGGAATTTAACAGCCTCAGAATTACTTCTTCACAATCTTTCTTGTTTATTTTCGCCCATAAATTAGCCGCATCTTAGTTTAACCCGCAGTGTTCAAAGCCTGAGAAAAAAGTAGGGGCTCATAGTTTGGAATTTATGGTATAACAACTTTTTTTCATTTAAGATATCTAATTTTTAAATATCCCAGTTAAATAGATTAAATCCAACAGTATGTTAAGCTAAGACCAAAAAACAAGAGAAATGTGTTTTGTGCCCAGCGTTATAGCAGTTTTGGTTTCTTTCTTAAAAGATTTGGTTCTGATGAACACCTGTCTCAAGCAAAATCTGACGTAGATCAGCTACTTTATTAAAATACAGAATAATATAGAAAAAAAATAGCCTTTGAAAGGCATATTCTGCATTATGAGTCCCTATATTCAGTATTTTAAATAAAATCTGCTACTGTTATATGTTTGCACTCAGTGTGGTAAAACCTTTAATGCAGGACCTTTAACTTTTAACAAAGTATTTTGACCCTGTGGAATCACTTCTTTTACTATTCTATTGAAAGATTTAAGTGCTCATATGACCACTGTGTGAAAAATAAAGAACAAAAATAAATTCATTGATGCAATAACTGTAATTAATATATAAAAGTGTAAAAGTGGGTTATTGTGAGTGTTAATTACACTATTTTAGGACTATATCAATACATTTGTTTGGTATATTTGCTGTTTTTCATTCTTACAGACACATCAGTAATCGCTTGTATGTTGCCCAATAATGACAAGAATTTGCAATCCAGAAATGCTAAAAAACAGATGATGGTATCTGTCTTACTATGATAAGCCAACCAGAATGCCACAGCTGACTCAAAGCAAATTATGCACAACCAAAGCTTTCCAGGTAAAACTTGTGCTGTAAAATTTCTGTGCCAAGTGTGTAAGCACACGCACATGAACAAACTTTTTGACAGTTGTTGTTTGGGTCACAGGATATACAGAAAAGAGGAAGTTGCATATTGAATTAAACAGTCTGGGAACAATTTACATAGTGTTACAGCTCTACTCAGGATGAACTCTTAATCTATGAACTAAAAAAACACAAAGTGCAAACATAGAATCGCGTGTTACAAAAATGACACTTTGAGTGTGGATTGCCTTGAAAAACAGAATTTCTCCTAGCTGACAATTTTGTGATGAAGTGTATTATTTACTCAAGCTTTCTCTTGTTTCTTCAAATACCTGAGCTACTATACAGGAAGCTGCACGCTCAGCTTCCCCTCATTTGCAATCATTTTCATATGCCACGGGTTCATGTTTTTGTTTATTGTTATTTTGTTTGACACACAGACGCGCTGACATTTTGTTGGAGTACCAGTCCCAGCTGCGTATCTGCCTCAAAGATTACCCCTTAAGCTTTGTGTGCACTCATTGTGATTGTCACAATGGAAAATTAGAAAGTGACACCAGTGCATTTCTGTCTCCTCAGCCTGGCACTCTGAATCAGGCCATCAAAGACGTTGAAGCTCTCGTGGATAAAGGAGTAGATGGCAGCGTTCACAGCATCTGGCTGATGGCAGAGTGAGTTCATGACACCCCGTTGTGAAACACAGCATCATGTTTGTGTTGTCATGCAGTGTAAATCCGTATCACTTTAACTGAACCCAGTTACTGCATATAAATAGACATATGATTAATGATTTATAAGCACTTTAATGTAGCTGTAAGCACACATGAGGACATTTCAGTGTGCATTTTGTTGTGTTTGTGGACAGTTCAAGCTACGAAGCAGCTGTAGATCCACTTACTGGGTTTCTCAGATAATTTTGAGCTGCATTTCATGACCTACATCAGCAGAGGGTGTTTACTCAGTTCTCATGGAGACTAAAGTAGTAATAAATGAAATACATATTTAATTATTTAAAGAAATATTAGTAATTAATATTAAATATGAGTGATTAGTGCATCATGTTTTATGTTCATGTGAAAGATTAGCATTCATTTTTTACTATCACATTGGTTATACTTTTTTATTGATCAATTATTATACTATTGACCGTTTAGAGATCAGCAGTAGATGCTTCACAGTTGGAACAATTTGGGTCCGATTTTCTCATCATAAAATAATGTTTTGATTATTTTATCATCAAGTGATTAATCATGTAGTCTTTACAAAGTTAAAAAAAGTGAAAAATGCTTGTTGCAGTTTCCCAGATTCCAGATTTACATAAGATCAAGAGGGATCAATTAGCAGAATATAGAAGAAATGGAAGATAAAATTTAAAGTATGTTTTGATTTGTTCATAATGTCCTGAAAATAAGAATTATACTGTGTTTGTAACCTTAAAATAATCTTTTACGTCTATCATAACTTAAATCAATCTGGTTGTAGAGATCTAACAGCCTTTAGCACAGAGCATAATGAGCTGACTGCAGTACAGTTACCACATGCACTTCCTGATGTCAGCTTGTTTCACTCCCACAGAAGCTTTCAGCAAACATTTAAAAGGCTGGCCATGTGAGAATGAATTATACATCCTGTTTATGCTGCTCTGTCCGACACACGTTAACGTTTGTCATACATTTGGCCTGCAGTTATCAACGCTAAAGAAGCTGCTGTAAGAATTCCTGCAACAAAACGAGTGCATTATATGGTAATTCAGTGACACTGCTGCTGAATTTCCCCAAGGGAGGCTGGTGACTCATGTCAGAAAAGCTTGTGAAATTCCTCAAATCTGGCTTTGTCGAGGATTTGAGCTTTACAAAGTTGATCAAATTTCATGTGTTTTTAACATTGTGACTCTTCTTTGTTAGGTTCTATGATTAGTTCTTGATTTTAATGTATTTCTTTTTTCCTTAAGCATTCTTTTGATATTGTGTTTATCATAAAGGACTTCAATCTTTATGCTAAGCTCAGCTGCTGTTGCCTCTTATTTAGAGGATGGTGTCAATCTTCTGTTCTAAATTTAAAATCTAGAGAGGAATAAGGGTGTTTCCCAACATGTCTAACTATTACTTTGTGTGCCATAAAGTATCCCAGTATATGCTGCAGAGGTATGCATTTTTAGGCAGTTTTCCAAGTAATGCACGCGTAAAAGTTGACAGAACTTCTTAGAGACTTCCTGAGTTTTTATGCTACCTTGAGTGTGCTCTTGTCTTTATCTGAAGAGCACTAGTCGGAAATGGAAACACCTTTTCCAAATAAGATCTGACATAGCAAACATTTAACTCCTGGCTGATAAGATGTTTCCGCTGTGGGAAAGAAGAACAAGCTGTTTTGTGACATTTTAAAAGTACGCTTAAAACACACTCGACAATTAGATCAAAACACGGCTTGTGTCGTCTTACTAAGTAGTGCTACGTTGTTGTGTCAAGCCGAGCAGCAGCAGCAGCGTGTCAAGACACCCACAGTCTGATCCTGGATCTCTGTAACACCTCAGTACCATCCACGACATCCGTGCCCAGTTGAGATTAACTCATTTCATTAGCACACAGAAAGCTCTGCACCCACACCTTTCCCATGATGCTGTGGCTGTTCAGTGAACTGTCTGTTTTGGCCTACGGCTGCCAGCAGCAATCAAGAGTGTTTCACTCGGAGTGGGCCACATAAACCCGGCTCAGCGGGCCGTAAGAACAAAAAGTCACTCCAGAAGAATCCATGCCAGCATGAATAACTTCTGTGCCCAGCAGTGAGGCGGACACACACTTCAGAACACACACACAAAGGACATAAGTGATAGCAGACTTCAGTTGCTTTAAAGGTGTTTATGCTAATTTGACTTTTCTTTTTTGTTAGCAACTTTAGAAATGCTTGCATTCGTATTGAATAAACTTTGCCGAGGGCATTTTTTTGGAAATTGTAAGGGTTTTAAATGACATAATTGAGCAGCTTTGCTGTACATGTTTTTTTGTATTAACTTTAAATAACCTTGTGCAGAATACTAATATCAGAACTCTGCCTCCCACACACACAAAAATCAAAGACAAACAGTTAAAATCACTCTAGGACTGTGGTTTCCAACGTAGTGGTTGGAATCCCCTCATGAAGTCCCAGAGTCTTTGTTGGTGACCTGGAAAATGTTTGTGGTCAAGAGGTTTCTGGCACTTAGCTTCAATAAAATGAGGAACTGTCCCTTTTACCTTTTGCTCTTTTTGCAGAGATTAAATAATCAAGAGGTAACTTTAGAGGTGCTGGTAGATGTTTTTACCTTTGGACAGACACTTTTACCAATCTTTATGCTAAGCTAAGCTAACTGGTGACTGACTCAAGCCACATGCCTGGATGTTGTATCAATCTTTTCATCTAAATGTTGACAAGAAAGAAAATAAGTATATTTTCTAAAATAATCAAAAAAAAAAACTCTCCTTTTCATCATCTTGCAACAGCCACACTCTGAATCTCTGATAACTAACAGGATAGAAATGCAGCACAATTTTTTAATGCATATGTGGGAGAGAATCTTCAAAGATGCTCTCAGTGTCATTGACTTGTTAGTCCTTTGCCTACCTGTCCTCATTTAAAATGCGTATAACATTGTTAAAAATAAAGCCACTTTGGTGAAGAATTTAACATCCAATACTGTAGATAGAGATGAGTTTGTCCCTGCAGGTCTAACACACACTCTTCTTCTTCTTCTTCCTTTTTCAGAGTGGATCACTGGAACAATGAGAAAGAGCGTCTCGTTCTCATCACAGACAGCTCCCTCTTGGTCTTCAAGTATGACTTTGTCATGTTTAATTGTGAGCAGATCCAGAGGATCCCCTTGAACTTTGTGGACCGCATAGCCCACGGAACCTTCACCTTCCCAAAACGCTCCCTGCTTCAGTAAGTTCCTCATTTAACCATCGATTTGTCCTTTAACTGTTAGCCTGTACCTCCTATCCATGAAATATGCAGCCCTAAGCTCAGACGGATAATATCTTGTAATTTCTGCTGGGAATTGATAACCACCAAAAATTAACCTAAACTTATTAGTTGACATCTTAACTTTGTGCTAAACATGATTATTAGATTTTGGATCTGACTGGCCCTTATTTGATGATCCCTGGGGATTCCTGGGACGTTCCTGATTCAAGACTGATCTGTACTGATTATCAGCCCAAATGATCCCCTAATAACCTTATTGTTAACAACTGCATCGTAGTTTCCCTGATTGATTTCAAATCCTATGGTGTAAAAAGAACAGCAATGGAACATCGAACAGAAACCCACAATAGTGACCTGACTGGGACTGGAAGTTGCATACTTGTTAATGTTAGCTTGTAGCAGTAGCTTGCACTCTCCCCTCTAGAGACTAAAATAAACTTTATCTACAACTTGCCTCCAGCTCATAAGGCAAAATGTATGGATGATCTATACTGATTCTTTCTTCTCAATCATGACTTCATCCTTTTGTTTTTTCTTTTTGTGTATTTTGGTGCATAACACGGCACACTTAAGTGCAACCAGAAAATGCACCTCCATATTTGTTCTTATGTCTGTGATCTCCCACATCTTAAAATTTAAATCCACAAGTGTGCACCAGACGCAAATCCCCTTTAAAATGACTTTATATAATTAAAAATGCTGATTAAAAAGTAAAAAACCCTACTTTAAGAATCAGCCCTAATTATTTTCTCTGTGCTTGACAAAAGCAAAATTCCCTGTTTAAAAAAATCTTTCCAGCACACGATTTAATCACAGAGCTTTAACACATGCACAGTCACATTTTTTGCAGGCATGTAATCGTTTCATAACTTATATCAAAGTAATTCATCATGCAACACATTTTCAAGTTTTCTGAAAATTTTGAAGACATAATGAAAAATGTAACATGCAGCCTTTTTTTTTTAATGAATTTCAAAGATTTCAAGAGTATGCATAATTTACTGAGAAGAATCAAAGGTGATTTGAGTTGTCAGTGGGAAAAAAGAGTGAAACAATGCTGAGGACGGCAGCAGACGGCTGCGTGGTGAGGAGGACACATGTGGAGGATTCAGGGAGCAGCCGGGGACACGAGGAACAGCAGGGCTGAGGCAGGCGTGGCAAACAGGGACGAGTGTGTGGAGAGTTTTTTCGGGGTAAAGGAGTGCATAGCTGTCACTTGGAGCTGTCGCTTAACTGATTAGTGGCAAAATTAATGTAGTCCTTTCATCTAAACCTTTTAAAGACGGCTCAAGGGATACCAAACCAACTAAAACTAATTTGATGAATAAAACGTAATGTGCTGTGAAGAGCTTAGAGAGTGCTGCCTTTATTGGAGGCTTTATCTCTGCACATTACGTTAAATTATACATAAAACGCTCGTGAAAGCCACCCGGGAGTCCAACAGTAAAGAGACGGTTTCAAATAAGAAAGACTGGAGCCTCAAACGTTTCCTCTTTCTGTCTTCATCTTTACTGTTCCTCCCTCTCTCTCTCCTTGTCTTCCTCTCCGCCTCTCCCTCAGGAAGTGTCTTCTTTTTCCGTCTAGGTCATTCCGTCTTATTTTTGGCAGAAACTGATCTACTGTAAAGTTCATGTTCATATGAAAAAGAATCCTCCCTGCTGATGTGATAATACAAGAAACTTTGCTTCCACATCACCAAATAAATGTGAGAGAAGAGAAGTTAAAGTCAGGTTGTGAAGATTTTTCAGCTGCTTTGATAATCCCACTTTTTTATTCAGCATATAATTTCAAGTCTATTTAACATTTAGAATCAATGTATGAATATTAATTGAATGCTCATAAGTCACTGTTGCATTTATATGCATTTTTTTAGCAGATTGATGGCCTTTTTAGGGTAGTGGACAAAACACACACTGACACAATCAAACTCTATCAGCTGTAATCTTTTTTATATAAAAATATGGATTATAGTCTCTAACATACAGATGAAAGAGTGGTCTTGAGCTTCACTTCTGAATCTCAGCAAATAAAGATGGAATGAGCGTTTCCCAAAATGTTAAAGTTTTTCTTTGGGATCTTTGCTGTGAAACGTGTTCGACTATATGTCTTTGTGTGGGTTTTCATTGTATTCTGTGCAGCCTGTTGAGCTTTAAAATCTCTATTAAAGCTCAACAGGCTGCACTTAAGACCTTTAGATAAAATACAAAAAAGAGATACTGAAGAAAACTCCAGTTTAAATACATCACAAAGCTCCGACACTGATAGAATACAACATTTTTTCCCACAATGCCGTTGCTCAGTGAAAGCAAATATTTATAGCCACTTTAATACTGATGTAAATAAAGAATTCTCGATTTTTTCCACATCAATATCTCGACATGATTCAGCTGCTTTTTCAGCTGTTCTGGTAATGAAGCTTGACTGTTGCTCCTGAGGTATTTTCCTTCACAGTCGGGACTGTGAGAAAACAATCTCTCTACAGCTGACAGTTGTCATCTGACCACTTGATGTCAGTGTGCACCCTCGGTAGAGTCGGTTCAAGTCAGGAGCACGTCACATCACATTCCTCATCTGTTTGATGCTGTCATGGATGACGCCACAGCAGCTGGTATGAATCAGTGCTGCTGGAGAGTTCATCTGCTGCAACACATTTGACACCTTCACAGCTACAGCAGGAAAAACTGGCCCATCTCTGGGCCACAGTGAAGGATTTAATTGCATTAATTGCAGCTCAGTTGTTGCAAAGTACTTTCACTAAAGCGGCATTGATGTACTTTTATTGTACATATTTAAGTTACTTGCTTGTTTTCAGCTTATTTTGCAGCAATTTCTTCCGACATTTGATTGTAAAATACCATGAAATCAAATCACAGACCGCCATGATAACATTATTTTGATTTTTTTCTGGGGATTTTTCCCAGCAATATTCTTCTTATGCAAACCTGTTCAACTAGACCTCTTTGGATATGAATATTTTACGATAGATTTAAACTTACCGAATCGAGACTGAAAGCGTTTTCCTGAACGTTTGACCCGTTTGTTCCCAGACCAACAGCTTCAAAACAAAAAACATCAAACTACCTCTGCGGAGCGTCTTATTTGGCATACAGCCGTCTGTGCTTCATCAGCCTCCCAAAGTCCTTGATGATGCCAATAGAAAGCGTTGAGGGAGTGACAGTATTTTTAGTCCTGATTACTTTGTTTTCATTCTCCAGATGCACCCATGAAGAGAAAACATAGATTCTGCATCTGTTGGGAAAGATGTGTTTTAAGTATCTTCTTTCCAAACTGTCTAGACAAACTAATTACCCAGCACATCATTTATTTTTTTATTCCTGTCTGAAAGAGTTGGGTGTGGAGGTTTAAAGAAGCCCCACTAGAGGTTGCTTCAGTAACTGTTGTAGGAAATATATATATTTATGAAGGCTGGAAATAATCCCCGCACTGCACTCCTCTGTTTCTCATCTGATCTGGTGCAGTTTTTTTTTTTCTGAAGAGGGTGCAGAGGGAAAGATGCCCCACCTTCATCTTCTTAAAAAAGATTTTATTAACTAAACTTTCTTCACATATTGTCAGTTGTTCTGAAACAAGAGGACTTATTTAGTTTTTTCCTGTTGTATCGACATACAGATCCATCGGGTGTTAAATCTGTAGTTAAGTCCGTCCTTGCTTTTCTTTCTTAAGATCATCCTCCCTGCGTTCTGCAGGCTTTCTGACCACACCTTTACAAAGCAAAGCAGCTTAAACATTCAGACAGCAGAGGGCAGTCAGTACACAGAAGCTGTCATTAACATAATGAACTGAGGGACAACTCATCAGATGATAATTTAGCCAGAGCAAAGACTTTGGGATGTGAAGGATGCAAATTAAATTCTGACATTCGTGCTTTAAATGTAAAGAAAGCTTTTTCTTTCCTTAGAAAGTAAGAAGGATGTACACAAACTTCAGCACTTCACTTAAATCACGATTGAAATATTCTGAACTACAGTATGTAGTGCTGGTATGGCACATGTTTGAGTTGGTGCTAGATCTCACAAGAGACAGATTATAAGAAGAAGTATTTAAAAGCTGGGAGCAGAAGCTGAGAAATCCTAATTTTTATTACAGATTGAACTCAAGAAATCTTGTTTTTCCTACATTTCCCACAATCCAACTTGTTTATAGCTTTTTTTAGAGTCCCCCCTCCTCTGTCAAAACCCCTTCCCTTTGTTTTTTTAATCCAAGCTTCCTGTTGGAAAAAATGTTTCAAGCCCAGACTGATAAAACCTGATGACCTCACTGTGACATCATCATGTCTGTTTTTTAAAACTGGATTTCCTCCTTCAGAGTCTCACTGTGCATCAGCTTGTTGAAGTGAACTGAACTTTGTCCGTAAAGTCAGCAGGTTACTTTTAAATGCAGTGCAGTACCATGACTTTAGATCAGCCATATGAAAGTAACTGTTGAAAAATATGGCTTTGTTTTTTGACATATTTACAGTTTTCAAACAAGTCAGGTAAAAAGAAGCGATTTTGCAGCATGTCAGCCCAAAAATATTTATATATGTAGATCCACATAGCCATGAAATTCTAGCCGAGACTGACACTGAATTTTTTTTTAAGACAGTACTAATGTGAATATTTACATCACACTGATAATTAAAAAACACACAGAACAAACAGTTTGACATTTTTTTATAAGGCCTCTTGGGCACTTTGACTTCAGGGACTTGTACAGTATAATAAATAAGGAATTTTAAATTTGTTTCCTTTTATAGCTGCAAAAGAACCCAAGCAAATGTAACACAGAGGAAGTTTCACACTTTCTGCTTTGTCAAGTGACTGATTTCTGTTTATCCTGACCTCAACTACACTTAAAAAAACAGGACGCCCACTGCATAAAATTCAAAAAACTAAATAATGGAATTAAAAGTCAAAAACTCACAGCTGAGTCCTTTTTATTGCCACTAAAGTTTATTGCCAGATATTGTATTCTACCTGTAGTGTGAGTCACTACACTGAATTCACTGTTTGAACACTAAGCAGAATGAAAAAACACACAAATCCCCTAAAACAAAGCCGAGATCAGGAGCAGAGTGTGCACACGGGCCGCTCCCAGGGTGCACAGCATAAATTCATAAACACTCATGGATGTGTGATGTTTCGGGCTCGCTGCTTTAAATTCATACACCTCCAGAGCAGCTTTCAGCTTGTGGACTTTTCAGCTTTTTTCAAGGTGGAAAAATCTTTGCCAGCAGCCTCCAGCTATGATATCACAGATTTGCATCGTGAACATCCACAGTAACATGGCTGTATGTTTTAGGCTTCAGAGGTCGCATGAGCAGCTTTATCATAAAAAAATAAATGTAAATATCTTTTTTTTAAGGCTTATGTATTTAAAGAAATCAAGATAAACTTGTTATTCTGTGTTCCCTTGTGTTTTTCTAGTCATCCTCCCCTTTTTGTCTCTCTTTGTTGTTCTTTTTACGTGTCTAATAAAACCTCGTTGGATGGATAAATGTAAGGATGGCTGACAAACCTGCAGGCTCTATTGAGCAATCGGACCAGATTTGTTTGTTCACTGAGACAATGTGGGACACTTGCCATGACAACTGGAGCTGGGCTTGATATTTATCTTGTGTGTTGACTTATGAGACTGAAGCGCTTGAAAGCCCAGGGAGGAATTTTTCGTCACTTGCCCTTAAGCTCGGAATACAGTGTTTCTCTTATGCATGTGTGCGTTTTGTATAAACACTGTGGATTCAGTGGAACTGCACTGGAAAGGTCAGAAGAGGGTGGATTTCCTCACTTTGGCCCTTTTTTTGGTTCTTACTCACAAGCCAGTTTTGGTGGATTTGTTTTGACACAAACTGCGTATCCTTAAAAACAAAACTTACAGATGAGAAAAGTGTAACCTGCTTTCACCCTCTCTGTATTTTGTGACTGTATCGCAGCAAAGCGCAGTGAAAGTCCAAACACCAGCTCTGCCACATAAACACAGTGAGGACTTCCAAGGCCTCTGGCTGCAAGGCCCAGCCCTGCTCTGCCTGTTTAGGCCGGTCCCTCTCTCAGTGATAGCTTACCTGTGGAATTTGCCAAAGCTTTTTTTTTTTTTATTATTATATCCCCATTTATACTGCTGCAATAGTTGTGCGCTCTCACAAAGGGCAGTGTGTACAAATGCAAACCTGCCGTCCTCACTCGCTTTTGCTGTAATATAATCAGTCTGTTAGCCCCGGCTTTGCTTTAGTACTGAGTGTTTTTTTTTCTTTCCTCCTCCTTTTCTCTCTGCACAACACTCACTCTGGGGGTGGCACACAATGTTCAGCAGCGGCAAGCATTGTCATTTTAAAGCGCTTGTGTAAACAGGGCTTGATGATTGCATTATGATGCAGCCCCTCCCTGGGACCGTGACATATCAACAGCTACACCACAATTGTTTAGCCTCAGGTGTTTAATTCTGTTTGGCAGGAAGTGCTTCTTGCACAAGATATGTGGTAAAAAAATGAGCACGTCAGCTTGACATATCATTAAGAAAATCAGAACGCTGTTGGGAAATCACCTGCATCCTGATTTATTTACCACCTTTGTTACTGTTTTATGCAAAGCAGCAGGTATATTAATGAAAAGACGATTTCTGCAGACTTAGACTTAAAAAAGCATCGGTGGTTACACATGTGGACAGAATCCCAAAAATCAGTGCTCTGAAAGTCAACCCTGTTATGGCAATCAAACAACCTGCTCTGGTGTTTTTAAGTGTTAAATTGTTTAGCGAGTTGCCTCCTAAAAGCAGCGTCTACGCTCAGATTTGAGCACTTTATAAACCAGAGAATTTGCACATCCACGGATAAAGTGCAGAGGTTACAAAGGCAGCAAAGGCTGATTTGTGGATTTGTTGTCAGAACGACAAAAATGCTTTATTGTGAGTGTTTAAAGTATGCAGCAGGAAAACGACTTGCATAACATAACAGAGCAGAAATGTTTCAGCAATGCAAAAAAGCCTGAGCGATTAAGTCCTGACAGACACCGCTGACATCGAATCAGTGTGTGTGTGAGGGCATTTGTCCTATTTTGAAGGAGAAAATGCCATGTTGAAAAAAAACCCACAAATTTGACCCACTTTGATCCGTCATGTAATCAGAATGTTTAATTTGACTGATAGTTGTTTACCAGATGGACATTAGTTATTTCTACCTGACCTTTCTGTGTTTTGTTGTATAATTAACTACTGTAACTGTAATCTTTGTGTTGTTCTACTATGAGGGTAATTATGTCAGACTGAGGCGTCAAACCTGCCACTGCAGGTTTTTCTTGTTACTGTTTTGATTCAGGGTTTACCTGGGAGTTGTTTACCTGCTTTGTTGAACTGATTATGAAGAGGAAGAGATTGTTAGGTAATTAAGTTCAAATTGCCTGAACCCCCCTTTTTATAAAATCATTCCTGAAAACAAAAAGATTTGTTTAATGAGAATATTTATGTATCTAATTCAAATATTCCTATCAAGACACTTTAAAAGGTCCTTGACTAAAAACTTGCCTCAATAAATGAATATTGCATAAATGATCATTATTATAGAGTATAGCTAATCACATCCAGCAAGCCTTTATTAAGTGAGCAGCACCCACAGTTAGAGCGTATTGGTCGCAAACAAAATAGTAAAAATGTCTCACAATTTCCCAGAATTCAAAGTGACTGACCAACAAGAAAATACACCACCAGTTTAATACATGTACCCGTTTACAGGTCTCAGGAATCACCATTATATCTGCAAAAAAAGGTTTTTAGAGCTGTAGCTCCACAGGAAGCTGCATCAAGTCTGATAAAGTTGCCTTAAGTGATGTCACTTGAATCAGGTTTTAACAACTAGGCTGAATGCAAAGAATGAAAAAAAACAGCTCTGGTTCTGCTTCTTCAGTTTTAGATACATTTTAATTGTCCGTCAATAGTCTAAAATTGTTAAATGAATGCAGAGCAAACATGGAGTATATCTTAAGTTTAGAAACAATTTAGAAAAAGAAATCAGCAAATCCTCACAAAGTGTCAAAAAAAGGCACGTTTGACATCTTTGCTTAAAAATATCTGAAGTGATTAATGGATTATCAAAATAATAGAATGTTTTTTCCTTAATGAAACAGTTTAAATGATCCCCATCTCTAAAAATGATTGTGATATAAGTGTGTGAACTTCAGTCAGTCATCTTTATCTTCTCTCTTTTACGTTCCCAGATCTATTATCTGTTTTTTCTCTGCTTTTTTAAAGCCTGAGAAGAGATACAGAGGAGGGAGTCTTGAACTCTCTGTGACTCTGCACAAAACACACTGTATCTTTCCCAGATATTACACTATTAGATGTATGAGAGCCCATGATCGCGTCTGACGGACAAAACAGTTAGCCGAGACTTGTAGGAATTTTCACAGCATTTAGATCAACGCCGACATCGTTTCCAAGATGGGATCTGAAAGTGTTCAGAGGTCTGTTTGCTCTCAATCTTCTGAGGTTTCATTAGGCTGAGGAAAGATAGGACCCCAGGGCGTTTTCATTAAAACCTTTGGTATTTACTTTAAAATGACTACAGAAGGAACAGCAGCTGAGGAAAGAGGCCATGATGAGCACACTGTAGATTACCTCTAAGCCTGCTAAACATGAGATTGCCCTCTCATCAAATATTTGCCCTGAAGACAGATTAATGCCAGTTTTTCATGTCAGAAGTGGGCTACACATTTTTATTTGTGCACACAATCGCTGTTAAGCACTTAAAAGCAGAGAGCAGCGAGAAAACAGTGAACTTCAAGAGGTTTTGGATTTAAGGCTGATCAACACATTTCATTTAATATCTATATTTAATGTCTCTTTTTTCCCCCTTTTATGATGATGATTTTGCACCCTGAAATAATTGTCATAGACAATTATCTATGTTATAGACATAGATAATTGTCATCTACAATAACTAAAAGTTTAACTGTGTTTTTAGTGCTTTCTTGTCACTTTGAGCCAAATTATTATAGAAAATAAACTTTAAATTTAACTAAAATTAGTCCAAAGGGATAAATTCTATCTTTGTTTGGCTACATGTCGCTTTATTTACAATCTACAATTAATATTAAATGGGAATTATTTACAGTTTAATATCTTTAAACCTGCAATTTAAAGCTATCCGTGGCTTAAGAGAGAGAGCTAATCAGAGGGTTGGTGGTTTGATCTCAGGCCTCTTCAGTCCACATGAGACGAGACACCAAATAGTTTCTGATGTGTGTGTTAATGTTTATCGCTGCTGACAAGCAAACACAGGTGGTTACTTACACGGCCAAGGTAGCACATAGTTACGCCGTTGTTGAGATGGTCTTTGTGGTATTATATTTTTTTCCCCACTCATATTTCATAAAGACCCAGCTGTACTCTGCCTCTGATTGGCTGTGGTGCTGACATTTTTTTCAACCTGAACCATCTAATCTTAACCTTTACTTAGAGATAAACGCTAGCAAGACTTATGCAGGGAGGAAAAAGTGGCTAAAATTAGCTTTAGCCAAGACTAGCCATGACAGTTTGCTAGCTAGCCTTCTTGTTTTGGCTCAGTGACTGAGAATAAGAGAGGTTCAGGTCCACAGATTACACACAAAGCAAGAATCCAATGACACCACAGCCATGGTGCATTCACTGCAGTTTGTTTTTTACTTTTTAGCATCATTAGCGTCACTTTTTGCCTACATGATTCCTGCAATAAAAGCCTTTGGTGAAAACAGTTTCATGCCACATAATTGTCTCTTTAACATGACAGCCTATAAGTCGTTGCTATTCTGAATGTGGCCGGAGGCAAAGAAGGAATTTAAATTCAGTGTTTGGTGTTTAATGTTCAGTGGGAAACCTGAAAGGGGGCTTTTTTTTTTTTTGTAGAAAGCAGCGAGTAATGTCATTGATCCGGTGACAACATGAATGGTGGGATCTGAGGTTTTGTCACATGGTTGAGTTAAATGTGTCACTGATGGAGGAGGAGGAGTTTTGTCATTTATGTCGCTCTGTTTCCTCTGTGTGTGTTTAGGAGGGAGGGGGAGGGGGTGCGAATCTTCTGGGACCGGCTGAGAGAGCCCACCTTCGCCTCCAAGTGGAACCCCTTCAGCACAGACTTACCCTACATCACCTTCACCTACCACCCTGTGAGGAACATCAATGACACGTTCACCACCATCTGCGATGTAAGTGGATCAATCAGTTATGTTCAATTCAGCCAAATCACAAAAAAACAAACTCTCTCATTGACTTCTGGTGGTGTGAAGCCATGCAAAAACGTTTTATTTTTTATTTTCTGACATCTTAAAATGTCTGAAATGTCAGCTCGACCATAATGCAATCAGGTGCAAAAAACATTCGAAGAAGTGGAAAAATCAACCTCAACGTTTCTTTCAGTTTGAAAGTCACATATGTCAAAACATCTCTGCACGTAAAGCTGAAACTGTGGAACAGCTGCAGGAGAACATTTGTGACTATGATGAAATGATCTCAGTCGATTTGATTCTAACTCATTTATGACTAATCCAGGTGGAGGTGTGTCCTCGTTGGAGTCATGGAGACACTTAACTTTTATAACTTCATGAAACAACAGTGTGGTAACATTCATCGTGTGGTCAAATGAATCATCACTCAGCAAAGACTTACTGGAATTAGGCATCAGATATCAGTCATGTGTGAACTGTCATTTTCTACAGAATAAAATCCTTATAACTGACACGCAAGACTCCTCAGTTATCAAAGTATAAATGGATCAAAACGGCAGTAAAACTGCTCTTTTTAGTTTTAGGTTTGGATTATGTGTGATGACAGATTTGTGGGCTCAGAACCAAAACAAAAAAGAAAATCGTGACGCGTTTGCAAAACCTACACAGGAATTTCGACATTCAGCATGAGGTGAAAAAAAAAAATGAAGAAATCTCGATCTGTGTGGAGAAATTTCAACAGTGTCACACATGTTTTGCAGTGTTTGCCAGGTATCACACATGCTAATAGAAGGGAAAGAGAAAGGTGTGCAATTATGCACACGTCAATGACTGCACACAAACGTAGGCTTGAAACTGAGCCTGGCACTCTCTGGAAGGTGTGCAAAAGAACATTTAGAAAGAATGCAACGTAAAGGTCGTCTTAATTATGCCATGACACTGTGAAATGTGCCTTGTTGGGAGAGAACATCCTTTCTGGAGACAGTTATGTGATTACAGCAGACGGGTAATTTGGATTTGACTGCTGGCCATAAATGCCAGGGAAATTTTCCATCGGTTAATAAACTCAAGACAGCACCGGTGTCGCCGATTACACCGGACATTTTGTGAGGAAAGATAGTGATTTAATATCTGCAGAGCGGCGCTAATGAAAACAAACATCTCCTTTTGCTTAAAATAAAAAGTACTCCAACGTAATCCCTCATAAAAACTGTACAGTTGTCCCTCGCTATAACGCGGTTCACCTTTCGCGGCCTCGCTGTTTCGCGGATTTTTTTTAGTACAATTTTG
>JAPZDY010000021.1:24311718-24335623 GCA_029783645.1 Ctenochaetus hawaiiensis | reverse complement strand
GACTACTTCGCGGATTTCGCCTATTGCGGGTTATTTTTAGAACGTAACCCCCGCGATAAACGAGGGACCACTGTATAGAGAAAGTCTTAATTAATTTATGATTCTCCCTCCTTTTGTCCACAGATTCACAACTTTCGTGAGCAGCTGAGGGATGTGGCGCAGAAAGTCCACGCCATGAAGCCGATCCCAGGGAAGGCGAACGGCGTCCTGGTCCTGAATCACGACATCCACATCGAGGCTTACGTGGGCCTCATGTCCTTCGTGGGGAACCAGAACAAGCTGGGATACAGCATGGCTCGAGGAAACATCGGCTTCTAGAGGCTGACTGGTGGAAGGGCGCTCGACAGGAAAGAAAGTCACGTGAGGTTTTCAGTTCACCTAAAAGGTTTTCTGATCTCTCCATCGTTACCGGAAACACCTGCTTTTTTTACACTTGGAGTCTTTTTCTTTAGGATTTTGTGAAACGTGATCAGCACAGACACATAAAAACATCCCACTGTAAATGTGTTTTGAACTTATAAAGCAAAACTTAATCATTTGATCGAGGATCACAGTTTGTCTTTGAGCTCGTCTGTTTAACTTCAGGCAGATTCACTCGTTATAGAGGGAGGAGAAATAAAGTTAATAAATCAATTAATACAAAAGCTTCTTCATCGGCATCAAAATTACTTTGGTTCAGTAAATTTCTGTTGTCAGTCAGCTTGGTGAAGGCCGTTTGGACGCTTTCATTTTGGCTTCAAAAGGAGCTGCTGACACACTGAAAACAGGTCAAACTAACCACAATCTCCATAGTAACCCATCAAAATGCACTGCAACGTAACGACCACGTCCGCTAAAGGACTTTATCCTGCAGAGGTGTAACATGAAGGTACCGAACGACTCGTTCTTTCTGTCAAAAACGCATCATTTCTGTCGAGCGCTGTCGCAGAACTCAGTCTTTTCTGCCGTTTTTAATCATTTGTTTTGGTTCAAATTGGTGCTTTTATTTATAAGCTTTGAATCAGTGTTGATATTCACATTGAGACTTCACTGAAACTCTGCAGGGATTGACCAAAGACGTTTTTTTTTTTTTCCAAACTCGGGTTTGTGTCACGTTGAAGCCCGGATTCTCAGGATGATCTGAATGAGGTTTTAAACAACTGTGTTTTTCTCCCACTGCTGATTATTACCAGTGTGTTCTGTCTGAGCGCTCAAAAAATATCCGCATTTCAACACGGCTCTTCACGGGATGACGGATCCCCGGCTCCTCTCAGAAAGCTTTGTATTTGCTCCTCAGTGATATGGTAATTCAACTCTTTCGCAATGGGACTCCTTTCTTCCTCCCCCGGTGTCTCTGTTAAAAGCTCATTCCCATGCCATCCTGCCCCTTAGAGATTCACTGGAGCATGGGGGCACATTTGTCAGTTTAGTTTTATCATTCGTGGGGTATTTTTACAGTGCGTAAATTGTTGGAATTTCCCCTTGATTTGTGTGTTTGCTGTGTGACGCTCTGCCTTGTTTCTGGATCATCTGTTAGGCTTGTAAGCGTGTCACTAACAAGGAAAAATAGGCTGACATATTTTGTTTTCTTTTCTTTTCAGTCATATAAAATACACAGATATTCATTCAAATTACTCCACATTTCGTCAGTGCATCATCACGCTGTGGCCTTGTTCATGTTAAAAATCATTTTTCTGGAAGATAAACCAGCAGTGACCGCTGATACTTCAGTTATTGTACATTTTGTGCTGTCTTAATGTTGCTGCAGGTTTAGATATCATAACTCATTTTAAATAATTTTGTCATTTGTTGTGTCAGTTTAAAGTGCTGCTAAACAAACTCACATTGTTTCAATAAAGAAGTTGATCAACTTTAAGTGAAACTGATGGCTGTTTTCTGTGTTACACAGTGGTTAACGTTCGGTCACCTTGCTGAGAAGTAACAGCACAAATAAGACTCTTGTTTTGCAAATTAAATGATTTCACTGTGAAGCAGCATGTTGTGGTTTGCATGTAGGAGTAACATGTTACAGCTCTAATAGAGTGTAAAGAAGTCAGTGTTTTGCAGGTTACTTAAAAAAACGTAATCAATTACTCATTTAGTGTTAATCATTATAAACTAATTACATCACTAATGACAAAACAGCAAACATAATGTGTTGTATTGCTTATTTCATTACACTCTTTACACACTCACAGTGCGTCATTTAAACTTAACATGTTAAGAAATAGAAATAAGACAGTGTGAGTAAACAAGCGGCCTACAGGTTGGAGGTGTTTACTGATGATCCAGCAGCTATGTCAGCCTCAGTGACTGCATCCAGCTCTCCAGGAGTTCCTGAGCTCCGAAAAGGCCAAACAGACCAAACAGGCATCGCAGCGATCCCTGCAGGTACGTGTGGCAGATTGTGAGTGTTTGCAAATGCAAATGAATGTCTTTGTGCCTCCTTGTTGCAGGCTTGTTAAGTGCTGCTCTGTCTGATCAGCTGATTGGTCAGCAGCTGTGCGTCAGTTTTGTTACTGCAAAGCTGCTGCGTTTTCAGCATCACCTGTCATCCAAAACACTGCAGCCTAATCAGCCAAACTAATGGGAGAACTTGAGTTTTTGCAGCAACACCTGATTTGTTCTGAATGGAGCCTCAAGGTGTTTGTTTCACACAAATTTAATTGCAATCTCTTATACTACTCATTACTAAAGGAGAAACCCAATTACTGTCACTGTTCCTAAAATAATTACCAATCAGCAGCGAGAGAGGAATGAAGTTAACAGTGAGATTTATGCAAATGAGATAAAATTAAAGCTTTCATGCACAAAGTGGATCCTCTTACATAGATATAATGAATATAAACTCATTGAATGGAGAGAGCTAAAGAATATTTGTCACAAACGACACCAAAAACCTTAAAATTTCAAAGATTTTAATACGTGAAACAATCAAATCTCATTCTGGCAAAATGCAGTTTTGTTCACAAATTACACGTCCGTCTCTGAGTGACAAACACAAGTGAAAACAGACAAACTGAGACTCTTCTTTTTTTTTTTTTTAAGATATTTTTTGGGCTTTTATGGCCTTTATTTGACAGGATAGAGTTGAAGAGGGGAGACAGAGAGAGAGGGGGTAGTGACACGCAGCAAAGGGTTTGAGCCGGAGTCGAACTCGCGACCGCCGCATAGAGGACTAAGCCTCCGTACGTGGGACGCCTGCGCTTCCGATCGAGCTAAACCGGCGCCCAAACTACTCTTCTCAAGTTTTCTCTTCAGGAGACAAGGTTAAGTAGCCAGCCACCAGCTGTTACTGCACAAGGTGAAAAATATGGTGAAGTGCAGCACCTTTAGTATCGTGTATCATAACCTCGGGGTCTGAAGGGGTTAACATGTTTCCTCCCAGAATTAGGCTGCGTCTCTAATCCTGGATCAAGCGCTGCTCTGGCCCGGAGCGAAGCACCTCTTCCATATTTCTGCTCCTCAAGTTGTAAAAGATGTTCAGAAAACAGGATTAACTGGCAGATAAATGAGCACTCGTAAAGTTCTGCAGCTCAGCCCCGTAAGAAAAGAGAGAAGAGAGCAGTTTTACGTTCAGGCCACCAGATGATTCAGAGGACATCATGTGAAAAATACTCAACTGGGTTTATTTATTTCTCTTGGTTTCAGTTACTTACATTTGTTTCCTTTTGGCTGTCAAGAGTTTATCTGAACTGCAGGTGAAACGGTTTGCGCGGTAACGTCACAATAAAAGCTTGACAGGTCACAAATCATTTAAAACAATGGACTTCCTTTGATCAAATGTTTGTGATTACACTGTTTGCTGTTTGGATGATGCAGTTTAACACATTCTGTCATGTTTGAACTGAACTTAAACGAAGCTCTGATCTTTCCCTTTTTTCTCGTTTTTCTGTCAACCTTTATTTTCGAAACAGTTTTTCAGAGCATCACTTCACTTGGATGACATCTAGATGTGATGTGACTTGCTTTAAATGCCAGAATATGGAGAATTTGGGCCACTGTGTGTGCAGATGTGTGTGTGCAGTGTGCAGATGTGTGTGTGTGTGTGCAGTGTGCAGATGTGTGTGTGTGTGCAGTGTGCAGATGTGTGTGCAGGAGTTGGAACGGAGTGTGTGGGTGTGTTCCTGTGTGTGATCTATCTCTGTCCTCAGTTGCTCTTTTTTTTTTTTTTTTTTTTTTTTGCATCAGAGATCATTATAATCAGCCCTGAAGGGACCTCGTCAGAATAAAAGCTCTGATTTGCTTTCAGCATTACATTCTGTACTTATAGGAGTCAGGACAGGACAAGTGGGCAGACACTCCACGTATTCATACCTCATTATTAGACATAATAGATTTGTAGGGATCATCAGAGTTTAAATTTTAAGGTCAAAGATGATAGATGTGTTTTGGTAATCACAATTAAGACAATTATTATTATTATTAGATTAATAGTGTTTCATCTGGAAATAAATGTCTCTGTTCCCTTAGAAAATAAAAGTCAGTCTTGAGTAATTTTTCTTTTCGTTCATAATGGTTCATTAACTGTAATAAAAAACATTCCCAGTTATCCACAAAGTTTAAGAAAACAACTAATATAAACTGAAGGAAGTGTTCTGAAACTTAAGTTTTAGCCCCTTAAACGAACAATTAAAGTCTTGAAGAACAGTTTTGAATCTGCTTTTAAAAAGAAGACACTGTTTTAACTTAACTTAGATTGTTAAGAAACTCCAGGAAGTTGAGCCGTAAATAATAAATATGATGTTTGTATGAACAATAGTTACGTTTTATAAAGAGTAACTGTTCAGATTTGTTTTGTAGGTACATTAATTTAGCAGTTTGAGGATCAGTTTTGCACAAAATCACTTCCTTGGGAGTTGCTGTGGCATCAGTGTGGGTGTTCAGTTTTTACATTCATCAGTGAAAACATTTAAAAAAAATGAAAGCCACAAAAGAAAATGTTAATCCCTGTTACATTAATATTTACTTAAGGTCACAAGCTTATCACTGAAGCAGCATTAATTTTCTACGTTGGTGTCATGGAAACAAGCTGTAACACAACACTGACCTATTAACAGCTTATAAAACTGATGGCTAATACGTTAGCAAACATCTGTCCATCTGTCAAATCCAGCAGACAAAAAAAAAGCATCATTATGGCTCATTTGAAGTTATGTTCCTGGTCATCTGATGAATTTTAAGTCCAACTTCCACTCTGCTTTTTAGTTCTGGTCTATTAAACTCTGGGAAACTGCCATTTTGTATGAGGGTGTGTTGTATTTTATTCATGAATGCGAGAGATTAAGCTAACAATACGGTACAGTTGGAATCATGGTTTTGTCAGAGAGAAGCACATGGACTCACAAGATAAATGACTTTCAAAGCTCATGATTGCATTCCTTTCTGGAAAGGTAAGTTAGCGCCTCGGGCTATGGCTTCGCTTTTCTCCAATTATTTTCCAGCAGTAAGAACATCAAACTGATTAACAGGCAGTTTTGTGGTTATGGACTGACACAAGGAGAGGGAATATGCTTTAAAAGTTGGTGGATTTTTTTTTTAAAGTCGTATTCTGCAAACAGAAGGAGCATGAAAACAGCATTAAATTAGCAATTTAACAAATTAGCTGATAAACGCTCATCCTGTTGGGGTACAAGTGGTTTTTGCCGGAGGTCAAGGTCACAGGTCAACATCGGAAGTCTCCATGTTTAACTCGACAGGTCCAAGTGGTTATTTTTCCTGATTGTGATGTGAGATGATTTCTCGTCTCCGCCCTGAAGTGGAATGTGATCAGGAGAGCGAGAGGCTTAAAAAACTGCCCATCAGCGCCTGTGACCCTGGATGGCCTCGGCTAACAACCAGAGCTGCCTGGGATGCTTGGGGCGAGTAACATAAGACAAATTCTGCGAGACACTTTTGCAATCCTGGTGTGGCACGCAGTCTTCTCATCTTCTCTGAAATACCTTCAAAGCCCCTCAAAGATATGCCAGCTTGGATACCAGGCTGCTCTTCGCAGGTCATGCAACCTCAAGTTTTTTTTTTTTTTTTTTTTTTTCTCCGACGTCTGTGTTGCCCGTTTGTTTGGTAAACATGTTACACCTGTCAGAGGAATGTCGGTTGCTAACGGGCCAAGTCCAGCAGCATTTATGATACCGAGCGGCGCTTTCTCCTTCTTCTCGCCTCTCTTGTTTTTCCATCTGTTGCCCTCACAGCAGTGAACACAGTAAGTGTGAAGGAGTGAATGTGTGAGGGAGAGTGTGTGTGTGTGTGTGTGTGTGTGTGTGGATGTGTTAGCGCACGTGCACAGAGGCTACTGGGTTGTTGTCCGGATGGCTGTCTTGTAATGGAGATAGAGACACTGTTTTTATTTATCCCTCCGTCAGCTGTCACTGTTGTGTCTGCAGCGAGTTTGCTGAACTCAGGGCTACGGGACACTTGGAAAACTGTCAGATCCACTAACCCCCTCCAACTATGCAGAATGTTACAGCCCCGAACACACCCTGGATTCTGATTATGGAAAACAAAAGCTGAGAGGGACATTTAAGAAATGTGCAACCTCTATTTGACTCCCTCTACCTTTATGTGTTTGTTTACCGCTAAATCGGTGTCAACAAACGTATGAAGAACATGGATTTGTGTTGATTCTCCTGAACAGAAATGATAAAGATGGTTAGAGATGGTTTTTTTCTCACATTTACGATTTTTTTCTATCTGCTTGTAGAGAATAATGCCAAAACAAATTGTTTTGTTTTGTTTTCTTTTACTTTACTATTATTTATACTAATGAACCTTCTGCGTGTCCAAAATAAAGTTTGAATCGAACCAAAAAAGGAAGCAAACTCAGCAGCCTCCCGGTAAAACAGCAGAAACGAGATGGACAGAGGCTTGTTTACAGCACAATCACATGACAGAAATAATATAATCTGATGAAATCTTATTTAATAAGGTGATCAAGCTGCTGAGAATAAAATTATGAGGACTTTTTTCCAAATTGCTTGTATTCAAGCCATGTGGTTTATTGCTAGTTTAGATCAATTAGTGTGAAAGTATATTTTAAAAAGTTTTGTTAACAGGAACTAATAATCTGATTTAACATTTGAGGCCCTTAAGGAAATAGATCCAAGCTTTTACTGCTGTATAAATCATGTATACAAGGGCTGATTGATAAGTTCATGGCCTTGAGATTAAGAAATCAATTTTAGAAAAACTAGCAGTTTTTTTTTTTTTTAAACAAACTCCCCTTCAAGCATATGGAGCAGAGAAATCCCCTCTTTGTAAAAGTCTTAGACCTTCAGAAATTCCTTCACAGCGACAGAGACATCATCTTCATCATAAATTGGTGACTACAGAGCTCCCTCTTCATTTTCCTGGTTGAAGAGAACTCCTCTTGTCAACGTCCCACACCGGTTTGCTCCAAAACTGTCTCAAGTCATCAGCATAGTTGACTCCTGTAACAGTGTCACTGTTTTTCCTGGGAGTCCATAACCGGCACTCCCTTTGCATCCCAGGAAAATAGGGCCATCAGCTTGTCTGCCAGGCGTCACCTCTTTAGCTTGATGTTTCACTGTTTTAAATGTCTGTGGTTCAAAGCTGTAAACCTAAACCTCACGTTAGAGCCATGGCTATGAATTACTGAAGAAATCTCTCAGGATCTGACTCAAAAATGCCAAGCTTCTCCCTCTGACATGTCGTGGTAAAACCAGAATGGAGGTCATCTTCCAGGCTCTCTCTGCCATGTTTGAAGTGAACATCCCGTGTCTTCATCATGCTGTGAGAAGAAACACCTCACCTTTGTGTTCCCACCATGTTTTCTTGGACCTCCTTCGATGATTAGTCCTTAAGATCAAGGTAGCAGATGATTGCATGCAGATTAACGATCTTCTTCAGAAACAGTGCTGACTTTTAATTTCCAAGTGAAAAACAAATATAAAAAAAGTTTTAAACTCTAAACTTTCTGTATAATCATCCAAACAGTTAAACTGCTTGTGTTTGTAACAAGAGCTGTGTGGAAACATCTCTTTCTACTTTGGGCCACAAACTTATCAATCACCTCTCATAAATCTGTTATTTGGTTATTAAAAGTCTACTCACAATAAGAAATGTACACTCTGAGCGCTCGGTCTATTTTTATGAATGAGATAAACCTCAGCAGAGTGTTTCAGTGTAAAGATGTTACAGAAAATGAGTCGTCAGGTGAACGAGCTGCTCCATGTAGTTGAGTAGCTGATGAAAATCGCCACGCTGGCATGTGTTCAGCACTAGACGAGCTCTGTTCACCGGGTTTGACGACGACGGCGTCTCTGCCATACTTCACATGTCACACTGTATATGAGGGGGAGAGTCGGTGTTGCCGTGTCAGTCATCCGGCTCCTTGTTTTAGGAGCTGGGCAGACGGTCAGCGCTGGTACGCACCGATGACAAGCTGCTGGAGAGGCTGCAGAGGAGAAGAATGAGCAGAGTCTGCACAGGGACCCAACACACACACACACACACACACATTCATATCACAATCCCCATACACATGCACATCATTGCTGACTGCAATCTGATGCCCATGATAACAAGCATTGTGTGTCCCAGATCTGATTTACTGTAGTTTGTCATTAACTCAATCAAACTTCAGTTCCATTTGTTTAAGTTGAGGCTTCAGTATTTAACGTTCACCTTCTTGCCAACAGGGGGAAACGCTCGTCTGCCTTCCTCTGCATACTCTGCATGCATACGGACAGTACGTGCAGCAAAGCTACAGTGGAGTTTTGAATGCACAGATTGTTTTACACCATATTACAAATAGATTAATAAGTTATTGAGTTTATTTTTTATGGTGTCTGCTGTCTCAGCAATGGCATGGTTGTAAGATTGTAAGTGTAAATACGAGCCTCGGTAATTTAATCTGGGATTAAACCTGAGAACCATCAGGTGAGTTTATGTTCTACAGTTTCAGCCTCTTAAAGCAGATTCAACCCTCAGTGTTTACAGACTCACGTTGTTTAAATGTTACTGAATTTTAATCAAACCTCAGACTTTTTAATTCTAGTGAAGTTTTTATAGATAATAAATGTGTCTGGCAGAATTTGAAAGAAAATGTTTTTAAATTAATGCAAACAGAATTTTCCTCTTTTTCATTGAAGTTCAATAAAGTGCCAGAACGAGTCGATCATCTGCTGGATGTGAAACTTCTGAAAAAGGTGAAAAATGTTCTAAATCTAAATTTAAGAAGAATAAGCAAGTAAGTTTTCCCTTTAACATCTATTACATTAATACGAATAGCGCCACTGCAGCTCCTGTTGTTTTTATTATAAAAGTGGCTTCATATTTGTTGTTGATTTTGTTCTTAGTCCTCAGCTTGTTCCTGTTCAGGTATTTAACAAAATTATTCTACTTTGAAATGCAACAACTCATGAATTTATTATTCAAAAATGTCAGGAAAACAACCAAATTAAATGAAAAAATTCAAAGTTTTTATCCTTTTTGCCTGTCCAGTGTGATCTTAAAACGTGATTTTGTTCCAGCTGTGGAAAGTAAAAATACATGAACTTCAGTAAGATTTTGTGCTGCTTGCGCTCGAGTATTTCTACTTCATGCCACTTTTACTCAACTACATTTTAGAGGGAAATATATTACACGTTTTAGTCCACAACATTTTTCAACAGCTACTTTTTTTCTTTTGAGATCAAGATTTTACACAAAAAGGCAGCATAAATATAATAATCACCCATGAATATAATAATAAAACACTGACAGGTGTCATTCTGTGCGAGTATCCTAATAACTCTGCTGTTTTACTTAAGCAACCTTTTGAATACTTGTCAGTGAGTATTTTTACTGTAGAAAATGACCTGAGCTCTTCTTCCACTGCTGCCATGTTTGTGTAGTTTTTTAAGGGCCGTCCTAAATAAAAAAACAAAAACCTCTCTGAGCTCCAGTCTATCAGTGTGAAAACACACCACACATGAGCCGTATGTCAAAATAGTGTTATTATCCTTTAAGAATGTTAATCACACCGGTCTGAGCGATGGCCGTTTCTGCCCTCGAGGGCCTGTTTCCTCGGCGAGCGGGGCAGTTTATGAGCGAGGTTAAGATGTCAGTCTTTAACTGTCCCCCAGCCTGACCTCCGGCACAGCAGCGAAGAATGTCATGGCTTTGACGCTAAGTGTGTGTGTGTGTGTGTGCACCCCCTCTGCTCTCCCTTCGTTTTGACCCCTTTGCCCCACAGCAGCAACAGCAGCAGCAGCAGCAACAGCCCCCCCCACCAACCCCCCGGGGAGGCTTCTTGTGTCAGCCGCTGTGTCCCCAGCAACCTCCTCACAGTTTGCAAATATGTCCTGGATATGGCCGGCATGTCGTACGCAGATGTCCCAGTGGCGGGAGATAAATTTGAGAGCAAGGAGATGTCAGGCCGGCGACAGCTGTGGGCTCCGGTTTCACCAGATGTCCGTGGTTGCCAACCTTCAGTAGACATGAGCCGGCCACCGCCTGGACGCACTTTACATGCACAGTAAATATTTTCTCAACACGGAGCTCAAAAGCAGAATTCGGTTTGTCACGGCTCACATGGCCCGAGCCTTCAGGGGGGTTGATTTATAAGATCTGGAGGCACGTACCGATGAGATGCGGCCTGTGTTTAACCTGAAGAGAATCACAGCTGGAGAGAAATATAAGCCTACGTGCTCTCCGTGCTGATTGGATGATACTTAAGATGGAGTTCCTGCTTTAAAAAGAAAAAAAAGATTTCTTGTAAAAGTGCAAATTTCTGTTCTTTGTTGCAAAGAAAAACCTGCTGGTGGCACTGTGACGCCTTCCCATTGGTCAGGCGGTGCTGACGGGTGTGTGATGTGTGTGTGTGTGTGTGTGGATGGAGTTTACATTCCAGCAGTGTTTCGCTCTGCCATGAGACACAAGGTGCCACCGACATGGCTGTGGCATTTCCTGTTGTGCCACCACCGCCACCGCCGTGTAAAGTTCTGACAGTGGCACGAAGTTCGGATTGGTCACAGACATTTCACCACCCCCCCATCCCCGGTCAGTTCAACGTGATTTCAACCAAGCCCGAAACGACTTGAGTTACATTTCTGCGCTTCCTGGCATTGCTGAAATCTATTCAACCCCTTTAAAAATTGTTTTGATAAGTGGGATCGCGTTGTGTTTTGAAAGGCCTCACATGCTGAAAGATAAGCTTCTTTTCTTTGTGCGATGACTCTCAGTGACTAATACTGACAGAGGGAAAAGAGGTGTGATGACGCCTCTGTGTGTGTGTGTGTGTGTGTGTGTGTGTGAATATGTGTGTGTGTGTGTGATTTTCTATAGCA
Source organism: Ctenochaetus hawaiiensis (assembly GCA_029783645.1). Lineage (NCBI taxonomy): Eukaryota > Metazoa > Chordata > Actinopteri > Acanthuriformes > Acanthuridae > Ctenochaetus > Ctenochaetus hawaiiensis. The sequence continues at coordinate 24,324,356 of JAPZDY010000021.1, read as the reverse complement.
GAGCATCACAGAATCCCCTTACAGAGAGTTTGGCACTCGAAACATTCGTCCGAGTTCACCCAACGGTTGATCTCTTTCTCATCCGTCACCATTGATGCAGTCCACCTCAGGCACCTCGCTTATGTGTGTGTGTGTGTGTGAATGTGTGTGAATGTGTGTGTTGCAACTAAGCACTTGGCTGTGTCAGGACGGGGTGGGGCTGGAAAAGGAGCAATTTTTTGGCGGCTGTAGATTACACGGAAAAGCTGACTGATGACATGTTCATCACATTTTCCACCCTTCCACTGTTTCTTCCAAACAAAACCAGAGAAATAATGGATGCTTAAAAAAAAAAAGCACCTTAAACAACACTGCATTTGAAACTCAAAGCCACCAGCAGCTCATGTGTTGTGGCTTCTGCAGTGAAAGTTCAGCGATTTGTCATCAGGTTGTTGTTTTCTTTTTTTTTTCGCTCCATGAGCAAGAGCGGCATAACTCGGAGATCTTCTGGGATCACTTAACTTAGCTGCGTATGAGCGTCTGTCAGGATCCGACATATTTCAAATGGTTTATGTGCCTCATGTAGAAGCGGCGAGCAGGAACTGCAGGAGCTGAGTGAGTGAGTGAGTGCAGGAGGCGAACGGGACCCACGGGCCCCCGAGGCTCAACAAACCTGTCCTGCAACCTTCTCAGCCAGCCTGCCGAAGTCTTAAGAACGGATTTGTTTTTCAGACCTGTTATTTTCCTGCTTGGTTAATACTGACTTCTTGTGTTACAAAGCAAAAACAAACAGAACTACAGTGCACTTCATGCAGAGCAACCTGCTTTTTCAAACTTCCTTGTTCATCTGAGAAAACATCTCTCTCTCTCTCTCTCTCATTTCTCATCTCGTTTCATTATTGTCTTTGTGGTTTTGTGTGATTGTTGGTTATTCATTTAAGAAATATGTGATTACATATGAGATTAACTTTTTCCCAGGAATTTCAGCAGGCAACTTGACACTCTCGTCTGTTCTCCAGTCCACCTTCTCATGGTCGGATTTTGCCTGAGGTGCAGCAGGTTGAGATTTGTTGCAGCTGCTACATGCGATATAAAGTGGTTGCCCTCTGTGTGTGTTTTTTTTTTCATCTTGAGTGTCTAATTATTTGCCGTGCCAATACGCAAACGAAGCTTCCCACATCTTTCATTATGCGAACTGATTAACCTTTACCGAAGCTTATCTCTTTTAAAATTACAAAGAAAACATCTTCAGCTTTTTGTTTCTGTTCTCACAGTTTCAGTTTGAAACCAACTTCATCCCAAAAATAATTCAAGATAAAGTGAATTAAAAGATCTGAGTGTTTGATGAGCTGTGGAATAAACCAGTAAACTCAAAAAACATCAGTTTTTGCTGCTTTTCAATTTTAATAATCGCTTTTTTAGAGATTAAATTAAATTTGGGGGCAGTGCCAATTCGTCAGCCAGCTCAGATTGTAATTAAAGAATCAATACCAGTCTCATTAGAGATATTTAGTACATGTTTAAACAAATTATTTACCCAGAATGTGAGTTGAGTTTAATCTTTTCATCTCACAGAGTGTATCAGTGGCTTCAGGCTGTGAAGCTCAATCTGCAACCGTCAGGACTGAAAATAAAAGAGAACAAAGTAGATTCAAATACTGCAGTTCCTCAAACGGCCACTTGAGGCTCACTCCAAAAGCAAGTCAATCTCAAGAGGAAAAGAGAAAAAAACTGTTTTCTGCCTGTTATAAAACACGGTTAGCTTGTTTCCTCATTCACAATAACCGAACAGGGGCGGATTTTTATTCAACTCACTTGTTCAAATTAAATGAAGGATTTGCATAATCAAGGCCATTCTGAGTGACAGCAGCCTCTAGCTGTCTGCTGGGTGTCAAACAGTAGCAACATGAAACCTCCAAAGCTCCGCCTTTTCATCCAAATATGGTGAAAAAACAAGACATCAACACCAACAACGCCAAAACAGAAGTCTACAAACTGACAGATGACATAACCGTGTCTTCTTCACCTTTTTATACTGTAAATAAAAGCTCACCATCGTTCGCTCGGCTGGTAAATATTATGTTACAGCTTACATAAGAACTTGTTAAAAGACTTGTTGCTGAGCTTTGAACCTTAAACACAGTTCTTGTATAAGTCTTAGTTTATATTAGACTGATTATAAAAGCTTGAAAAAAGAAAAAAGAAGTCAAACCTGTCTTAAAAAACTCTGATTTAAATGGTCTTCAGCTACATTTCATCACATCTTTGATCAAAAACATCTGGTGAAGTAAAAAAGCTCTTGTTATTGTAAATTAAACTGTTTTTAAGGCTTTTTATGATTCTACAATTTAGCAATGATGTCAGTGTGTGAATTCAGGAAGGAACTGATGCTTAAATCTCACTTTAAAAGTTCAAATCACAGAAATTCTGACAGAAAAAGCAACAACAAACTGTGAATGACAGCCTGAACTCCAGATGGAAGTGAGATCTTTGTTGAACAAAGTGCTTTAAGACCATCTGAAGGAGTTTGAACTTGATGTCGGTGCCGAACCGAGTGACTCAGACGCCTCTTTGGTTGTGTGATGTGAAGTTAGAAGTTGACACTGACCCGCCGGTTATGAACTTATCAGGTGTCGACGTCTGTTGTCCATCTGTATCCTGAAAACAACAACAATACACAAACATGCACCGCAAAGGTCGCCGGCGGAGGCCTCATGCAGCACCTGCACAGTTTGGCAGCGGACAGAAACATCGTGTACAGTAAGAGTAAGACGAGAAAACTGGCCTTCAACGCCTCGACCACGTCTGTTTCCCACAAGCCCACACAGCTACGCGGCCTCCAAACAGATGCACAATCCAAAAACCTTCTCACTGACAGAGACTGACGTGTGATGTTATCCTGCAGGAACCTGGTCTACCTGACACTGCAAACGCTCCCGTCCAGCCGATCGACTTTCACATGTGGTCATTGCAATGTAACTTCTGTAAGCCTATCAATTAGCGAGCGGGATTACACGGGTCTTCACCCGAGCTAACGTCACCTCCGTCAAAAAGAGAGATAACAAAACCAATAAAAATCAAGGTCATTGTTGAATGTTGAGCGTCACCCCCCCGTTTTTACCGACTGTGACTCATAATGAGAATTTAACAGTGAAATCAGCACCAATAAAAAGCGAGCAGTTCTCCTGCTGTTAAGCTCTCAGATGAATCGAGGCTTATGTGGATACGAGGTTTGTTTTCTTCCATTTTAAAGAGATGTCCCAGTTTTTTGAGGAGGGGGGGGGTTTTTTTGTGGCATTTGGGGACTTTTTGTTCTGGCATCGCGACGCGCAGCATGTCGGACGTGTAATTGTTTGATGGCTGTGGCATGTCGCAGACGAACTATATCCATCTACTCATCGGAGACTCGAAGAAATGCCTCTGAAAGATCCACTTTCATCCAAGCATCCCAGAACACGGACAGCGTGTTTTATTTTTAAAGCGTATCCGGTGACAAAGGACACTTCAACCCCTCGCTTAGATTACATGTGGACGAGTGTAAGCTCATGGATGGAGGTGGTGGTGGTGGTGGTTTGGGGAGGGTGGGGGGGTAATGTGTCTTTGAGCCGCCCCCTCAGGCATCATTATGTCCTACGCGTACATGCTTTTTAATGGGTTGACGGGCAGACCAATCACACTTGTCAACCTGTTGCCAGGCTACCGGGCAGTGTGGTTGCTAAACACCGGGCCACAACTTTTACATCATGGACTATATTTCTGAAAGTTAGAATATGAAAGATTGTATTACCTCAGAGAAGTGCTGAAGCAGGACCCGAGAACACCTGCTCTTTCAGTGTAAAATATCATCACCCCGACTCCTGAGAGCGGACAATTTCCTCGTTGGATGCCAACTCGCAATTGAGAGGATGATCACCATTTAATCCTAATGAATCTGCTGCCTGGAAATAACTATTAAGACACAGAAACACGTTTAGTGGCAATTGAGAATTTTAAGTTAAGCACCGTGTAATTCATCTCTCCGGTGCTAATGATTCAGTTGCATTTTGTCTTTAGTTTGCTAATGGTCATGATTTAACAGGAAGCTTGTTTCGATGCCTGTGGACCCCTTGAGTATCACAGTCAGCAGTTCTTGTTGTTGTGATGTGTTGGTCCATGTTTCGGTTCATTTCAGCGTTGTGAATGTGAAATTACACTGCGCCACGCTAACACCACCCCATGAGTTTTGTTGACTGACATCAAACGACAGCTAAGACAGGTTTAGTGTTGGATTAGCCGTGATTGATGGTTCATGGTTCGCTGGTTGTCTGCTTCTCAGATCTGGGACCGCTCGGTGGGAAGCTTTGATTGTGTTTGCCCAAAAAAGTGTTTCTGCTCCCTGATGGTCCCTGATGGGATTCTGTGCCCTTGGGAAGAAAAAACAAAGCGATCCAGCGGTGCTCGTTTGAACTGCAGCAGGTTTTAATCCACAGCTTCATGTTTTTTTGTTTAGTCTGCAATCCCTCACGGCCTGCTGGTTTTCCAGATCTATACAGAGACTCAGGGTTTCGTTTGAGGAATCGCTGTTTCCAGTTTTGTTCTCTGGAAGCATTGATCACTTCCATACCAACCTCTTTTTTGATTTTCATTATTATAAGTGCAGCTCAACCTGTTAATAAACGAATAATTGTTGTTTAGGTGTGCAAACAGTGACCATTTTATTCCAGAATATTAAACAGAATTTAAATTTAATACACTGATATGTATTTTTGTATTGACAACGATCAAACAGACACTGTGTGTGGATGGAGCTGCCTGCAGAGCTGAAGCAACTAGTCACTTATTGATAAGTCACGTAAAATTAACCCTCGACTATTATAACAATCTGTTAAAGGTTTTTCATTATTATTCGAGCTAAAAATATCTAACAGTTGGTTTGTCTATTCTGAGAAAAAAAAACTGAAAATCTGTGTTTTGGACCGACTGAGTTAAAAAACATTAACATAACAAATCGGAATAAGCCACTTTTAACTCAATGTTTTTGTCTTTTAAGTTAAAAAACTCCACTTTCTTTAGTTTTTGTTCCATCTAAAAGCAGATGACTGATTTTTAGCAGAAAGCTCTGATACACCAACTGTAACTCTGCAGTCAGACAGAAAAGTGGATTACAGAATAAATGTTGGACTCTTTACGGCAAACATCATCAAACTGACATTATTGATGCTCCTTCTCTGTTCTGTCTGCTAGAAAAGCACCTGTTTGTTAGGTTAATGTTCAACACACTACACATGATGATAACACTTCAGTGTTGTGTCTGTTTGACCACTTTAACCACTTCCTCTTAGTAACTGTGCGACGACATGTGAAGATTTTTATCCACCAGCCTCCCTTTGGTTCAACTTTATGTCATAAATCAGTCCAACATTGAAGTATGCCCATTAAAAAAGTGAAAAAGGTTCGGATGATTTGGTTTGGTTTCGCAAACCAACTTTTTTTTTCATAATAACCAGAGAGGCAGCTCAACCAATGAGGACGATCATGCTGTCGCTCTGATAACTGCAGCTTTGATTTCTGGTCTGTGGCTAATAAGCATCAATTTCTCTTTAATTAACACCAACACAGCAAGACGTGATGTACACTAACATCACTTTCTGTAGGTTTACAGCAGATCTTCAGCTCTTCTGGTCTCACATGGCCATGAGTGTTTCTGCAAAGCACACAAACATGATCCTCCTGCCATCGAGTTAAAAAAACAAAGATGGTTTCTTTGTACTTCTTTAAAACAATCACAGTCATCTTGGGCGGCGATTATGAAACAGTCACACACAGATAACAGAAAAGGGAGGAAGATGTCAACTGAAATTGTTGCCCAATGGCAGCTTTAAGCCCACAGTCTAACATCCAGTGAGTCAAGCTGTTTTCCACGTTACATCAACTGTGTTACACTAACAACTGTCCTTAATAAAACAGCACGTAGGCGCTAAATTACTCCGAGACAAAAGGAAGTCTACAAGAAATAACAACTCGGATTTAACACTGCAAGTCTGGAATAATATTGTGAAATTATTCCCACTGAAACACCACAGTGTGCAGTTTTAATTAGCTTGGTTAACTTTAGAAATTAGAATAACTGATTAAATTAAATGTGCTTTATTTATCTTTTTATTTTCCAAGTTCAATTTAAAGAATTAGCCCTTTTAATCACTCATGTTGTGTAAAAACTCCTAACAAACAAATCTGGTTCCAAATGAAGCTGGTTATACTGGATGACTTAGTAAATCCTGGCTCACTGCCTTTTTGTTGCTTCAGGCAAGATTAAATTTTCCCAACAAAACAACGCAACAGCTTGATATCAGGTGTAAAAGTCACTGTGACAAAAGACACGCACACACACAAAAAAAAAAAACTTGAATCACACCGTGGGAAAGGATCAATAATTGTCTGGGAGTCTGAATATTCCGGTAAATAATGATTCAGAGTATGGATATACAGGTTTAACTGGTCACATGGGAAAGCTCATCCTAGTTTACAGCTCTTTATCTGCAGCGCCGTTATGGAGGTGCAGGACTGGTTTTATGAGATTGAAAGTATTTCATGCTTCAGGAGCTGAATTTGCATGTTTTCATTTATTTTTCTTCATTTTTTAAAATTTTACACAAACAGCAGGGTCACATTCATGATGCTTGCACTTGACAGCCCCTTGAACTTCCCCTGACACATTGTTAGTTTAAAAAAAGAGGTTTCCCTATAGAGATGTTATGAACAATGCCAAGTTGCTGGGCAGTTTAGTGCAAAGGCTGTAAATTATCACCTCTCAGACACTGCACCGGACACTGGTAGTTTTGACTCATCTGGATTTCCCCTGCATTAGTCACCAACTGGAATATACACACAGACACACACAAGTATGCCCGCATAACCCCCTCGCACTGTGAGAGTGATTGGCCATAGCGTGGTGTATGTGACTGACACTGATAATACATCTCTGTACGGTGCAGCAAACGTCGTGGCTACTTCATCAGCTGCTCCGCCAACTGCTCTCTGGCATGCCGTACGTAAACTCCTGACATTAATAAGGCTGTGTGAACGGGGGCCCCTGTAATGCCTCAAGACAATGAAACACACCAGAGTGAATAAAGGAGATGTTGGTGGGACGGCCTGGCAGGCAGGCGGGTCGCCATCTATGGGGTTTCGACTGCAAGATACAATTGCAGATTAAAGCCAGCTTAGCGCTCTCAAATCAGAGCCTTGCGAGGATAATAACCACATTAGACATATGTGCACTCCTACTGATGACAGTGCCCGAGATGTCGCTGACGTAGCTGCCAACTCATAAACACACACATACATCTCAAATGAAGTAATCGGGGGTTTGGTGACTGGTTCCCAACGCTTGGGCCTTAGAGTAATTAATGATGTAAGGGGTTTCAGATGTCGTTGTAAATATCAGGTTGAGTGACATCTTAGGGTCAGTTTGTCCTTGTTATATTGAGAGGGGGACGTGGTCAAAGCTACAGTGTGTGTAAAAGATTTATTAGCAGGATTTTTCTGTATTTATATTATAATAATCACCTTGTGCTATTTACAAGCGACTTTTTTTTTATTGTAGTTATTATAACATGAGCGTGAATTGAACTTTATTTTTCAGCTGGGGAAGTTTTTTTTTGGGTAGAAAAAGCTGATTAAGAACCACTGATATTTTCCAGCAGTGACCTTGGGGAATAGTTGTTTAGACAGATGGTCACAGTTCAGTGGAAGTTGTCACGATTCAATGCACATGGTATCAGTAACAGTCTCGTCTTCGAGGTCTCACATCCAGCTGTTTTGTGTTTTATCAATGAACTGGGGTTTTTTGGATAATAAACCAAACAAGTGTTTTAAATTTAAACATGTTGCATCTTTAGATTCTTATATCTTGACCTTGTGTACTTTATTTGGACCCTGGTATTATTTCTATTTTAATATTAACTAACACTTTTCTCAGCACTAATCTCAGCCAAGGACGACTCTTTTGATAAAACTTATATATACTTTTATGTTATAAATGTATGTTTGTGCCATGCTCGCAGCTCAGGTATCAGGACAGCAGTGACAGTTAGCCCACTTTGGTCCACACTGAAATATAATGCATAGGCATAAATTTTATGGTTTCCAGGGAATTAATTGGCTTCGTTTACCCCCTGATTTCCTGCAAGCATCAGCAAGAAGTTGATAGTTTTTTGCTTTTAGTGAAATTTTATCAACTAATATTAGAAGCTTTACCATGAAAAACTGCATATAGATTTATGTTGTTTAGGTTAAATTAGCTTTGATTTATTATAAGAATTTTATTGATCAATAACACTTAACCTAGCAAACCTCAGGTCCATATTTTCATTTGTCCTATACTAAAGTTTATGATCAAATACTCAGAGAACTAATGACACTCTATCGTCACAGATATACGTTAAATTTAGAGCTAATGAGCTAAAATTAGCATGCTAACTCACATAACTAACATAGAGGCCATGGTTAGCAATAACTGCTAAACATCAACATGTTGGGATCAACATTGTTAGTATGTTAGCATGGTGACGTTAGCATTTAGCACAGAGCTGCGTTGTGCCAAAGTAAAGCTTTGCAGTGTCATTAGCATAGCTGGAGACTCTTTAGCTTGTGTTACAGTAACAGTAATATAACTCCGATACAATATGGATTTTCACAGATCGACTTGATAGTTCAGGCCCTCAGATTTTATCTACAGAAAGAAAAAAAGATTAAAGTGACAAAGTGATAAGTTTTAAAGGAAACGTGTGCAGGATCATTTTAATTCAGTTCACCGAGCGACTGTCTGAGTGTGAATATTTAAAGATAAAAACCCTGTTTGAAGTACTTCAGTAGATCTTCAAAATAACAGCTGTGCGACCACATGGTCACGTCACCGGGGCGGTCGACAGTGTTCATGTCGTCCGTCTCTCATAGGTGCACAGCAGCAGTCAGACAGGAGAGAGAGAGAGACTGTATGTCTTTATTAAAAGTACAAGAGAGCAGCTTAGAGGTTTGTGTTCCCTGGATACACCACATCTATTTATTATCGTTCCCCCTGCTGTGACCCTGCCTTTTATTTTAGCCTGCTGATTCATCTGTGGTTCATCTCTGAAAACCACACAACACCTCTTGGTTTACAGTGTCATACTGCTTGGGTGAGAGAGAGTGTTGGATATATAAAAAATTGGAAGAATGTGTGAGGATGCCACATGATATATGTGCATGCTTAAATAAGAGTTTACGTAGGCTACTGTAAGGTGTTTTCAAACCGCAGTATTTTTGACTGGTTCCTCTTTTATTTCTGCTCATGCTTGAGGAAGATTTAAAAATATGCCATTATCTTTTATTTTTGTACATTAATGATCAACCTTAAACAGTAACCTTCTGCTCGCATCTCATTAGACTTATAAAATCTTGGTCACAGTATGTTTTACCTCCTTGAAATCGAATATTTTGTCGATATTTGTCAATTCACAATCTGAATCTTTTGCTGAATAGGCACAGAATTAACCATCTCTGGCGCTCAGACTGTATTTACGGCCGTGTCCAGCATGCTTCGGGCCTCCTGGGTCTTAGTGAGAAGCGTGATGCAACAGACGTGCCCTCGACCCGCAAAATCCACTTGGGAATCTGGGTGGAAATGTCAGAACTGGCCAGCGAAACACATGGAGGAGTAAGGAAGGGGTGAGCTCTTCAGGACAGAGGGGTGGCTGTGTTTGTCGGGTGGGGAGGTGCAGGGTCAAATGTAGTTGCTTGATATGAATATCCTAGCAACTGAGAGTGAGTGATATCTTGTACAACTCCAGCTGGGGATTGGTCAGAGGGCTGACACAGGCTCCTCCCATTTGTAGGGTAGCTTAAGAAAAAATACCTAAATTCAAAACATCTCTCAAACTTTCTCCACTCTGCACTGTACCCTCCGGCACTTTAATCCAGGCCTGTTTGTTTATTTATTTGTGTTTATATATAGATATTATTTTTTTTCTATAATTTTATTTATTCTTGTAACTCATGCACAGCCATTGATACATGTGACTTCATGACCAGCTGAACATTTTGAAGATCTCAGCAAAGTGAAGTTTGGCATGACAACATGAATTCACCTTACACAGCTGTGCAGTATTACCCAGAGTTTCCCTTTCATCGGTAAGTACATACATAATGTATATGCTGTCGATTTACAGATTTCCTTTTACTTGAAATTACAGTGTTTTTGAAGTCATGTGATTTCCCTGAAGCAGCACAGTCAGCTTAATTGGCAGGTTGCATTATTTTAACATGTGGTCGATAAATGGGATCATCGGGTTCATCTTTAATCTTTTACATGTAATTAAATACTGAACAGAGCAAATGATTATACCAGACTTATTGAACAGGCCCTGTTTTTTGTTTGACCTGGACCGCGGCTCAGACTGATACTGTCTGGAGGTCCAAAGTGACCTGAGAACAGTTGTGTCTGCCCGGATCCTCAGCTGCTGCTCTGTCCTGATATATTTATAAGTGTGGCATACTTATGGCAACAATGCATGTGTAAAGGGCCATCAGGGCCGAAGCAGCAGACAGATTACATGACATCGAGGCTGTTTGGTCTTCTTATGATCCTCATTATTGAGTACTTGTGGCCATTTCATTATTAAATGCATGCTGCAGTTTTAAAGCTGTAAGATGATTTGCTGATGCTTTAATGCAGGATGAGGTGACAGAACTGAACAGTTTAATCAGATGTCTCAGACTGTAAAACTATAAAACTTCCTCTCAGATGTCTGGGCCCATAAACCTTCTGTACAAAGGCGTGTTGACTAAAGGATCTAAGAACACTGTGTTGCCTCTTTGGCCTCTGAGTTCATATATATTTAGAGTGTTTATTTTATGTATTATCACAGTTAACACAGCATCCAAACACGATACAGGAAAGGATTCATGCTGCTGGGATTAAAACAAAAAACAAACAAAAAAAGGGGTTCATAGAGGGATCTAATCTACCAAGAAATAAACCGATGACAACTAAAATTAGAATACAAGAAAAATTTAAAAAAGAGGAAAAAATTTAATTATTTGTGGCAACAAATAAATAGTCGAATTTGCAAACTGCTTCTAACTGGCATGACATACAACCACACATAAGAAAACACTGTGATTTTATTTGACTAAATAGTACAAAGAAATAGAGAACAAATGAACATCTATCTATCTATCTATCTATCTATCTATCTATCTATCTATCTATCTATCTATCTATCTATCTATCTATCTATCTATCAACAACTTGTCAGTGTTAACTACTCAGTAATTGACTGTAAACACTGTTAAACTGTAAAAATGAACACTGACGGTTTTTCCGATCAGGTCTTCATCATCGCTGCATGTCTAATCATTATTAATCACTGGATTGATTCATGATCAGGCACTCATTCATGTCATCTTGATCTTTTGTTAATACCTTGTTGCAGATGCAGGAAGAACATCATGTTCTTGCATCCGTATTACTGTGTTCTTTATCACTTTAAACACACTGTCACAGTGTTTTTGGATTTACGTTTGACAGTCATGTTTTTAAAACCTCAAACTTTATGCTTTGATCAAACAGAAAACTCAGCCTCCGCTTTAATTTTTTTATTGAGCCTTGATAACTGCACTTCTACAGGATGAAAATATGTAATACTTTCAAATAAGACCTGCTACTAGTCGTGCTTGAATCTACTTTTGAGTAAAAAGAAAAAAAATGCCTGAGTTTTTTCTTAACTTTTGAGAATCAAGTTATCTTTTTGGTCCACTAATTCTCTCCTCCTCTCTAGTTTTCCTTGCATTCCAAACTTTAGAGGAATTTGTGCTTTCCTTTTGCCCCAGAGGATTTGACTTCAGACTGTTTCACTCCTATAAAAGTAAAGGGGATAACAGGAGGAGAAACTCTGGGGCTTTCTATTGTTTTGCAGTCATGTCCCTCTTCCAGCCGGGGCTGACAGATGAGGGGGAAAGGGTCTTAGGCCTTTGAACAAGTGATTAATAAAGACACTGGAGAAGGGCCCCGATCGGCTGGGCTGTTTGTTTTGATTGCATTTTCATCGGTCGGTGTGCCCAACCTGCCAAGAGACAATGGCCATCCCTGTTTAGTGCTGACCTCTGGCCCAGTCTCGTCTGGAGGCGCTGCGCTGTCTTTAAGTGGATGCTGAACAGCCTTCGCCTCGGGCTAACTGAAAAACTCTCTGAGTAATTTGACACCCTCAAGCAGACAAACAACAGCCAGAACGGGGATAAATCCAACTATCTGAACAGTCTGTTAACAAAAAACTGCTGCATATATTAAAAAAGACAGCTTAATCAATTGGTTTTAATAATTAAGTTGTACAACATTGGGTGGAAATTTGGGGTGTCATTGTTTAATTTTGCTGAAGACTGATTTTACTAAAACAGTACACAATCTACAAAAAATGCCTGTGCAGGTGCAAGTGAGCAGTTTTTCACTTATGTTAAACGCTTTAATGACAATGCACTTACTAACACTGCCCATTAAGATTTGATTTAAAAAAAACATATACAGTTTTATGTGTTTACACTACGATGCACTAATTGTATCTAACTGCAGAGGAAGCATAAATAAAACTGAAACTGCAATCAGTGTAGGCGCATATGATAATACCACAATGTATTTATAGGCT
>JAPZDY010000021.1:24286569-24311618 GCA_029783645.1 Ctenochaetus hawaiiensis | reverse complement strand
AGGCTTACACGGCAATACATGTTGAACCTGCTGCACAAATTCTGTTATTGTGACTGGTCAACAGACAGCGCTGTGCAGCATAGCTTTAAACTCTTTTAAATAAGGTAATGAGTTGACTGTTGAACGGGTTCTGCCAAACAACCTGTTTCAAAGGGAAATTAAACGGAATTAAATCAAATGGAGTTTAACTGAAGCAGAGGTCAGTGGGACCACACCCAAATCCTCCCAAACACAGAAAGCACCACACCTGCTCTACCTGCAATCTACTCTTTTTTTTAAAATTAATCCACCTCATTTCTTTTTTGTTTGTTTTTCCAATGACTGCAAGCCATCCTTTGAAACTTATGATCGATGCATCTGCTGGGACACTAATGATGTTTTTTTTTACACTGTAGATATTTTTCTTGTGCTACTGCCTTCTCTTAGTCTTATGTACAGCACAGTCTCAAATATTTTTAAAAAATGTACAATTTTGGCTTGTAGCCTATTTGATTCCAAAGGCGAGCTGCTGAGCAGAGTTTTTAAAAAATAATCTCAATAATAATTTAAAGAAACTATAATTAACATATTAAAAAACTTAATTATAAAAAAGCAAATATAGATTGTCTTCGTTTGGTGTTAAAACTTTTGAACTTTACTGAAATTTTGCTTGAGCTAGAGAACCGTCATAACAATCGCCATCTTTGTTTGTCTTGTGCTCTCGCGAGATTTTGGTTGCTATGGCGATCAACAAGGTTCGCCTTGTAGCTACAGGTTTGAGAAAACTCCCAAAACAGAAAATAATTTTGCAATAGTAATGTTTGTACTAATAGAATTTTGTTGGAATATTAAAGAAAATAAACACCAGCAGGCACATTTTTGTAGCAGAGACTCAGAAATCAAAGCTGAAATTTAACCCGAAAAAATAACGAGGCTAGCTAAACAATAACGGACCTGTAACCACCACCTGCTTTCCTGGTTAGTATTAGCCTATAGCGTTAATTAAATTTTTGCTAAGTAGGCTAACCAGAGATAGAAAGCTAGCATTTAACAGCTCAGTGCAATAAAGCTTGGCTTAGAAATTTATTCCTTGTGAAAATATAAACGCATTTTGGCAGATATATGTATTTCACAGTAGTTACAAAACGTTAGCGTTATTGTAAGTTTCACAAAGTTAAATTAACATTTGCTAATGTTAGCTTGCTCGCTCCCATACTTATGTCAAGACAGTAGACATATCCATATTCTTTAGGTTAAATTATATCTTTTGTCATGATTTACTGAAATAGTCTTTCGTACATACAGTGGCAAGTTTTTGATTGACATTTACTTTCCTTACTCTAATAAGGAAACAAACAATAAATAAATGTTTGAGTCTGTTTAGTCTGTAAAAGTATTTCTCGTTTTATACCTTTCAGTAATCACAAATATGTTTACCAGTGAGCTTGACATGTTTTATTCGCATTACACAAACTGTGTTAAAGTATGTGCCTAGTCTCCATCACAAAAGGTGAGCTAAGGTGCATAATTTCAGTTGTTGCACATCATTACTCCTCTAAAGCATTCATGATGGGGATATTTCTTAATAACATAATTATATTTCATTTTGGTCCAAAAATGAGTAATGATGTGTAGGCCCCATGTACAGCTTACATCTTGTTTTTTATGTTTTTTTTGTGCTTCACAGCCTTAATTAAAATGTATTCTAAAAACAGCAGCCCCTCATGTCTGCCTCTTGCAAGTGAAATGATTTGGTTCATTAGATATGCCTGTGTTTGTAAGTCAGGTATTAATATCATTCATCACGCAGTGTTGGGGAATTCCAAAAGCTAAAATAGTGCCAGCTTCAGATTATGGCCCCCCATCTCCAACACCCTCCCCCCACCCTAGCCCGTCCAGCTGTACACATACCAGAAGTTGCAGCAGTGCTATCATATAGACCGTGGGGGAAATTCCGCCTGTCTCAGACTGCAGCGTGCGCCACTTCAGCAGGAACAATGGCAGGCTGAGCTCTGAAGCAGGTGTAATGTTTCAGGGGAGCAGGTCAAAGTGCCTCTGTCTGAATGGTGCATAATCACCATTATGTGTAGTACAAATATTCAGCATTATGCAGGCTGACTTCTTCACAATAGAAGTGCCCTTCATGAATGGCTGCCAGCAGGACTCCTCCTCCCCCTTTTTTGCTCCACTGGCTGGGTGGCCAAATCTCAGCACTGCACATCAACATCTATGTTGAATGTTTGCTGATGTTGCAACTTTTAAAACTACCTATTAAAATAGTTGTGTATTTTTCAGAAACAGTTAAGTAAGTATTGCTTATTTGGAATGAAGTGATTATGATCATGGTTGTTACTGTCTCCTTGCAGACTCAGGGACCCTTCTTCTCGTTTGTCCTGGAGAGAGAGCTCATTCCTCACCACCATGTCCCAGAATCAATCATTGCAGACAAATGACTCATTCAACCAAGATGTATTTAACCAACTATTTGATATGCTGGACCAGTAAGTGAAAACTACCAAAAAATATTGTGCTGTAAATGCAGAAATACATTTTAATCACTAACAAAAACTATTTTTTCAGTATGACCTGTCTGTTGTATTTCAGATCTGCCATTCATTCAGTCCAGCCTATTGAGTTGAATTTCACAGACAGTCCAACCGATGGATCTGCAGGAAACACCATTCAGATCAGTATGGACTGCATCACCATGCATGAGCCAGAAGATATCCTCTCTGTAAGTACGTAGGTTTGCTGTTAAACAAAAACAGTTTTCCTTTTTTTGACTCACAATTAAATAACTCCATTCAGTCCTGTATGTAAAATGTTTGTTAACCAGTAAGCTTTAATCTTTTAATGTGCAGTGTCACTTTGGTTTATAGAGATTATAAGATTTAAGAAATGACTTTTCTTACAACATCAGTGTCCAGCTCATTTAGTGCTGAAAGAGAACCTACACAAATACAGCATACATGTTACAGAAGTTTTATTTTTTTGTAAACCTGTCAGTTTTTATGCTTTTAAGACCTAAGTAATATGCTCTCTTCACAGCTTTGTTCTAAAACACATAATTAATGGCATAAAGACAGAAGACTGATATAAAGATGTAAAGACTATATAAATACTTACATT
The DNA here is from genome assembly GCA_029783645.1 of Ctenochaetus hawaiiensis. Lineage (NCBI taxonomy): Eukaryota > Metazoa > Chordata > Actinopteri > Acanthuriformes > Acanthuridae > Ctenochaetus > Ctenochaetus hawaiiensis. Next base: position 24,308,510 of record JAPZDY010000021.1, on the reverse strand, counting down.
TCCGTTTGAATGATTAATCCAAAACAGTGTGGTCTCACTCAGCTGTGGCTGATAAATAAATGGACCATCTGAGATAACTTTCATTCTGAGTTAACGGAACTTCCAGTGGTAAATTCCAATAAGTCGTACAATTCAGAGTGTACTTTCAATTTTCATAGTAACTACTGGAGTTTCCCAAGAACTGTTGTGACAACGTAAGGCACAGCGGTTCAACAATCAGTGTTCAAGGCTGGTTCATCTGTGTTCATGTTTATCAGGTTGTGCTTGATCTGTTTTGCCCCTTTGAGACTGAAAGTGTCTGAGAGTTTTTTGCTAGTAGAATGTGCATAAGACAGTCACACATCAGATGATGTGCTCTAGGTGGTGAAATGTGAGTGTCCTGTGTTTTATAAACTTGTTTGTGATCAGAATAAGTTAAAGCAAGAATCGATCTTGTGAGCTTGTTTCCTGCGATAACACAGAGCAGACTTTTCACATCATACTGCAGGAGAGTAAAGCACTGTCATAAAAAGCTTTTTGGTGTTTACTGTTTATAAATTGATGCACTGTATGAACTCCCTTCTGTTTGACCCGTAGTGAGGGGCATATCTTTGCTGCTGAGAGATGATGTGCATGTTCCCCTCCCAGTATAGGAATGCTGTTGTCCAGCCAGAGTGGAAAAAAAAAATAGCGAATAAAAATTTTGTTCAAGGAGCTGAGTAATGTTACCCTGCGCATCCCCCAAGGGAGCCTGTGCTCTCCTGAACTAGTGATTAATGGCCCCACCCCCACCCACTTTCCTCCCAGAGAGGGGCGTGGTGCGGTGATTGGCATGCCAGCAACTCGGGCATCCATGTGGGGCCAAGAACCCGCTGCCGTGGCTGCTTGCCAATCACCAAGCCCCGATCATTCTTACCAAGTCAAGTGTCTTTTTTGACAGAAAGACGTGGTGGGCTAAAGCAACTAGCCCTCCTCCCGCCCATGTGGAGGTGTGCCTCTTTCATGACTCATTAGAATGCAACTCACTGTTTAGTACCCTGGGGGACTTATTTGTATTGTGTAGGGTTTATGTTTAATCTGAAATTCCTTTTTTCTTTTGGATTTTTTTTTTGTAGCTGCAGGGCAACAATTCAACACAGCACCTGCCTCTCTTGCAAAGGTCTCAGCTCTCATCTATCAGTACGTGTCTTCTCTATGTTAAAGTGGGGGGTGGCAATAAGGTGGGGGAGGAGAGGCGTAAGCAGAGGGTAGAATAACATGAAGGAATGTTGCAGAAATAGTGGCAGGAGAAACGCTATATCCTACCCCAAACAGCTGATTTTACACCAGATAAAGCTCTGATCAGCTGTCCGTGGAAGACGCACTGTGGAGCAGAGGGACAGAGCTCCAGTTCAGACACAAAATAGAGTTTAAACAACTTTACAGCAGAGTAACTCAAACAACACACAGCTTCTCTGAGATCTAATTACATGTTTGTGTTTGGATTCATACTTTTTTTTTTTTTTTTTTTTTTTTACCACACCTTGTGTTTGAGATTGCTTTTGGCTCCTCGTTCACTATCTAAGCCGTTGATCAGTTTTCTCTACTGTTTTCTGAGTTTAAAAGGATTTTAATCTATCCTTAATGCTGTCATCTGTAAAGAATTTGCCAAAATGTGGTGCAATCATATCCGGTAGCATGTCAGCATGGGATGTTTCTTCTTTGACATTTTCTAAGCGGTCTTTGAGTCATTACACCACCTTACCTACAAAAGTAACAGTAAGTCCAACTTGTCCTTTTGTTTGTCTGACATTTGAAGTTGTTGAACCTCCCAAATTCCAACTCAAGATTTACTATATATACATGTATACACTTTTTTTTCAAGTTGAGAAACAAGAGGTGCAACTTTAAGCTTGACTTGGATTATTCATTAGGGACAACTATTGTATTAAATCCAAAGTAGGCCTGTGCACTAAATACCCAGCCATAATAAGCTCTTTTATATGCTCCACCAATTAGCCTCCAGCACATAAAGAAGTGTTTTTAAGGCGTAGTACCAGAGAACAAATGCTTGCCATGGTCCACTTGAATCACTGTTGAGTTGGTGAGTCAATATGAAACCTTGTCCGACGGTGGATGTGAGGATACCACTTCATAAGCCCCCATTACCCTTATCTCTCTTGTATTTTCTCTTATAGTTTTACATCTTTCTTACAGCTTAGACCAGGCTTCACTCACCTTCATACACCAGTGTTATGTGACCAGACTGAGGAACCTGTAGGTGACATGTTTTAAGAGAAAGAGCATGAATAAATTTTTTTTAAAATATCTTGTTTCTTTTCAACATGCTTGAGTTACGATTTCATTTTCAGTTGGAAAAAAAAAGTCTGTTAGGTTGTACATTTTTTTTCTAAAATAGCAGTTGTTGACTTGAATAAATTTTTAGTATCAGGTATCAAAACATCTGGGGTTGAAGCAGAGACGGCATGCATGACCAACAGAACAGACACAGACTTTGGCACTGCACTTACAGCTGCTGTTTCTTAATTTTGACATAAACTGTTAAAGATGCAGGAGGTTTATTATGATTTTCTTTCGTGCAGATCCAGTGATTTTGGGAGGTGGTTTTGTTCTGAAGGGACAAAAGCTTGGTGTAGAATCAGGCTGAAGGTGTCTATGCTTGCATTTGTGTTACTTGTGCCGTTCCACCTTGTTGTCAGTTCAAGCAAAAAAATCTCTGGTCTTACTTTTCACTGTTGCTGTTTCTTCCTCCCTAGTCTTTTCTGCAACCAAGCAACCACCCTCTGCCTCTTGTTAACACTTGCATGCAAAGTAAATGTGAATGGTCACAAGATATGTGTTCTCAGCCGTATTAGTATGGACGAGGATTAATGTAAAAATGTGATGAAAAGCTTGCTTGGATAGGGAACTTGTAAGTCTTGCAAAGCTATTTTTAAAATGAAGCTGAGCAGTGCGGATGCAGAAATGGCTTCATTTTATATGTAATTTTTAAATTCAGTTTGAAGGTTTCTGTCACATATCTAATGTTTGAAAAACAGGGATGAAGAGAGGCTGAAAACACTAGAAAGGCAAAACAACTGTTACAAAGTACAGTAGTAGTGATCTGTGTTTAATTTTACGAAGGTATGTAAATAAAGAAGACAGAATAAATTCTAAATTCTTTTTGATATCTTTTTATTTTACTCTTTTTTATTAGAATCCTTTTTTTGAATCATTAGGAAAACATCTCTGCTTTTATATAAAAGTCAACATCCCATCTTGCGTCCTGATCTTTATACTCTCTACAGTCATTTCTGTCCTGAGTTTAAACAACTAAACACACATGTTGTCTGCATCTTGTGGTTTGTGTGTCACCAGTCAGCCAGGTTTCGTTCATCCATCTCAACCCTGATACTTCTCCTTGAGGAAAGTACCACTGTTGGACTTTTTCAAGCCGGAACCCAAAACCCAGAAACCAAAACTAGACATGGTTCCTGTGGTTAAACTGCAAAGTAAATTCCCACAGTTCTTAAAAAGTTTCAAATGTTCATGTGGCCATTGGTCCGAAAACAAAAAAAATTTAAATAGATTTGGCAACAGTGTTTTTATGAAAATTAGATACTGATTTAAGGCTTTGTTTTCAAGTTGAGACTCTCCAATTATGTACTAAGTATAAAAGATTATTTTTCTGATTCTCGGTAAACGGAGCCCATGTATTGTTTGTATATTTATTTATTTAAGTAAGTCTTTTCATTCATCGACCAAACGGAACAGTTAAAATGCAAACACAAAATCTTGAGTGAAAAAGAGCAGAAAGAAGGATAATCTTATATAATCTGCCCCTTTTTCACAAGACACTAATTTACAAAGCAAATAATTCAATAAAAAACGTATTGTTACATTGCAGCATTAACCCATAAATGCGCAGAAAATAATTTTTTGACCATTATCATAGTACAAATGTTTATTTAACAAGAATTGAAAACTGAATAATAATCTCTGCTGTGATCTAATTTGAGCTTTAATTTACAGGAACACAAGCCGCATCTCAAATACTGATAAAATTATGTCTGCTACCTTTTTTTTTCCTTTTGAAATGTTTCTGGCAGCTTTTGAAATCAGTTTGTCCAGCAGATAAAGAAGTTTTAATCCAAAGCAGCTTAAGTTTAAGTTTCAGGAGCATTTCAGGATTTGGTGCCAGTTGATTGTGAGGGTTTTAGGACTCGCCACCCAAAGTGATGCTCTCTGTCTGTTGTGTCTGTCAGTGTGGATGGGAGCTTACCTTGTTTTCAGGGCAGGTGTCTGTACCTTTGTGGCCACTGCAGCCTGACACTTGATATTAAACTAATCTCGCTGACTTAAGGAACAGGCGCTTTAAAGGGAAAAACTTTAGTAAAACCTCTTTTGTCTGAGCCCCTGGATATGCAGATCTTTAGCTACTGCCTGGTCCTTCTCTTTTCAATGGCAATGCAGTTAATACGGATGTTACTGCAGTCAAGGAGAGGCAGGTAATATGTTAGCAGTAAACTGTTTTATAAAGTCAGAGGAAGCTTTTGTGCCACAAACACAATCAGTGTTTGTTTGGCTTCATCATTGTTTTGTTGTTTTCCCTTTGTTTCCCTTTGTTGTTGTTTAAAAAATTGTAATTTAAGTTTGAAATACGAGTCAATATACAAGCTCACTGTAGTTTGAATCTTAGCTGCATTAAATAGCCACTATACTGAGTCTGTCCTGTCCTGCTAAAATACAGCTGCTGTTCCATCTTTTCCTACAACCTCACCCTAACACTGAGTGCTCTAACTTCTTTTCAGATGCCATTGTTGTTTTAACATAATTAGAAGTTTGTTTAGCTGAACTAATTATCACACTCAGAAGGTTTGGCTCAGTCTTCGCTGACGCCTTCGTCCCTTAGGAGGCCATTACAATTGGCCCTTTAAAGTGTTGATTTGCCTTTGTGACAGGCTAACCTGCAGGCTTGCAGCCCTGGAGGCCTGCACAGGGTGTGGCTGGTGATTGGAGACACTGACTTCAGGTCATAGTTGTGCTGAAGTTTTCAGACAGCTTTCAGTCCATTCTGACCGCAGGGCAAGAGTTTTACCCCCCAGCTCTGCGGCAATAGAAGTGATTTGCAGCCTGGTCACCCCTCTTTTTTTGTCTATTACCAGGCCAGCGCTGTCCATTTTTTATTTACATTTGCAATATCACATTTCTCAATACTTTTTTTACAGTAAATGATTGCAAATTCTGAATTATTGATGATTATCATATAGCTATTGTACAAATTTATAGATGCATTACTTGGCTTGCTTGGCTTGCTTGGCTCACAGCACTGTGAGGTTTAGGAGACATAATTACACCAACCCTTTTAGATTTTATGTAAAACACTTTAAACTGAAGAAAAAGGATGAAAATGTTCGATTTTTTTCTTCAGAAAAAACACTGGGCCCTAAACTAAACTATTTCAGCTCCCTAGTTGGACTTTTGAAAATAAATTTTTGTAACCAAATTTTTATTGGGTCACTTTTCCGGATAGCCCGCCGGTCAGTGTTAGCACCATTGCAGTGTCTGAGCCACAATGCATGTTTCCAAAACAGATCTACATCAGTCATCTCTGATAGATACAAGCAATCTACAGGAGTCCCATTGTTTTTCTGGGGGACTCTGCATTGGAATAGCTTAAGGGATGCAGAGGGCAGCAGTTGTTATGCTAACTAGTTACCACATGTGAACTGTCCCAGCCCCGACTCCACTTCTCACTCTGAGTCCTGGTGGCCTAAAAGATTTTCCACTATATGTTTCTATTGGTTAATTCTTCATCTTTTTATCATTATTTATATTATTTGTTCAGTTGGATTTTTTATATGTTCTACCCATGTTGATAAAATCAGGGTGTATTTAATCCATTTGAGTGGTCTCTTTTAAATAACATCTCACAGGTAAAAACATTTCATGGGCAGTGGTGTTAAGATAAAATTGTTCTTAGGTGAAAATATTTAAAGTTTTAGTTTTTTTTCTGTATATTTAGCTACTTATTTGGATTAACATTTTTTTAATTATTAGGAAAAAAAAGAAATGTTCAAAAAGCATAAAGTATGATGCAAGAAAAAGGTGAAAGCATTTATAATTTTTGTAGGTTAATATTCAACACTTTTACAAGACAAAGACGTTAATTCGCTGCTTAACTAATAGCTTAAGATGGCCTGCAGAGCCTCAAAGGAAGAGCAAGGAGACGGTGCTTCTTCTGGAGATGGGTGTGGACTCAGGTATAGACAGGTAGCTCCTTCGACCCCTCCCCTCTCTTCCCGGTATATATGACCTTCCCATAGATTCCTATAGAAGCTTCTGCTCATCCGCTTAGCATCTGTAGTCCACATCACTCCTTCAGAGTGAGGAAAAGAGATTTGTGGAATCCTGGAGCCAGTGGAGCAAACAGCAGCAGCTCTGCTCAATCTCAGCGCCAACATGTTGTACCTGGAGACGGGGACCACCACATCTTACAGCGAGGTAAGAGGGACCGAGGAGCTGCTGATGGGGGTTCAGCCATCGCACCCAGTCCTTCAGCTGGTTCCCCTGAGCTCCACAGGACTAATGAAATGTCACACGAGAGTAAAGGGTCTTGTACTTTGGGAATTGTTCGTCAGCGTTTTAGATAATCCAAAATGTTGGATACATGTGTTTTATTTGTTACCGGATACTTTTTAATGAAACCCCAGGCTTTTAATGCTTTTGAGGAAAAAATATATGAATGTCCTGTTTTAAATTACATTAAAAAAATTCTAAAGAAAGACTTAACATAAGAAAGAAGAAAGATTATTTTGCAGTCGATAACGTGTGTGTTTGCATGCACATCTGTGCGCGTTTGGCTGAGAGCAGGGGAATGTAAACACTTTTTGAAATGGCTGCTGCCTGACTGTGATTTTTCAGTTGATGTGATTGACTTTGAGTCTGATTGTTGCAGTTGAACGAGTGTTTTACTTGTTAAAAAATCTGACTTCCAAAAGGCCTCACAGGGTTTTGATTTTCTGCTGTGAGAAGTTCTGGTTCTTTTTATTGAAAAAGTTTAGGAACATAGAAAGAATAAAAAATATATACATAAAAACAGAAGAACACCATATTATGGGTTATTTTAATGATTAAAAGCTATTCTGGTATTATGTTGTGCTGTATTTAATTAGAAATTCGGAGACAAATACGCACAGGACCGGAGTTTTTCTGAAGAGATTGTCTCTCCTCATGATGCCTAACTTTTTTGCTAAATGTTCTTCTGTTAGTTTTTCTTTAAACAAAACAAAGTGTGAATGAAAAAATGTTTTCATTCATCAATCTGCATTTTCTTTCTTAATTTGCTTCCCCCCAAAAAATCTAGATTCTATTCCGTTTTTCACTTTGAAAACACAAACGTCATAGTTAATGGATCAATGTCTGCAAAGCTGGATGGTGAACACTAAAAGAAAGTTTTGAAGTCAATTTAACGTGAAAAGAAATTTGTATTGAAGTTTCTTTGAGCTTCTGTTTTAAATCTGGCAACATTGCACCCTGATTGCAGGAGTTGTTTAGTTTTTTTCTTCAGTTAAGTTGGACAATAATGGCACAGGAGCATGAAGAAAAAAATTGTTCTTGTCGGACCCTAAAAAAGAAAACTAAGCTGCTTGTCAATTAATTTTAACTTTATAGAAATACATGCTTTATTTTCAGAACTGTCGGTATATGTTCTTCGCCTTATCTCCCATTTTTCTGTCCCACTTGCTGCTTTGGGGGACTTTTGTGTCGTGCTTCTCTTGTGTTTTCACCAACCAAATCCTGCACCCAGACTAAATGCCGGGCAAGTGAGCGGTGATAGATTCTCAGATTGCAGGTTGCAGATAGCAGGTGTGTCAGGTCACTGTCTTTTAAGTTGTTGAGCAGGGGGTCTTTAAGTGGTGTCCGGCTCAATCCCTCCAGTGTGTGAGGTATCAGGTTCCAGTGTCCCCAGTCTCCTGGGAGCCGCTGCAGCCATTAGATTGTGGCTGGCCAGGCGCTTCTCTTTAGTCCCGGATCGTAATTGCTTTAATGGTGTGTTGATGTAGATACAATCACCTGCTCTGCCCACCCCAGCAGGTATAAGGTGTAGATAGACCCCCACCCAGCCCCACCTCAACCCCCAACCCTGCTGAGCCTTTAACGCCTCCCTTCCCTGTGGTCACTCATCACAGTCCCCTAGCTACTCTCTTCTATGTGGCCAAAGGTACGTGGAGCAAGACACCAGAGAGGCTGGAATGGGAAATATGCCTCCCTCAGGCCAGGTCTGCTCTGGTTCCTGTCATCTGGTGGTCATCTAAGCTCTGGCTTTGTCAGCGCTGACACTATGTGACCACCTACATGCAACAGCAACAGGTTACCTTATGTGTGGTTAGCTATAAATTATGGAGTTGTGTGTGTGTGTGTTGCAGCCTTTGCTGTTTTACAGTCTGTGCAGCTGTGTGGCTTTAATGGAGGGACTGTTGCATTGCAGTTAGGCAGAATTTTAATTGCAAATGTACAATTCTTAATTGAAGCATCTTTGGTACTTGTGACACTGAAGCTCATGACATTAAAGTCACGATCCTACAGAAGCACAGAGATTCTTCTCGCTGAACACCCCACAAGCTGCAGAGCTCTGTAATAATTATGATAATTATGTATGAATATAATCAGATTTGTTGAGTATATTAATAGGAGTTCAAAATAAGGCATTAATTTGTCCTCTGACCTACACAAGAACACAAGAAGTCATTTGAATGTGTCAGAATGCCATACCGGATTCCACCGTGTTGGCAGTGGCTGTAACTTTTAAATCAGTGCTGGCATGTGTGTTTCAAAAGTCTGTGATATGTGTTCTGGATAATTCGGATTCCTACATTGTAATCAACAGGCCAATACTCTGAAGGTCAACAGTTTCTTTTTTCCTGTCGGCCCCCGAAAGCTTTGCCCAGCATTTATCTCAGACAAAGAAATGAGCTTGAAGGCCTCAAACAGACAGCAAAACCACCCAAAAACTTTATTAGAGGCTGTTGAGGATGTCAAGGCTGCTGATTTACCGTGTTCCTGCTTAGCAGCCTGACATCCTAAAGGCCCTAAACACAGCGTTGGCTATAAACAGAAGGAATTTTTAGGAGCAGCTAAAGTGGTTATTAAATGGTTGCTGTATTATAGTGGAATGAGATCTGATGAAAGGAAACGAAGAGAAGGCCCTGAAACTCTCCCCCCAACGCAATCTTTGTTAAAGGCTGATATCCCACTTCCAGTCAATTAAACATTAAAACATGATGAGTTTAGGTGAGACTCCTCCACTGGGCCCTATATCTGCTCAATTATGGCATTATCCTCATCTTTGATCCTTATATTCATTTGGAGAATGAGAGGCATTATCCAGGGCCCTGTATTTAATGTTAAGGATTCTATATCAGGCATTCTTCTTTATGTCCCTGCATTCACTTGTGTTTGGTCTCCGGCCAACATCAGACTTCTCCTTTAGAAAAATAATTTGACAATGATAATTAGTGCCTGTCACATTCACCTTTGCAGCTGCCAGCCAGCATCAGATACAGGGGGAGGCTGTGTCATCTCTGAATGGCTGAGCGCCTCGATGCCACTGCAGCCAGAGTTCAAAAGAAATCCATATGATATCGAACTGCTGACTCTTCACATACTTGAAGCACCTTGTCTAAACAGGAAATCTCATCACACTGTTATTTTCCATCCAAAACTGTGAATATTTCCCTCACGTAGGCTCAGGTAAACTACTAAAATCACTCCAGTAACTGATAAGCCTTCTGTTATTTTTAGTCTTTGTTATTTTTACAACCTTTTTTCCTCCCATGAGATCAGATTCACAGGCCGATCTTCAGGCAGTCGAGTTTAAACCTTCATAATACTTGCGTGTAATTAGCCCATTGTGAGGGAGCGTGTGTTTGGGGAAGCCTCCCCCCTGCTGAAGGCTGGAGGGTGTCCACCTCAGCGGAGTTTTCTTTCCTTTTCCGAGTTTTCTTTCCTTTTTCTGAGTGTGTGCGTGTGTGTGTTCCATTCACAAAACACTTGTCCCTTAACACCTGCATGCCCAGTGTGATTGTTCTCCACACAAGCTCTTATAAGCTCTGGTGTCATTGTTTCCGGAGGGTTAAGCAGCCTTGTGCCTCACACACATACACAGTGACCCTCATTCAAACTGAGAGCTTCCCTGTGGCGCTGTTGCACAAGTATGCTGAGGTTGACTCAGATGACCTCTTTAAGGTGTGTCTGTCTGACTGTGTGTGTGACTGTGTGTGTGTGCGTGTGGATCCATATGTAACAAAGCGGCAACGTTGCTTCATCAGTCGCCGCCATAGCCTACCTCGTCTGTGTTTTGTTGGTCATCTGGCACACCACTAACACCTGGCAGAGAACTGGGCGTGAGCTGGACAGCTGTGGTCAGCCGTGCTTGAAATAAACAAGAAGCCCTGGAGAGATTAATGGCCGTCTAAAGAGCGAGAGCCATGGCACCTCGTCCAGGAATGTGCCATTTATAAATGGAAAGGAATGGGGTGAATGGCAAGCGGAGAAAGCAGGAAGGGGCTGGCTCTGACCCAGGTGTACTCTCCATCCTGTTTAAAGGCAGATATTTTAATTCCATTCCTCCTGTCTGCATAGTTGTGGCTGTGAAAAAGAGACTCTCAAGGCGAGGTATCAGAGTTTGGAGCAGGACGGTGATCCAGAAGGCAGGCTAAGCTAACAATATGAGTGATTGAGTTATAAAATCAGATTTAAGCCAATGATCCCAATGATCTCGGGAGTGTTAACACATGGGTTGAAGTAGGAGTTAGACCATAAACACAACACAGGGGGAAAATGGTTTATATTACCCTTAAGCTACTAAACAATAAGGCCATTTTTTTATTCTTTGTGGAAAAAATCTCCACTTTCTGTTGTGAACCTTCACTACAATGAAACATTCAGTGTTTAATTTCAGGTGTTTTTATGGTAAATTCATTGTAAACACGGTGGCAGAACACATCTTACCTGAAACTATCCTGTATTATGTAGGAATTTGCCAACTGTGTATTGGTTTATTTTTAAAACCATAACGGTTTGTCTGCTTTCATTGGCAAGATTCCTCTTCATTCTTACCTGTTTTCCGTCTGTGGCTCTGTCTTTTTTGAAGATGTTGAAATTCTCCTGTAATGACTGAAAACATTCCTCTGTCTTTGTCCCCTCTCTCCCCCCCTTTCCCCTCCATTTTGTCTCCAGTCGCAGTATACAAACCTGGGGCTGCTGAACAGCATGGATCAGAACATCCAGAACGGCGGCTCGACCTCCACCAGCCCCTACAACAACGACCACGCACAGAACAACGTGACAGCCCCGTCACCCTACGCCCAGCCCAGCTCCACCTTTGATGCCCTCTCTCCCTCACCGGCCATCCCATCCAACACAGATTATGCCGGGCCCCACACCTTTGATGTGTCTTTCCAGCAGTCAAGTACAGCAAAGTCTGCCACCTGGACGGTAAGACACCTACTCATCAGAGTAGTTTGTGCAGTTAAAGTGTGAGTGCAGCACTTTGTCAGCCAGTGTTTGCGTGACCTTACAGAGTCCCGTCTCCTCTCCTGACCTCGTCCTACGCAACAGGAGCATCTGTAATACAGATAAAGGGTGTTTATTATTGGTCTTTCTGAAAAGCTGAAACATGTTCCTAGGATTTTCTCCACATATTATTACAAAAATAGTTATTTACTACAGCACTGGATGGTAGAGAGTGAGCAGCTTTTAAAGGGGCAGATATGATTTGATTACTTAGATGAATAACCATTGCCATTTTAATTCCATCAAGTATAAATATAAAGCTGTAAATATGAAGAAACAAGGTTAAACAGTTAACTTTCTCCATTTGTAAATTCACCTGCATCTCAAAAGCTTGTTTGTTTAATCATCACAGGAACAAGAGTTTAAAAGTTATTTATTGGGACATTTTCTAGACAGAAATGATTCATCTTTAGTTTCCGCCTTGGAACAGTTGCTAAGCAGCCAACTGGAAAAAACTCTGTAAATTGTTGTTTTATTTGATATATAAACATACAAACTGTATTGAAATTGTCATCTAACTGTTAGCAAGATGGCAGAGAAGTGTAGACGTGTAAAAATGGTGAACTTTTCTTTTAAGCAAGATTGAAAAAGAAAACATGAGTCAGATCCAACGAGAATCAGGTGAGTGGACCGACATGTTTTCTTTACTGAAAGAGGAAACTGTTTTTTTTCACTGTGTGATAAACCAAAATACCCTCTGACGTTTGTCTGAAATATGAGTTTTCTATATAGTTACAGAGACCATAATCTGTGTCATTTGAGCATGTGTATACTTGTCATGATAAGTTTTAACCAACCGAGACGCATTTAAGCACAAGCTGTCATCCTAACAGGTCATCATATGAGGCAATGATTTGTCAGGTTGGAGGTTAAGGAGATACCTCTAACCATGAGCTCCTTATCTGATGATCTGTGCTCCAGGCAGATTTAGGTGCACATTATCTAAAAGTCCTGCGTTGCACAACCTCATCCGGCAAGGAGGAATTTTACTTGAAATATATAGCTTCAAATCATGACTAATCCCCAGGCATTTCTTACTAAGGCTGAGACATCACACTTCACTTAGTGAAAGAAGTGAAGCTAAAGAGAATGATCTCACTACACAGACTGTCACTGTAAGAGATGTTAATGTAAAAAAAACCTAACTTATCCTCAGATGTAATCCTAGATGGCTAAATAATGTGTGAATGTCACAAACTACTCCTCTGTATTCCTTAAATACACCTCCACTTCTCCACTTTACTCACAATTTGGGCAAAGTGCAGTGGTACTTCATTGACGACAGACGTAAACGGGCTCAACAGTTGGTCCAGGTGTGACGATGTCCTGTGCAGCTAGATGTCACCATGCGATGCTCCCAAACACCACACAACCAGCTCCTCCCGCTCTGTCATTATGCATGACAGGGCCGATGGACAGCTGTTGCATCAGAGCCCCACCTGCTCGGTCGTTTGCGTCTGATTGGCACTACTGTGTGCCGACACGGTGACAGACGGTCAGCGTACGAATGCATCTTAGCGGACGTCATTGGTGACAGTGGTGTCACCCTCAGATTGAGTTTAGTCCTTGTATCTGACTAATAATCAAGATCTCACACTTATGTGGCTTCTTGTTGGGCTTAGAGGGACATGTTGTCCATTGACATAATAGATGTGCATGACAAAACAGTATTTAAAGATGGCAACTTTCAAATGGAAACGGTCTTAAAAAGGTCTGTCATTAGTGAACCTTCAATAAATAACAGTTGTTCCTGTCAAATGTGACCAGAGGGACTGTTGTAAAACCTGCTTATCTCAACGCAGTGATTTTAACACACTGCGCCCTTCCAAGTGCACAGGCTGAACCCAGGGAGTGCTGGGCGATCTCACCGTCTCCGTTGGGCCACGCCGACTGTGGGACTGTGACATTTACCCAATTCCCACACTGCCTCACTCATCCCTCTCATTTTCACAGTCCAAAAACAAAAGTGTTTGTCTGCCGCGTAACTGAGGAGGTTAAGAGTGTGGTTTGTTGAGAGGCACGCCCCGTAGCCTGGTTTAGGACACATCCTCGTCACAGACTCATGTAGTGCAACAGACTGTGTGTCCCACAGTCATAACACATGATGCAAGACTGGTTTGATTGGTCTGGCTTAATGTGGAGTGGAAACGCTGTGGATTATCAGTAATTATCACTGTAATGAGTAAAGTGCTCGTCTTTACCCGACGCCTAAACTTTATATTTAGTAATTAAAGTAGGGTGATGAAACTGAAGTCATTCATATACTCCCAACTAATTAGGACAAACAGATATATCTGAACATAAATAATACGTAGAGCTAAAAATACAACAATTAAACTAAACTATTAATTAAAAAGATTCTGTTAAGTATGATGACCGTCTCAGAGTTGTTTTCTCATTTAATGCCCAGGTTGAATTTAGTGCAGCAGTCACCTTACGTAACTTCAAAATACATCTACTTAATCCTACCAAAGAGTATTTGTCATAATTTTGCCTCACTGAAAGTTGTTTTCTCGTGCTGCTGCTGCTGCTGATTTTCCATAATGGCTCATAGAGAGGGTCATTTTCCCCGTCGTCTACAGCAGCAGTCAACCGAACTCTAAAGAATTGTGATTATAGCGTCGGTTCCCATCACGAAGGAGGCTCCCTCACCTGATCTCAGGAGATTTTTCACAAAGCTCTTATAATCTCAGCCAGATAGCTCGACTGCTGGACTGATGGACTGATGGCAGAGAGCCACTGAAGATGTCACCACCGCAGCTTTGCTCCCTGCATAGATCTGCTAATGCCCCCCTTTTTGAAGGCCCTGCGGGATCTTCCACGGGACTTAGTGGACTGTGTACTGTGCTTTTTGATGACTGTTCTTATGGAGACACACCTAATCCCTAACCCACACCTTAACCTCTTCCTGTCTAGGATGACTGTGACACACACACACACACACACACACAGAGGTGCAACACGTCAACATTTCCCAGAACTGCTCCCACACGGTTCCCTTGTTGGCACTCCTGTTGTCTCCATGGTGCTGCCTCTTTTATCATTCAGAAAGAGAGAAAAAAAAAAAGTTTGCCAGGTGAACACACCAGGTAGAGATGTTTTGTCGTCTTTGCTTTAGTAAATTAATGAAGTGTCGCAAATGAGACGCTATTGTCGGCTACTGATGCAACTTTTGTGAGGCCGAAGATTGGTTTTGTTTACCGTGTGCATTAGCTGCCACCACGTATAGTCGTCAAAAGAAGAAGAATGTCATGGTTTGAGCTATCAGTGGGACGCTGTAGAGCTGCGGGGATTACAGTAATGGATTGAGGGCCTGCAGATAATACTTGTGTAAATACTGCGTGCCTCTTTCCTGAACCCTGTGCTCTTGGAGTGGGCTCTGTCTTTTTGAGAGTTAAGCTTGATGGTTGCATCTCACATTGCGCCGGAGGAGGAGGAGGAGGAGGAGGGAGGGAGGAGGAGAGCCCTTGAATGCTCAAAGAGAAGAGTGTTCTAGCGAAAGGCAGCAAGACTCGGCTTGCCCCTGGAACATCTGCGGGCCCGTCCCACGCCTCACGAGATGGGGCTGAGACTTGTTTGTGTCAAGAAGCTTGTCACGACTCGCCCATCACAGGGAGACAAGCCCTAAAAGCTACAGATGGGAAAAGGTAGAGGGGAAATTTTTTAAAAGAGCAGAGTTGAAAAGGTTTTTTTTTTTTATGATATGGGCTATGGGATTTCTCCATAATCAACTTGGAAAAGCCCATTCTCCTACAGTTTAGATTACAAGATTGTGTTTTTTTTTTCTCCTCTAACATCGACCCCCGTAGAAAAAACTTGCAGCTATGACTCACCTCAACAGAAAACAGGATCATGCTGTAATTATATAAATACAAGAAAGATATTAGTCTGTCATCAGGGGCAGATGATCCTCACTGTAGTTTGTGGAATCTCTCAAAGCAAGAAATCACTGTTGTGTGATGACTGAACTTTAAACATAATTGCAGCTCTAATACTTCACTGAAGGAAAATACAGACTTGAGAATTATTAGAGTGATTAAAAAGAGATTGATTTTGCGTTTGAGTTCATGTGTGTTCGCCTGTTGGCTTTTATTTTCGGTTTCCAAAAGCAGTGAACTCAGTTCTGGTTACAGAGTTTGCTCATGAGAACAAGGGTTTGATTGGTTTATCCAGGAGTGACAGACGCATACTCGACTCTTTGAGCGCTGGCCACATAAACATGATGCCACTTGTCAACGTACAGGTTTGCCTCGGGACAGGTTACACCACCGAGTGGTCAGGATTGGTGCGAAGGACCATGACAAAAACTCATTTTTTTTTAAATGAAGTACAGAGAAATTATGCTTTAAAACTTTTTATTTGATCACATATGATTTTTTTTTCCAAGAAGCAGGTGTTTTTACTTCTGTTTCATAGAAAAGAGGAGAGTAAACTCCTTTGCATTGTTGAATTAAACAGGTTTGGGAGAAGCTCTAGGCATGACATGACATGTCAGGTATGAAGAAGACAAGACCAGAGGCGCCAAACAGTGCTTGTTTAAGGCCTGATGTTTGTCAGGACTTGACTTCTGCATGCGCCCGCAGCGCCTGTCAGGGAGAAAAGAACGCTACAGCTGTGGGCCTGTCTCAACCTGCGCCGAACGGGAAGTGTGTGTTTGTGTGTCTAAGTGTTGCATGTGTTAGAAAGTAATTGCACTCATGCAGCACTGTACAAGCACCAGAACAAATTGTATGTTGCATGCAGCTAAATTATAATAACATATTTTTTATTATTTAACACGCTGCAAACTGTCACTGCATGTCGTTTTATGAGCACGGCAGAGTCATTTAGAGTTAGAGTTGTGTTTGCACATTCAGCCGCTGTAGGTCATTCATTATTGTCTTTCAGCTTGGTGCAAGATGTGTCTGTCGAAAGCAAATGAGTCACATGTGGTTCTTTGCAAACACTTGGAAAAGTTTCCTTTCAAATGATTGTGATTAAGCAGCTCTTTATTGTGTGCTCTGTGTTCCTTTTGCTGCGCAATTCTCATTGACCAATGAAAGGCTCATAATTACATGTTAACACCTGAGCGCCGCACCCTGTGTGAGCCACTGAATCCCATCAGTCAACTGGATGTCCTCCACCCTGAACAGTGTTAGCTTTAGCCAGGCGCTGCTCTCAGCCAACAGCAGCAGCTCCTGCTCTCACTGCTGAGCAAACACAGCTCAGGCAGCACATAGTTGTGTGCTTAAAGTTTGTAGCTTCGGGGCTGGGATGGTTCTCTGTGTGTTTGTGTGTGTCTCTGTCTCTGTGTGTGTGTGTAGAGATAGTAGGATATGATCTACACAAACTTTGGTTTTCTTACTTTAGCATCTCTGATTAGATCTCAGTGTTCAGAGTCGTGTTGTGTTTGCATGAAGCTGCACAAAACCGACAAGCCTGTAATTATTTAAAACTCTACGAACTGACCCTTTAAACTGCACATCTCTCTCTTTCTCTTTGCCTCATAATCTGCTTCTCTGTCTTTCTCTTTCCTCCGTGTCTCTGCTTGGCTTCTCCACCTCATTTAGCTGATTGACAGAAGTGTACAGGTAGTATCAGGTTAGGGGACAACTACAACCATTTATCTTAACCCTTTTTTAAACGACCTCTTGGAAAGCTGCTTTGATTTTAAGGAAGAGTCAGTTCGGTTGTGGTGTTGATGTAAATGTCCTGGAGCTTAAATCGTCCTCATCAGTCATTATAACAGAACTTTATGTATTTATGGCGAATCAGAGGACTTGACACTGATTTTATTTTTATCACCTCTCTGCCTTCTGTTGCAGTTAACATTATTTAATTTCTAGCAGAGAATATTAGAAACACCAAGTCATGTTGTGTCACTTCATCTTTAATATGTACAGTTTTATAATGAGGTCACTTGAGGAAAAGAGCTGAGAATTCGGGTTATTATTAACTCGACTTTATTAGTGGATTTCATCTCCCGGTTATAATTCACAGCAGTAATGAGTGTATACGTGTGTGTGTGTAATTTAATGTACAATGTGTTTGCGAGCGAGAGTATGGGAACGGGAGGTACTGTTTTGGGTTTGTCCTGATGAAAGGAAAGGTTGCGCCTGGGGAGCAGAGAAGAAAATGTCCGTGCCAAGCTTGTAATATTTAAAGTCAGTACAGACGGATGCCGGGATGAGCTCGCTTTCTTTGGAACCACACTTAATAGAGGTGGAATTTTATGTCGAATTGTTCTCCAACACGGCCCCGAGCGGTTTTCACAATGTTCACTTTTCTTCACTCAGAAATGAACCTGACAGGGAAATTTCCCCCTCCACCCTCCACCTCCACCCAGCGTCTCCTGCACAGGAGAGGATTAAAAGCTGTGCTTACACAGCAGTGATTTGAATGGTCTGTTTACACAGTTGGGTTATGCCCATTAGTAACAATTCAGTCTCCTCTGATGGCTTACTGGTTATCAGTTCTAATAGTCTCAGGGATCAAGGTACTTTCATTATTCACGACTGCTGGCTTACAAAACTTAAATGTTAGCCGGTTTTGTGCGAGCAGCCGTCACATTTTGGCGTCAGTCACACATGGATTTTCTGGAACTCCTCGAAAAAACTGAGTCATCTCCGTCCAAACCCCACGAGGAAAAACTGCGCTTCACCTCGTGTAACTTTAGCTCGACAGCGTCTTCAGAGGCCTCGTTCTGTGTGATGAGTGGCCATCAGATGCTTTTGCAGAAAACTCCTCCCTTGAAGATGAAAGCCAGGCCCAGTTTAATTGCTGCTGGAGGGGTCCGTTTTTTACGGCGCTCCTCGGAAGTCCCAGAGGCTCACTGTGAGACATCTTTGAGGTTGCCCAATACACACCCGCAGCACCAAAACTTGAGTGTGTGTTTGTTTAAGTGGGTCATAATCACAGTCTTGTCCTTAACCCCTTTTTTTGCTTCAGGGGAAACCAGAAGTGCAGGGTCCAGCCAACAGGTGTTACACAGATCGATCTTTGCTTTTACAATTTAGGCAAAAATGTTGAAGTCCCAAAGCTGTTTGCATGTGAGTTTATCCCAGTTTGTGTTTTTTACCTTTTAATTTGATTATCTGCATTTTTTGTATTTTTTTCTGTTTTCCAGTACTCAACAGACCTGAAGAAGTTATACTGTCAAATCGCCAAGACGTGTCCCATCCAGATCAAAGTCCTGACCACTCCACCGCAGGGCGCCGTCGTCAGAGCCATGCCTGTTTACAAGAAAGCAGAACATGTGACCGAGGTGGTGAAACGCTGCCCGAATCACGAGCTCAGCCGCGAGTTCAATGACGGTCAGTTTTCTTTTGTTAACTTTAAAAAAAAAACTCCCACGTTTCACGTCTTTGGTTGGTGTTGCGCCGTTAAATGACACAACTCGTGCTGCTTCCAGGTCAGATAGCTCCACCGAGTCACCTGATCCGCGTGGAGGGAAACAACCACGCCCAGTACGTGGAGGACACCATCACTGGAAGACAGAGCGTTTTAGTTCCTTACGAGCCTCCCCAGGTGAGCCGTCTGTCATCATGAAGCGAGGTCACATGATCGCCTGATCTTGACTCTGGTCTCCTTTAAAGCTTTAACTCGTCTCTCACAGGCAGAGTCTCTCAGGATTTTTATTATTTGGCCAAAAGTTTTGACAGCCACAGAAACTTACATCACTTACAAACCTTGAAATCTATCAGCAGTATTATTTAATAAATATTTAAATGGATCAGGCTGCATTTAATAGCAGGTCTGAGATTCTATCTGTACATGGAGAGGCATTCTCCAGCTTCCTGTCTTAGCCTGACTTCAAGAAGAAACCAGTTTTTGTTTGTTTTTTTTCTTAGATGTCACTCAGCATCAGTGTCTTTCTTTCACATCAGGTCGGGACAGAATTCACCACAATTTTGTACAACTTCATGTGCAACTCGAGCTGCGTCGGCGGAATGAACAGACGCCCGATTCTCATCATCGTCACCCTGGAAACTCGAGAGTAAGATCCGCCGCCGTCCTCTGTGATTGCCTGTCGTGCCTCCGGTTGGTTTCTGACTGTCTCTGTCTCCTCCCAGCGGTCAGGTATTAGGCCGCCGGTGCTTCGAGGCCAGGATCTGCGCCTGCCCGGGCCGAGACCGAAAGGCGGACGAGGACAGCATCCGTAAGCAGCACGTAACGGACGGCACAAAGAGCAGTGATGGTACGAAGCGCCGTAAGTAAGGCTGGGGCTGGTGGTGGGCTGACGAGCTTTGGTTTGAGCCGAGAGTCGAAGACCCTCAGCTGCTGCTCCGCTAACACACCTGCTGGACGAACGCTGCGAAACTCTGCCACTTTCTAACTTTCCTTTGCTTGGCTGCTGCTTAAGCTAACTGTTTAGCATGTTAACCAGCAATACTCACACTTTCCCTCTCCTCTTTTCAGCCTTTCGCCAGGTCTCCCACGGCATTCAGATGTCCACCATCAAGAAGAGAAGATCTACAGATGAGGAGGTTTTTTGTTTGCCTGTAAGTGTCGCTTACCTGTTTCAGTGAACGGCTTTGTGATGTTGTTCTGAGTGAGTTTGAGCTGCTCACTGACCTCAATCTCTTTTCTTTTCTCTCACAGATCAAAGGCCGTGAAATTTATGAGATTTTGGTAAAAATCAAAGAGTCTCTGGAACTCATGCAGTTTCTGCCACAACACACTATAGAGTCGTACAGGCAGCAGCAGCAGAATCTCCTTCAGAAACAGTGAGTACCTGTTCAAACTCATTATCAAGTCACGCTCACGTGTTCGAAGGCTCGTTATAAAAAAAAAATCAGAACGACTTTACCTGCAAGGTTCCCCCTCCAAGTCAAGGAGACTCGCTTCCTCTGCTGTTTTTTAAGGTTAACTTCTCTCGGTCTCATCCTCACTGAACTCTTCCTCAGTCGAACCCTGTAGGGATTTTTTTTGATTTTTTTGTTTGTTTGTTTTGAAATAACTGCAGTGATTCAACTGACTTAACATGACTGATTTGTTGCTGGCACAGTGGCTCGCGCTGATAACGGCCATGCATGAGATTTCTGTATTTATTGCCGCCACTGAAGCATCACAGCTATGAAGTTAAAACTGATAATAATTGCTCCAAAATAGGTGTTATTCAGTGGAAGGTGAGACTTTACCCAGAATTTTCTCAAAGCTTCCATCTTGGAGGGCGAGCCTTGCATCGAGGAGAGCTGTTTTTCTTTTCTTTTTCTCTTTTTTTTCCCCCCTCCTTCGCTCTCTCATGGGACACGAGCCAAAGCTGATGAATCGTGACAAATGTACCTGGCTGTGCTTTGTTAAAGGAGAAGCTTCCAAAGACTCATGGTAAACGCCTTTGGGTGCTTTGCCAGGTTTTTTGCACAACAGCAACCCAACAAAAAAAATCGGTGCCTCAACCTCGTCTTTTTTTTTTTTTTTTTTTTCTCGCCTGAGCGTAATTAAAACTGTCTCAGACGCACATGTTCACACACACTTTTCCTCGTCCACGCCCATTTCACTATAAGCTATGGAAAAGAGGAGATGAGTGTAAATGATAGTTTGACAGCCCTGTGATGATAATTACTGCTTATGTTATAGCTTCTCATTAAGAGACTGGCAGACAGCCTCGCAGTGAGATAACGCTTGCATCTGCTGGTTTTTGCTTTATTTGTGTTTGTCGAGGCTACCTGTCAGGCCAGTTAAGTGCTATTAACATTAATAAACAGAAAATTTAAGAAAGTCTGGAAACATTTCAGATTTTAATTGAACTATTGAGTTTTTAAAAATGCAAAATTTTGAATTTCCTAAGTCTGAGTTATAGAGGGACTATTTTTCTTGATGATTTGGTCAATTTTTCCTTCTTTATTTGGTTATCAAGCATGTTTTTCTTCGTTTTCTTTGCATGTTCCTTAAATCCTCATTGCGTGTTACTTTCCTCTGTAAATTAAAGCCCTTGCAATGTGAAATAAAAGGTTCTGTCAGCAGCAAATGTTTCAGGCCTTTTTCTTCGCTGCACTTCTAAAACCAGTCTTCACACACCAGCACTAACATGTAGTCATCTGTGTTTGTAGAGTGCCATCTTCTGGACGGTGTCTGTAGTGCAGGACATTGATGTAGTTAGATGTCTGTCACTTAAACTTTGTTCAGTTTTCTGAGTGAATCTTTTCTTTTTGAAACTTTCCTGAAGCTCTGGGCCTCTCTGGGGTCCCTCTGCTCTCCTCTTCTGTCCCTGAGCCCTTATTTCTGCTCTCTCTCTTCTCTCTGGTTCCTCCCTGCAGTCTGATAAAAACCCGTCTTGGTAGCCACCTCGTGGAACCTGCAGGAGAGCAGAGGCGGCGCTGCAGCTCCTCCTGAAACTCTGCCCCACATTCCTCCTCCTCCTCCTCCTCCTCCTCCTCCACGTTACATGGACCTCCTCCTCTCTGTCTCCTTTTTATCAGCTTTGA
>JAPZDY010000021.1:24245382-24286469 GCA_029783645.1 Ctenochaetus hawaiiensis | reverse complement strand
TCCTCCTCCTCCTCCTCCTCCTCCTCCTCCACGTTACATGGACCTCCTCCTCTCTGTCTCCTTTTTATCAGCTTTGATTTTTTTTTTCCTCGTCTCTTTCTGCCTTTTCCTGGGATTCTTCACTGAGGACTTGACACTCAACTTTTTTTCTGTTTTTAACTTCTGTCACCGCTGCGACATGATGGATCATCATGTCATTTTATTCACTGAATGTAGACGATGTGATTTGTAGGCTGCGGCCCGACACGCCGGACAAAGCCTTTGTTTGTCCACTTTTGCCGAAGTGACCTTTGACATTTATAGATTATAATGTGTAGACTGATCTGCATGCATTATTTTTTTTTAATCGGTGAAAATGACATTTTGCAGGGTTGTCTGTTATGTTGACATCCTTCCTGTTTCTTTTGTTGGCTGTGTCATTTATCTGTTGCATAAAAAGTCCGTTTGTGAAACGTTTATCCCTCTCAGCCGTTTACGACGGCTGAAGTTGGACAGGAACCAAGTTTAAATGTCTGTTTTTCTTTCTTACTTGACCCTCAGAGCTTATTCACGTGAATGTGTTTTTGCCTTTGCATCGTCATGAGAGCTGGACTCAGAATCTATCTTGTGGGGGGGGTTTATTTGGGAGGGGAAGAGACTTTATTATTGAGAGAACTTTTAGCTAATGCTGGTCATGTTTTGTAAAGTCACTGCAGGACAGTTTGTGTGTTTGTGGTGATCTGCAGACGTGCATTCTGGGATGCACGGTGCAGACCGGAACATTTGAGACCATTCTGTTTGAAACAGACTACTTTTGTGGCTGCTGCACTTTTGTCTGTCAGAACATAATAAATGGCTTTTCCTGCTTGAACTCTCTCTTTTCCTTGTGCTGCTCTGCTCTTTCACTATTGAATATGTCAACAAATATTAAACAAGTAATTCAATCATCATAATATTCCACATTTGCTGTTATCAGTTCTGTTTATTTGAATATTTATTATGGTTTCCATCAGAGGATCATACTGACCAGTGGTTTGTCGTTATCTCTGAGTGCTCCTGTAACGGCCTGTAACCTCCTCTCTCCCGCCTCAGGACCTCGGTGCCGTCTCAGCCCTCCTATGGCTCCTGCTCCCCAACTCACGGAAAACTCAACAAGCTCCCCTCCGTCAGCCAGCTCATGAACCCGCAGCAGCGCAACACGCTCACCCCATCCAGCATGTCTGGAGGCCTGACTGACAGTAAGTGTGTCCCTTCCTGTTGTCTCTCTCTCTCAGGCCCCTCCCCTTTCGTCCTCCTGCCCCTCCACCACTCGCCCTGTCGTCCCCCCTGGGCTTGTAGTTTACAGCTTGTCAGAGGAGTCCGGAGGGGCCCTGAACTCCTCTCAGCTCCCCCCTCCTCTCTGACATAAAGCTCCTTCCTCACAGAGAATCTGATCCCTGTGAGACTTTGCCGCAGGACCTGTTAGGATGCAAAGTGTTTCACAATGACAGTAACCTCTGCATGCCCCCCCCCCAAACAACTTGCCCCCCCCAATGTGTTTCCAGTGACGTGATCTAATCCATAAATCGTAGAATAACAGGATAAAAAGCTCACAGCAGCTCCTTGTGTCTCTGCAGTGTCTCCCATGATGGGCACTCACATCCCCATGAACGCTGACATGAGCTCACTGAGCCCCACACACGCACTGCAGCCACAGCTCCCCCTGGTGCCTTCCTCCCACTGTACCCCCCCTCCTCCATACCCCATGGACAGCAGCATCTCCAGGTACCTCCTCCGTCCACTGTGGGACTCATCCACACCTGTTTTTGTTTCAGAGATCAACTCAAATAACTCAACGAGAACTTTTCAACCACAACTTACATTGTGATTCATCAGGCACAAAGTCAAGAAATGAAAAGTGCACTGAAATATAAAGTGCAAAGAGCAAATGTAGTAAAAGAGTAAATGATGTAAGAGAAAGTAATTCAAATGTGTTTTAAGGGAGATTGAATCAATATGCAGTGATCTCCTTTGACAGGTTGTTTGAGCTCTGAGTGGAAAGGACTCATGTTCTTTTGCCTCAATCTGAGGAAATTAGAGTTTTAACCTTCAAATGTTACAGCAATAAAGTTTAAAAAAAAGAAATCCTCAGCAGGACCAACAGGAAACATTGTGGCAAAACAAATAATCTGTTTTTTTGTTTCCACAATGTCTTTATTTCCTGTTCCTGTGCAGCGTTTCTGTCAATCAGACCTTCATCAGGCACAAAACATCACAACCGTTTTAACAAACTGTGACGTCAGTTTGCAACGTGTGGCTGAACTGAAAAGCTGTTGGCTGCAGAGTTTTTAGAAAACAAAGCGACGATCCATCCAGATCAGGTTCATCTGGACTGTTTTTTTTTCAGATGGGTCACTTGTTATAAAAGTTATACTGTATATGCATATAAATGTGATGCTTTGTTTTGTGCCTGATGAAGAAATGATTGATCCAAGTTTGTACAGTAACAGATTAAAAAAAACATTGAGTGCAAGTCTCTAAATTTACAGGGAATAATTCAGCCCCTAACATGCTTCAAAAAATAAATAATTTAGCCACTATGCTATTGTTTCATTGTACTTAAAATCAGAAATTTTGAAACACTGATAGTTTTATTCGCCTTCAACACATTTTTGCCTCTATAAAGCACTTTGTTCTTGTGTTTTAACTCATGACGAGGTGCCAGGAGACATTTTTGGTACAAAGAATATAAATGTTTTGGTCAACTTTTCACAGTCACTTTTAAGTCCTACAAACCCTCCATGATCCCTGTGACATTTTTTAATTAAAATTAAACTTGCTTATCATGTTAAACATTTACAAAGAGCCATCTGAGACCTAAAACCAGTAAAAACCAAGTAAAACCAGCAATAATCACATCCTCCAAAGAAACTCAGTGACCGTGTGTTTTGTAAAATGATCTGTATGAACATTTAAACGCAGAACATCAGTTTAAATCTCCTCTTTTTTTTTGTTCCCCCCACAGCTTCCTCATACGGCTGGGCTGCGCTGGCTGCTTGGACTACTTCACAGCACAAGGCCTAACCAACATCTACCAGATTGAGAACTATAACATGGAGGTGAGCCCTTGCCTATCCAACACGAGTCATTTGATGGGTTAGAAAGAAGAGTGGCCCCCCCTCCCCCCTGCGAATACTAACGCTCCCCTGTGTAATGACCATTAGGACCTGTCCAGGCTGAAGATCCCCACAGAGTTCCAGCACATCATCTGGAAGGGCATCATGGAGCACCGACAGGCCATGGATTTTTCCCCACCTCCCCACATAGTGCGCACCACCAGCGGGGCCTCCACCGTCAGCGTGGGCTCCTCCGAGGCCCGGGGCGAGCGCGTCATTGACGCCGTGCGCTTCACCCTTCGCCAGACCATCTCCTTCCCGCCGCGCGACGAGTGGTCCGACTTCTCCTTCGACCTGGATTCTCGCCGCAACAAACAGCAGCGCATCAAGGAGGAAGGAGAGTAAGACGCCTTCTCAAGGTTCCCATTTCTCATTTCACACCCGCTGTTGCAACATTTCATTTGAAATCGTGCTGTTAGTGCAAATACTGCTGAGCACAAAATAACACACTCAAACAGAAATGCACTTATTTTTCGTAATCGATCGAGCTGCTGCCGAGGAGAACCTCCTGGTGTTGAGAAAAGGTGCATTTGATTATGTTTTAATTTCTTGAGAGCACTTAAGAAATGCTGTGGATTTCAAGTTTGCTTTGTTTTCAAGTGTTCATGATTCATTCCCATGTTAGACAACTGGACATAAAAAAAAAAACCTGCATTAGAGGGTTAGGAGGGCTTATATTTCTGCTATGGGCCATAGTCGAGTGTATTTTTATGTGTAATAGACTTCTACATTTACGAGTTGGTCGAATACACTGGTTTTCATTTATGGCAGAAATCAGCGTTGATTGTAAACATTTCATTTCCTGTCAGAAGTATTATGTCAATGGATGGGCAGATTTTTGTTTGTTTTTTTCTTTTGTTCTGCTTTTACTTTCTTATATTTTGCTGTCTTTTTATTTGTGTCTTTTGAGACCAATGCATTATGTTACATGTAAAGTTGTGAAGATGAACATTAATTTGATGCAGCCATATATAGGCCTAATGCTCTTGATCCAGTGTTTTACAGTATAAATACCATGACTGATGCTGTTACGTGTTTGTTTCTATTGTTTTTACTGTCGTGCAAAAGTTGCTGATTGCATTTTAAGAGCAGGGTTTTGCTCTTGCTTAGCACATGTATTTTTTTTGTTTTTTTTAATTCATCAACCACGTTTTTGGTAGAGGTTTTTTTTTTGTCTGTCATGATATAAATGTATGTAAATTTGTATAGTTGTTTTTTTTTTATTCTCCCTACAGAAAGTGCATGACTGTTCGTACTAGTAAAGCCAAAACACAGTTGCTTTGTTCCAGAATGACAATGTTTGCATTCATTTAAATGAGTGTATGCAGTATGAGTGTGTCGGCATTAGCAAGTAACCTGTGTTCAACTTTTATTTTCAACTAGCCAGAATTATTAAGAAGCAGAAACCATCTGCATTTTCATATTTTTGTATTATTTTTTGTAAATATGTTGCAATAAGCCGTGGGTATTTTGATAAAAATCAAAAATAAATATCCATACTGTTGTATTGCATGTTAACGCTCCTTTGTGTCAAGTTATTTAAACTGTGGTTTCATTTGAATATAAATTTAAACCAGTAAAACACGAGTTAACACATATGAAGTTAGACAGCAAAGATTCTCATCACTAAATCACTCTACAAAAACCCTCAGTTCACCATCAGATGTTGACATTTTTTATTTGCTAGTCCTTAAAGCAAACACTAGGGGGAGCAAAGCGCCCTGCTACAGTTCGGCCTCACAGCTTTTCTCTGTCAGCAACAAGACAGAGATGTGAAAAGATGAAATACATTCAGCCAAAGACAGCGTTGTTTCTTAACTCCTACCTTTATTTCTCCTGAAAGCCAAATTTCATCCATCTGTAACGCATCATTTCACCTCGTTACCGTCCGTCTACGTATTTACAGATGCATCCGTCACAGTTCAGAGCAGAGCAGAGAGAAAACTCTGCTCTGATGGTTTATACACTCCAAAAAAATATTCATCTTTTTACATTGTTACATTTTATACAGACTATGAGAGACAAAGTGTGACCAGTCTGTGTGGGAAAACCTGCACAGTTACTCCACCTCGGCCACGTGAGCCACCTCCACCTCCATGGTCTGAATCACCTCCGGTGTCTCCTCGTGCTTGGTTCCCGTCAGCGCCTGCTGGGCCAGGACGTAGTTCACCACCTGCATGATGCCCTGATCTGTGAGCGTCGCCACGGCGCCGTCGGCCGCAGCCTCCACAGCCTGAACGGCTTCCACGGCCTCCACCGTCTCCTCGGTGATCAGCACCGTCTCGATCTCCTCCGACGGCTGCTGCTGCTGCGCCGGACGCAGCTCCGGCGGCAGCTCGGAGGCCAGGATGCTGACGGCGTGCTCCACCTGCGTGCCCTGGTTGTGGAACTGGAGCGTGTCCTTCTCCAGCATGATCTTCCCGGGCAGGTTGTCTCCGTGGTATTTGGCCATGTGTTTGCGTAGAGTGCGGGCGTCGATGTGGGCTTCCTGACACATGGGACACACGTACGGTCGCTCGCCTGTGTGCGTGCGGACGTGACGCTTGAGGGAGCGAGCGTCCGCCCAGGCGACGCCACACGTCAGACACTCGAACGGCTTCACTCCTAGAAGAGAAGAGGCAAAGAAAAAACAAATCACATAGATGTATTTTCACAAACAGGAAGTCGCCTCGTCCTCTCGCGCTCCTGTCTCACCCTGGTGGTTGTTGACGTGGCGTCTGTACTCTCTGAGCTGAGTGAACTTCCTGCCACACTGCTCACACTCCCTCTCCAGGTTCTGCTTCACCCGGCCTTTCTTCCCATGAGTGGCCTTTTTCACATGTCTCCTGAACAGAGCCTTCTCAAAAAACTCCTTCCCACAGACGTTACACCTGAGAGGACACGAAACATACCATCAACACGCAAATTCACAGAAACGTACGATCAACACGCAGATTCACAGAAACATACGATCAACACGCAGATTCACAGAAACACACCATCAACACACAGATTCACAGAAACGTACGATCAACACGCAGATTCACAGAAACATATGATCAGATTCACACAGTGACGTTCTGGCTTCCACAAAAATACAACCATGACTTCAGTTCCGTCCACACGAACACAGTCATTTTTAAAACACCCTTTTCATGGTTTTTGGCCTTTAATTCACACAAAAATTCACAAAAATGGTTCCTGAAATCTTTTGGAAAACTCAAAAAGTGAAGATATTCAGACGCTCAGTTTGCAGTGTTAACATGTAAGCAGGAAAACAGAGTTTTTAGTCTGTGACGTGCGTGTGTTTTTATCTTTTTCCTTGATTAAAAAGACTGTAGTGCAGGTGCTAACCTTGCTAATATGAATTTCTACATGTTTATACATACACTCAAACCTACACTTTCACTATAATGAGAAACAGAGGCTTCAAATTCAGCGTCAAACCCACTACATAATCAAGGCCTCTCAGCACGATCCTCACTGTTTCCAGTTTTGGACAAGAATCGATCGAATCTCTGACTGCAGGTAACCTTTCAGAAAATAGCTTTTTTTAGGCTTCTGATTGGCCGACCTTGCAGCACCACTTCCTTGTCTCTTGGTCTGACACACTCATGACAGCACTTCCATTGTGCTTCTGCATTTTCAACTGAAGGGAGATTTATTTTGTGTGGATTGGTTGTTGAATTTAGAACAAAGGAGAGAAAAGGGCCTGTTTTTTTGATCCCTGAGTACATGTGTGTTGGTTGTTAGACTTACTTAAACGGCTCTGCCACACTGTGAGACTTGACGTGCGAGTACCAGTCCTTCTTCCAGCTGTAGCACTTCCCGCACACCTGGCACTGGAACGGCTTCAGGCCCATGTGCTTGTTCATGTGCTGCTGCAGATCTTTGGCTTCGTAGAACCGTTTATCACAGCTGCAGGTTTGAACGAGCGAACACATTTAAACTTCACATCTTATGAACGTCTTGAACCGTGTGTCATTAATGAGACGGACAGTTACTCACTGAGCACAAGCAAACGGACGGACGTCAGGTTTGGGCTGATGCTTCTTCAGGTGTTTGCTCAGAGCTGAGGCTCGATGGAAAGTTGCTCCACATGTGTTGCACAGGTACTTTGATTCACCTGTTTAAAGGATTGCAGAGTGAAAACAGCAACAAACACCTGGTTTAATTCACAGTATATTTTTATTGTTCGTGTACTGTTATACTTGTTATATTTATAGTTTTGGATTTGTCTGTAGAGTTTTCCATCTCTCAAATTTCTTCATTTGATGGGAAAGAACTGAATCGGTCTTAAATGTATGAGAAATTTAAGAGAACTTGCATTGACTGATATTTTGAATTTTCTCATATAGCTGTTTTTTGGTCGTGTAGACACAGCGGTAAAGCACAGTGCAAAGCAACACAAGGGAAAAACACCCGAATAAAGATCATAATGCAACTGAGTGGATGTTCAAATTTGTTCAACTGACATTCTGTTCAACACCTTATGATCGTGTTCCTGTTTCTCTGGATGATTCACAGAATAAAACATGGAAGTTTTTCATTTAAATTCCTTTAAAATGCAAAAAGTCTCTGTACAGTTGATATTTTCTGCAGTGAGCGCCATAAGTAAAAACCTTTTGGCCTCCCTTTTTATTAGAAAGGCAAAAAAAAATCTTAAAACCTGCACAAATTCAACCAAAATGCATGTATAAACATTAAATAGATGTTCAGTGTTTTAGGTGACTGGGCCCTTTGAGCTCAGCGTCCACTCACCTGTATGGGTGCTCGTGTGCTCCTCCATGCTGCGCTTGCTAACGAAGGACTTCTTGCAGTATTCACACTGGAACTGCTTGGTGACGTCGTGCAGCGCTCGGTGCATCTTCAGGCTGTGTTTGTGGGCGAACGTCTTGCCGCAGACCTTGCAGGAATGCGGCCGGACGCCCGTGTGTGTCAGCATGTGGATCCGCAGCGAGTAGATCTTCGGTAAGGTTTTCCCGCAGATGTCGCACACGAACTCTCGTTTGGTGTGCGGCGAGGACGTCTTGTCGTCCAAATCGTTGTCCGTCTTGCCCTCTGCGCTCGGCTCTGCTGAGGGTTTGGCGACGGGAGCTCGCTGGCTGCTCTGCTGCTTGTGTCGGGCCAGGTGAGCCCGGAGCGAGGCGGCGTACTGGAACTCTTTACTGCACAGCTGCAACAACAAGAAAAACAGCACTATCAGAACATTTTCACAATATTACATTAATAATGAAACTTGGCATGTTGATCCATGCTGAAATACTCACGCTGCACTTGTATCCGCGAGCTTTCTCGTGTTTTAGCGTGTGCATGATGAGCGAGTAGCGTCTCTGGAAGGACATGCCGCACTCAGAACATGTGTGTTCTCCGTCGACGGCGCTCTCTGCTGGACTCGGATCCTGCTTGGTTCCCGTTTCTGCTTCTGTCTTCGACCCAGCGTCCTCGGTGCTGAGCTCCTCCGTCGCCACGCTCTCCATGGCGACTCCCTCCGGCTCTGCTGACGGCTCAGACACCGACTGTGCTTCATCTTGTGACACCGCTGGCTGCTTTGGTGGTCTTCCTCTCTTACCTGGCCTCGGACTCATCTACAAACACATCAATGTTAAATATATTTACCTGAGAAAACATTAAAAAAATCATTTACATACAAAGCTTTGTTAACATGTGATGATGTACCTTGGGAGTGGCTGCACGCGGCGTGGTTGAACTCTTCTTCCCCTCCTCTTCCTCCTCCAGTCCCATATGTAAACGAGCATATCCGCCCTCAGCAATCGAGCGCTGCCTGAGTCGCCTTCTGTTCGGGTCGTCTGACGTCATTTCCTGTTTGTCACCGTGACTCTCATCAGCGGAGGGATCCTCCTCCTCCATCGGCACAAACTCCTCCACCTCCACCTCCTTCTTCACCTTAGCCGGACGCCCTCGTTTACGTTTCAGGGGAGCCGGAGCTGATTCTGCCTTCTCCTGTTGCGGCGTCGCAGCTTCAGGTTCCAGTCCGATGACCTCTGGTTGACTCACTTTATCTGGATCCACATTTATCACAAAGGTTCCTGCCTCAGCGACCTGCGGCTGCTCCAACGCCAGGCAGGCCGACACCACAGCCAGGGACTCGCTGGCTCCGGCCTGACCGCTGTGGGTGACCACCGTCATCGTCTCCGCCTCCACTCCTTCTGCACTGCGTGAGATCAGAGTGACAGTTTCTCCTGACTCGTCTTGGCCGCTGTGAGCGATCAGAGTGACAGTTTCAGTTGGTTCGGCCTCCCCATGATGCTCTTTGTCTCCCTCGACAGCAGCTTCGGTGACGACCGTCATCGGCTGCTGGATGTAAACCTCCTCAGAAGGTGCAACAAAAGCTAAAGTCTCGCCTGCGACAGGAACGCCGCTGCGGGTGACCACTGTCTTTCCGTCGCTCTGTATGGTGACCATGTAGGGACCAGGGTCATTCTGTGCGCCCTCCTGAGAGGTCAGCTGACTCGACACCACAGTGTGCACGTCTCCTTTCTGATACACCGTCAGCTTCTGCTCCTCCACCTTCTTGTGCACAGACTCACATATCTGCAGCACCTCAGTCATCAGCAAATGTCGAGCTAGGTTGGCGATGTCTGCCATTATGCTGAAATTAAACGTTAGCATCGAAGTGTACGCAAAATCCAGCAGTGGGAGGAAGCTAGCTTTGGTGAAACCTGAAGGAAAAGAGGGATGAAGGTTAAAACTGAACAGCTGTATGAAATAATTTGAACAGCAGAAAAAAACTAAGTCTCACCAGAGAGGTCGACCACAGCTTCATGCGTGGAGACGGCCCCCTTCTCAAAAAAGAGCTGGTGGAAGTATTCGCTGCATGCTGCCATGATGGCTTTGTGTGCTCGGTACTCCTCTCCTTCGATCAGCAGGGTGATGTCGCAGAATTGGTTGTTGAGACGCTGCTGGTTGAGTTTGTCCAACATGGTTTGACTGTGCTTCGGCATGAACTGATTCACCTCACCTTTGCTGTCCACCTGGGAAGAGCAAACACACCAACAAAGGCTCCATTAATACAGGGAGAGCAATATCTAACCTTTATAACTATAAAAACTGAAAATTTGTGAAACGTACAAAGACCAGTTCGTGCTTTGCAACAGTCTTGCTCTTGATTCTCGGCTCACAAGACGAGTCGGTGAGAAATAAATCATCTCCCTCTTCTTCCTCCTCTTCGTCGTCATCCTCCTCATCATTCGCCGCCCTGCGCCTCCCCAGCCGGGAGAACAGTCGTGGTCCAGAGGCGTCGTCTGCTCTCCGCCCACTCTGACACTCTGCACACTCCCTGATGTGGTCTTTGACGTGCTTCAGGATACCTGATGGCATCAAAAAGGATTTAAACCTCTCAAATCAGATGTCAGAAAAGCAGGGAGAGTAACTATTTGGAATAACACAATTATTTAGCCCAAGCTGAGATGTACTTATTACTTGATATGTCTGAAAGAGAGCAAACATCATGAATTCAAGTATTTAATTTACAATGAAAACGTTTTAATACTGACATTTGAGGCACTGACACCGGCGTAGTTTAAGCATTTATTCTTCGAATATTACCTCCAGTTGATTCCTCGTAATGTTAGATACGTTTCTTGCTTCAAAATTGTTCAGAAATGCTTCCTTTCACGCTTAGAAATGCATGCACGCTCTGCAGAATGGTGCATTCACGTGCATTCATATAGTAGGAAAATTCCATTAATTTAAGCAACACTACGTAGGTCTCGTGGTATTAATTCGCACTTAAAACTCGAAATACCAATGAGACAATAAATAGTGACAGGAATTAAAGACAATATCCAAGCGAAAATGTGGCACTCCTAACACTAGGTGGCGACAAAAGCACCTCGGGTTGTTTATGACAGTGACGGGTGGCGTACCTGTATTTGTCTCGTATTTCCACGGGTTTCCGGCTGATTTAACCACCTCGCAGTGACTTTGCCCCCATAAACAACCTTTCCCG
Organism: Ctenochaetus hawaiiensis; assembly: GCA_029783645.1. Lineage (NCBI taxonomy): Eukaryota > Metazoa > Chordata > Actinopteri > Acanthuriformes > Acanthuridae > Ctenochaetus > Ctenochaetus hawaiiensis. The sequence goes on along the minus strand of JAPZDY010000021.1, from coordinate 24,275,384 downwards.
GCCTCAGTTTCTTACCTCTCCACCAGTATTTCTGGGAGATGGACTCCCAGGTGAGCTGCTGGGTGAGGTGCCCCCCTCCTTCCATAATGTGCGCCTCGTTGATAAGTTCCTTCCTCCGCCCGTCCTGCAGCACCACTTCCAGCTCCGTGAAATCATTCTGGCCCTTCAGACGACGCTGATAAAACAAAGTCCCGTTTCTCACCACATAGCATGTAGCCGCTTTGCGTATTTTCCTCTTGGTGTTTCCAGGCGTCCCCGGCGCGTACGGCTCCCGTTCATTGGTCAGATAGCGTATGATGGCCAAGTAGCTTTCTTCACACGACATGTCTCGGCTGAACCGCGCTTTCCTCGCCGAATTGCGGATTAATCCGGAAGAGGACGGTCCTCTTCGGCGTGTAAAAATGTGACGTAAATTTTAATTCGCCGCTCAGATGGTGGATGACGCGAAATAAGAGCGAAACAACAACATTTTAAATTGTTTGCTAAGGTGGAACTGCAGTTCGTTACCGTTAGGGTAGACTTGCCCGAACAGACAAAATGGCTGCTGCACAACCGGAATCTGCGTAAGCGATGGCGGAAGTGCGTCGTACATACGTTCCGCCACAAGAGGGAGCAATGTACCAACTTATGACACAAGGACCACGCTTTATATCAGTTCTTTAGATTATATTAGGCTTTATTTTTTAAAATTTAATTTATTTTTCTTTTTAAAATTAAATCCTTTTATTTTCTTGCTATAGCTAGCGGTCAATTCTGCCAGTATTATTGAATTATTGTAACGAATTATTGTAAAAACTTATATTCTGCTTCATGTTGCCTTGTTCAAAACCTTTCCAAAATATTGATGTTTTTTAAAAGTATTTTACAGCAGTAGTCTTGTATTTGGTGTCAGAGTCAGACTTTCACAAGGTTTTCACATCTGTTGTTGCAACTCTCTTCATTAGCCTAAATAAATATAAAAATGTCGCAGTACTCTAAAGTAGAAAAGAAACTTTATATCTAAAGTATAATCATCGAGTAGGAGTCTGTAACTCTTCTTCCAGTAACATTTAACCTGTATAATTGTAATACTTTCAGTTTCAAGGACATGCAGACAGCTTACTCCAGATTTGAGTAATTTCAGCCACAACATGAGCTCCTGTGTGACTCCTGTGAGTCAAATGCAGGTTTACCTGAACTGAACATTTTACAGTTTATAATTCTGACCACCTCGACCTTTAAAACCTTCACTGTGACTCTTTCTTCACTGTACAAGTTCAAATTCAATGATGATCAAACATTTTCCGTTGTTGCCCCTAGCTATAAAAGAGTTTACCTCTCACCATCATGTTTTCCCTCAATGTCAGCGTTTTAAACCCGTTTGAACACACAAACCTTTGCTGTTTTATTATGTGCACTATTAAATAAAGTAAGTTTAACTTTGTTTTGGTATCACTTGCCTTCTTTATCAAGCAATCACACAAATAGTTTTTGATTCACTCCCTCTATGAAAGTATTTTGTTTTGATTTTTGTCAGTATGAAAACAAGTTACTTAAAAAACTCCCTGCAGGGTAAATACACACATACATACACCATATAATGGGCCATGATGTGCTCACATGTACTTTATGACCTAAGGAACACATGAAAACAGCTTTTTAACCTCCATGTTTGGTATTAAGGAGATCAGGGAGAGTTTTACATAATCAACTTAACAGAAGTGAAAATAAACTGACCCTTTCTGTGCTAAACATAAGTTTGTTTTTACTGCACACACACATTTTGCATTAGCTTCAGTGATGTTACAAGCATCCTTGGTGTCACTTATCACCTCGTGTCTTTAGATAAAAGTCTTTGCAGAGCTGCAGCTTTCTATCGTTTGTATGAAATGAGATTTAGAGATTTTGTGCTCTAAAAAACCAAATCAGAGTTCAGAGTTATTGTGCACACAGAGTCTGATGTTCTGCTGCTGATGCTACTTTTATTAATGTCAGAGAGGAAATGCTCATTTTGTTTTCATCCCCAGAGAGCAGAGACATTAAGATAATAATACCCTTATGAGTAGTGGGAATTTTCCAGCGTAGCAAAATGAAACCAGCTGTTTTAGACGACAGTCGATTTTAACCAGCATGTTTGTAGAGCAAATAAACCAACATAGGAGCCTGTTTCCATTGTAATTAAATCTACCCATTAGTTATAATGAATGAAGCACATACAGGGCTCCAACAGCTAATCATGTTACCACTTATAATCATTCATGAAGTGTGCAGCCACTCAGTGAGGCTTTGAGCTAAATGCTAATGTCAACATGCTAACAGTGTTTAGCATGGTAGCACTGCCTTGGTTTAGCATGTTTGTGTGCAACAGTTGCTAATAAGCGCTGAACAAAAATGAACAACAATACAATCTGGTGGAAAAACTTCTGCAGGTTTTAGGTCATAAATCAAATCTCTGGACAAATTAAAATCATGGTGACTTTCTCACACCAAAGTCAACATGATGCATCAATATGAATCCATGAATGTTAGCAGTAAATTTCACAGCAGTCCATCCAAAAAGCAAGGTCACTGGCATGAGCAGAGCGGCTAAAAAGCATGCTAATCACAAGGTCTTCAAACCCAAGATGACATATCTGATTTCCTTGTTTTTCTGTCCAAGAGACTATAAACCAGAAGATATTCAAGTTGTAATGACAATAATAAAAGTCTGACTCTTGGAATCAAATGTATTAAAGCTTTGAGAAAATGGCTGTTTAAGCTGCTCAGAAACCCTCAACTGTCAGTTTCGAGTTTCTTTTTTTATTCCCTACAATAAAGTCAAGGAAGTGAGCGTGAATCATCTCCTGTCCTTCCATCTCTTAATAACACACAGATGTCACAGATGATGTGAGAGAAGAGCTGAACTCCATTCTTCTCTTCCAGCATCCTCAGAGTTGCATTCAATGGCCTCAGTGTGGCGCTACAGCCTCTGTGCACCCTCCTGTTAAGTCACACACGGTAGTTAAAATGCTGCTGCTCAGTTGTTGTGTTTTTTTTTTTCTGAATTACCCGACCGGGAGGAGGGAGGGTGCACATCATTTGTTGCTCATCCATGTGTCACATACCAAACCTGACATCCAACACCGCTCAGTAACGCGTCGCACCGCTGCATTCCTCGCATTCATGGTTACACCGACTGGACCAAGGGCAAATTATAATAACAGCTCAAAAACTAAGGTGTGTATTCCACATTGCTGCCCTAAAGAGGATTTATTGGGATGAAATGTTTGTTTACTGTCACCTGGTGATGAAATTAAATGCTCCCTTTGCTCTTAAACAAGTGGAAAACAGCTGATCAAGATACATAAACTCTGTCCACTGTCGGCCACAATTTTAAATGTTGTCATATTTTTCAGCTAACACCTTTCTGACACTCTTTTCAGCCACTTTAGAGTCTTTGTGGAGCTCAAATCCTCGACTCTCGAAAGAAACTAGTGGCTAAAAACACACAACACACACATGGAGTGAACCTGAAAGTCACATTTCAGCTCCCAAAACTGAGTCTAAGCATCTCATTATTGCACATACAGAGACAAAAAACTGCACATGTGATGGTCTATTAGATGATTTCAGGTCTTTTGCCATTCACGTCTTGTTTAACTTCCCATACGGAGTTGATTTGTTGTCTTTGGTTCCCCCTCCTATGAGGCAGAGATTTAATATGTTTATTCTCAGCTGCTGTTGGCAGGCACCTCAACACGTGTCGCTCAGTGTTTATATGAACGCTGGGAAAGACTTTATTTACATCCCGTCAGTGTGTTTCTGTGTCAGAGGACATTTGTTTGCTCCATCCAGACGTCAGCAGGACATCGCAGGTTACTTGATTGTCAAATCTATTCTGTCGTGGCTTCACGTTCAGACATCTTTTCCAGCGGAGTCACCGGTGTTCAGCTCTTCTGGTTATTGTCACCGTTCGGCTCGATGCGAGCTCTGCACATCTTGTCACTTCCTCCTGCTCAGGCTCTGCTGTTCGTTTCCTCTTCTTTTGAGGCTTTTGTTTGGTTTTTCTGCAGGTCTTTTTTGCTACACAGACAAAAGATTTCATGACTCAAAACAGGAAGGGTGGGAAGATGTTTCAGACACACTATGAGCATTGAGAGGTGCTCTTCCTCAGCAAAGGGTTTCATGCAAATGCAAAGAAAAAGGGAAAACGAAAAACTCTGAGTTCAGTCATGACTAAAGCTGAAAGTTTAAAGCAATAGTTTGACATTTTTGTAAATACCAGCACTTTCATTCTTGCTAAATTATGGAATAGAAAGGAAGGAATCAGCCTCACATTGCAGCTCTGCAGAGCCTGCAAACAGCCATCAGGGGGACCGCCAGGCGTCGTGTTTTCTCATCTGCTGTTGAGCTTTCAAAAATAAATCAGTACAGACTGTTTTCTATGACATCATGGAGGATGAAGCCACAAGTGTCCAACTTGTCCAACATGTTTGATAAAAAACTAAACCTTTGCTATAAGCATTATTTCAAAGATGTGTTCCTACATTATTGGCAAACGTGACTAAATGTGACATAAATCAAAATTTAACTCATTGCCTCGTTGATGAACATTTCTGAGTCAGTCACAGTGTTTTTAATCTGCAGTGGAGGCTGTTTAACGAAGAAATAAACAAATCCCATGATCCCACACTGCTGTATGATGTCATCAAGCTGTGCCTTTTGTTTTCATTGTTTTGATCGAGAGCCCTCTAGTGGCAGAAATTACATTTTGTGCATTTAAAGCACCAAAATAAAAAAACAGTCTGACATTAATGGCAATACAGAATGCCAGAAAAATCCACAGAGAGAAAAATATGGAAGAGATTAAAAAAAGTTCTAATTACAACAAAAAATACGGTAACTTTTAAATCAAACATCCTGAAATATGAGTGGACCCTTTTGTCTCTGTATCTGCATTTATGACCTTTTATTGTAAACTAAATCATGTCTTAGTCATGTAAACTGCTGCTTTAATACAGGAGACTGCAGATTAAAATCCATGAATTCACATTATAGACACTATTAACTGCTCCTGTAACAAACCGGCCTCATTTTCTGACATTAACCAAACAAAGTCCAGTCTTGTTCTGGGTTTTGACTCAGTCTTGTTCTTTGTATGCACATCACACACTGATATATAATCTTCCCGAGCTTCTGTGACACAGATGGAATCAACTTTGTCAGTGTTTAGTCTGAAAGCTTCCCCTTGAACAAGATAAATGTCTCTAGATTTGCATGTTTTTGAAACATGCATCTTTCTCTGCCTTCACAGCCTGCCTTCTTTCTCAAATCATTTACCCGCTGTGATGCCCTCATCAGTGATGCCCTCATCAATGACTTCATCAGTGATATCACAGTAAACGACTGAGAGGTAAATCTCCTGAGGAAGCCTCCCAAAGTGAGCTCATGTTCCCTCTTACATCTGCTGTCCACTCTGAATTGAAAGCTCTCTTGGCACAAAACCACTTTCTGCTTCATGATTCAATCAGAAATGTACCCGTTCAAGGTTGAGTATGTCGCAACACAGAGTGGTTTTAATGCATTCCTTAAAACCCCCGTCATGTATAGTGCGACTCACGTGACTCGCAGACGTACGCCAGCCAAAAATGACTCACACTAATGTTCTCCCCTTTCTGTCTCTAACCTTGAAATGAGCGAGTAAAAACAGCCTCTGGCATCGCAGAGCAGAGAAATAGTACTGATCAGTGCCCCTATTACCCGCATGGCTGCTCATTCGGCGTTCAGTTGTATATTTGCTGTTGAATCTGTTTCCACTCTCAGTCGAAACAGGCCACTATTGACTTTACACACGCGATTTTCTGAGAATGAAGAGATTAAATTAGCTTTTATTCATCATATAGCTACATGTATGTAAAATGATCAGGAACTTGAAGGCATCGTGAGTTTGAAAGTATCTCTACAGTCCTGAATCAGTCGCAGCAGTCAGACTTGAGGCCGTAGAACAAAGAAACTCTGTTGTGGAAGATATTTTTAACTCATTTTCATCTGCCTGAGAACTTTTTTTTAAAGAAGCTGTCTTTCATTAGTTTTAATGAGTCTGTTAACAGCTGGTTCGAATCATTTTCCAGCTGGTTAAAATGATTATTCTGATGAAGTTCAGTCTGCTGTTGCAGATGTTTTTTTAAACCCAGTCGGTTGACGAAGATGCTCCATAATAAGAATCAATATTTGTGCTTCATATTAAATAAGGTTTGGACTAAATGTCACTACGAGAAAATATCCTGTCACTTCCTCCTGCAGCCTCTTATTGATCCCCAGGTGCCAAATATCGATATTTTAATTAAAACATTTTTCTGCCTTCCTGAAATTCGGCCTTTTGTCAGTTTATATCAGTTTTATATAGTAATTATGGCACAGGTGGAGGTGTGTGTGCGTGTGTGTGTTAAAGAGTCATTAAGCCACGACTCCTTTCACTTTTTTGTTCATTTTTTCATTTTAAGTTGTCAAATTCTGTAAATCTGACACCACAATGTCATAAATAAATCCATAATTTCTGCTTTTTTCCCTTTTTGGGGTCATTTTTTTTCTTCTGCAGTTACACAACAGTTAAACATCTTGATATCATAGATGATTGTCTTGTAATATGACACAGAACTGCTGTTCTAAACAAAAAATAATAATTATATACCACGCTAACAGAGCTCACTTCTCCTTTTTAATTCTTAATAAACTATACAATCCACTGTAGTATCTTCCAGATCACAGCAACATCCTGTGTGCTGGCTGTTGCAACCGGCCTCAAACCACAGAGAATCAACCACAGTGTCACACGATCCTTCGCTCAAGGCGTCAAACAGTAAATAGCATCAAATCAGCAGCTTGTTGGACTCTCTGCTGGTTGGCTGGTGACCAATCAGAGTCGAGGGACCGTCAGACGCACAAAACTCGTTAAAAACAGTTTATACACTGGATTTTCTGTGCAGATTAAGACTAGCTGTTTCCCTGTTTCCACGTTTTTCAAATAACTAAAGTCAAATCTAAATTCCCACATTTATATCCCCTCATGTAAAACTTGTCTGTTTGACGCTTCTGCCCGACACCTCAGCACATGTGCAGTGTGTCTGGAGGAGTTGAGGGGAAACCATTTAAAGGATGTTACTGGATCGAGCTCTGCAGTAGATTTGTAATCTTGATTCGGAGGTCTTTGAAGTGTGGATTCGTCCGGTCGCTCTAACGGTTGTGAAGTGCAGCTCGGAGGCAGTCGGGGTTTGACCCGGACTCCTGAGCGAGATAAAGGTGTCTGACAGTCTAAGGACAAACACAGCTGGGGGGCCGAGCGAGCAGAGACAGCCTTATCTCTCATTGTCTTGCTCTTGCAGCGTCCAAGGCCAGACATAGTAATAAAAAGCTTGCCGTGGCTCCTCTGGCACCCGGAGTACTTTTCCATTACACACTGCCTACAGGGAATCTCTGTGCCAGCTGTAAATAAGCCAGAAAACGGGCGGGGGAGATGCAGGTGCACCTGTGAGATGAAAACTCACAGTTTGATCCGTGAACTCATGAAATGTCAGAGACGTGTTGGCATCATGCTTTCCTTTCTGCTGTGATTCAGGTGCTGCTGAGCAGAAGGAGGAGAGAAAGTCCAACATGGAGCTCGCTGGCAGTCGGCAGCGTTCTTCAGGGAAAACTGAGCTTTAGCAGCACAGAGGCCGTGAATGGAGGATGATGATGTAAGAGCTCTCCATCACGCCTCTGCTTATGTCACAGCTTCTGCTTATCCGTCAGTGCTTTGTTGTCTGGCTGGCTGAGAAAGAGAAAGAGAAAGAGAGAGAGAGAGACTGGCATTTTACGGGTATTTAGGCCCAAAATTGGCTGAATTACAGCCGGTGAGCTTGTTTCTCGTCAAGCTTTAAAACTTCCTGTGCTTCAGTGTTACACAATGAAGTCTGTTTTTCTGACTGAACTCAGGAAACGTGACATTTCTACCTTCTTATATCATTCAAAATGAGTCCAACATCGTTCAAACACCAGTCAGAGAGTAAGGAAGGAAGTTAGCAAACATAACTAAACATAACGCGAATCAAACTTTAGTGCATTAACTCGTCTGTTATTTCTGTCTGAGTCACAGTTTTTAAATCTGCAATGGAGGCTGTTTAACAAGGAAGTAAACAAATCCCATGATGCCACACTGCTCCATGATGTCATCAAAGTGCGTGTTTTGTTTTCATTGTCCTGATAGAGAGCCCTCTAGTGGCAGAGATGTCATTTTGTGCATTTTAAGTATAAAAAACGTAATAACTGGTAGCATGAGCAACACAAATCAGAAATGTAAAATGTGAGTTCAGGTCTTGTCTGTCACGTACTCACCTCTCATTCGCCCAACGCCAGCTGTTGACATGTGGATGCAGACAACGGATCTGGAGCTCGACCAGAAGCTGGGAGGTGCATCTTCATCATTCACCATGCAGGAAGCTGAAGAGGAGGACAGTGATGGAGACACAGAGGAAGGTGGAGTTTGTTAAGACCACATATGGTTCAAATACCAAACAGCATCTTTCACCTGATACTTATGAGATCCTGACTGAAAAAAAGTTATGTGCAGCCCTGAAAATAATACAATTAAATGTTAAAGGCTAATAGCTAATAATAGTGGTAGATGTAGAGACTCCTTTCGACAAAAGATAAAATAAAATAAAATAAATCTTCTAAGCTAAAGTGAAGTGACATCTGATGTAAACCCAAGAGTCAGTTACAGGATGAAGATAAACACTAAAACAGACTCACAGAAGCACAAACAGAAAAGATTTCACAGCAGAATCTAAACTCAGGAACCGTCAGCTAACATCAGCCGTAATTAGCCACCGGTCATACCAGACGAAATAAGACTGTAAGCAAACGTCTCCTGTGTGTCCTGAATTGAGTAAGGTTGAGTTTTATCGATCTGGAATTCAACCTTTGATTTTTTTACAGCCGTGCATTAAATATGGAGGAAGAGTCGGACTGCCGCTCCGTGCTTAATGCACAATGATGAGGCTTGCATTGATCTTCTCATCTAATTCTTGGCTTCCCTTTTTAGAAGAAGTGCTCACAATATCAGCAGCATGTGTCCATGTGCTTCAAGCAACAGATCCTACACCTCCCATGATGCATCTCAGACTTTTTTCTTTTAAAACTCCACGACAGCAGTCTGTAAAGCCATCTGTAAATACTTTTAGTCTCCAGGCAGAAGCTGTTTTCTGAGCAGCACAAACCAAAAATAGTAAATGATTTGACTTGAAAAACAGGCGGACTGCTCCTTTAATCAGCCATTAAGTTCATTCAATTTAATTCTCTTTTTAAATTAGAGGATAAGATTTAGTTTTTAATGCAGTATAAGTGTGTACAGTTACTGTAAAAATGTAAAAAATGCCATATGAAGTGTGTCACTGTGTGTCCTGTTCGCACTGTTCTGTACTCTGTGATGTATTTTCTATATCGTGAGAAACTCCAGGAGTGTTTTTACACCCTGAATCACTGCTGGGCTGCACACAACCGAAGACACCAGCACGTGCTTGATGGTGTGAGAAGAGCCTGTTTTGTGTAACACAATCCCGTCAGAGTCCTGTTCCTCTCTCGCTGGCCGGGCTGCCGGCCAACACACTGATTAACACGCTGACAAGCCTCAGTACATCTTTTACACTCACAGTCTTGACCTTTCACCTGCAGGGAGATCCAATACTAAAAAAAAAAAAATCACAGAAAAAAGGTCTGATACCTTTTAAAAACAGAGACTTTTTTTTGCTCTTTTTTGCAGCACAAGTTTTTTTTTTTTCTTCTCAGGCTTCCAGGAAATGCAGCTACAAGCTAATCACAGCTAATGAGAGAGACAAAACCGCTACATGTTGGAAATATTGTGGCTTGGCGTTTCCTGCTAAAAGTCTAAATGACTGGAAACATCTGATGCTGGCTTTCTGTCATGGATCCATTCAGAGTCTCTCCATCACAGGCAATAAAACATCTAATTCATTCTGTGCGAGAATTCACCAGCGAGGAATCCAAGAGCAATAATGATGCTTTTGTCTGAAGGTGAGCGGAGAAAGTGAGAAAACCGAAGGGAAAGCTGGGAACCAGTAGGTCACTCGGCTCACCTTACACCTCTTGTTCCCACAATGCTTTGGCTGCCTTCCCAAATCTAATCCCAAACTTTTTCTTTTTTCTTTTTTTTTTTTGCTCTGCTGACCCAGAGGGAGGAAAAAGAAAAAATTGTAAGCTGTTGTTCTTCACTTTAAATCTCAACCAGCTTTTATTATCTGACACCATGATTTTGTGATCACAGGACGAACACGAGTCGACTGTGTAAACACGAGATCGCAGCTCCCTCCTGAGTCCTCAATGCAAAGAATCCTTCCCAACAGGCAGCGACTGGCAACTGTAACACTTGGAAAGGAGAGAATTCCCATCAGCCTTTTTGTTCTCGTTTCTTCCCACAAAAATCATTGTTTACAGATTCATCAAGGAATCCACATTCAGCCTGTTGTTGTTGTTATTCACAGCACATCAGCTGGAGAGGTTTCTTCTGAATGGCTCAGAGTGTGAATAGATGTGACCGAGCTCTCACTGGAAACCACAAACTGCTGCGCCATCATGAGAGTGGAAACCGCAGATGAACACTTGAAAAAAATCCTCATTTGTACCTAAATGTGCCTTTAACTGCTCGAGCAGAGCAACATGATGGCGGAGGACACACCTCATGTTAACCTGTGCTTCGTCCAACGAGCCGCCACACGCCTGTTTTTTGTCTTACAACCTTCATTTGAACAAAAGCTGTTATATTAGGGATTTATACTGTACATACTTTACTGCACAAGCTGTCACATGTAAGGTCAGACTGAAGCTGCTGTCAGCCCGCTGACGCACTGATGCAGTTTGAAGACAAAAAAGAAACATGTAGATGGTCGTCCTTCAGCAGCCAATTAAATAAGACCAGTTGAGACTCCTCCTTCAAGATGGAAAGATGAATGAACAAGCAATAAAACACACCCTTTCTCAGTTCAACAGGGTGGCACAGGAACGAGTCCAGAAACCCAGAAACGAGTTAGCATCGTTAAACTTCACGTTTCTTCGTTTTATGGCGAATTGTGAACTGTCTTAAATGGGTTTTTTCAGATGGCTGAAATAAAGTCTGTGGTAAACACAAGGAAGACTCTTATGCTTTGTTACACAACAAAAAGTACATCAGTAAAAACCCAACTACTGATATTTGAAGCTTCCATGTGTCTTAAAAAGGTTGTTAGCTAATAAGATGCTAAGTGAGACTACAGAACATGCTGAACATAATTATGTTGAATATGGCAACTAATCTACTCGCTGCTCCTCCTTCACAGTCTCATTGTGTTTCAGCTTTTGCACCTCTGAACTTTTTTAACTCAAACTTTCCATCTTGTTGACTTATCGAGTTATAATATGTGAACACTGAAGTGGGAAGTTTAATTGTGGTCATGCTAAAGTCACGTGACTGTCCTGTCACAATCAAAATAGTGGTGTTTATTTGTGAAGATCATAATGTTTCACAAAATGTCTAAATCTTTAAAATTTTTGTTTGCCACAGAGCTCATTTTCTGCAAAAATCCAAAAGTCAAAATTAAAAATCTCGGTGGCTTTTGGTTGCAGGAAGCTGGACGATGCAAAAGTGCAGCTCTGCAGCACTCAGGTGTTTTGTTTTCCAGGTGTTTCGCTGCTACAGCTTGACTTGGTATGCTAATGTTAGCATAGCATGTATTCACTTTGAGAACTTCTTGAGTTTTCTCTGCTTACTGTCACTCTGCACATGTGTTGCTGCAGATGAACAATAAAATACTTTTATGAACCAAGTAAAACAAGACATAAACACGCTGGACCCCACCAGAAGGCAGGTCTGTTGTTCCCCTCTTGTGGTCTCAGTCGGGCCTTTAATGATGCCTTTAAGCAACTGACTAAAATTTACTGTGTGTCATTATCCTGCGGCCTTTATTGTTTTCCAGAAAAATGTCATTGTCTTAATTTTATGTGAACAAAACATATTAAATCCTCAGAGAGTCCTGTAAGGAGTCGGTTAACCAAAGTATGCCAAAAAAACATATGTTCTCACGTATCCGTATGGCAACTAGTCATGCAAAAAATGGAAGTTGTGGTCAAAAGTTTCACTTCTGAAGGATCGGTCCCTATTAAAATTCCTGAGGAAGGAGTCTGTGGATTATCCAGAGTAACGAGGACATTGTTTTTGGACAGACGGGCTCTACAGTGAAGAGTTGGTGGAGCTGAGCTGCGGCGGGTCCAACCCTGCAACTGCGCCCCTTGTTGTCTGGCATGAGACGAGGCAGGCAGCTGTTTTTGTCCTCAAGTGAGAGCAGTGTGAGCAGGCAGAGGCTCCCTAAAATAAACAGGCTATCTGTGCAGCCCCCGAGGCCGGGTCAGGGTCACACTCCACGGTGCAAACTCGCTCCAACGGACTCCCCCTGCCCACATCCAAACACAGGGCCTCGCTTCTCCACCGCTGCACATCAGAGCATTTCATTTAAGGTATGTCAGGAAAACCATCAGCGGCCAAGTTTGAAAAATGACACTGAGCCTGATTTTATTTTACTGAAGGAGTCAAATGCATCTTTTTTCCCCAAGTTTGAAAATAATAGGTTTTATTTCAGTTTCTGCACCTTTTGACCAAAAATAAATTGCTTCAGAATAAAAAAAAAAGTTTTCCAACTGCAACCATAAACAGCAGGTTGACCTGAAGCGCCAACAGTGACAACGTCAGTGGGCGTGGCTTATTCTACACCTTCAAAAGAGGAGACGGAGAAGGCCACTTGATTTCTGCGATCTTCTTATCATTCATAGTTTTTCCAGGCTTGTTTTCTAAATAAGAGAAATATTTCTCAAAAAACAGAAAGAAGCTCCCAGCTGATCAATCACCTATCTTTATTCTACCTTTTAATTCTGTTGTGCTTAAGGTGCAACACTCTTTTTTGATATTTGCACTGTTGACTGGTGACAGCAAACGGCTGGTTTGCTGGATTTTTTATTTGGATTAGGATTCAAGAACCAGAGCTAATGTGGCAGAAAATATTCAAATGTAAACTGGATACAAATTCAAATTAGATCCATTTCCTTCCATCTCATTTCCTCTAGGTGGTCAATAAAGTGAATGTAACTCTAAAGAATAAGTATAAAACATAAAATGTTTTATTATTTGATTTGGTAACCAACTTATGCTGGTTTTTCTGGTTATATGTGCTGTGATTTTTGTAGTCTATTGGTCGATAAGTATCAAAAATATTAAGAACTAAGATTTGGAGGTTAATATATTCAGTTATGATCTTTGCATAATTCAGCAAAAAAAAGAACTTGTGAACAGAAGTCATTTTGTTTCAGGCACAGCAAAGAGCGAAACACTAACAATGACCAAGAAAACAAGTTTAGAATCACTGTTTTTAGAAAATTGCTGTTTTTCTTTGAATAAAACCAACCATACTTTTATGAAAGGCTCAACATTTTGGTTTTTGAATGATGTTTTGTCGTTTCGGTAACAGAACCAGAAAATTGTGAATCCAACCAAAATTCACCGAGCTCTTTCAGTCTGGTTCAATGTGGTGAACTGCAAATTACACGGTCGCAGCCCTGCATCGTTGTGTATAATAATAGACTTAAAATAGGACTAACAGTTGACATTGTGAGTTGTCAAAGCAGGAAAAGAAAAGGCTTTGTTTCACATTTTTAATTTAATTTTTGATTCACCTGTGTTAAACCTGTAATAACAAGTCAAATCAAAGTGTCTGTTTGTTTCCTTTAGATGCTTTTTAAAACACTTTTGTTGAACAAATATGTAGATAATCTGTCATATAAAGTAAAGGCACAGGGACAAAGGTAGGTTTACTGGCACCGGTTAGAATAAAGAAGCTAGATTTGAGGAGATTTTGGCCTTTATGCACCCTGAGCTGTAAAAAAAATTGATTTGCAGAACTGAAATAAATTTTAAAAAGGATTTTCAGCATGAGTGCAGCAGCATTTCATTGTGAGATGCTGTTATTTGTCTCACTCTGAGCGCTGGCAGCACAGAAGCATCTCTGGATCACAGATAATAAATTCGGGTATTAACAGCAGCAGGTTGTGAGTCAAGAGAGTAACGTTCTCAGTTATTGGCTGTGAGCGCAAGAAAAAATCACAATAATCTTTTTATTCAGAGATGATTAGTGCTGATCACAGAGGCGTTATGCTGTCTGTCCACATTGAGCATTTTCAGGAGCTTACTCTACTTTATTTTACTTTAAAGACTTGGGAAATAATGGTTTTAAATGAACAAATATAATTCATAGCACAATTCAAACAGTTCAATTCAAACAAATTAGATTAAATTAGCAATTAAAAAATATGAGTAAATAAATTTACATTTTATAAATTCAATTAAAAATACAAATTAAAATTTTATAAATTTTTATATATATATAGATTGGACATGTAAAACCGGATCATTGCAAATGCAACTAATTGTCCATTTTGTTTATGTTTTTTTATTGATCTTTTTTTCTTTCTAACTACTGTTTTACACGTTTGAAATAAAGATATATTTATTTATTTATTTAAAATATTTTGGGGCGGGGCTTTGCCTCAATGTTATTGGTCTGAATGCTGCCATGAGTAGACCAACAGGTGACTGCTCATGTTTTTCTTGATATATACCTTTGTTATTTTCGTACATGCCAACTGTGAACAGAGATTCACAACTATTAGAGTTTCAAAGTGTGCATTAGGATCCACAGATGTGTTAATAATCTGGGTGTATCACTCATGTAATCTCTGCAAAACAGTAGCAGGGTTTCATCAGAAGTAAAAGCAAAAGCAAATGTTTGTTCCTCTTCGGTTTTGTTGCCACAGATGTAAACTTAGCTCTTAATTACACGGTGGCCAACTACAGATTCCTAAAGTGATTGCAGTGAGGAGACTTTAATAGCTCAGGCTCCTCCTATAAACTCTAATTACAGCCAGTGTGAATATTGTTTTTGAAAAGGATTGTTGTTCATCCAGTTATAATGAAAAGTGTTGGAGGGAGGAGGAGATAGAGCAGGACAATATATCCGTCCATCCCGGCTTAGGAAGGGGGTTTCCCCCACAGGGATAGCGGGTCTCTGAGGGCAGGAGGCCTCTGCAGGCTCGCGGCTGGCCAACGTCCACAAGCTCAGGGGACAGCTGTGTCGCGCTGCCGTGTTTGGCCCTGTGCCCCAAAACAGCAGCTGCCATAAACAAACACAGCGCTGAAAAGCCGCGGTCCAGTCCACTGCTCTTTTCAAGACGGTGTAGCGAGCTGGCTGACCTTCACCGGCTCACTTCATTAAGCTCCAATAGATTTTAACTGCACTTTGGAGGGTTGAGCTGGTAGAGAAATGCAGCTTGTCCCAACCAAAACAAGCAGTATGAGAATGGGGACAAAGTAGCTGCCAGGCCAACCCACACACCAGACAAAAATGTTGGCTCCGTAGGTTTCTGCAAACCACGGACGAATTGAATGTGCATGTTCCAGTTCCATGCTGTGTTAAATGGTGAAAAGATTGAGCTGCAAGTAAGCAGACCTTGAAATGGGATTTTTCTTTTTAATACTATTTTAAAAGTCAAAAAGTACTTTAATAACTTATCATAAGCATGCTATTCCATTTGTTGTCTGCTTGATTGACCATTATAAAGTTATTTAAATGAAAAGTTCAACATTTTAGGAAATATGCTTTTCACTTTCTTGCTGCCAAGTGAAAAGAGAAAATAAATAAATAATATTCTTAAATCTGTTTAATAAATATGAAATATGGGGTCACTTAATGATTAGCTTAAAATCAGGGTTAAAGCGGTGGGAAACAGCTAGCTTAGCTCTGTCTAAAACAGCTGAAACTGGTTGATAGTCTGATACACACCTCTGATCAAACTGCAGAATGTTGTTTTTACACTTTTGTACTTTAGAAGTGCCTTTTTTTGTTACCTTGGGAAAGCCAGGTAAGCTGTTAGCTGTTTTGACTCAATATTCTCAGCTAAACTTATACAGAGTGAACAGATATGCCTCTTTCATACACATGCACTGCTACCCTTAAATCTTCCGGACATCCTCCAGGTGAGCTGTGTGAGTAAATGCAAATGTTCAAGTCATCAGACCCCAACTTTGTTAGGGTAACACATGATTGAGTCCACGTGAGAATAGAGCAGGTCACTGTCAAGCTAAATGACAGCTAGCAAGAAGGATGTGAGAAAGTACCTGACATGGACAAGAACCAGCAACAGTGATGTCACCATAAAACTTCATTCTGCGAACATTGTCTGGACTGAATATGAGAAAATGGCAAGACAGATAGATATGACAGTTTCCCAAGATGCCAAACTATTAATTTGAAGTTTGAACAATTACTCAAAGTTGCATTAGATACCTTTGTTTATAATTTTACCTCCACTTTTTTTAACACTTGACAAACTGCCATGTTAGTATTGTTTTGAGACATTGTTGTCGATGTTGTTGTTGTGGACCTGACGTTCGCTCTCCACAACCATCTTGATTGGTTAGTGCATTTGTTCGCAGTGCGAAAGTTCAGAAGAAATAGCCTCAATCAGAAAAATAAGTATCACTTTTTTGCAGTGTGATTTTCGCATTCTGTGTGAAAAACCCAGGAAAAAAACCTCATGTTCAACCAGTAATTCAAAAAATTATTTTTCGTGCTAATTATTCGTAGGCAAAATGATATTCTGTGTAAAGGCTTTTAAACAGATTAAGTGTTGAGTGGATAATCCCTGATGTCAGACCCTTCTAGTGGTGTGTTGTGGAAATATTAAGAAGTGCCGAGTTCAACTTCGGCCGAGTTAAACCCGAAGAAGCTGTTGACGTCGTTACAGCTGAGTTCGTCCTCGCTGTGCTACTGGAAGGTTTAAACTTGGACACTTTTATCCTTCCTCTTGACAATTTTCACCTGTTGTTTTCAGTCATCTTAATGCTTTAAGACTTCAATTAAGAGTTTATATTTTATTTTTAACACGATATATTCCTTTGCTTTATTTTTTTTTCAATATGCAGATGACCAAATACACTGTACCTTTAAGTAATCAAAACAAGGGGATGGTTTTAATCCCATTTTTCATGGTGTAGTTACATGAGTTCAGCACAGTGTTTGGCTGTAATTGTCAAACTGAACAAGACACTTTAATAAAGGAGGGATATGAAGTCAACTGGAAGCAGGTGGGGCTTTTTTGCAGAGTTCATGTTTTCCAGCGATTCTGAAAGAGCTTTTCTTACTTCCAACACACACTTTTCCAAGCACTACTTCCAATGTAATATCCCAATCAGCAGCTCACTTATAAGTGTGAAAAGGGTGAGAACGGCCATCAGCTGTCATGTTATCTCAGCTTGGAGCTGGGCCTTAAGTGGTGCTTTCCTCCACCCTGAACACACCGTAAAGTAATTGAGTTTGTTTTGGAAAAAGCACCTTCACATGCTGCCAAAGGACTTCCAGATCCTCCTGCAATCAAATGAAAACACAAAAGCTGTCCAGTGTGTTTGGTGGAGTCCAAATCCCGTGTAGACCCTCTGTGATGATGTTTACTTTAACAGTTTATTTCATTTTGGACTGAAACACAGTGTTTGTTCAGACATACATTACATGTCTGTGGATGAGCCACTCATTAATAGTAAATACATGAATGAAAGTATGAATAATATCAGTTATATATAATGTCAGTATTGATTTTGTTTACTTAAGAGTATATATGTATTTCTAGATAATGGATCTGCTTACAGTCTACAAATTTTCATAATCACAGTCAAAGTCTGTCATTCTGCACAGGATGTACTTCCACTGCCGATCTCTGAAACACAGCACAAGACAAAAACCAGTCAGTTCAACAATCATAAATGACTGAACTTTATTGTTTCCTCTGTTGCTTTGTTTGTTCTGCCAGTAAACTCTGTTCTCATAGGCGTTACTATGAAGATCAGTTTTTCCAACTAAACCTCGAGATGATTTCAAGTTTTGGACACATTTTTGTTCAGAATTGTTGCTTCATTGGATCAGAAGTTATTAAGAAAGAAAACAGATGCTGTGAACAAACCTTAGCACTCCGCTGAAGGTGGTCTGAGCACCTCGGATGAAGTAGCCATAAGTGGGGACCACCAGCTCTCCCTCCTCTCTGAAGTATTCAGGGATGTCGTTGGTTTTCCTGTGGTGATCAACAACAGGAATGTTTGTGTCGTGTTTTTGCGAGTTGTGTACAAATCCACATGTTGGGAAATGTGTTCATTATATACACGTAGGACATGTGGACACAGCCAGGGGACAATCACTGTTTTACAGCATCTTGTTTCACTATAAAAGCCTGTAGCATCAAGTCTTTTTTGGACCCATGTGTGTAACAAGACATTGTAATTGCACACTTTGGCCACTAAGTCAAATTAGCTTTGAAGCCTGGCGCACTTCCTCCAGGCTTAGTAAAACTTTTGAGCTTACAGATGCATGACAGACCAAACTGTCTTTTGCGGTATTGTTTTGCAAATACTAAGTGATAATAAGTTTTCCCAGCTGTGTGCTTTGTAAACTATTCCAGCAGATTATTTACAGGTTAGGGGCCTTTTTCCAAGTGTTCCTGCTATGTCAGCAGCCCTGGATATGAGCATACTATTGATAATTTTATCAAATTCTGAGCAAGAAAGAGATTAAACTTATTTTCCAAAATGCCAAAGTTTGAACATGTCTTCAATGCCGTGAGAACGTACATGCAGGAGTAGGGACAGCGGCGTTTGTAGTAGCAGCAGTAGAACTGCCATTCCCGGTCAAGAACCGATTCAAAGTATTTGCTTTGCACACCAGCTACCAGGCCGTTGCGAGTGCATGTTGAAGTCCTGTAAAGACACAGAGTTGTTCAGTTAATCAATACATTTGAAAGCAAAGACAGTGAAACCAGTCTAACTTCATACACCATGCTCTCCTGTTACTTTCAAGTCTTTCTTTTGTTTGTTTTTCTGCATTAAGTGTAGACTGAGTTTACACTACATTGTTTGTGGTAAATACTGGCTTGTTGATGGCCCTTAACGCTTCGCTGTCACCACAACAAACCCGAGAGATCCAACAGCAGAGGCTGCATAATGAGTGAAGTTTGTCATGACAACATGGGCACAACCATTAGCCATTCAGCCCACGTGGGTGTTTCCCTGCAGGTTTAAATCCCAGCCAATGTAATTCAAATAGACAGCTGAGTTAAAAGGAGGGAGGAGTGGCAGTAATAGAGTTTACATACTGCTTGTCTTTGGATTGAAGGCTGGATGCCTGAGAGTTCAACTCAACAGGAATCTGAAGAGCATAAAAGCCCAAATGTACTCAGCTCACCAACCTGGAAAAAGTGATCTGAAGCAGATATATTTGAGGCAGCCAACTGTTTGTTTGTATGATTCAAGCTGCTGCTTACACAAAGATGTCAGGCTACAAATCTTCCTCCACAAAGTTCGATCCAAGTCCTTTAATTACATCAACCTGTCTGTGCAGCTGATGGTTAGTGTTTATGTGAGGCTGTAACATTTGTGTTGCTGTATTAAAAATATCAACTGGCTGCACACAAAAGAAAACAGTCATAAGAAGGAAATTAAAGGCAAAGATTTTTTCTTTTCATTTCTTTAGTGGATAAAACAGATTCATGCACCTCCTGTTGTGGACTATTCTTCTATACTTTTTTTTAATATCTAGTTTTTTGTGAAAGGCATGTTGAAAAATTCAGGACATTTCTGTGATATAAAAAATTAAATTAAGTAAAATGTGATATCTCTGAGGAGCTATTGACACTGCCTGTTGGATGAATCTTGTTTAAATCCTCTAAAGATTTTCATGTTTCCAGTATCTGTCTGCACTGAGATGGTGACTCAGAAAGCCCCAGGAGGACATTTGTTCCTCTGAACGAGAAAACAGCAGACAAAAATTACCAATATTTTCCTTTGGAAGCAAAGAATAAACAAGTAAAAGGTCTGAGCTCAAATCTTGTGTTGCTGCAGAGACAAATTGGAGAGTTTTGCACTGTTTACTTGCAGGTTTTGTGTATAAAATCATTTCTGAGTTCACAGCTAACTTATTTTAAACTAGTGATTTACTCTCCCTGCATGATGTCATTAAAACTTTAAATATCTCAGTTAGTAAATCAGGTGTTGGCAATATCTGTTGTAGTTTAATGAAAAAACATAAGTCAACGAAATTATTCTGTCAATACTTGAAATACATATATCTGTTTCTTCTTGTTCAATATAAACTCTGTTCTTGGTCAAAGCCCCACCACCACCTCTCCTCACTCTAAAGATGTCATACCGTATGTTAGCAAGCTAACATTTTGGTTTTGTTGGTTAAGCTAGCTAGTTAGTGAGTTTGCTAGTTTAACCAACAGCGCAGAATAATTTGCATGTGTAAGGTTACCTGTTCTAAGTTAGCGATGTGTGAATTTCCACCTGAACTTAACACTTTTGCTATAACAAAGTTATGTTTGAACTTGCAATAAGCTGGTGCAATTAGCTTTTCACTGACCAAAGATAACCTCTGGCTGCAGTTGCAACTTTTTGTACGCTCTAGTTGAGGGCTGAAGGTCCTCCATTTGTGTGTATTTCCCATTTCCCACCAACAACACAGGTGGTTTTGTTCATACAACAGTTTAAGCAGCAAACTCCACACTGAGCTCGTATTGGCCTTTGTTGTCTGCTAATAGTGACCTTTAACAGGCTGTGTTGTTGGTCAAAGTACATCCCATAATGAAGGTTCACAACTTAGCTTAACTAACTTGGAAAATAACTGAGCAACATATTCATGTTTCTTATGACTCAGACCAAGTTCGGGCCACATACAGCATCACTGTCACTGATACTTCCACATCTGGACCGATTCTAGCGCACACAGAGAAAATGTTCCTGGCCATAAGTCAACGCCGGAGGACAACAGCCGCAACTTTTCAGATGTGGAAGTATATGTGCCAGGCTTGGGCCGAGAAACCACATGTACATTGGGCCGGAAGCTATATTTTCCTATCATTTTTATCCATGATCTATGGGTCTACTTTGTCTGATTGATTGGAACAGTAAGTGACAAATGGACTAAAGATGTGCTTATTACGTGGCTTGATGCATCTCTTGGCCCAGAAGAACTAATTAATGAAACCAAACATGTTCACAGCTGTTGTGCAGATTAAAAGAGAAGCTGCAGAAAACTACAGAGAGAGTAACTTAACTGCAACATTAACTGCATACGTGGACTAGAACTCTGATGATACCAAATGAGTGATTTTCTCATCTCATTTCAGTGCATTTCTAAATTAATGTGTTGGCATCATTTATTCATATCACTGCCGGTTAATTCTCTACTGATAAAGACAGTTGATGTAATGTTGCTAGCAGTAAGATTGTAAACAGAATTCAGAGCATCTCTGTGCCAGACGCAATCAACTGAGAAAACAACATAAATTTAACTCATTTGGATTCCAAACCATTGACTCAAACTCTCAATGCAAACAAGAGACACTAATTTAACTGGAAACCCTGAGCAGATGTGACTGCCTTCTGCGCATCAGCACACAGCTGTACAGTCAAAGAAAATAGAGATAAAGTGGTCGATAAGTAAATAAATCAGCGATACAAAATCAGAGGACCCACCACTCCATGCCAGCACGGTTGATGTCGTCCCACCAGCAGTCACTGGGCTCCCCAAGACCCTCAGGGGTTGGCTGGCACTCAAACGTCCACAAACGGTCTGAGCCATCCTGCTCGCTGTAGTAGCTCCTGATGGCCACGATGACCTCTCCATGGGCACACTGGAAGTTGAAGCTCTGGCGGTAGCCGTTGACCCATTCCATGTCATGATGGTCGTGAGCCTGACCCGCCACTGAGGCCAGCAAAGACAACGCCACGACCACCAGAGCAGGATTCATGTTGCAGTAGAAGAAGAAGAAGTGAGTCTGTCGCACTTCTCGCAGCTGCCTCAGTTTAAGCTCCTCCAATGGTTTTGTTGTCCAGATGTTTTGTATCCAGGAGTGATGTGTAATTTACTGCACTCGGGACAAATCCAAAAGTGGACCTCATTTGACATCTTAAGGTAGACTTTGAGACAGTGCATTAACAAAGTCTCACCACAGACGAGGGTTTACCTTAAAATGCAGCACTTTCAGATGACAAGCTACTCAGATATTTATGTGATGCTTTGTTTGAATCTGGAAAATGTGATGATGTGTTAACCATATAATTGCTTAGGTTGTTAACCCTGCAG
This sequence comes from Ctenochaetus hawaiiensis, assembly GCA_029783645.1. Lineage (NCBI taxonomy): Eukaryota > Metazoa > Chordata > Actinopteri > Acanthuriformes > Acanthuridae > Ctenochaetus > Ctenochaetus hawaiiensis. The sequence continues at coordinate 24,253,170 of JAPZDY010000021.1, read as the reverse complement.
TGTGATTATCATGTTTATGTTTTTTTTCCCAATATAAATGGTAATTTTGTACCATAAAACTGTGAAAGTTGTTCAGACTTTTAAATCAATCTTCACCAAAAAATATTTTAAAACACATTCTTAAACTTTATGTAAACACAGACTTGAAAAACATATTTGAATAACAGGATGAGCTGCTGTTCTGACTTTGTTGTGAATCTGGTTAAATCAACATCTATTTGTTCGATTAATTTATTTATTTTGAATATTTAACTTTTTTGGTTTGTTTTTTTTAATTATTTCGGAGGACTCTCTTTATGTGGATGCACATGATGCCATGTTTGTTGATCAGTTTTGTTTGCTTAATTTTCCCAACCAAGCAGCCTAAATGTCTATATTTGAAATGTACATAGGTATAAATCTATCTTTCAATAAAAATACATTATATTTTCTAAATGTAAGATGTTAAATTATCAACTATACTTGCCTATCATGCTTTATTGACAAGCAGTGCAGACAGTCCAAAAACTATTAGATTAACATCAAATTAGTTAAAAAAGACAAACAATATAAATATATATTTTTTTCTTGTAGTGTAACACTCAGTCACAATGTTTAATGATCCCTAATATAAACACAATGTTTGTTTGAGACTACAGTAATATTATTTTAGAAAATTAATTAACCTTTTTTTTAAAAAGTTAAATTATATGTTTGTGATTTGTTTTTAAGGTTAAAATCTTGCATATAAGAACAATGCTCAGATTAAACTGGTTGACAGTGAGAAAAATATAAAATAAAATCAGTCAAAACTAATGGAAAGTAAAATGTACAAGGCTACATCACAACAACAGAAATCTGAGACAAGAATCACTCTTCTATCACATGAAGAATTTATCAGCACACTGTCAAACTCTACATTAAGGAAATCTAATAAAAGGCTCATTAAGCTCATGCTGCTTCATGTGGCTTGTGATAGAGCTGTTCTGTAAGATACAGATCACTCACATTTAGAAGAAACCACATAGAAACGCATTAGTGCAGAATCACTGATGCATTTTCTTCCCTGAACCACAACTCAACAGCTCTAAGATGTTCCACAGCTTCTCCTGTTCCTGTGAAACAGAGTTCTTGCTGGTTGGCAGACAAATTGGGCTCCGTCAGTAAAAATGAGCTCATATTATAAATGGAGTGAGAAAAGTTTGCGTAAGTGTTGCTTCAAGTCACACTTACACATTTTCTGTCCTAATAAAAATATTTAGTCTGAACAAGAAAAGATGTTTGAAGAGTTTAGTGGAGCTTAATAATGGCATTTAATTTTTAGCAGGAAGTGTGTGTCCCACATCACGCTGAGATACACATTATCACCTCTGATGACTGTATGCATGTGTCTGTGGAGAGACAAAACTCTCTGGCCAACAGTCAACATAACAGGCAGCAGGAGTTTTCTGGCCAGATGGATTTGATGATTTTGAAATTTAAGATTATTTTTCTTCAATGCATGCAGAGAAATGCAGGGTTGCAAACTTGGTTCTACATCCTTGAAGACTTGAGTGCAAAATGAGAATTCAGTGTATATTCATGTGAAAAAATTACATTTGAATTAGTATATGTGCAGTGATAAGGTGTGAGGGTGAGTTGTGCATTTTTCAGTTTAAAAAAAGTCATATTTTTATACATATGTCACATTTGTAAGACAAATTATACAATAAAATATGCTCTTACAGTATGCAAATAGGTGACTTTCAAACATCTATATTTAGTTTCTTTTATATAATAACACAACTTTGATATCCAGTATCCCAGAAAAGCATTTTACATTAAGTTTATTTCAAATATTCCAAAGAGGAATCAAATCAGGAAGTTTTGTCTTTGTCTTTTCTGACCCATGCTGATAAATCTGCCATCAGCCATGTGAGTGCAGAGTTTAAGCTTAAGCAATTTATAAAAATGTCATCATCAAAATTAATATATGCTTTGGTATTTGTGCAGAACTTATAGAAAACTTAGTGTCAAAATTATTTAATGCTGATTTATTTTATCCTAACATTGAATAAAATGGACAAACTGACAATCAATTGAACTGTATAATATATATTAAGACACAGGCACCTTAAATATACATGTACACCTTGAGTATTTAAAAATGTCTTGCAGGCAACCTGATAGATAACCCTGTTGACTTTGATGAGCAGAGAAATCCAACTAATCACTGTGCGCCTGAGAATCTGATCCCATGTGAGAGATCATCCTCAAAGCATCTAAAAATAAGCGACAGCACATGCTCAGGAATAGTTTGTGAGCCGCTGCATGAGGAGTTCCACAAAAGTCAAAATGGAGCAGAACGGGCGGTATTTATAGCACATTATTGTCTATTTAAAAATCTCTATTTAGAGCAGCGCTGTTGGCACTTAGAAAATGTAGGGCCTCATTCAAAACACTTTGATGCGACTGTGACATAAAGGCTGCACTGTGCCAAAGATCACACCGCCGGGCCTCCGATTAAAGGCCATTCAACAAAATATCTTTGTCTAAAACAACGCACCGAGATCTGAAATAATGTACATCAGTTGTATTCAGATGCAGCCAATTTGGCAAAAGAAAATCCTCTGAATCCCTAAACACTCATAAAAATGTTCTAAATAACTCAGAAAACATTGTTAACTTGGATAAATGCAAGTCCCTATTAAACTGAGTAGTTGATGGATGATTAAGCCTCCAAAAATGACACAATAACAACATCTTTGGGTCACGTGCACAAATAAATGCCAGTCTTTCTAAGGTAAATATTTGGAGCTACAGAACACATCTGCTTTTCATTGAATCCAACACCAGCTTTCCCACAAACACATGCTGGAAAACACTCAGTCTTTTTTTTAAAGGTCACTACAGGCTTCTTGTGACCGTTGCTGTGTGCTGTTGTCCAGCAGATTATTGGTTTGCAATGATCTGATCAATATCACCATTTGATTTAGTTTTTTTGAGGCAGCTCCTCCATAAAAGGACAAGAGAGCTAGATCCCACTCACAGTTTTGATCCGATGATGATACCAGAATTAATTTCAGGAAAGAATCCAAGTGATTTAGTTCCAGGGAAACAAATGTCATTAGCACTCATCTTTCAGAGACCATGAATACCTATTTTCATGGGAATCAGTCTAAAACATTTCAGAGTTTTTCAGCCGAAGCCAAAGCAGAGGACTGACCGACCAACATCCCGAAAGCCAAACAAATGTTGAACTTCTGAACCCCGTCATGTTCACTCCAAACTGTCCGACACAGACACAACAAGAGGAGCCACTGTGCGTTAAAGAGGTTAGAAGTGTAGACTGATTATCACTTTAATAAACAGAAACTTCTCTTAGCACTCAGGTCAAACACATTCACGATTAAATAATGGTTTTAACGCTGTGTTTGAAGACACAGGCCTTCCGATAAACACAGCAATCAAACACTTACATTTAAAAGTCCTCTATGTCTGATTATAGAGAACCTCCACTATGGCACTTTGTTTCCACAAGAGAAACATTCTACTGTATTTATAATGAATGGAAAAATAAAAGCTCAGTCCAAACATCCAGATTATAACACAGCAGTTTACATACACACACACACACACACACACACAATGATAATCGCTCATCTGCTTCCTGCAGAGCTGTCAGGGCAGCTCTGGTGTCTCTGCACCAGGACAGACTGTCTCTGTCCCAGGGGCCAAAATGAGGCTTGTATTCAAATCAGGGGCCACCAGCAGCTGCCGAGCCGATAGATAGTGTGTCCCATTCAGAAACGTGTCCACAAAGATGACATCTTGAGACTGTCTGTGCAGGAGCAGAGCAGCCTGTGATTTGTCCAACTGTGTCCACTGTGTCCGACCAAATAAAAGTAATATGGCGGAAAATGATACAGCAGTTTTCTATCTGGAGAAACATAAAAAGACAAATAAAAGTCTCCCCAGCAGTCAGTCTAAGTTTGGCATGAAACTGTCATCGTTTATTTTTTTATCACCACACAGAAGGCATAATATAATACAGAGTGACAATATTAACTATTACAAAGAGAGAAAAGTGAGATTTGGACAGTTTTAAAAGATCATTAAAAGAGTTATGCGGCTTCATATAAAAGCTGAAGTAGAAACGTGGTTTTTCACACATGGAATGTGGAGTTTGAAAAGTTCGGGAAGGCAGGAAGGGACTTAAAAAGGATCTTGAGAGGCGCCTTGGTAGCCTCTGGGGTTAAGACGATGATTCTTTCTGGTTTAAGTCAGGTTGAGCATCTCTCATGCATGTCACCAGCTTTGTCTTCCCTCATTGTCTTTAATCTTTCCACTATTGATTTCTGATTAAGAAATAAAGAAAAGCCACGGCTGCATTACAGGAAAAGTATTTTTGGAGCCTGAACTCCATCAGGGACTAAAAGTCAGAACTACTTTGCCTCTGCTGCTCAGTTTTGACAATTCTTCCTCTGTCTGTTTTTACAAGAAAGTCTCATAAACTGAATGTTAGTAAAATTTATTTGGCTAATAAACAAAGTATATAAACTGATGACTTGCTGTATGAGCATGAAAATGTCATGCAAATATCATCCAGGGAGCTTCAAACTCTTGAATGTAATAATTATTATGGTGTTTATTTAGCATAATGGTAACCCTGAAAAAAACTAAGTCATTATAGTACATAAAAATTTTATTTCATCACAAATTTACCTTTAATAATCCTTTAAATTCAAACTACAAAGACATAAATAAACTATATATCATTATACATAAGCCATATTGCAAGCACACATTTTAATATGTGACTTAGCAAGAACTTTTTTGACATTTTGACATTTCAATACTAAGATCTTAATATTCAAAAAGTACAAATTTAGTTAGATCATGATGAAAAAAGTTTTTTTTATTTGGCTTCTTGCTGTTACTGCAGCGTGTTTCCTTTACTTGCATCCTCTTCTAAGCATGAAGAATCATATCATATAACTTTCTCTAAATAGGAATTTGAAAAACTGGATTTAAATTCCTTTTATGTGAACTCAGACTTGGCCAGAAAGCTGATTCTCATTTTGAAGATTTGAAAAAAGAGAGCATTTTTATCTAAACAAACCATCAAAACCAATCAAATCTAATCTTAGGCTATAATCATGAATGAATAGCGTTATACCTCAACTTTAAAAACACAACTATCTGTGGTATGCAGGGTTGTGCAACTGCCACTGTGAGGAAGTCAGAAGGTCCCTCAGCATGGGCCATTTTCCCATAAGACCTTTGCTGCTTAATAGTGCTTCACTGATGAAATTAAGGGGCCAGCCAAAAGGCCACCGTAATAACGTCTACAAAACAAATCACTTTGCTTCGGGCTCTAACCTCATTAGAACAATGCATCGTGGTTGCTTGGAGGATGTGTCTGAGCCTTTGCTGGCAAGGCGAGCGAGCAGAGATAAGCCTCACTGACAGTAGTGATAATGGGAGAGCAGGAATGATTGCCTGGAAAATAATCACGCCCAAAGTATTTCAAGCGCATGATCCCATGTTCTCATTTTTTTGGCGATATCGATGCCAAAATTTCCCCTGCAGGCTTCAAGGTTGTGCAGGAGATAATATGCAAGGGACAAGATGTTGGACTGATTGTTGACCAGAGCAGGGTTATTATCTTTTTGTCTGGGGTGTGTATCGTGCACATATCCATGACTCATATTTTGATATTGGAGCTCACAAACTAAGTGAACATACTAGTTCTGTTTAGAAAACCAGAGCAGCTCAATAACTCTGTCTCATCTCCTCTGACAGATCCTGGAAAGTTGGACGACAGATCAGGAACAATCTAATTTCCAGTGGCTCAACATCACTGCAGTGATCTCAGTAATTACCTTTTATGTAAGTCTAAGGAGAATTTGAAGTCCCCGCACTTGTTGTAAATGGAAACAAACTCTAAAACTGCAGCTCCAACATTTATGATGACTCACTGTGCTGTGAAGGCTTCATTTCACTCAGAAAATGGAAGTTAGCAAACTAGTTTCAACATTAAAAAAAATGAAAGGTAGCAAATCTATCTCACAAACATGAGCTTCACAGGGTTTCAGCTGGTATTTAAAAAGTCTTTAATCCAATTATTTCAAATTTAGTCATTGAAATGTCTTTAAATGTCTTAAACGGGATGATGACAGTTCTTGTGCAATAAGTTAGATTATGAAGTCAACGTCACTTTATAAAGCTGAATTGAACCCAGACTTTGTTCTTATTGTATTATGGGAAAAATTTTTGATGTACATGCTGTGAAAAAGATCAAAACGAAACCAACATAGAACCAATAATCACCAATGCAAACGATGGAGCATCCCAAGCTAGTGTCAACTTAACTGTCAGATTTTGTAAGAAAAAAAGTAACTTCGTAAGGTAATAAATAGAAATTCTGTCTGTTTATTATTTTCATCAATCATATATAAGTGCAAGTTCAACAAGACCTCACTTTTTTGCAAGTAATTCTACTCCGGTTTTCCTTTATGTACTTTGCTTTTTTTGCCAGCATAGACATGAATTTAGTCTTAAATTGCATTTATTGTGCTCTAAAAAGAGTCTTAAAAGTCTTAAATTTAGCTTGTGCAAACCTGCAGAAACCCCTACTAAGAAGCAGATGCTTACTCACACTAGATGTTATTTAGATGTTGTTTTTCTTTTTGGGTCCAGATGTGATGATGCCAAAAGTCACAGCAACTGCTGTATAGGACTAAACGCAGTGGGGAAACATGTTTCTGTGATACCAAAAGTCTTAAATATTATCCCACACTGACATAAGATAGGTTTTCAGGCTTTGGAAGCTTTGTAATGAGGCAGCAGGGCTCCATGTTGGTGTGCATCCAGCACAGCACAGCACAGCACCGGTGAACTTGCATCTTTCATAACTTCAATTTTTTTTTTCACTGTGCAGCAAGAGGGCTTGTTCTCTAAAACAAGTGAATTCAATAATGTTTGTTGAAAATTCTGTTTCCTTGAGTACAATTAACCGCTATCTCAGTGTAATTTAATGGAACATCTGAAAAAAACAAGCATGGCATCTTTATCTAATCTGCAGCACAGAGAAAGGGGCTGTTAGTTATCATAAATCACAGTGGAGTGGAAAATGTGAGTATCACTGATTCTTCTAATGCTGTATTATTTTACAACCTTTGATGTTTTTCAAATGGCTCTGACATAAATTAGAAGACAGGAGTTGCTTCACTAAAAAGTGAAGGCCCAATTTATTTTCTTCAGAAGGCTCAGTAGTTTGTAGCACATCTGCAATTCAAATTCAAACAGTTTCTCACAGCTTCAAAGATGAGCAGTGTTCAAGGTCAGTTTTCATTCATGTTATGTATTTGCTGATAACACTTCATTGGAGCCCTAGCATGCCAAGGGTGGGTATTAAAAAGAGGCATACCATTGCTTTACCATTATAAACTGAGTATCTCTGCTCCAAATTACCCACAATTTAATTTAAACTTGCATGAAATATAACCATTATCAAATCCTGCTGACTCCAGTTCCATTAAAGAACATTCTTGGGTTGATTTATACTGTTTTTTCCATTTTTAAATTGCATTTGAACACCACATATTAATTTCTTCATCATGTTTGAAGAACTGGGCCAGTTATTGCTTTCAGACTCTGTTATGGAGCTGCATGTCAACACAGCCATAAGACTCCACTGATGATGGTGATTCCTAAGGATCTCTACAAGAAACAACATGTACAATCACTAATCAGTCCCTCCAGGATTTCGCGGGCGTTTTTCATGATTGTTGCGGCCTAAAATGCCTGAATTCGCGGCAGCTTTTC
>JAPZDY010000021.1:24222307-24243880 GCA_029783645.1 Ctenochaetus hawaiiensis | reverse complement strand
TTTTCATCATATAATTGCAGTAAAAAACTGAAATATTGCTCTTTAAAACATCGCAGAGGATGAGAAAAATGGAGCTGGTCTGTGTAGCGATGCAAAAAAAAAAAACAACTTTTATGTAAAACCTATGATTAAACATTAACTAATCCTAAAAATATGAGAGGATGGTCTTTTGCTGTGATCACTGTATGGAAAATAACATGACGTGCTGTTTATTGATTTTGCCATGTAACTCAGACAACACCACCCAATGACCCTGCAGGGCAGATTCTCCATCAGCACGCTCCACAACAAATGTCCCTTACTTCCTACTCAGCTTCTCTGTAATTGAAAACTGAGAGTCTCTGTTACAAATTAACCGCATCCTTCCGACAAAACAAGTCTTTTGTCCATTATGCCATAAACAACTTTTTATTAGGGGGTCATACATTTTAAATTTTATTCACGCTCCAAAAAATTCAAGAACTTCAAATAAGGCTTGGCAGGCTTGAACTGTATCCATCTGCACAGTGCTTTTTGCTGAAATGAGCTGCTAGACAGACTTGTACCACCTAATCCTAAATCCCTTGTGTGTGCATAGTCCTTCCTAAATTCTTTGTGACTGCTTGCTAGTTTCAAACTACAGCTTAACTAAATTGTTTTGCACAATTAAAAATTAAAAATGTCAATGGTGTGGTAATGTCCCACAGCTAAAGGCAATAGACTAAACAGGAAATTATTATAGCATCACAAAATGTAGCATAAATGCCAAAACTACTCTCATAGAGATCCAAACAACATGTTAAACTTAACTGCCCTAGTATATGTAGGTAGAAATATATATTTTTGTTTTATTGTGCACTTTCAGATTATGCTAACGTGACTGACACTACATCATTCGGTATAATAATTCTGCCACAACCTTTTATTAAATTGATGGTTTATTGTGGTCATTTTTGTGAATTCTTTTTTAAAATCTTCCCAGTTCATGTCATTATATAATAGATTTTTAATCAGAGCAGATATGTTAACATATAGAATATGCATGCTAATGTTGCTTTAACTTTGCAGACCAAAAGAACATTCAAAAGAGTCAGAACTCTTTGTTTTTGTTGTAACAGTAATGTCCCTGTAACCCTTAGGAATATTAAATCATTCATTGTTGCTCATGATATTGAAGCCTTTCCCTACCCTCACATTTGCATGAGGTTATGACTGATCTGTATCAGTTATCTTATCATTACTGGGCATGAGAAGCAACAAATTATTGAACCGTCCTTAATCTTAACCCTGCTTGTTACATTGGGTCTTTTTTGATCCCGAATGAGCAAATATGGTCTGTTTTCAATGTTCAATCTGGCTACAACTAGTGTTGTAGTTTGTCAACATTAACATCTTTTACTCTGTAACAGAGTTTACATTATCAGTAACCTGGCTAAAAAGTCTCCGTCATTGCATAGTGAAATGCTTGATTTCTTGCATTATCAAATAATTGAATAAATACCCCATATGCATAGTCAATTAAGTTAAACTATTCAGCTGTTATCAGTTCTGTAGGATATTATTGGAATCCTCGGTGTCCTTTTGATCATTTTGTGCACAGCATGATTGCATGGTAAGACGTGCTTATTCACCTGTGACACAGCCTGACAAGGAGGGCTGCACACAGGGAGAAGGTCAAACCATATGACCTCAGAGGGTCCACATGTTGTTCAAGAAGCCAAGATGGAAAGGACGTCCCCTCCTTGAAAATACCCAAAAATGAGACATTCTCAACAACATTTCCAGGCAGTACCAAAACCGCAAGGTTGGTAATTTGAAAGCTGGTAACAAAGACATGCTTGTGTGTGAATACAGCAGAGGAGAAGGAAACAGTCAGCCGGGGTTAATGGGTAAAAAATTAGTTTTCTTCCACTAAACGCTGGCAGAGGACATTCATTCGAATAACCCTTTTCTCTCCCTTCATGAGCCAATTATTGCAGTCATATAATGGTTCATAAAAGTTCATATAATCTTAACATCCACCATATATCTGAGGGAGAATCGTGGGAAGTTTTAGGGAGATGTGAATTTTTGTCACAATGAAATTATTGTTGGTCTTAATAAAATGTTGTAATATCTCACGGCAGCCATATAAAGAACCCAAATGCGAAGTACAGCTTCTACAGCTGAATGTACAGTAAGTGGGAGGCTGAGACTCACTAAACCGACAACATTCTTAAAGTTTTTATGGTTGTCATCTTGTGCAACGGCAGGATGTGAATACTAATTTAAAAAGTAGCCTTTAAATAGCAAAATATTTCCCTTCAGAAATTATCAGTATCAAAACAAAGCTAAATAGAGAGCAATTTTTGTGAAAATCGGGTAGTTCTCCTCTATCCATTGAGTCTTTAATGTCAACTGCTATATATAATAAAGAAAAATGATCATGTTATGCATATTTTTAGACAATAACCATTTAGAATGTTAGTAGCCCCATAAATTCTGAAAAATAGGGTTGGCAGAGTATTTTTTAAGCCAATTTGGCCTGTAGTGCTATTTCTGTGAGCAGCAGTTAATGCACAGCATTTTTTGGCTGCACAAAAATTCCCACCATTACTGTAACTCTAATAAGAAAAGTTCTGTATTTCCTCTCTTGGTTGTTTTGAGCTGAGTTGTTTTGCACAACCTCAGTATTTATCCCCTGCACTGTCAAAGAGTTGGTCCTTGAGGCCAACGTCCCACCAGCAAGCTGCATAGACACACTACTGTTGACGAGCTGAAGACCTGCTCACACGCTGCATACCAGCTTCTATCCACAACCTATCTCAGAATGCTGCACCTCCTGGTAATCTTGGCAAACCCTTGATCTATGTAAACAGGCGGCTGCTATGTTATCACTGCAGGATCAATAGTCTTACAGGGGAGTGTATTACATTATTTACCTAGAATGGCGTAAAAACAGACCTGTAAACAATACTGATACTGAATACTGATCAGATGAAGGAAAAAGTAGTGGTTTACTAAAAAGCTTTCCATTTAGACATGAGGTGTTCTTTTATACACAAGGAAATGGGATTTTATTTTTTAATTTTAACTTGCACTTCTAATTTCCTAAGCTTTTTTTAAAGAAGCGTTGTGTGTTTGGTAATTAAAAATAGCAATGACAATTATTTGAGTGGTGTTTTGAACTCAGCTTGGCAATTTAACATGCAATTTAATAGTGTCACACCTTTGTGATGTTTTTTTAACTCTGGAAAAGTGACCATATTATAGTTACAATATTGTAACATTTAACGAGGAGTATAACTATAAATGATTAACTTTGATTCAGCCAATCATCATGTTTATGAGAAACACTGTTAGCATTGATAGACAGACAGATAGATGATTAAGGTACTACAGAGTAATAGCTTCACGGTACAATAAGAAAACTATTGTGTGCAAAGAATAAAGTTATACTACCACCACTTATACTTTTACATATACTACCCATACTAATACTACTAATAATTTAATAGAAAATAGTCTTAGAGTAAAATAAAAGGTAAATCAGGTTAATGTTTAAGTCATCAAAGTGTACTGTCTGTGCCGTTACCATTGACTTACGGGTTTGTTTATGAATGGAACAGCTGGAATGGAAATTGGTATTATGCAACTCAGGTCACAACTCTAAAATGTTTGATGCAGTCACCCTCTGACTTCTCGGCACACCGTGTCATCATTGTGTGACTCATGACCAAGTGACACTGACCTAGAGTACAAGATTGCCCTAACCAAATATTGGATTAAATTACATGTGGACAGCTAATAACAACAAATTGAGACTTTCCTGGTTGTTTAACCAGACAATCATTTTGGGGATTTTGTAGGCCCACAATTTAAAAGGCTTGCTTAACTCTACTCCAATCCACAGTATTTGTCACCCTCTTTGAATGATCACCTCCCTTCCTGTTTAGCTTCTCCTTTAAGTTTAAGTTCTCTATATTATGTCATTATTCTGTCTGTATATTCTGAACTAAATGGAATATGGAAAAAAATTATTTACAGGAGCACCTCCTTGTATTATTCAAAATATGTTTACTTTGTTAGCTTTTAGCCAGTCATTAGCCATAAGTAGAGTATCATAACTTGTAGATGGTAAATGTTAATAACACATCTATTTTATCAGACCTAAAATGGCAAGGTTCTGTTGTCTATTTCTATAGTACAGACAGTTAGCAAAACTATAATGTTTCAGGTTTTTAGAAAAACAGAGGCCGGTCTAAATTATATACTCACTTGCTGAGGCTAGTGGAGCAGAAGCTAGCTTAAAAGTGGGCCCTTCCTCATCCTTGTTTGCTAGTTTTAGAGTTGTAAATTCTGTTTGTCCCTTTATTGTAGTTAGTCATATTAATCATTATGCTGCAGTCTGTTCTCCATCTCACATATTAAAAAAAAAACACTCTTTGTAAAATTACTGCATCTTTGAAAAGTGCTAATTGCTTTTCCCATTTTTTAAAAAAATGCTACCTGACATTCAGTCTTACAAATATGGCCGCCTTTGTTGCAGTGTTTAAAACGAGTTTGAGTGAAAGTGTTTTTGGGGGCGTAGTCTTCAGGTGGGTCTGAATGTACCATACAAATTAACCAGCTTTGGCAACTGGTTGGCACACCTGTTGTTAGCAAGGCTAGCTAAAATCAGCTGCTAACTTTTTAAGCAGAAAAGTGTAAGCTCTTTTCACGATAAACTATATAATTACCAACACTTAAGATAGTTCAAAAAGTGAAGATAATTTTTGTTATTCTTTGTCCTGTAATTATTTCCGAAAGCACCTTTTTAACTTTATTCGTCATCACATTATAGTTTGGAGACTTACATACAGACCATAATGTGTAGGTCGCACCGGTTGCCATAGCACCGGCATTACTTAAAACGGTTGATCTATAGTTGGCGGTTGGACTTTTTCTTCCGACCCTACAGGCGCGGTGCGTTCACTGCCCATACGTTTCAAGCCCGCCCCTCCGTTCCCCTCTTACGCAGACAGCAGCGGACGGTTGTGATTTGCCTGCCTCAGCCCTCCCTCCTCGGAGGGTAACTTATTACGAGAGTTTGCAGGCGGAGTCGGTTTCCCGGAGAGATAAATTGTGTGTGGTACAATTGGTGGAATCGGGTACGAAACTGTCCTTTCGCTTCACTCGTGAGGGACGGTCGACAGTCTCAGCTCGAGCTTGCCCAACTAAACCGTTAAATCAGACCGAACAAAACAAAAACAAAAAAAAAAAAAAAACGGAAAAGGGGGGATTCTACCGGGAGTGAATATGTCGGGAAATAAAGACAGTGACGGCGGGTGGAGGACATTTCTGTGGAATTCAGAAAAGAGGGAGTTTCTGGGACGCACGGGTTGCAGTTGGTGTAAGTACTAATTTCCCGTAAATTCACTGAATTAGCTAGCTTGGTGCTGCTCAAAAATTAGAGTATGGTGTCCGTTAAACGGTGATGTAGCACATTAGGCTGTTGGGTGGAAACTGTCGGTGCTCAGGGGGGGTTTCTTTTCTCTTTTTTTTCCCTCTCTCTCTCCATTTCCTGACTGTAGACAGCACCTGTTAGATCTCACTGGCTTTGACATGCTGCGTCGTGACTTCGGCTTTCAATGGAGGCTGTGTGTAGAAGTTGGTCTGCTAAATCTGAATTAACTCATCTGTGGAAAAAACGAAACGGCCTTATCTCGCAGAGTTGACCCACTAGACATGCTACAGGTCGATTGTAGTTAAAATTTTGCGGATTATCTACAAGAAAAAAAAATCAATTAACTGGCTTTTATACATTATTTGTTCCCTTACATTTTTTCTCAGTCTGTTTAACGTTAGCTAAAAACTGAGATAAGATTCTAATTAATCTGTTGGCTTAATGTTAATTACATTGCAATAATTGGAAACCATTAGCCAAGGCGTAGCCCTTATCTGGCCATTGATTAATAAACGTCCTTTATGAAAAGGTCATTTTGAAGGACAGTGTCTGGTGGGCCGGGACTTTTTCCCTTTACCAAATGGTGAAAGTTTGGTTTTTTGTTAGTTGTGAGCCCCACTGGTTCACCTCGTGAATCGTTATTTTAACCCACCGATTGAGGTAGAAGAGACATTTTATTCCTCTCTATATTAATCTGAACAGCTAATCTTTGGCTTCTGTAAACAGGCCCGGTTATGCTTCCCCCCCTTTTTTCACTCAAACACAAGATTAATGGATCCAGCTCTAATCGTTTTACCACTGTTTTCAATACTTTAAGACGGGAGATTGCTCGCTTAATACGGTCAGCAGTGGTTGTTGATTTGATGGGATAACTACACATCATTATACAGTGCCAATTAAGCCCTTTAAACCGTTTAACAGAAGTATAAATGGCGTTTTTTTCCTCCTATGTGAAACACGGCCGGGCTCGACCAGACGGTGCTTGGCAACATGGTGCTGGGGAACAGGTCACGACTCACATGTCTCAAGGGCCGCCCCTCTCCATCTTTTAGTTTTTTCTTTTTTCTTTTAAGGAAGGAGGCATTGGTCGACACGTTTCTGTCAGTTCTTAAAGCGCTTATACTGAAGAGCTTAATAAGAGCAAGTATTTACACCTAATTTCAAAAGCAACAGTGATTTTCTTGAGAAAATTTGTCATTTTAGTTGGTTTCGGGGTGAAAATAACAGTTTGTAAAGGACGACTTCATAGCAAACCGACAGGAGCTACTTTTATTTAAGAGGAAATTTCCACATCGCCACGTTAATATTAGTGTATTACAGTCACAGGTATTGTGCTTAAAGTGTTAATAAGCATCCATTAGTTGTAGGCTCGCTGTCGCGAGGCAGAATGATGTCGCACTAACTAAAAGCGAGCGGTGTCGCTCCAAAAGCAACAGGTATGTCTGTCTGTCTGTTCCCGAGTTGCTGAAAACCACCACGGTCCGTAAATGCAGCTCATTTATGAAACGCTCATTTCATGAGACAGCGTGAAAAGTGATCTCGTTCTATTTCAGTTTGCAATTTGCGAGTTGTAGGAAACGACGAGTGTCAGACACATGACATGACTCAAACATGTGGCTCGTGTCTTTCTCTGCCGCTGTTTTTTTTTTTAGTTTATTTCAACATTAGACAGCCGCAGTCGTCATGAACATGCTTCAGAGCTCGCGAGGCGTCGACTCGGTTAAAAGAAAGATCGTCAGTAAAAGTGGAGAGCCCTCCGTGAGGTGTGAACGTGGTGACGGCCCCCTCACAACATGCTGCAGCAGTAGTCTGGTGGGGGAGGTGCTCTCCATTCAAACTCTGCCTTTCACCACCAGTAGGCCACTCTCTGTGCTATTTACATTTCTGGGTAACTGTGTTCTGACTACAAAATGGTGAAGTGTACCTACATCAATCACATGCGCTCACATTTTTTCCCCTGTCTTTCTTAAAACTCTCAGATAATATACTATAAATCATGCCCACATAGGTCCTGTTGTACCAAGACATATTTCTAAAATTCAAATGTATATTAACAGAGCCTCAATAGGCTGACAAACCTTGACAGTAGCTATAACTTAATGCTGTTGTACCCTCCTGCTTTCCTGACTTTCACCTGCATCCATGACAAGGAATGTAATTTGTTTTGCAAATACTGCTCACCCAGATAGCCTGAGCTGATTGTAACACTTTCTTATTTTTTAGAGGGCCAGTCCTTGAGAGATTATTTCACATGATTGCAAACCTACACAAACTGTCAGCTAAGGTTTGCGTGTGTCTGTCTGTGTACAGTTTCCATCTTGACAGCTGCATCTCTCTGCACACACGATGGTTGCTGATATGCACAATAGAAAATAGCTCATGCATTTACAGTGCATTAGTAGTCCATGCTGTGACAACCTGTAGCCATAATGAAACACAAAGCTGTCTCAAAGTGAAGCTTCATTCAGTTTTAATCATTAATCATTGTTTATTCAGAGTAAGTTCAAATGTTGAAGCTTCTGCTCGGTTTTGGTTGCTGTAGTTCTCGACAAACTTCCCATAATACACAAGGCTGTCCATAAAGCATGAGTCATCCACTGAGCATTTAAAAAAAAAGGATGTTGTTCATGATCACATGTGATGAAAATACTGCAATGTGTTCTCAGTGTGTTTTAAGCATGAAAAACGCATACTATCAGAGTACACAAGGTGTGGAGAGGGCAGGCCCAGTGAACCAACTTCTGCAGACTTCTTAGTCTGTTGGTGGAGATAAGGCTTTGGGGGTTGAACCTGTTATCAACCCGTCAAACTGGTTTCTTGCATCGGCTGATTTGGACATGCATCTGGCACAGGTAGACATTTTGGGAAGACAAAAACAGGAAATACACCAGGAATTGGAAGAGTGATAATGATCCTGGTCTAAGTTGGTGTTCAGGAACCGAAATCAGAGGTGGTATAATGCCAGAAGATGGTTGTTACTGATTTTCTGGCATCAAAAGCGAAATGCCAGTTGACACTGAAAGATTTCTGGCAAATAGGTAGAAGCTGTAGAAAGTTTTGGACTTAACCTTTTTCACAGATTTCAGGCCCAGTGCTCTTAAATAGTCAAATCCCTTCACAGAAAAACGAATATACAAAGATTTAACATTTTATATCAATTCTAAATTTGTCAATATAAGATATATTTATAAACGTAAATCTCAAAGTAACTGGTGATATGATACTGTCGTAATACATTACCCCTCATATCAGTGGTATCACAATACAGCCATTGTGCAATACTGAAAACAATGACAGACAGTTGACTAACTGTATCTGTAGAGGAAAAATACCACGAAAGGAAAAATTATGAAAACTAGGATTAGGTCTATATTACAATGTAGTTTTAGTCAGTTTCACAGAATAGCAAAAGAGATTAAATGATGTATAAAAGGTGCAAAAAAGTCAGTTTTATTCCTTTTTAATGCACACACATCCACAGGCTGCAGCTTTTCCATGACAAAGTGCCATCATTCCAGTGTAAAGAGTCATAAACTGGCTAAAGGCTGAACTGCTAGAAAGCAGAAAAATGAGGATTTGAGTCATGAGCAGTGACTCTGATGAGTCAAATAGACAGGGGAATCTGTTTAGAGCATGTTTTAATAAAAAATATTAATATTGGGTGCCAGAGTTTTGATAACAATTTGATATATTCCCCTGTTTATATTTAGTCTCACTCCTATCAAATATACAAATCATTTGAGCCAGATGCTGTTTCTGAAGTCACTCTGGTCTCTGATATTACCAAAACAAAACATCTGTACACCCATGAGGACCAGTTTCAATCTAACTCTAAAGTTGCAATGTAGACACAGTATTGTTTAGATGAAAACAATTCAATTTGGCAGATTTAAAGGATAGAAAAGGGTAAAAGTTTGAGCATTAGTTAATGTTCTTGCTACTGAACTTGACTGAAAAGGCAAAGACAAAAACACCAATTGCAAGTTTCTGCCTCTTAAATAAGAACAAACAGAGCCAGGAAAAGAAGTGTAGTCTTTTGGTTCAGTTAAGTGAGGACAGTGTTTCAATGCCAAACCTGTTGTAAGTGGCGGCACAGCGGGGGAAGGGTTTGAATGAGGTGGCTGTGGTGCTGACAGGAACAACCAGTCACTCATCCTGTGGAACTGGAACAGCTGCCCCCCCGTCACATTATTTAGGCAAATTTTACATTAGGTGAAAAAAAAAACGCATTATTGTTCCAAAATGGCTTCCACGATCAGGAGAGAGAGCGATCATGGAAGTTGTTTGCTGATATAATTCCCAAGGTTCTTTGGGCCCTAAAGATTTTTCTTGCATGTTAACAGTTAAGAGATTAAACAAAAACCTTTTTCCTCTATGAAAAGCTGTTCTAATAAAATCAAAAGATGTCACGAGAATAACTTTCTGTTCTTTGAGGTTATTAATCAGTCGGTTTTTATCAATCCAATAATTTTTTATCTAAAAAAAGTCCCCAAATGATTAACTGACAGTGTAAAAATCAGAAACCTCAGTTTATTGTGATAGAAAACTGGGAAAGGAAGCAATTACTCACATTTTAGAACTTAGAGTGAGAGCATTTTGGTGTTTTTGAAAAGATTTATTGTCAGAACAAAAGTGGATTAATCAGTTTATGTACTTCTTGTGGCAGCTCTAGTCATGTGACTTTATTATGGCATACAATATTGATGAAATCTATCTTTTCCCTTACAGTTAAAATCATCTTGTTCTACGTGATATTCTACGCATGCTTGGCTGGAATTTTTGTCGGGACCATCCAGGCACTGCTGCTCACGATAAGCAACTACAAACCCACCTATCAGGACAGAGTCGCCCCTCCAGGTAATTACACATATTTCTTCTTTTTACTCTAAGCTTTTCGAATTATCTGCTGCAATAAAAGTTGTTTTATCACACGATAAAACAAACTGCTATAATGGTATAGTAGTTTTGGTTCAGGCTCTGTCATTCTGGTAACTGTTTGTTTGTGGCAAAATCTCTGTGACGATGTGGCTTTCCAAGCTTCTTGTAGTCAAAAATGACTGTTGGGGTGTGCCTTTGAGCAGCTACTCTATCACAAGTCTTTCTGACCTTAGATAGGTTCAGCCATTTTGTCCTTCACTCCTCTCAGCCAGTCAATGTTTCCTCCCTCAGGCTGCAGGGGAACTGTTGTAGCTTACACTCATTGTGACTAAAACAGTTCATGTGTGCTTTGATTGTGTCACGTCTGACGTGTAATCATACAGTATACACAACGTGACAGCCACATTTTGTTGTTTTTTTTCCTTGGAAAAAAAAACAGTTAAGTTTTGTCAGATCTAGGAGGCTTGAAGGCTTGTTTCTCCTTGGTAAAAACCTGAATCTGTAATCTTGTTAAAACATCTCACACTGTTACAGTCACACTACCAGCGTTTCGAAATTTCCTGCAAAGCTTCGAGAGCAGATTTTAAGTGCCCAGCCTTGTCTTGTTGTGCCAGTACTTGTTTGCACAGCACATGCTCGAGCCTTGGCGGTATTTTTAGCAGTCATTGTAAATGACTGGTTTCATGTGCATGGGTTAGTTTGCCCGCCGTTTCGTCTGTCAGCCGTCCGCGACAGTCAAAGAGCAGCCTGGCAGAGAAACGAGCATGGAGCGCTTTGAGCTGAAGCAAGTTTCCAGTAGTGGCAAGATAAAGGAAGCAGGGAGTAGTTAGGTTTTTTTTTTTTTTTTTCTAAGAGCTCAAGCCCGCCTCTCACTCTGAGGCTAAAAGTTTCCATTGTGAGAGAGACACACGTGAGAGTGGATGGGTGGGGGCAGGGGATTGGTGAACTTTCACAAGCCACCACTGTAATTCAAATGACTTAACGTTAGCTCTCTGCCTCTGTTGCACCAACGCCTCGAATCTCACTCAGAGCTCAGAGCTACAGCAACAAACGATCCAGCGGTGAGGCTGGGAAAAGGTTCATGAATGTCATGTTTC
The DNA here is from genome assembly GCA_029783645.1 of Ctenochaetus hawaiiensis. Classification (NCBI taxonomy): domain Eukaryota; kingdom Metazoa; phylum Chordata; class Actinopteri; order Acanthuriformes; family Acanthuridae; genus Ctenochaetus; species Ctenochaetus hawaiiensis. The sequence continues at coordinate 24,232,501 of JAPZDY010000021.1, read as the reverse complement.
CTTTCACTCCTCTTACCCATCTCAGTCTCCTGATGCCACGCCTCACTGAGGCCTTGTGCACAAGGTCTGTGGAAAATTACTGCCATAAAGAGCTGACAGAGACCATCTGAGGAAATCCCCAAGACCCTACATTGTGTGTTGTCCTAAGATAATAGACCAGAGCTTCTCTCTTGGTTCAACAAAGAACAGCTCCCTTCATATATTGTGTAGTTTCTGTCAGGAATTTCACTTCACAACCACAAAACACTTTTATAATGTGATTTCCACAAGTTGATGTACTTAACTGTCATGTAATTAATTTACTGTTTATTTTGTTAGTTCTTATCAAAACTGCTTTGTGTTTTTCAGGTCTATCACACACCCCGCGCTCGGACAAATCTGAAATTGTTTTCAGTATGTCTAAAGATGACTCAATTTCGAAGTACACCAAGAGCATGACAGAGCTCCTTAAACCGTATGATCCCGACATTCAGACCGAACAGTTGAATTTTGAAGACTGTGGAGGCAAGTATAAGCCAGTCATACAGGCATCATCATGCTTTGTGAGAAAATACCTAATATGTAGTTAGTTAATGTTTGTAACTCATTTATATGTTTGAACCTTACCAATTTTTTTTCTTAAACACTGAAGCCACTACAGTGCTGGTAAAATATTTGATGTTCTTCTGCATTAATGTAAATACTATCAAGAATGTGCTCCAAGAAGGACTTGCTTTTTATGTGTGGTACTAGCCTATTTACACATCTAATGTAAGTTTTTTTGTACTGTTTGCAGCCACTCCTCAGCCGTACATTGAACGTGGAGCTCTGGACGATAAGCAAGGACAGAAGAAAGCTTGTAAGTTCGACAGGGCTCTGCTTGGTAGCTGCTCCGGTGACAGCGATCCACATTTTGGCTTCAAGGAGGGAAAGCCGTGCATCATTGTCAAACTCAACAGGATCATTAGCTTCAGACCAAGGGTAGGTTTTCTGAACACTTAGCACAGCATAGCTTTGGTAATTATAGGTGTAATTGTAGGTTTACTAATAAAGGCACAATAAACAAACAATAAAACATAGTTGTAAAGTAAGTCAGGTATAAATGTGCAAGAAAGAATAACAAGTTTTGCACGTTCTTTAAAAAAATGTCACCTCATTGCTAAAGCTAACTAGCATTAAATGCGACCCACTAAGATTCTAATATCACCCATTCGACTTGTCAATCTGATTAAATTTTTTTTTTTTTTTTTTTTTTTATTTTGATACCACTTGACCTTTCAGAAAAAAGAGGTGCATTGTTGGGAAGGTAGGCACAAGATTTTACCAAGACAGAAGAAAAGGAAGAATGAAAAGGGCATGAAGAAAGAAAGAAATACTGGAATCTCATTCTTTCAATTTTAAGCTTTCCATCGTGAGTCTGACAATGTTATAGAAATACAGTGATAAGTCAGAATATTACTTTTACTCCCAATAATCTAATGACATGCCAAGAGCGGCATTTCATGCACAATACAATCAATATTGCCCCGAATTGTGACTAAACTATTGATCAGAAAGTGCCATTTGCCGAAAAAAAAAATAGTAATGTTTATGTGTTAAACCTCAATGCAATTCAGGTTGCAAAATACTTCAAAGTTGTTGTAAATAAACTCAAATACGAAGATGCATGTAAAACTATATGTTGCTAGCCCTAATCACACATCTCAGGATGTTGTTCCTCAACTAGTCTCTTCTTTTTTAAGGCTCCCACTAAAAACCAGACACTCCCAGAGGCTCTGCAGGGCAAAGTGCAGCCCAACTTGATCCCCATTTTCTGCAAACATAAGGTATGTTTAATATGACACCATCTGGCTATGAAGTATTAGTTCATATATGCTAGCAGAACATTTCTCTGCAGTATTAATGCTGTGAAAAGGTTGGCCTTTAAATTTAACTGCTCTTTTTGCAGAGAGAAGAGGATGAAGCCAGGCTTGGAGAGATCAAGTACTTTGGCATGGGCGAAGGCTTCCCTCTTCAGTACTACCCGTACTACGGCAAACTGCTGCAACCCCAGTACCTGCAGCCTCTGGTGGCCATTCAGTTTACCAACGTCACTTTAAATGAGGAGGTGCGCATCGAGTGCAAAGTATTCGGAGAGAACATCGATTACAGCGAGAAAGACCGTTACCAAGGACGTTTTGACATTAAGCTCACAGTCAACTCGTGACCTCAGCCATTAGGAGCACTCTCATTTTGAAACCAACAAAATGTAGAGAGATTAAAAGTTCAAATAAACACCACTAGTCTTTGAACATTCATAATATACAGGACCTACACTTAATCTGTGTGCTTTACACTGCTTTTCTGTGTGTTTGTCAAGGGTTAGAATGTAAAAAACAAGAGTAGCAATAGCAAATATTTATTCTACTGTACATGAAAATATTCCTTGAGCCATGGGATGTGTTCATCTATTACTGTAAAACTGCAATTCCACTACTGACGTGTAGCGAGCTGTGTTTCTGTCCCCAAAGTATTTCATCCTAATGTGGTTTCTATATATTTTTGGAGTGTCCAGTGCTGTAGTCTAGTCCCGTTGTAATCTCATCTGTCTTACGTCAGCTTTAGTGGTCCAAGGTGTGTGCGCGTGCGCTCGTCTCTGTGTGCAGGTGTGTTAGTTTATGTGACTGTGTGGAGTGTGTGTCAATGTGCTCTGACTAACTGAAATACTAGCATGGTACTCTGAACCGTTAAGGCCCTTGTATGAGTAAATGACTGCGCTCCATGGAATCTGTTCTTTTGTGTGTTTGTTTATCCAAGTTGACTGTGGAAGGATAAATTTGTACACCTTTTCTTTGTTGGTCACCTTTAGCTGTAGGTTATGGTTTGATGAGATTTCTGTTTGATACTCTTACATCTGTTCATTCTTAATTCATAGTGTAGAGCTTTGTGGGTCCAGCCTAGAAGACTGCCACCTCCATGGAAACAGTGGCAACTCAGTGCTTTGAAATCTGTTTTGCTGGAGACATCACATGACGTGATGCTACTTACTATTGAATGTTTTAGCCATTTTCATGGTGGAAGAATTTTATATTTATGCAGTTGTACATTTTTTTTCAAAGTTTAATGTATGAATCCAATACCAAAGTCGCTGGTCAAAAAGTTTGAGAATATCAGAGGCAATGCAGTATCTCAATAAGATGTTTAGCTGGTGTGAAAATACTTAATTCAATGTTGAAGATCAAAACACTTGTCAGGAGTCTGCTCTTGTCACTTTATTTAATCTGCATAAGGCTGAAACAATAAACAGGAAAATGAGACAACTGAAGTGTTTGAATATGTAGTGGCACACATTTTCTCCTTTGCAATCACCCGTCCAAAATCTTAAAAAAATACTGCACCTGTAAAAAAAAAAAAAAAAATCGAACATTAATTACAACCTCCTCCTGAAATCAAAACTTAACATCAGCGTATCAGCCACTCCTTCCTGTCTGCTATCAGAACAGTGACATTGTGAAAGTTGACAAAGTAAACTCTCCTCTGTAGAGGCTCTTTCTTGGCCGCCGTGTCCCAGTCTTGGGAAAATGGTAGCTCAGTCCGTCACAGGCTAATGTTTAACAAGGAGGCATTTGTCCAAGCCACAGATCAGGAGTTTTCCTGAACAATGACGCTCGATGGGTCAGACCCACTCCACATAACAATGGTTTTGTTTCAAATTCCTCTGCCATTCTTGTTCCCCTCCAAACCAGTGTGAGCTAGGTTGCCCCAGCCCACAGAGCAGAGTCATGAGACTCGTCTAAAGACACAGCTTCACAGAGTCGGGGGCTTTGTTCTTGGCTAAATGCAAGGTAGTTATTTATGCATGGCCAGAAGGACAATGAGGTAACCTGTTTGTAGGATCAGATGATGGGATGTGGGTGTATTCCACAGTACATGTAGGGTGAAATATGTGTGTTTGTATGTGTGTGTGTGTGTGTCAGTGACATGGCACCCACCTCCAGAACGCCATCTTCAGGAAGGTCTGTACAGTGGACTGCGTTTTTCACTTTGTCTTTGCCATAAAGGGCACGCAATGTGTTTGGACGAAGATGCCGTGAAATTTCCTGTTGAATGAAAACATTTTGGCTGTGACGACTCATCTCGTTAGCGTTCAGTTCGGTGTGACAAACAACAACCTGACACTTTCAGTCCCAAACAGCATGTCCTGTGGGGTAAATGATACAGTGAAGTTTTTGAAACTGAACATCCTGTACTATTGTACTAAGTTACTAAGGCAAAGTGATTACTCAGCAACTGGACATGTGACTTTGCACAGGAAGTGACAAAAACACTCAGCATTTTTTTCTTAACACAACAAACGGGATAGTTTACCACAGCACACTCAGTATCTTGCTCTAACACAACAAAAACTATTGATGCATCCAGGCTTACTGCATGATCTCCATGTTTAAATTACATATTTTATCAGTTTCCATACTTTCATTTAATTCAGCTTTTCTAAAACTAATCAAGTATAGTTTCCACACTTTTAAATATTTTCCAAATGCTGTTCAGAAAAATTTGTTTAGAGGACACTAAGATCCGCGACCTTATCTAGAGTGTCTATTTTCTTTCAACATCACACACTTCCAAGGTCAGAGCGCGGCTCGCCTGCCCTTTACCACTCGGTGCCTCCAGGAAATGTAACCCTCCCATAGGGTTCACCATCAGGGGAGGGACAATGTGTAAATAATTACTTCAGGTAGAAGACCATGATCGCTACAAGGAATGCAGACATTACACAACATGCAGCACTCATGTAACGTTTGATAAAAAGGGAAAAGTTAATCATGTATTATTTAATGGTGTCACTGATAAGTTTGGTCTTATTAAAGAGGAAGGTTCAACATCAAAGTGAACATGTTCACCAAAAACAGATCACAACTAACCGCTGTAACAGAAAAGTTATTGAGTAAGGAAACAGATTTCCACCAGCTAAGGTTTGTTTTGTCTCAGATCTAACAGAGGAACAATCTGAGCGTCCTACAGCAGGGAGACGTTTCCTATGACAGGTTCTTTATCCTCCTGTGGTTTATGAGAGCGCACACAAAAGGCAGGAACAAGTTTCAAGGTCATCAATCAACCAGACTTCTCCCTCAAAGCCATTCATGTTCTCTTAGAACAAAAACCTGGAGGAAAACAAGTCTCCTGGTTCAAATGATTCTACAACACGACACAGAATTGTTTATATAAAAAAAAAAATGTTGCAAGGTTGAAGGATCATGGGAACTGTGTTTGACCTGGGAACTACGGGTCAGCTGAGCTCTATTTTGGTGCTTTTTCCAAAGGGTGTTTTGCATTTTGAAGTAACAGTTTAGCTTAAGGTGGTAAAATATGAAAACTAGCATTATTTTCATATTAATATTTGATTTTTATATTTGCACCTGTAAACATAACTACAAAAATACAATAAAAATAGTTAATATTGGCTGAACTAACAGTATCATCACCTGCCAAGTGTTATAGTTGTTAGCATCAATCAGAAAAAAGGTGAACAAGAAGATACAACAGCAGGATTGCTAATATGGCTGCTCAGTTGTAAAATAATCATTGTCAGTTTGAAGACAGTGAATGTTGTGACTCAGGAAATTGCATTTGACAGCCTGTGTGTTACTTTCAGCAAAAAAACTGTGACCAGGCAGCTGCTGTGGTTCATGTGTCCCATGTTACATGAGACTGAAGCCAAACACGTCAAAGGGGAAAGTTGGAGGAGATTTACTTGGTGATAAAAGATTTCTTTTCAAAGCACAGCTCTCTGTAATTGCATTAGTTACCCATGAGTGACCTGCAGTCAAGAGTTTAATTTGATTTTAATGAGTCCCCTAGTTTGCACGACTGTTTGTCTTGTAACGACCGCTGACTTTTCGTGGACAGTTACGGCAAGGGCAGAGTGACCTGGTCACTACAAGAACATCCAGAAATCAAAAGCCTCGCGTTTGATCCTTAACTCGTGTTGAAGTAAGAGAAACCGAAGCTCCCTTGGTTTCAGTCACCACTTAATCAAATGAAAACTGCTTCTCTAACCACATATAAACACACAGACGAAGTACACGTGTACAGTTATGTGCTAGGAAAAGTGAAAAACTACTGGAGATGATAAGAATACCACTCATAACTTTTGAAATACATATAGCTAAGTGATAAAAGGCTATTAATATTAATATATGTTTTTATCGATTAAGTGTCCTTGACCTCAACCATCTGGCTCATAACTCTTCAATCTTATTTTCTATTGCATCTTATCATTAATTGCCTTTCAGTATTTCATTACCATCACTTCTACAGCCACTACTGTCAAAACACCTTGCTTCTTGTCACTACTTTTATTGCACGTGGAGATAAACCAGATAAGGAAAAAAAGAGCCGCCTCCTGTTGACTTAACGTTTTATGTGCATGATGTGACAATAAAATCTCCTAATTAGGCAAACACAAAAGCTCTGTGATAAACTCTCCTCTAATGCTACAGAGCTTGAAAGGAGCAATGCCAATAACTAATAAACAGTTTTAATAAGAGGTTTAATCAACAATTAACAAGAATCAATTCAGACTAATTCAAAGAAGAATCCAGATGAAGTCTCACAGATGCAAGACAACCCCCCCTCTGATCCTGCCTAACTTTAAATAGGTAGTTTTGGTGCTTAAACTGACTTGTTTCAAGGATGTATCATGTATTAGGCATGTCCTGTAGTTACTGTGTGTCTGCAGAAAATCCAGCTACACTTCTGATCTTTTCAGATGTATCTCTTTCAAGCTATTACACTACACTGCACTAAATTTAGCGTAGCGGCAAGCAGGGACAGATGATATCTTTCTCCACAAAAGCATTACATAGATGTCCCAAAAATCAATAGGAAAAACATATTTTTACCCACATGACGCAGGTAGAGTATCTTGGCTTTGTGTAACTGGAAGCTCAGGCTTATTTGATCATCTCTTACATTCATCATTTACTTTGAGACAAAGTGAAACAACCCATTATCTTCTGATCACTATGCCGCTGGCGTGTGCTGGTGGGCACCAATGACTTATGACGCTGTGATCTGAAGGGGAAGTCTATACTTGCTAGGCTATAAGACAACAAAACACCATGGAGGAGGGCAGAGAGTAAAGACTGGCTAACAGAAGACCGTTGTGTCTGTCCACTCTGATATCTGGACACATCACAAGACAGAGCACAATCTCATGACTGACTGAGTGCAACACAGGGCAGCTGCAGGGTGTGGAGGTGTGAATACATGACGAGCCTTTATAGTAAATTCTATGGTGCCTTGTTAAAGTGTCATATACCTCCTGTTATATATTTAGATGTTTCTGCTCTCTTCTCTTCTGTGAATATAACAGTTAAACTAAACCACAGTCAACTCTTAATATGATGGAGTTTATTTGAGGTCACTTAATCCAGCCATTCAGCTGTACGGTCATGTGTTTATTCACACAAGACCTGTGTTGTTTATGCGCAGATTAGTCTTTAGTCGGCTGGAATTAATCAATGGCCCTTAACTATTAATACATTCTGACCTCTTCATACAGTCTGGCCTTGCAGTGTTTGTCCCGTCAAATCTGTCAGCCTGATAATAACGTCTGGAATGTCTTTACACACTGCTTCTGACCAGAAAACTTACTGTACTTTGGCACTAAGCAGAACAATGTTACACACACGGACACACTCGAACCCCGTCGGTGACCTCAACCAAATCTTCTTCTCTGAGTTCTCGGTGCTGCTGTGCCTGTCCAGTTATCTTGTGTGTCAAATAACTGATGTGTAGGAGTGCTAATGTTGAGGTTATTTGTCAGACAATACTGAGGTGAGTCTGAGGTCGTAGAGTGTTGAAACCACAGATATGGAACAGCTCTGTAACTATGGAAAACACCTGACTGACCTCTTGGTTAGTCAGTAAACTCTGAAGCAATCAAAGGGGTCGGGAGGTTTTAATGGAGAAAGAGGGTGTGAAAAGATGACAGCAGCTGAAGAAGAGAAGCTCTGGTAGCAGAAAAACAGCAGATACTGTATATGTTCCCTTTGTGCTCACCAATGCCACTTTTTACTTTTGAAATGATACCCGAGCCCTTAGCAGAATAACCCTCTATTTAAACATAACTATATAGTTTTACGTATTCCATCATAAACATTGGCTGTCAAATAAAATAACAATAATCCAAACAATTACACGCCTTGTTATCACTCTAAATTAACTGCATATATCAACATTTGCCATGAGAAGCGTTTAGTAAAATTTTAATTTAAATGGATCTTGGTGGATGAGTGAACTAATGAAATAACATTATACACTAAATTAACACTAGACAATAGAGTTGGTTAATTTTTCACAGTCAGACGCCTGTTCGATTGTGGTCTGATGAAACAGATTCGTTTCAGCAGCATCAGGAGCTGCGGAGCGAATTGTCTGCAGTGTGTGGAGGTTTGAGTGCCTCGATGGGGAGAAAAATCCTTTAAAGTGCACAAAACGATGCTCCGATCAACACTCCTATCTTTCATCTGGTCATTTTTTTAATTAAATCTGTCAGTTCAACGACCTTTTTCTTTACCTGCTTCCGTTGTGTTGACACAGCTGCTGTGGACATTTTTATGTTTGGTGACATTTGGGGTCAATGTTTTTTGATGCATTTATGTTCCTATTATTAATAAATCTAACTAAAGTCATTAACAGCCCCACAATAAACACAGTCACAGCTCCTCAGAATTGATTTCAGTTTGTTTTCTTTGGATGTATTTTATGGGCTCTTAACTGTGATTTTCTTTTAATTTTTCTAAAAGGTAAAGATGCTATCGAGACGATACGATCTCACAGAGTTTTTAAGTGTTTCGAGTAATGAACCTAACCGGAGGCAGACCTGAGGAGGGTAACTAATGAAGAAGTTGAGGGCAGTTGCAAAGGCTTAATTATTTTGTCATCAATGAGCAGTGGCGTAGTGTCATGTGACCTGGAAATCATTAGCCAATTAACTAACCCCTTCCTGTTCTGTGGCTGCTCTGTCTGTTATGTTTGACAGTGGCCTGGAAGGACTGATGGTGAGGGACTTGAAAACATTAAATAAATAGAGGAATCAAAAGAGAAAAAAAATCAGAAAAAGAGGAAATTACAAGACAGAAAAAGGAAATTTTTTTTTTAAAAAGACTGACTGTTGAGTCATGAACAGCTGCTGAACTAGCAGGAAAATCATGCAGGTGTGTAGTCCCTCATTTTTATGGTAACTAAACAGTGAGGCAGAGCGTCTTATCATTAGATTTCACATCACGCACCAGCATAGCCCTGCAGCACTTCCACAGCACCAACAAAAGCACACATGCACACATGTCGACACACACGCTTATGGGCCGGCTCTTATCTAATCACATACGCCACAAAGTCTTTACGTTGTTCAGAAAGCAAAGGCTAAAACAACAGCTTCCTACTGATGGTGAGTTTATTCTGTGTGACTCAGGAATCTTCACATCTAAGTGTTGTGTTTAACTTTCCATGTGATCAGCTTTAAACCAATCAGAGCCTGAAACCACAATATTTAGCTCAGTTCATATGAAAAATCTGGGGCTCGTCAGTCATCTGGCGTCCAGCTGCCTCGTTTAATAACCTCTCAGCAGATGTGTTCCAACTGAGGCCACATAGTAAAAAGTGAACACACAAGATTTTGCCAGGCTTACGTAGGATATGAGACGAAGACAGCGCCACATAACATGAAAGAAGAATGAGGATGGATGAAAAAAATCCTAATATTGCCATGTTTTTTTTTCTTTTCAGTGAGAGTAAAATGAGGGAAGGATTTTTTGCAGGTCTTTTGTGTTAAACCGCATTAGTTTCAGCCACAGGCACCAAAAATCTGGCAACTGAGCATATTCTTTATATGAAACTACCATTTCTGTGAACATTATTTTTGATTTTTTTCTGTTAACAAGGGCATTTGAAAAACTCAGCTCGAAGGCAGAAAGCTGGATGATAACTTACAGAAAATACATCGCTATTCACCACATTTCATACAGGCTTCTAGTCTGAAATCTTATTAAGAAATAAATAACATTTAATAATATTTGACTCACTGGATCAGCAGGCCCACAGAATTCCCTGAATGACTTTGGTGCATCAGTGCCGTGGATCTCGAGGACCATGCAGGGTCCAGAACACAGCTCAGTCACCATGCTCTGCAAGGAGAGAGTCCAAATAATGAATGTGACTCCTTTTACT
>JAPZDY010000021.1:24201342-24213440 GCA_029783645.1 Ctenochaetus hawaiiensis | reverse complement strand
AGCAAACCCCCCTCTAAAAAACCACTGATAAGTTTGAATCCATACACTAAAAGTAACATCTCTGTCCATGTCAACACTTCCACATTTGTTGCAGTCGACTTACCAGCCCATTAACTTAAAGTCAAACATACTTGACATCACAGTTGATTATTTATCAATAAATGCTTGCTGTTTTACATTTTTTAATGGGGTTGTCCTATTTGTCAATGTTTTCTTTATGACAATGGATTTACAGAGGATTCACATTAAATGACTGTGACTACTAGCATAATATTATCACTGATTAACAACATGATAGCATTTATCAGCTTGGCCAAAGTTTAATTAAGTTTACTGAATGTTGCAACTTAGATTTTTAGTACTGTCACTAAATAGAAACAAGGGCCTGTTTTTGATTTTCAGCACTCAGTGCAGATGACTCAGTTATCTCCCACAGCCTGAGGTCATAAAAATCTAAATCTTAAATATGTGTGTGTGTATTTGTCTTTTTGATGGCCAACAATTCTATGGTGTTTTTGTGTATTTTACCCATGGTACACATAAAAATGCTTTATAACCTGTGACTACAACTGAAAAATCCAAGAAAATGAATAACCTCTATCTCTGCTCTTTAGAAAAGTAGTTATAGTGTAAACTAAACACTAAATTAAATGAGTTTGGTATTAGTGGATTAAATCATCTCACCAGAAAAAAAATCCATTAACTTGCTGTTGCCCAAAAGATACCGGATCAACAACATTGACATTTGGAACATTTTTGAAGTTTTATCTTAGTACCACAGGACAGTCAGTCCTCATGGAGGCTGAGACCAGGGCTACACATTCAGTCTCTTGCTCCACAGCAGATCAAGTGCTTGAGTTACAGTCACTTTATCGCCATTTTCACTTCAGCAACCAACCGTTCGTTTGTAATTACACAAGTGACTTTTAACGCTAAGATATTTGTTTTTCTTCGCATTAAAACTCAAAATGTATTGACATAAGTTGAGCTAACATCGTACATAGCATACAACACACAACATGAAAACAGATGTTACAACCTTGTTATATTAACTTCGGGCTTATTTTACTGCCGAGATGAAATGAAATGCATGCAATGAAACTCTCCTAAACTCTAATTTACCGTTAGATTCGCAATTAATACGGTAGAGTCTTAGCAAGTTACCTAGCAAACGCTAATTCTTGGACATTGTAACCTTATGTTAAATTAACATTAGTTAACTTTTACCAGCAGTGCTAGATTTTGTAAAGCTGTATAAAATGGTATATTAACTCATTTATTAATTCTAACATGCTGCACTTAATAAAATCGCTTTAGTAAGTTACAAATTGTAGGTAACGTAAACTGTTACCCTAGCTAACTTCGCTAACGGTTACCCATATGTTACGTTAGCATACAGCTACACAGGCTCTCTATGTTCTGTTTAACTCAGTCGTACTTAATTTTCTCACAAGCATTGTATTATACATAGCTGCTGTTGAATGGATACTTCTAAGCTTACCATTTTTGGCAAATGTAGAATATTATTAACATTAACTGTCCCTTTTTTCAGCTAGCAAACAATGCTATCGCGGGCTGTGTGCCGTTTCTATAGTAACTAAAGTGACAACCCGAGGTGCGTTTACGATCCAGTCGCCAGCATGGAACCGTGGTTTATTTTTGCCTTAGAAAAAAACGATGTTTTCACAACCATAGAAGCAACATTATTGAAATAAAATAGATTTTGAAAGTAGTATTAACTTAAGAACATAAAACATTGTAGTCATACGCATAAAAGTATCTAAAGAAGGCAAAATAGACGAAGGTGAATATTTATACAGGGGATGTGAGTGGGAAAAAATGGTAACATGTAGAAACTGCACAATGACATTAAACTATTAGCTTTATTAAGTGGCTAGTTTGCATTTAAGGGTACAAAGATCACCAAAACGGACTATTTTATTGGATGGACTACGTTTTACACACCACCCGATGCATCCAAAAGCTGTACCTCGTTGCATTTTTATCGTTCTATGCGCCATCTAGAGGTAGTGAGGTGGGGTTGTGGAGATCAAAATTCTGCTAATGTCTAAATTTTCGAGTGGCTTTAAACGCAACCTTTTAACCTCACTGTCCTACCCGGAACAACAACAGTGTGAAAGTACCGTGAAGTATTTCATACACTTTTTTTTTTTTTTTAGGAAGTAGGCTTTCAGTTTTGCCGAGTGTCAGTATTTTGTTGCACCTCCACTGTGAGTATTTAAAGTAAATCCGAGTCTCAGACAAAACTTCAGTGCCTTTCTTTCTCAATGGGTTCCTCTACTCGTCTTAAACATTTTATGTATGATGACGGACCATTAATCCTGGATGGTGGACTAGCAACAGAACTTGAAGCGCAGGGGATTGATTTACAGGTAACATGTAACAAATTAACATAAAAATTAACCATCCAGACTGTGTTAACTTGGGCCTCTGCTTTGGTTCTCTTTTCTGCGTATTATTCGCATCGGTTTCTTAGTAAACTAAAACTGTAATTTCCCGGTAGGCAGGCATCACTGTGCAGTTTGATGTTTAGATTTTTGTTTTTTTTTTTATTTCGTGTGATTAATGCGAGTAAAAAATAAATGTATTTCGTTGACTACTATGGCTATACGCATTTTATGATGGTACGAAAAATGCATCTAATATTCAGGGTTAAATTATTACATATTGTACGTTTGAGGTGCAGTGATGCGGTAAAAATTAAATGCGTTGTAATTTTGCGGCTGGCTGCTGCAAATCTAATTTTATTCACCTTTTTTGCTGTTGGTCAGTTTAATAAACTGTATAATAATGATAAAAAATTAAATGCATTCATGTTTTAAATTTCCATCTTCCAAGTGTTGTCGGCTGGTAACTATAGCTGCCAAATAAACGTGGAGGATCAGTAGTTAGTAGCTGTTCAAAAAAAGCCTCGCATGGCCGCCAGGTGGCGCGATTGAGCTTGTGCTCACAGGCGCGTGTTGCAATTTCAGTTTGAGGACTGAGACGCCTAAGTGATCGTGAATATTTTGGGACAAAAAAACAAAGTAATGCAAATAAATAATCATTTAAAGGTTGTTAACAAATTCAAAATAATAAAACTGCGTTGAATTTCAACTAATATTTTTGTACAACTGAGACATTATAGGAGTATGTGATGTAATGTATCGGTTATAAATATATGCAGACAGACAAAAGTTATTAGGAAAAAATGGGATCAATATTTTAGTCTCAGTCTCTCACACATTAATATTTTAAAAGCTCTAATGGAAAAAAGTCTGTCTGTCTGTCACACACTCAGGGAGATCCTTTGTGGAGCGCCAGGCTTTTACATACAAATCCCCAGGCCATAAGAGATGTTCATTATAGGTAAGTCAATGCAAACGATCAGAGCTGCAAAGATTCATCAATTTATTGCTTTGTAAGTTGAAAGATGGCTAATATGCAACTTTTCTGATAAAGCAAGGTAGAGCAAATATGTCCATGGTTCATAGATGTGATTTACTGTCAGGTTTCTTCTCGGTGGAGCTGATGTCATCACTACAGCCACATACCAGGGAAGCATTAAAGGATTCATGGATCACCTGGACGTGAGCCCTGAACGCGCCAGAGAGCTGCTGATGTCTGGAGTTCAGCTGGCCAAAGAGATGGTGGAGAGGTTTGTCTCTGACAGTCGTCCAGAAGGTACAAACACACACAAACACACTTTTTGGTATTTTTGAAGCTGTGAAACATTGCGTCTCTGTAAACTACGAGGTTGTTTTATTGTGTCTTGTGTGTTTATCTCTTAAGGGCGGAGGTGTCCTTTGGTGGCAGGCTCGGTTGGACCATATGGGGCTTTTCTGCATAACGGCTCAGAGTACACAGGAGCTTATGCAGAAGGGATGAGTGTTGAAGTGAGTGTCTCTCAGGTGCTCAGACAGATTACAGCAGAAAGAATTTTGTCAAGGTGACAAATGGAAAAAAAAACTTATTTTCATTTAATTATTACGGATTTATTTGTTAACTTGTTCAGTGCTGCGTACAGTGCATCTATTAGTCTGTAAAGATGTTCACGTTATAGACATTGAGTACAAAATAAAGTGGACTGCACTGTCTTTTTTCTCTTCAAAGGAGCTAAAAGTTTGGCACCGGCCTCAGATCGACTGCTTTGCAGCAGCAGGAGCTGATCTCATTGCTTTTGAGACGATCCCAAGTATCAAAGAGGCAGAGGCCCTGGTGGAGCTGCTCAAAGAGTTCCCAAACTCCAAAGCCTGGATCTCCTTTTCTTGTAAGGTAAATGCTGCTGCTGATCAGTATAATTAGTATTGACCGATTGTTCACAGCTGTGCTTTACAGTGACTGACGCTTTCTGTCAGGATGAGAGATGCATATCAGATGGCAGCCCGTTCACAGAGGCAGTGAAGGTTGCTAACAGATCCACACAGCTGGTTGCTGTGGGAGTCAACTGCTGCTCACCAGCGCTGGTGGAGCCGCTGCTGGACTCTGCCGGGTCACTGCTGAGCCCAGACATGAGCTGGGCGGTGTACCCCAACAGTGGGGAGGTGTGGGACACTAAGCGGGGGTGAGTCTGAAGTCAAGTTTAACAGTTTACAGTCTCCTTTTTCACCGGGTCGTGTCAGATTCTGCTTTGAAATATTAGAAATCCTTTGTTCATTTATTCTTAGTCAGCATGCGAAGGACAGCTTAAAGACCAGCTGCGCTAAAAAACACATTTATTATGCTTTAAAGGGTCTTAACATTTATACCACTGACTGTTTTCTCTTTCCTGACAAAGGTGGCTCGCATCAGAGGAAGCACCTGCAGACATACCTGAACTCAGTCGTACATGGATGAAGCAAGGTGCCGCTCTGATTGGTAAGTTTAACACTTTTCTCTTACTTCAACTTTTGTCCTGTTTTTCTGTATTTTCTCTCTATTTTTTTTACTCTCTTTGTCTGTCAGGAGGATGCTGCCGAATCGGATCCACTCAAATCGCAGAGTTACGACAACAGTTGAAAGGAAGTTGCACGTCTTCGGCCTCTGCAGAGTAACTGGACTGAAAAAAATCTGATTCTTATGAAAGAAAAGTGCCCGTTCCTGGAGTTTATTAGAAAAAAAACTTTATTTATTGGAAAATAAATAAATAAATAAACCACTACATCAAATGACACAATGACAGTAGTGCTGGGTCACAGACAGGATGGCAAAGGTGCAGATTAGTGAGAACTGATCGGGGCTGTACAGAAACATGAGAATGAACCATGCAGTCTTTCACATTCTGCAGTTTCACATTTTTTTTTTGGAGGATTTAGAGGGATCGCTTCTGTACAGCTCCCGTCTCCTAAAAAAAAAAACTGGGATCATCTACGCAAAAGTCTTACTGTAGGTTCCACAAAAGCACAACGAAAATGTCAGCTGCTTTCACGACACTTGAACTGGACAGAGATTCCACTGAACTAACCACTGCACGTCAGGCGCAAAGACAAGCCCACTCACCTGTACAACGAGTGACGGGAAGGTGTGTCGACTTTGAACTGAATTTACAAGAAATGTGCTGATGTCGTGTTTCCTAGAGTTGAATATAATGTGCACTCTTACAGTTTCACTGCAGTGAGTTTAAGATGATTTGATATAAGAGAAATATGTCTATGATTAGAAGCAGGATGAAATAAAAAATAATCCTCTAGTGAAACAGCTTCTCTCCCTTTTCTAGGATAACACAGGGATGGACAAAATAACAGAAACAGTTTACAATACAGTGACTGTGAAGTTGTAGCCGCTTAATAAAGCTCCTGTTACATGTCAGTTTTTTGAAGAAGTTCATTTTTGAGGCCGTAGTTTTATGTGCTGTTCGGTAAAAGCCCTCTGAAATCCACTTTTCATCATCATGTGTGTCACAATTCATTGTTTTTTTTTAATCCTTCCTTTCTTTAACGTGACATATTTTGACATAGTTTTTTGTGCCTGTAAGTTTTCTGCGATAATGTGCTGCTTTGATAACATAAAAACAGTAACAGTAAGACCTCAAAGGTCAGTAATGTGGCTCATTTGTGTAGCTGCCGTTGTTATTGATTAAAGTAGTTGAATGTCGCATCATTGCGGACGTGGCTGAAGGACAGAAAAGAAGCTGGAGACGATGTCTGAGTTGGGAGATGCTCACCAACAGAATACTCCATTAAAAGCTTAAAAACTACAATGTGGCCCCAAAAATGACAGTCAAGTTGAATCAACATCAAACAATCCTTAAAAACCTTCATCTACTGATATTAAAGTGTAGGTCTGGTGTTATTCTACGATTTTTATGTTGTCATCAAATTCCATGAAAACACAACAATGAACTGATTGTATTAACACACATCCGTGTGTCTGAATTCAGTTTCAAAAACTAATAAAAACACATCACTGAGAAACACTGTTGCTCTGAGCTTCTTCTTTATGATTTAACACGGTTACACTATTTTATCTTCTGTTAATCCCACATACACAAGCTCAGTGCTACACTGACTGTGTTTTCATCCACCAATGAAAAAGTTTGTTTTACATTTTTCTTAAATTCTTTTTTTCATTCTGTTTTTTCTGAATTTTGTTTTACAGTTTGATTTGTCATCAGAGAAAGTCTCATCATGTGGATGAATAAAAGTTCAACAATAAAACTATTTAAAATCTAATGCACATCAGCTCATCAGATGAGAAAACATTGCATTGCATTACTTTTTGAATCTTCTGCAGGATGGACTCCACATGCAGCTGGCAGGTCTAACAGAGGTGTCGCTCATGTCTCCAATAAACTCATGTCTTGCATCAACATTTAGAAATGTCCTCAGTCTGTATCTTATAGTTATTTCTCTCTCTGTTTCCAAATTCTGCTGTTCCTTCTGTGTTTTTTGCATCACAGAGATGATGAACCTTCAGGGTGTTAAACCACCTGTAACAGCAGCTCCTCTCTTCTTTATTGTGAGTTTCAGCTCATTTTTTAACCGTCCAGCTACAACTTTCCTGTTTTACTTCACTCTCTCTGCTCTTATAATGATTTTTACAGCTGCAGTTGCTCTCAGAGAAAAGGGCCTAAAAACCCACCGAACACTCCCTGTTCAGCATCAAACAGCAGTGAAAAAACATGTGAACACAGAGGAGCATTTAGCAGCTAAAGAGTCTGATATTAACTCTACTGAAACTAAAGAGCATGATTGTTGTACAAGTTTAAATGAAAAGCTC
The DNA here is from genome assembly GCA_029783645.1 of Ctenochaetus hawaiiensis. NCBI lineage: Eukaryota > Metazoa > Chordata > Actinopteri > Acanthuriformes > Acanthuridae > Ctenochaetus > Ctenochaetus hawaiiensis. Next base: position 24,206,243 of record JAPZDY010000021.1, on the reverse strand, counting down.
TGACTGCTGGATGTGACAGAAACCAAATGTTTGCTGACGGGTTTAACAGTTAAAAGGTTTTAATATGTCAGTGTGGAGTTTATGACTTGTGTCTGCTGCCCCCATGTGGCCATAAAAAATCTATTATTGCAGGTTTTATGATAAAACACTATATTTAAAGGCTTTTGTGTTGAGCAGTAACACATGAGGTTTGAGCTGAGCGACAGACAGGAAAAGAGGAAGCATTGGGAGACTAACGTGTTGCTGGTTTTACGTTTTTCATGGGATTCGTTGACAGTAAAATACTGAATAACACCAGACTTGTCAGTTTAAATGTATCTGAGGGCTACTGTACTGTATTGTAATGTCTGTTACTTAACGCGCCCCCCCCCCCCCCCTTCGTGTCCCAGCGGACCTTTCAGTCTGTGATGTCTTCCTCGAGGTCGCTGTCCGGAGAGCTCCTCTGTCGGTACTCTGTGGCGTTCGACAGGCGTTTCCAGTTGGTGTCTTTCTGACTTCCCATACTGTGCGAGCGTCCCAGGTAGGCCAGGCGCTTCGACGACGTCCTCTCCTCCGTCTCCTCGGCGACGCCTCCGTGGGCTCGCTCAGAGCCCGCGTGGTGGAAGTCGTGTCGCAGGTTCTCCAGGTTCAGAGCCCAGGGGCCCAGTTTCTGCCAGTTGACCCTCTGGAAGGCCATGATGCAGTGCAGGTTTCCACCCACCTGTGGCGCCAGAGAGCGTTCTGTCAGTCAGGCTCACACGGAAATGTTAATATAATCAGTGACATTTTAAAAAAAGCAGGGGTGAGGGGGGAACCTTTTTGGTTTTGCGGCGCTGGAGTCCCCTCTCTGTGTGACGGATGTCCAGGTAATCTGGATTCTGTGTGTTGAGGTCAGTCACAATGTCCAGCCATCTGAAACAAAACGCTCCATGTTCAGCAGCTGAACGACAGGATATGATCAAACACGACAGACTAAAAAAGAGGCGGAGCTTACTTTTTACAGTGAATAGCTGGATGTTTCCTGCTGGGCTCACCGATAAGGATCCAGTACTCCATTTCATTGGTGGGCAGAGGCCCCCTTTGCACAAAAGATTCAGAACAGTTCAGAGCCTTAAAAGTGTCTTTAACAGCATTAACATCCACTTTTTAAATCCAAATCCAATTGTGATTCTAATCTGGTTGCCTGCAGGAGAGCTGAGAGTTTATTTTATTCATTTTTGGAATTAAAAAGAGAATTTAACTTCACTTCAGCCTTTAAAAAAAGAAGCTTTGCATGTCAAAAAATGACATTCAGTATCTTCCCTGATAATTTTTAAAACTCTTCAGGGATTCAGAAAATACTTTGATTCTCAAAAAATGCTGAACATAATCTTCTTAAAGCTTTTGTTATGTAACGATTTTCAGCTCCCTATCTGTTTTAGATCAATGCAATCTTTGGATTTTTAACTCCAGGTCGGACAAAACAAGACATTTAAAAACAACACCACAAACTGACTTCTGACATTTTATAAACTGGACAAATTATCAATTAGTTGAAAAAATAAGCTGCAGATTCCTAAATGATGCCAACTGATCAAATGAAACTGCCGTGATGTGACCCACCTATATGCCTTTGCTGCTTTGAGCGGCGTAGCCTCGAAGCCCACTGGGCAGAAGTAGTGGTTCTGGCAGTGATAAATGTAGGCCATGGACTCATCCTTCAGCCCCTGCGTCAGTTTCATCAACGCTCCTTCAGCTGGAGAGATTTCAGCAGTTCTCACTTTGGTTTGATCACATTACGAGCCGACATGCAGCTGAGTCTGACAGCTGAAGGACTCACCTGTTTCTCCTGCTGTCTTGTGTTTTCCGTGCGGTTTGTACAGGATGTAGGAGCAACCTCGCACTCGGAAGTTGTCGTTGATTTGTCTGAACCACCTGTGAGAAAAAAAAACAGATTCCTGAGCTGCAAACATCTCCAAAACTGACCCGGTTATTTTAAAAGACTATAGAATCAGATTGTGTACCGCATCAGCGTAGCATTGCCGGTGAAAGGACCGAACTTGATTTCTTCAAAAGGGGGCTGAAACCCCAGAATATGCAGAGCCTCCTCCTGAGAGATGGGTGGAAGGCTAGCAATGCAAATAAACACACACACATTTAGTGTTTCAGGAGATGCATTTTTACCATGAAGTCTGACAGACGGCATGACGTGCTGCTCACCTGCCTGCACCCAGAGTGCTGTACAGGAAATTCCAGCAGGACACCAGTGAGGAGATGCCACATGAAGTCTTGTACTGAGGCCGACTGATGCAGTACCTGAAGCAGACAACGATCCGCACATTACAAAAATAAACTGGATCAGATGGAAAAACTGTGGGAACTTCTGCAGCTCAGCTGATGAAGCTCACGTCACTGGGTCTCTTTAAGACAACTGAGGCGCTAAATATAACATTACCATCTTCTGAGGTCCAGCACTTTTCTCTGTTTGATCTCCTCCAGCGAGGCATGAGGAGAGACGTCTTGCAGATTTCTGCTCGGTCTGTCCGATGACTTCATCTTCTTGGTGCTGCATTTCTTCATATTGCCTGAAATACAGCTTGAGTCAGTGGAGGCTAATGCTAATCAATACACAGTTAGTGGGTGAACCATCAAAACAGCACGTTCTGCTTTGAGTGACAGTAAAATTTAAGTAAACAGCAAAACAGCTGGTTTAACTTTTTGGAATAATTGTGTAAATTTATGCAAAATGTTTCTTACTTGTTCTTGTTTTCCTTGTGAGCACGGCGTTAAAGTCTGTGGTGTCAATTTCCCAGGCCAGGATGGGCTTGCTGTGGCTGGAGGACACCTCCACCATGTCACAGTCTCCATCTGATCCCACGTGGGCTCCACCTGACTGGCCCGCGCTCAGGTCAGGTGAAGGTTTGGGCTTCACGAGAGGCGTCCCGTCATCCTGCTTGTTCTGGATCATGTCCCGGGCTGAGTTCGGAGGACAGTACACAGATGCAGCCTGGTTGAGGAGAGCATAGTCGGAGCAGACGGTGTAGAACTTCTCCCGGGAGTGTGTGACCGGGCAGGTCCACGGCAGGTGGAGCTCGGCGCTGGACGCCCTCCGCACTCTCGCCGCGTCCCGGGCGATGGAGCTCATCAGACCGCGCTCGGCCTCACCATCGGCGGGCCTCTGCAGCCCTGACGGCTCCGCTGGCCCTGATAGGTTTGCCCCTTGACCTTCTGATGTATTAGGCATCGAACAGCCACTGAAATGATGGCTGGCTGAATTAGCTGAGGCTGATGGTGATGCTGAAGTGATGGCGGTCTTGTCTGCGGATGAGGAGGAGGGGGGGGGACAGGCATTTTTTAGAAACACTACAGAGACACAAAGGGAAGATGGAGGAGCAGTGACAGACACCAAACACTGAGGACTCGGTGAACATCTGATCACACAAACACTCTTTAAAAACGTTTTCTGGAGTCGCAGCCCTGAATGTCATTGTTTTAACTCACAGCGACGTTAGACAGCATCACACAACATTACCTTTCACCTATAATAAGTAATATATTTGGGAAAAAACAAGCTACAGTGGCTATTATTATCCGTTTGTAGTTAGCAACGGGGTCACTGAACATTAACTAACATTTCACCTGTGCAGCCGCTTCAGTCGTAGTGAACAAACGGCTTCAGCTATCAGTGTTGAATTATAGTTAACAGAAGTAAACACACCCAGGCATTACGTTGTGTTTCTCATCGTTCCTCGTGCAAAATCTCTCGATTAAACGAAACTAAAAAATTAGCAAAACATCAAGCTAACGGTTTATCATCAAACCTTAGTGCATATTCGCTCGGGACATCTTAAAGATGAACGATAGTAATTCAGAAACGTCGTCGCGCTGACCTGCATCCTCTTCCTGGGAAGGTTTAACGGACCGTACCATTCTGAGCAGCAACGGGGGTGTACAAAAACAACTACAAGCTAAAGTTAGACAGTAACATAAAAATGATTATGTATGCGATTGTATCAAATGCTAATAAAGTTGTAGTTATTGAAAACTCTACTTTTGAGTATTTTATTAGATTTTTCTTGGATATCCACGTCACTTTTTTCCTGTCTTATAACCCGTGTTTGTAACCGATGAATAACCCCGCAATCCAGCCAATCACAGGAGCGTCTGCGGTGACTCTTTAAACTTTGCCTCGCAGACGGAGGGTAAGTGGGTCAATTTTTACTCGCAACCGAACTTAAATGCTATAAAAGACAGTATTTGAATATTCTATTAAAACTTTTACGATAGATAATAAAATTTTAATCTTGATTGTTCTGCACTTTCGCTTAATCGCCAAGTGGTCAAGTAACGGGATTTCTTTGCCAGTACGGTGCAACTCTATAAATCATTAAGTTGAATTGACTTACAAACTCAGTATTTTTATAATAGAAATACAACGTCTAATTCATTCAAGATTATTTACTATGTATACTGAAAGGTGCTCCTCTTGCAGTCTTGAGTTGTTTGCAGTCACATTAACAGTTTCCAGCGCTGGTCGACCTGTGATCACCTGTGATCACCTGGTCTTGAATGCATCAGTGGTTGTTTTATCCGTGGCACATGCTGAATTTGAGAGAGGGACTTGCCTCTTAAGTTAACCCTGTAATTCAGTTAAATTTGCAGTACATTCCCATCCGGCCTTTTCTCGTCTTATATGTGGTTTTGAGTAAAACAGTGCAGAATTTACCATCCATACTCTAAATATGGACAACATACAGTTTGTTTTCACAAGGCTGTACATGTTCATGTGGAGTTAAGTGATTAAAACCTTATTTAATAGATCATTTGGACTTAGGCCACTTAAGTGCATTTGCATATACTACACTTGCACATACCTCACACATGACAGATTTCTACAAGCAAAGGGAAGTTATATATTAATCAAGTTGTGCAAAGTTCAGGAA
>JAPZDY010000021.1:24172944-24186609 GCA_029783645.1 Ctenochaetus hawaiiensis | reverse complement strand
AAAGTGTGTGACGAAGTTATTCTGATGCTGTTAAATTTCGACACTGAAGAAGACAGCTTTAGTGGTTTTAGTTGCTAAATTTAGTGGGTGTGGCTTATATTCAGGTGCGGCTTATAGTCCGAAAAGTACGGTAGTTTGAAATATCTTCTCTGCGTGTTATCTTGTGTTGTGACTTAATATGGCCTTGGAGCTGAGGTTTCACAGCTTTGAGGCCTCATCCTGGAGCTCTAACATGTAGTAGTTGACAGTTGAAGGGTTCGATCCATGAAGGGTTGCATGCTGGTACGATGGCCATGTCTCCACCAGGGCTATAAAAGTGAAATGTTTGAGCTGTACGTCTGAGATTCGTATTGGCTTTGAATGCTCTCAGGTTGTCCAGAACACCTGATCGATACTGTACTTCTTTGTAATATATGTTATTATATACAATCAATTCGGTGTCAGCGGAGATTCCTTCATCAACACCTTTACAGCATCACTACAGAAGATACCACGGTGGATCAAAGCATCAACAATATGCGTACATGTGCACTTCCTGTCTGTCTGTGACTAAAAGATTGGGACTGAAATAAGCTGAAAATATTGTGCTTTTAAACGACAGTGATAGTTGAGTGATGGGTCTGACATGTGCACGGTGTTTGTTTAACAGAACAGAGTTTGTCATGAAATTCTGAAATTCTGATTCTGTCCTGCAGGAAACTCTGAGTGTGCAGAAGTTTGTTATAAGTTTTATGCAGCTTAGTTAGTAACAGATTTAACTTTAAGAATATGTCTTATTTTGTGCTGAAATGTGACGTTAAAACTGCATCTTTACAGCAAAAGTAGACGATGTGCATCTCACATAACACATCGATAATCTCACCTGAAGTAAAACCAACTCTAAGACTCTTTTTCCACTTGTTTATTTGACTTTTCGATCTTATTTAAGTGTAACTGCATCACTGAGGCATTCAGGAACAACTGCAGTCAGACTGGTTAAAGAAGCACTAACGCAGCATCGCAGTCTGAGTTTATCTACGTCACTAAACCTTCTGTGGTCACGGTCACTGATGTGATAATGGAGGGAGGTTAAATTAGTGGCAATTGTTCTGCCTGATTTATATGGTCTGTCATCAGTTCAACCAGTAAATTATCTGTGTGGTTAAAAGAGCTGGGCGAGGGTGTAATTCATCTGTGTGTGTGTGTGTGTGTTAGGTTATGGGCAGCTGTTAGCATGCTAACTGTTATGCTAACTGATAATTGTACTTGCACAACTTATCCTTCCTTTAGAGGCTCTGAGCTAAGTTTGTAAACAAACCAGGAGAAGACAGATGGATTCTTAATCTGGCCAACAAAGACACATATGTGGTTTGGTGTAAATAAAAGTGTAAATATATTAAATAACATCTGGATTTAACTGATGTGAGACACTTGGGATGTTCGGTGTAAACGGGGCTCGTGTTTAAACCGATCTGGACCACACACTCACTCTCTGTGCAGTCTTTCAGCAGAGCTTCAGTCATCTTGAACCTCAGCGAGCTGCCTTGTCCCGGAGGCTTCCCTGCAACTTTCAGGCTCTCCGTCGTACCTCGGCCGTGAAGTACGATCGTGTCGATCACAGTCAGGTTATTCCTGCACGGATCACCGATGAAGCACAGAGTTATCGGAGGAGAAACACAGATTTATCAACACGACTGTCTGGTTGGTTCTGACGTTACCTGACTATGAGGAGGGACGAGACGCTGCGGTTGCTGACGGGAGTGAACCTCACGCTGAACGACTTCACTTCTCCGGGCAGCAGGAGGAGGTTGTACACAAAAGGTCTGGTCGATCCCTCCACAAACCCTGTAATGCTCTTCATTAGCGATGTCTGCCAAACAAACAGAGGGCCTTTTAGACACAAACAGCTTCCACATGCTGCCTCCGTTAGTGACAAGAGGACTCTGATCAGCCATTCAATCAAATTCCAACCAGCTGATTCTCTGAATTCCTGACTAACAGTGAACATCCCTCTTTTCAGTCACTCACTTGATTTCTGTGAACCTGAAACTCGAAGGTGTTTGTGTCAATGTTGATGTTGGACAAATTTCCTAATGGCAACCTGGGAAATAAAATCAGAGAGGATTACAGTCAGAACAAGAAAAGGGAGAAGAAGAGCAGGAAGGTGCTGAGGTTGTGGAGGTTTCTCACCGGTCAGCAAGCTTTCCGGAAAACACTGAGGGGTTTGGATACAGAGCCAAGGGGAGAACTTGGACGAACACGAGAACGTCTGCAGGATTCTGCAGAACCACCTCCTCATACTGCAGAGATACAAGACGACGTCACACCTCAGATTCAACACACAACTTTAACATCCCCTTTAAATACTCCTGCATGTGTTTGTGCACTTAAACTAACAAGAGGCGGATTGTTTCTACTCACAGAGGAGCTGTTTGTGTTGGTTAGAGGGAACATGATGCGTTGGGAGGAGTTGACCACTGAGGGCCACGTCAGGTGCGCCGTTACTTTCGCCTGCACGTTTTTCTGGAGGTCCGTGTTCACTTCAAAGACAGCTTCGACCCTGAAGTGAGAAGGGAAAACATCTTGTGACGGTTCTTTAAATAGCAGCTACTTTAGCAGAAACATATGACAACAAAAGGCCCGACGCTAACAGAGTTCGACGGCTAGCGTGCTTACATGTGGCCTGAGCGCTCTTTCAGCTCCTTCCACCTTCTGAGGAGTTTCTGGTGAAGATCCACATCAGCGTCCCAGATGTCCTCCTGTAACGCCAGCCCATGAGGCTTGGACTCAGCTGCGGGACATACAGATCTGTTTTTAAAAATTCTGACTCTTGTTTTATGCGATTTAAACGTTACACACACTAAAAAAAACTTACATTTAAGCACAAATGGCAGCCCCACATAACAGTGATCACCACACTGCAAGCTGGCGTCAAAATAAATATTTGCCACCTGAAAAAGATGGAGGAAAAAAAAATAAGTTCATGGTTACGAGGAGGCGAATGGCTCGCTGACGCTGCTGCTCGGTGAGATGAGGGGCTACCTTAGATTTACGTCTGGGCTCCAGCTCGTCTTTGTTGTTGCGGAGCCGTTTGTAATAGAAGCGAATGTCTTCTGTCAGGGTGCGAATCTGCTGGAGCCTCACTTTTTGTGTGAAAGAGCTCTGTATGCTGTAGCTTTGATGAACAACTTTCCCCTGCAGAAAGACACAAATTCACACTTATACACACATCAAGAGCTGCTTATTATGTCCCTTTCTGCCTGCTGTCGGTACGGGAGAGGTGTGAAACCGAACTTGTGAACAGGTCTTAATGTTTACTTACAGGAAATGACGGTGGTAAAACGATGTGTTTGGGAGAGCTGCTTAATGTTCCAACTGCAATGAGAGCTTTAACCGGGATGGTTAATATCTGAGGGGCAAAAACATCAAGTCACCATTAGAAAGAATGCTTCTTGTGCTTTTATTTTTTTAAAAAGTGAGCATGAACAGCAGGTTCGAGTGGCTACTTACCTCATAATCTGTGGTTAAATGTATGGCTCCATCATACATGCCCTCCAGCGCTTTGGCCACAAGTGTCACTCTGAATGCTGCGTAATAGCCAGATGCTAATATCACCTAGCAAAGACAAAAATAAGAGCTTTAAGTTTTACTTTTTTAATTTTTTTAAATGGAAAAATACTGAGGGTACGCGAAACAAACCAGAAAGGGACAGTGTTTCGCTGCAAAGTTACTTTCTTCTTTGCAGTTCTCAGCAGTTTTGTGACCTTAAAGTAGCGACTTTCTGCGGTCTACATGTGTTAGAGATAAGATTCAACAGCTTTTACATCCTGTACAGACAAACTGACATGAGTAATGTGGTTTCATATTGTTCAGAATACCTAAATAGAAATAGTGACCCTTGTGTTTGGTAAAGTGAAAAAAAAACACAGTTTAGTTTCTATTTTAAATATAGGAAGTTAACACTTTAATTACTTATGCAAGTTATGAGGTGAGATTTCAAACAATTCAGCAACATATTTCAAATTTTGACATTTAGAGGAAAACTTGCAGCATCTGTTCTGAACTGATGAAGTTAGTCTGTCAGTGTGTTGAGTTTGTGGACGTCTGCAGCAGCAAACTGGTCAGAAACAGAAACAAACAGTCGACTGTGAGTCACAGTAACTGTTAGCCGATGCTGCTAACACCAGTCCTGACCCTAACAAATGTTTGCTTTAGTGTAGCATTGGAAAGCTAGCTGTTCATCCAAGAAGCTAACAAAACTGACTCATCAATTCTGAGACTCTGAAACATGAAACAACACACTGCTTGCACATTATTTCATGACCTGTTCAGCTCTTTGACCACAGTGCAGTGAGGCAGCACGGTAAAAAAAGCAGGAGCTGATTGGTTCCTCTGTGTTCGTACTCAGCAGAGACTGACTTTATGACCATAAAAGGACAATTAAACTATCAAAAAGGGGAACATTTTAATCACAGAATAGCTGACAGGACTTCATCATTTGTACATGAAAAGCAACCTTGATGAAACAACACAACAGCACTGCTGCTCTCAGAACGACCATGATGTTGAACTTTGGGTCATGTGATGCAGACTTTTAGAACAAAAGGAGGACAGGAAGCTTCATCATGGGGTTGAGCCTCTGTAGCGGTTTACATTAGATTAATGTGATGACTCTTCACCAGCCTGCACTGATGGAGTTTGGTGTTTCTACCAGATTCAGCGCGAACAGATCAAAACGCTTGAACACACCAACACCGTGGAGGTCTTACTGTTTTATGATGGGAGGCTGAGGTGTTCTGCAGCTCTCTCAGGCAGCTCCGAGCCACTGTGGTGTTTCCTTTCTCCGTCTTCAGGAGCTCCATGGACAGACTGTCTCCTGTGACCAACCAGGACTTGATCTCCAGCTGGAGGACAGAACGTCGTGTTAAAGAACCGGTTCCTTTTATCAACACAATGTGTGACTGTACTTAAAGTGGCTCAAAATGTCACTAAATGAATAATTATGTTATCGAAAAATACTTAAATTGTTACAAGTTTATCATTAAAAAGAAAACATTTGGCAGGATAAGTGAGCTTTTTCTAAAAATACATGAAAGTGTCTGACACAACGACCTTGTAGTTTGGTAGTAAACAGAAAAGAAAAATACAAAAGCAACTTGATTTTTCCAGTTTTTTCACTTCCTTCCAGGGCAAAACATCAAGAAAAAACAGACATTTGTTACATAATCAGCTGCTGTTTCATGTGCACAGTGGCGATGCAGGCAGTGTAATGTGTAATCTCACCTCTATGGGATTACTGTTAACCACCACAAATATGATGCTGCTGGTGTGTGTTGCACTGCGAACACCAAAGTCCAGGACGTTCTCCTTCAGACTGGGAGGCAGGACCAGAGGCTGTTCAGAGGACAAACACTGTTACTGACACACACACACACACACTCTGCTCCACAAGGACAAAACACACCGACTACATGTTCGGTTAAAATTTAGATAAAACCTGACTTCAGCTTCTTAGTATCTGTTTTACTGTGCAGAAAATTATTAAGCCTTAATGTACAATTCATGTAAAAACAGCTTTTTAAATTTGACATAAAACTAAAAGACAAAGGCAGACTGCAGCAAATGCACTCTGGTTGTGTAGTTACAGCACAAACAGGCTGCAGTAAATCACTAATCTGAGGCCTCTTTTACTGCAGTTTGTCACAGGGAAAAAAACAGCTAGACAGCTGAAGTAAAGGAGCTACGTCCAATAACAGCAGGCTGATGAAACTAGCATGATAAGATCTTTAACTGTTTGTACAACAAATATATATATATATATTTAGATGAACTGAGACAATAATTGAGTTTGTTGTTCCAAATAACACAGTTTTATTCAGTCACAGCTAAATGCTAACAAGCTTAGCACATCTAAAGAGCTGCCATCTCAGCTTCTGACACCTGATGCCCTCGAGTTTAAGTTATTAGGTGAAGTTAAGCTGAGCAGACAAAAGAAGACAACTGTACTAAACTTTTGACTTGATCATCATGTTGAGTTTTGAATAAATACAAATGATAAAAAGATGGAAAGACACAGAGATACATTTAATCCCTGTAACCTTTGGACTAAATAATAAAAATAGAGTATTTTCTAAAAACAAACTTCTTATCTGTTTATTTTAGATGCTGGGTTTTCCCCAAGTGGCAACTTCCTGCGATAAAAAAATGAAGATGACACCACACTGAGCTTCACAAAAGTTCTTCAGAAACAAAGTGGTGCCATCCATCTTTTATTGAGTCTATGATCTTCATTGATATCTTCAGTTTTGGCATCAAATAGATTCTCTGACTGTAATCTTTTGGTGGTTAAATGATCAACATAATAATAGATAAAGTTAAGTATCATGCTCGCCAGATTTTCTGTATGAAGAACACAGACTATGAGGGGATTCTTTGATAATATTAATCAGCTTTTTGATGGTAAATAATCTGAATTTGTGTGGTTGTACCTCCAAGAAGCCGGTGTAGGCCCGGACCGGCAGGTGAAACTTTGATGCGTTTGTGATGAGCAGGATGTTGCTGTCGATGTGGATAGAAGGTCGGACCGGCCGGAAGAGGAGGGAGAAGATGTAACGCGACTCATGTGGGGGAATAACGATGGGAGTGCTGAAGTTCTGCACCTGGAAAATAGAAAAAGTGACGTTGTAATGACCCTTAAAACAAATACCACTCTCCATGCGCTGACCTCACATCGACTCACATTAAACATGGTTTTGGCCTCTTCGGGCAGGGACACGTTGTGTATCCGAATGGCAAAGTTGAAGGCGTTTGTGAGGAAGATGGGTCTGTCCACCGGGTCCACAGGACTGTCCCTGATGTGGAACAATGTGGCTGTGTGGTCGAAGCCCAGGTAGCTGCCACAGGAGATGACGAACCACAGAAAGGTTAAATTTAAACTCTTACATGAGTATTTCTCTTCTCTTTCATGCACAAAATAAATCCACAAAATGACTCACCCTTCTAAAACTTCTGCCTGGTAAGGGATTTCAAGCTTGGAGTAGGTCTTTTCTTTTGCTTTAACGGTTATTTTACCAGAGAACTGATATGGTTTTCTTGCTTTTGAGGCTGTAATAAAGAAAAAAAAAGGATAAAAAGGACGAATAAGTGCACCGCAAAAAGGATATGAGGCCACACAAGAGGAAGTTGTGCAACACAAAAACCAAAAAATTCAACAAACTGCTTGACTGAGGAAATGATGTAAAACTCTAAAAAGCTAAAGAATGTTCAGATATTTACGAATAAACAGTCAATATTTGTTCAAGAACACACACAAAGGGAAAACATATTTACTTCTGATTGCTTTATTCTTTTTTTTCTGTTTTCACCCTATGACGTTAAAACAGAAGTGAAAAGGAAGGGAGTGGAAAAGAAGCAACGCATCTTTACATCTTGTTAGGATGATTTTCTGAGTCCTCAAAGACTCAAAAGGAGGAAACTGATATCATGCAGGTTTTATAACAAACTGTTTCCTTATAAAGAGCCTGGATTTCAGTGGAAACGGTGCGTCTAACTGCACTATTTATAAGTGACAATGAAGACACTGTATTTTTGTTCTCGAAGATATTTTTGGCGAACTTGTGTCTGTAACAAATCCTGAGTTTATGGCAGGACTGAAATAGTTTTAGCTGGTTGAACCTGATAAACTGGTAACTTGGTGTGTTTAAACAGAATAAGAGTCAGTTATGACCACATAAAATCACTACTTACCATCAAAACTGATACTTGCAACTTTGGTATATCTATTCTCTCCAGCTTTCAGTGTGACTGCTTTGAAATCTATTGTGACTGCTTCATTCGATGGTGTCGTACGTACACTCTGTAAAGAATAAAGGAAGGGAACTGGTTAAATGAGGGTTGAGATTTGTGTTTTACTGATTTAAATAAAAGCCTATTTAAGGATACATACTGTGATGGGAACGTCTTTTGTTCCTGAATTTAAAAGGTGTAAATTGAGCAGTTTTGGACGATCTGGAAGAGAGAGAGAGAAAGGAAAGTGAGTAACGATTTGTGAAGAAAATCTGCAACATGTAGCCTCTTTTGTGTGGATCTTCACCTTGTGACCGCAGCGTACCAAAGTCAAGCATCTCTGTGGAGGAGTAAATACCAGGAGCTGCAGAGAACAAAAACAATAAGCGGAAAAATGATAACCTGAAGAGACAAAAAGGACACCAAAATTACAATGAATGTATTCAGAGGGTTTGATAACACACCTGATGTGACCTCCACCTCAACAGGAAGGATGATGAACTGGTCCTCATTGGGAGCATTGGTTTTAATCCTGATGAAAGCCGTGTGGTTGTCCACATCTCTGGACGAGAAGCTGGCTCTCATCACCCCCTTCGTTTCGAAAGGAGGAATCTCCTGATGGGAGAAGAAGGTCAGCGTGAGTGACAGAGACTCGTCTCTGACTGATATTTTTATTCATTTCAAATTAAAATAAGACTTAAAACAAACGCTGGAACAAAAAACAATGAGATGTGAAACAAACCCATAATTTTCCAGTGCCTCCTTGTTGACCTGTGGGAAGCTCCAGATGCAGATCCCCACCGCTGGAGTACATCTCAACAACCTGCAGTGAGACACCACGTTCACATCGAATCACTCCGTCAACATTTATCAGCTGTTTTCCACAAAAAACAAGATTAAAAAGTTCTGATGACTCTAAATTACCTGCAGCGGTTCACTGTACGGGTTGTGGATGTGAATTAGTGGTGAGAAGCTGCTGTTCACTGGGACTCGAGCCCCGATGAAGGGCCTCAGTCTGTAGGGGTTTGGGATGCCAACCCCAAAAACCTTCAGGACAAAGAGAGAAAAAATTCATTTATCCACATTTCTCCTTGAATTAATTATTCAGCTTATAACAGGATTCCCTCGGCCTCTTTAAACAAAACTCAAGAACTTTTCATTGACTTTTAAGGCCAATTTCTCTCAAATACAAGATGACACACAGAGTTTGAGGTTAACATTGTTACAAAACAGATTTTTTTAAAGAGTTAGCAGCTGGTCAGAAGTTCACAGGCAATAAAAAGACAAGAGGCTTAAATGTGGGAACATTTCTCATTTGTGTTGTGATCTCGTCGTTTCTCTCACACAGCAGAGAAAGTGTGCGAGTGTGAAACAGTGACACAACTGAGGGAAACACATGCAGAAAGAAGAACGAAGCCAGTTTACGAACATTAAGTGTTTTCAAAGGAGATATTCACACATCTGTTTCTCTTAGATGGACAGAAGTGTGAAAACAAACACTTAAAACACTTTTGATGAGGGTGAGAAGGAAATGAAATGTAAGTAAAAGATCAGTGAATTGTTGTGTATAGTTTAAGTTAAAAGCAGAATTTTTATTTCTAATTTCTAACGTTAGGTTGAAGAAAAAATCAAAAGAATTTCAATTTCTAATTTTGCACAAACTATGTAAATTTAAGTACTTTCAATTCCTTTTTCTAAAACCTTCTGAGGCCTCGATTCTCCCCCTCAGAGTCACAAACTTTCAAAGACCCCATGGGAAGCCTGTCATGAAAATGAAGCGTTGTTAAACTTGGTCTCTACCTGGTACGTGAACACTCCATGATGTGATGTGTTAATAAATAAAGTGTTTTCTACATTTCCAACTACTCGAGCGAGGAACACGACGTCGAATGACGTGTTTCCTCCTGGTGGGATTATCTGTTGGCAGAACAGACGAAGAAGAAGAAGAAAATGAGTCCAACACACATGATGATGCATAACAACAAACACTTCACTGGACTTCAGCTTCTCTCTTGACCCCCCGAGCAGCTGCGCTAACAACATGAAAGGTTTGAACACTCACTCCAACAACACCTGACCTTACAGGTCTGCTGCTGCTGCAAAAACATTACAGCTGCGCTCTAACTTTAGCATGTTGGTGGTGACTGTGGTTGCAAGTGGTGAATGTTCAGCAGCTTTAGCAAAACAGTCCCCAAAATGATTTCCTGTCAGTTTATAGTCCTCTGACACATAAATATGTATATATATCCTGTCTTATATACACTTAAAAACAGTGTTCTTCCTCATGAACGGCCCTGTCAGGGACTGTTCATAGAGCTCTTAACACACAAGTGTGGCGACAACAACTGATGAAAAATCATATAAACATTCACACGTTTACTTCAATATATTTTATGTAATTAAATATACTGAAGTTGGTTTACATTTATATATATTATCTCTATGAAATGTAATTTCATGTTTATATGTACTAATTTATTGATGTTTTTGTATCTGTATTTAATTTATTCTATAATTTAATTTGGTATTATTTTTTCTTGTAGATATTTTTTAATGTATTATTTTGTATTAGCAACAATGGGGAGTGTTTGTTTTCAAATGTTCAATTTTTTTGAATAAAAAAACCTATAAAAACTAAAAAATTCCCATATCTCTTCACATTTTAGAGTAAAATAAGTCTGATGGAATATTGTTTTTTAATAATAATTCTATATTTGACAGTACATGGTACTTTATACCATATAAACCTCTGCTGTGCTGTTAATGCACAAACATTATATCTTCTTTAACTCCAGATCAGTTTTCTGATTCCATAAATAATCTTGAATCTACATCTTTTCTACATCAGAGCTCCGTGTTTTTCTGCCTTTTGCAGCTTTAAATGCTCACCAACAGTTGAAGGGCAATCAGAGGAGTATGTAAACATTTTTATCAACTCTGAACCCTCCCGCATACACACACACACACACACACTCTCAGACAGTGCACACACACACTGCACACAGGGGAAATTACCGCCTTGCTACAGACAACTGGTAATTTTACATTTCTCAGACACTTAAGCGATATCAGCTTTCATACTATAAAGTGAACCACAACGCAAAGCAACACAGGAAATGGAGAACCTACACATAGCTGCCAAACAATAAACCTAAAAACAAAATCAGTTGTTAAATTCTGATGTAAAACACATGTGTAATTGGAGCATGTGACCACAGCAGCCATCTCCGGGGAATGAAGTCTCTAACTATATATGGGCCAGGCTGCACAGAAGAACTCTAATGTATAAATAGACCGTCCGAAATGATGCCTTTGGACGTGTATTCTCCTGTCGGGATATTTATGATGGTAGTTTGGCTCGGTGCCTCGCAGCTTAAAGATTTGCAGCAGTCTGACTTCTCATTGAACCGAACTGGATTTAAAACATGAAAACTCTGTTAACTGCAGGCGACCTGTTACCTCGTTCTTAAAGTTGCCAAAAATTAACAGGAGTCTGGTGGAGCCTCGAGGTCATTTTTGTTAAATTATCTTAAACTATACAAACAAAATATTTCCACTTGACCAAAACTAATGATGACTTAAAAGTTCATGAATATAAGAACATGAAAGTTGTTTCTGGAGATGTGTTTTGTCCTTCCTGATGCAGAAAGTCTTGATACAAACATAACTCATGAAGGTGGACTTTCATCTTCAAAACCGCGTCTTTGTGATTTAGACTCTAACGTCCTGAAGGTAAATAAATTTTTTTATTACCTACTAACATTTACAGTATTTCACTGTTAATCTCCATTGGGACTTTTATCAAACGTTTATCAAATTGGATTTGTATATTTAATTGTTTAACAACCACCTTTGCAGATGAAAATCTGACTGATTTATTCACAAGAAAACGTATCAGAGTTGGATTCATGTTATGTTCAGTCACGTTTGCAGACTTCCTTCCTCACTGTCTGACAGGTGTCGCTGCAGAAGTTAGTGACTAAATGAAACGCACCATTAGCTCACATAAAATGACAGATTTCTCCGTGTTGGAACTTCATCGGAAACATTTTGAATAATGAAAGAACACAAGTCAACAAAATATACAACAAAGATAGTTATTTTGTAAAAGTAGAAATGGGAAATTTAGGATTTTCTTTGCAGCAACGTTCAGGCTTCTTTTCCTCAAATGTGAAGTGGAGAAGCTGATCAGTTCACTTTTAAAAAACTAACAACGCAACAAACATCTTCCTTTGAGCACTTACGTTTTTGTAAGCAGCGTCTCAGGGGAAAACAACGCCTAAAATATGTGTCACAGCGTCGCATAAACAACTGTGTCTAAAGCGACAGAACAGGTCTTTTGTGTACAGATTTTCCTCACATATAATCCAGAAAACATAATTTACTTGCTAATATGTCAACCTGAAAAATATACATAAGAAAAGCATCTCATAACCGTTCACAGCAAACCAATAAAACACAAGTTCACAAGCCTGCAGTGACATTAACAGGCTTCTAAATTCACTGAGTCTGTGGACCAACAGGCTGTCAATTAGGTAGTTTTCCTAATAAAATAGGTGTTTTTTTGACAGACTGTAGTGTTTAACCAGAGTTTGATAAGTAAATAAGTGGCACCAGAAATATCTTTTTATTATTTTATATCATTCCCATTCTATATTATCCATATCGCTGAGGCTGGCTTGTGGTTTCGTGATAAGAAAAAGGCTACAGCCTGTTTTTCTTGCTGCGTCATTATACTTGCAGGCTGTAAACTTTATAATTCAGAGGCCCTAAAACATAATCTCGCCAAGGGCACTGAAATGGGTAGAACCGGCCCTGCTCTAATTATTTTATTAGCTTGCTTTTCAGGGACAATGCATATCAATCAGCACTCAAGGCTGTATATGGGCCAGAGTCAGTATGAAGGGCTGGTTTTCGTTCGCTGTACCTGACCAGGTGTTTAAAAGGCCACCTGACGGAGATGTCAGAGACACTTTGTGGGTTTTATAACTGAACTATGAGCAAGAGGCAAAGATTTTCTCTCTCTGACTGAATGGAAATCTGATGTTTTCACAAAGAAATGTAATAAAAAGTGAGTCTCAGAGGTGAAACATGAAACTTTTGCAGGCTGACATGGGAGTTTAATAAGCTGCTGTTAGTCAGATCTTTTGTCTTCTGACTTGTGTTTACTCGAAACTTTACTGCAACAGAAACCGGCGGTTAAGAGATAAAACCAAACTTGGAACAATCGAAAGACTTCACGAGCTTCACAAGGTCAACAAGTCGCCTCAGTGAACCAACTGTTCTCAGGCACTTGAGTCAAGACTGAGCGATTATTCCCATCAGAGTACGGCGGTTATTTCAGACTCATCCTCTTGGGACGCTGCTTCCTGTGGCTTTGAATTACAATTTCATTGCTTTTCTAATAAATGCTGATGATAGACTGTGTGTTAAGTTACAGACTGTAAAAAAAAGTAACTTGATTATATTGCTGCTCATTTATCCTGGTTATATTTCCTGTGTTTGTTTCTCTTTATTGGCTGCCGTTAATCTATGAAGACTACAGTCCCCAGAGATCTTTGGCGTGGTCACATGCTTTAATGACACGTATGATTTTTATCGGGACTTCCCCTTTGTGTCAGTGTCGAAGTGCTGCTGCCGATGACTAAACAGGGTTTGTCACTGTTTGAGTCTGACTGAAAGCAACAAATGAAAGCTGATGTTTCCTGATTGGTGTGTCTTTGTTTACAATAATTACACCAAATTATCACACTGATTACTGATCATTAATGCTTCACAAATTATGGCAACCCTGAAGATCAACACACAGTCATATGACTAAAGATCAAGCGTGTGACAACTTTGCTCAGGACAAACATGAATCAGTGTTTACAGAGATGTTTAAAGAGATGTGTACTTACC
>JAPZDY010000021.1:24154526-24166889 GCA_029783645.1 Ctenochaetus hawaiiensis | reverse complement strand
CAATCACGAAATAGAGAGCAATCAGTGTAAATGTCTTAGTTTTTGACATTTAACACTCTATTACAAGGTGAAAACATTTCAGAACTGGACTTGTGTGAAAAAGTCTGACAGAAACTCCTCCTGCCAAATCTCTAAAGTAAAAGTCATCCATTAGCAGCCAATATGTCATCCTGAACCACAAAGTTATATTACTAGTAAAGATAAAAACTCTCTACTTGAACTTTGATCTCTTGTCTCTCGACAAGATCAGACTTGAGATTTGTGTTCACATTCTGCTCCTCTCGGGGTGAAAGTTTGGTGTCTAACCCAGTTTGTAACAGGAGGAAAACAGTTCATCTAACGCTGTTATGAACACATAACATACTCGTCTATACCACAGGGCAGTCCTATGTATTCCTATTGACTTATATAAGAGGATACACCCAGTTTATACACTCTTAAACTTGCTAGTTGTGTGTTAAAGAGCAGTCAGTCAGTTATTATACTTTTATAGAGAGCATTTTCAGGACCGGAGGTTTCTAGCGTTGACTGTTATGTCACTCACTTTAGGTATGACTTCATCATCTTGGAGAGCCTAAAATTCAACTCAATACACAGCACTTACTACATTTTTACTTAAGTGTGAAGGTTTTCACCAACACCAACAAAAAGCCACAACTTGTGCTGTAAGATCAGCCCTTGCAGATCATGTTCACAGCACACTGTCAACATGGAAACTACTTATTATGTCGGTATGAATTGACAAATTAAACTTCTGCATTTAATTAACTACTGCAAGCTATATGGTGTGCTTTAGATTAAAATGCCACAGCATTTCCAGGTAGTCTGTAGGCTTGCAACAACATGGTTTCATTTCCTTTTTAGATTTCAATACCGACATTCCACAAAAAAAACACAGTCAACAACGAAGCACTGAACTGAATTTTTTAATATGAAGGAGTTTAGACTATATTTTTTCCTGTTGTGCCTCAGTGAGAAGAATCGACAGCCATAGTGAAAGTTTCACTGAACTGTTTGCAAGCTTACACAATGTGAAACTTTCACTTTAAAGCGTTACTTATCTTGTTATTCAGCATGATGCAGAAAGAAACTATATCAAAACAAATCAGGACAAAATTTAAAATACTTTCAACAGTTGTAGTCTTTAGTGATCACTGCATGAAGAGCAGACCTACTGGGCACAAAGGACAGACAAGTGGCTGCAGGTTTCTTGTCCGCTGCCAACTATATATCACATATCATATCTCCTGTGGAAATCTGTTCAGATAGTTCAGCAAGTAAAACACAACAAGTGATCTCGTTAACACTGATTCAGTTTTCTTAGCTTGCAGTGTTGACTCTGGTTCGAGCGTGACAGAGTGACTACAGTATTTGCCAAAGGCCTCGTGCAATTTTACTTTGACAATCGAATGGATTTCATGTGAAACAAAAGACTGGATTGTGTTTCAAGTTTATAGAACCAATGTAAACAATTTATCGGCTGCAGACACGTTTCAGAGTTGGCACAGCTTATCTTAAACGTGGACTGCAGCTGTTCGCCCGACTGGCTGACTTATCACTGTGACCCCACACGATCAGTGGATCTGACAGCTGGACACTCCAGTCCGCTGGATAAATAACATGCTGCTGTCATTTGGCCGGACGACCGACCATTGCCATGCTGGAACTAAACCAGGGTCAAAATCAAAGCTGTTAGCCACGTTTACGATCACTTGATTTGTCCAAACATTACCTTTATCGAAACTAATATGAGGAAGTTATGATAGGTACCCTGCCAGCAAAAGAGAGGAAATGTTTCCATTTATGTTGCCAACTGACTTCTCTCTTTAGTCATATTCATGAAGATCATGCAGCATTTGGTGTACGCTAACATCAGTATTAGCCATGGTGCTAACAAAACGCTCCTGTCGTGTACTGATATATATGTTTGCTGCACTGAGTGTTAGCCTAACTTAGCCATATATGGCATATATGACAACACAACAACATGCTGCAAATTAAGCTAACGTTTACTATAACGTTAGAGGCCACATAGAGCTAACTAAAGGTAGCACTTTCATTCTTAACTGAGGGCTTAGCTTTAAGTCAATTTAAATGTCAACCCGCCTCAGTTTAAATGGAAACTGGTAAATGGCAAACAGAAGCAAAAACAATTCAGCAGTGTCGGAGAAGCATTAACGTCAGCTAGCTGTGACAAAGTTGGCCCCGCAGAGGTAACCTCAACCAGCACTTCGTAGAAATGTCTAGTAGGAAGTTAGCTCCAGCTAACGCGGACGTAGCCAGCTGAGTTACAAACCTTGATTATTGGCCCGCGTCGCGTGAATAGAAGCAATAAATAATATCCTCAATAATCCGATACATGGCGTTCTCGTTCTTGTGTCAGAGTGGCGAGAACTCTGGGCTCTTTCTCGGCTCGCCATGCTGCAGATCTTTCTGTTACGATAACAACCGAGCGAGTGTACGGACATGCCCGTGTAAACCTCTGCTGACTCTGTCAATCATAGCCGTGGCGAAAAAACTCGAAGTCAACTGAGCAGAAGCTAACTACTGAACAGGATGTTGGCCTCTCTTCTTCTTCTCTCCCTCATGTGTGCCGCGTCACGGGGTCGACACGCTCAGGGGCATATACTGCCACCTTCCGGAACCTGGGGGTCAGTACGTGTGTTTATCGTTAAAAAAGAGTCAAATTTCGTTTATTCGTTTAAATTTTTGTAATATATTACCTCAAGACAAGCCGTTTAACTATTTTATCTACAGAAGTTTGCTAAAACTGATATTTACAGGTGCCATAATCCACCACTTCTGCTAATTTGTATTGTTAACTGTGAGTTTATCAATGATTAATTTAAATAGAGAATATGTATATTTAGTAATATAGTGATCTGTCCAGTGCTCCTATATCTTGTCCATTTAGTTCAAACTTTTAATTCAGACTTATCTTTAGATGTGGAACCAAACTAAATACATACACTTAAATGCTGTACTTAGTAAAAGAAGGCTTACTTGTACTTTACTAAGGTTTTTTCCTTTTTATTTACAGCCTTAGTTATCATTATCACTCTTATTTGTTCATTAACTGTTGTTTAATATAATTGCGCCCTGATTAACTTCCTTCCCTCTCTGCTTATCTCCCATATTGGTTGAAAATAGGACAAGTAAAGGGGATTAACGAAAAACAATGTAATGAGAAACTACGTGCTAAGAGACAAAATCAAATAATTTTAAAACAAACTAAGTAGAAAAGAGAATGAAATAATTATCAAGATAAATAGTACAATACTTTTTTTTTACTGTAGGCAAATTAAACTAGAGTAATGTTTAATGATTGACAGCAACAAAGCTAGATGAGTGTTGTTAGCTACGTTTTATTGGCAGGATTGAGGATAAAGCAAGATAAGTTACGACAGTTACAAATCTATAGGACATGATAAACCAGGTTGCTCTTTTAAGTTTGTGTCTTAAAGCTGATGGATTGCTTGGTGGTCTGTTTACTGCAGTTCACATTTTGGCCTGAGGCGAAAGAAAGTTGACCTCCTCTGTGAGATAAGCTTTATTTATGGATGACTGGGAGTCGTTGAAACCTGGTAAACATCTACTTTTTAATATTTTATGCACAACATCAACAATAAAGCATTAATTTGCATATTATTTTTTAGGAGGAGCACTAAAAGAACATTTTTTTTACATCTTTCTTACGCCATCTGCAGATCGTATCACTAAAGACCACTCATGCTTAGATAACGAACACAAACTTATTACTTGTTTTATAATTACAATGGTGACAAAGGTTGGCTGATTTCTGCCAAGCGCCACGCCTTTTTCTCATTATCAATACAACACTGTCAATATGTTTCTAGACAGGACAACCTATGCTACTGTTACTGCTCTATCACCGATTATCGCGTTTTTATGTATGGTGAAGAATGACTCACAGAATCATTCACAGTTTTCTGTTTAACTTGGCAAACTTTTGGAAAATTGTGGGTTTAAAAATAAGGACCCAAATTCAGTCATCACTGACAAATGTGACGTCATTTTTTAGTTGAAACTAACTAAGTCATTATAGCTAAAAGTCTTTATATAACTTTGTATTCAGTAATAGATAGTGTCATAATTTCAGACTAAGGCTTGTCACAAGTGAGTCATGACAAGTACACAGATGAGATAAACTAGACAAATATAATAAGTGATATTTAGGAAATAAATGATGAAATAGTCTGTCATGTATTAATGACTAACATTGCCTTTGGAAGTGACATAAAGCTCATTCAAACTAGAGCATCATTATAATAAAAATAGAAATAAAATCCACCCATTTTTCTGTTCACAAACACAGGGACACTGAACTTGCTTTGCTTAGAGGCCACTTTCACCCTCTGGTTAATAATCAAACATGATAACATTTATCATATCAAGTTATTATTAATAATAAAATAGCCTCCCCTTTATATCTTTTTGTTGCATAACACAAAAGGAAGCAGCAGTGGCTTTTCTCAGCAGCGGATGTCGCAGCTGTCAGCAAATGTGATGTGGTAGAAAACGACCACTTCAAAGTACCAACCTGCTGCTTTCTTGCGGTGCTTTCAAGGCAGTAATGCAGCACTTCAGTTTGCATGTTTTAAGTCAGGATGGCATCTGATGTTTGTAACCTTGCATAAAGCATTTGTCATTTGGCAAAGGAAACAGTGGTTTAGCACTGGTATGAAGTTGCAAAATGAAGATTAGAGATTAGAGATTTTCTTTTTCAACCCTGCATTGTTTATCCTCACATGTTTTTTCGAAAAGAAAGCCCTGCAAAGGTCAGATTTATTTGAACTTTCTGTAGAAATCAAGTATCACTACCTCCTCTGAAGGAACACCACTGAAAATTTACTACTTAGGATCATGCAAAAATCATGCCCAGTGAAAATTTTACTCTTATTCTTAATAGAAAAAGGTTGGTAACTACCTGGCACCCACCTGTGAGCCAGATTTGATATAAGCTGTGTATCAATTCACTACCATACATCTGTTGGTCTATTTTAGAAATGATAGTTACTCTGATTTAAGTTGCCCAGCACAGTCAGTCTTATCTCCACAGAAAAGTCTGATCGCACCTGTTGTCCTTCTGCTGAAGGTGAAACAAAGATCTGACTTGTAGTTTTATTTTAAATCAATCACAATCATCTTGAGCAGCGCTAAACCCTGCAAAAGAGAAGGAGTGCTGACTAATAAGGCACCAAAGGCAGACTTTTACCTACAGTTTACATCTGATGCGTCAAACCAAGATTTTAGTTCCCTTTTTTAAAGTTAGCTTTGGGTCCCCAGGGCCCACAAAAACCCCAGGTTTATTCCCTGTTACATTGATCTACATTATTTGATTAATTAATTAAATTTTTCATAAGTGTGCACCATTGAAGAACAATTTGAACTGAATTGTCCTCCATCATGTGGCCCCGTCTCATAGAGGCAAAATCCAGTTTCAGCATTTTTAATAGTTTTAACTCATATTTTGCTTATTTAATCTTTTCTTTGGCAAGTAGTTATCACTTTCAAACCTGCTGTAGTTCACAGCGGCTTTATTCCATCACAGAAGAACTGTAACACTGCTATTTTGACACGTCTGACACTAATTTTCATCGATAATCAACTGAATGTTGTTTAAAGAAAGTCAGAGAGTTTTGGGAAATGCCATCATTATTTCTTGAAGCTCAGATTAACATTTGCACAGAGCTGTCGGACAGATATTCAAATGAATTACGGTCACAATCTCAAAGAGACTGAGTTTACTGCTCGAGACAACAGGAAATCTTGCAGATGTTTTCATCTGAGACGCTGTTAAAGGTGAATTTTTCTGCATTTTTGCTTAAAAAATTAATCAATGATCGATCATTTATAGTTTTTCTATCATTCTTCTGTTAATAGATTGTTTCAGCTCAACAGCAGTGGAGGGTCTGTGTGATTGATGAAATGATGAAACTGCCGTGCATAGTTGGGGTTAGAACAAAGTTTTGCCCTGAGGCCTTCTGGGAGGCTGACAGGTTGGCTGTACGAGTGTTGGGTTTCAGGATTGTTTACATGTTTGCTGCTGTAGCTGATGGTCTGATGGATGAAGCTGCGGAACAGGAACTCAGGAACAGACAGCAGAGTTGTGCATTTCAGTGCCGAAGGCTGTAACCGAGAAAGAAACAGTCAAAACCAACCTCTTTCAAGTAACCATTTGAGGCAGCACGGCTCATTTTACAGCATACAGGGGAATGTTCACATTCAAGTTTCTGAAAGCAGACGTCCATCCAGTAAAACGCCACAGACAGTGAGACACATGCTCATTTCAGAGCTGATTTATCACTGCATGACCACTTTGAGACAAACTGTGCTTCACCCGTAAACACAACAGACAGTCGGTTAAGTTTCAGTATTTAGAACAAACGCTGAGCACCAAACACAACGTTTGAATACTGTTAAGTCGTGTGTGTTTGCATTAAACCTTCTGCTGTTTCAGTGTTTCACTGCAGAACCGACTGACTTCTTATTCTGCCAACAAGCTCTGCTGTTATTTCAGCGTCACTAATTAACTAATTATAAGTTCCATGAGTGACATTCGCTCCCAGCAGGTAAACAGGTAAAACCAGAGCCATGAATGTGATGCTGAATGTAATTACACCATGCAGGTGTACTGTAAGCAAACCAAGCCCATTATAATGCTCTGATATGCAAATATATTATCATTTCATCTCAACTTACATCATATCATATCTTTTTTAAAATAAATTCTTACTGTTACTCACCTGCTGTTCATATTTATAAATATTCTCACTACCTGACTATTTGAATTGACACTTGGACTCAGTGACACAGTTGTCATTTATAACATTAATGACCGCGTTTCACAGCCACACCTTAATAACTCTGAGCCAGTGTTAATGTGAATGATCACACCTGTGCTTTACCTGCCCTGACAAAATGATCCTTCAGGAAAAGTTTACTACCTGCAACAAACCACCTTCAATGACACGTTGCCGGGCTGGTGAGTGTTGTTACATAAGTGGCCTGCAGAGGGCAGAAATGCATTAGAAGCATCCTACAGAACTGGTTCTTTTCTCAGGTATTTCAATTGCCATTTTGCCAGAAAATGTTTAGAAATTTGAATTTGTTCGCTCCTTGTCAAACAGTGGATCTATTATTAATCTTTTAATAAAAACCATCACTATAAATATAACAAATATAAATTCCTGGAGCTCTTTTTGAATGGTAAATAAGAAAACTTTGCAGGTTGCATTGAAATTACAGAGCATCTGATATTCATTCACTTTAGTGCAAAGGTTTTGTAATTTTTTCATTTGTTTGTTTTTTTAACACTGTCATCCATATTTTATTATTGGGTTGATTAATCATATCTTACATTCCTGTACTGTTGATCACATATCTTATATACATTCTGATAAATATAATCCTATTTCATTTTACATACCTTTATTTAGATTGACTGTAGTTATTCCCAATATTCACCTCTGTAATTCAAATGAGGCACTTTGTCATATTAATACATGACAAAATATAATATATACTTAAACTGCACTGACCATAAAGAGTATTACCTTGCAGTATTAAAGTATTATCCTAGCTTTTAGATATTGCTCAGTTTCCAGCCGATATTTTAGTTTCTGTCTTTTTTGACTTTACACTCCTCTTTTCCCTCTGTTTGGACCCTCAGTTCTGGTTCTCAGCAGCTTCACAAGGTGCTTCTGATTGGATTTAAACAGGGATGCTCAACAGGAGAGTCAAGCAGCCTTTTGCACACTTTAAAAGCCATGTAAGCCATGTACATATGAGTGATTGTGTGAACGTAAACACAAACACAAACACTTGTGCTGCCCTCTGATTGCAATTTGGAAAAAAACAGCACAAGTGTGGCTGATTACAGCACAGTCAAATCACTGCACCATTAGAGGCTTATGAAAGCAGCTGCAGACCAGAGTTTCAGATTCACGTCGTGTTCGACGTCTCCGTCAAAGACCCACGATTTTGTCCTTGAGGTTGTTATGGCAACCCCTTGTAAGTGTTTGGCAGTGGATAAATCATCCTCTTCATTTGGTTTAAAACAATGACAAGTATCCCCATCATCTGATGAACAGGGTGCAACTCATCAGCACAAGAGGACTCACAGCGGTGCCACGGCCACTTAATCTGATACTGGCTGCCAAGACACATCTGAGGGCTTATGAACAACATGGCTCGAGATCGGACATGTCTGACATGCTTTGTCAGATTTTTCAAAGAAGCATAATATAATCTTTTAAATCAGTTATTTTAGGGTGCTGAAAGTTTGCTGTGTGCGACAGATTTTACTCATTTTTAAAGTTTCCATTTGTTTTTGGTTCTCTGATTTGATTTTGAAATAACCAAGTAACAAAAGAAGAAACTCTGTAAAGAGATTTACTTTCTCTGTACATGTTTAAGGATGTGCCAGTCTGCACAGCAACAGTGATCTCTGTTTAATCCAAAGTAGAAGCAGATGAGCTTTGCAGCTCTCATTTATGTTTGGATAATTACAAAGTGCAAGGCAGCGCTGTCTGAGAAAAAGAATAACATCGACCTTCATGCAGTCATTTCTCTCTCAGCCATGTTTGAATTCACCGTCTCACTTCTTCTGTATGAAAACTTTCCCTTAGTCTCACTTACATGGACCTCCTTAGATGAGTCCTTCAGACCACAGATGAAGACTGATATTGTCGATTCTCTCAGCCAGTGCTGACTTGTAATGTTTAACTACATGAAACAGAAACAACCAAGTTACTGACTTCAAACTTTCTGCGTAATCACTCAAAGAGCTGAACTACATGTGTATGTAACAAAAGCCACACAATCCAAATACAACTATTCAATGGTTGTTAAAAACTTGGTTTAGACGCTTGTGTTAATCTCAGGATGAGTTGTAGTGACTTAAGTAAACATTTTAAACAGGTGAGGAGTTTTATTTTTTACAATAGTTTGGTAAACAACAAAATCCCCACTGAACTACTGACATTCCCATCAGCCTCTGCTGCATTTTGTCTTGTGCTAATTAGCAAACATTAGAACGCTAACATGCTGAATGAAGACTGTGAACAGGACACACATTTTATTGGCAATTCAGTTGAATAGGTTTTAAATATTAAGTTAAATTTAAATGACAATTCTGTCCGTTTATCAGGCTAATCATGTTGTGTCAGCTGCTCTTCTACTGTCCACTGTTATTGTTCACCTGCACTCTGTGTAAAAAACCACAGCAGCTTCGCCTGTTGTCTCCTGGTGCTTTGCATCCATGTTTATACTGATATATACAATTAAAGTGGAGTGGATTGAAAAGGAGGCTTCATTAATGTCCTGCATCCACATATCATATATCACCTGGGAGCTAAAAAGCTTGCAGCTGGTGATCAGACCTTATTAAAGCCTCATCACATCAGTTTAGATTTGGCTCATTGCTGCATGGCTGAGGGTTATAAATGAAGGGCTGCACAGTCTGATTGACTTGGAAATGCACATGGAAGCCATGTTCAGGGGACAATTGTTGCACTGTGTCACGGTGCACT
Organism: Ctenochaetus hawaiiensis; assembly: GCA_029783645.1. Lineage (NCBI taxonomy): Eukaryota > Metazoa > Chordata > Actinopteri > Acanthuriformes > Acanthuridae > Ctenochaetus > Ctenochaetus hawaiiensis. The sequence goes on along the minus strand of JAPZDY010000021.1, from coordinate 24,157,335 downwards.
CTGGAAAAGCCAGGAATTAGGATGCAGTAATTACCCTCTGCCTTCTGGCAGAGATGCAAAGAGGCTTTCAATAGATCTCAACGCACCTGGAGATGCTCCTAAACCTAATGAGGTTTGCAGAAGGGGAGAGTGATTGGCCAACCACTTTCAAAATTTGTTTTACCACTGCAACATCTATTGAAATGAGGCATAAAATAAAAATAAATGAATAAAATAAGAGAACGGCAAAAGTTGGTTTGAACAATGATCCAGCATCCTGTATTTAAATGCATAAAAAGCTATAAAATGCTGCACTTAAACAAATATATTTAAATCAGACACAATATTTGGAGGAATTTGAAGAAGTGTTATTTCTGGCTCTAAGTGTCCATTGACTGTCTGTATATAAGCTCTTTTCTGTGTATCCAGAACACTGTTTCTATAAATGGATTGCATGAACCCACTCTCAGTGAGGACAGTCCTAAAGTCCATTACAGTGTTAATTCCCTTCAGTTTGACGTGAACACTCACGAACACAATAACAAACATGAAGAGGTTATGTGACAGCAACGTTCATATCTGAGTTACAGATGTGATTCCTGTAATTGTCAAAATATCTTTGAGTAAAAACAGACATGAACAGACAACATATACCTAAATTATAACCACAGATAACTTCAGTTAGTCTGATTGTTCATGAATTTAGTGAAATCTGGACACAAAAGAGGAAAATGTGGCACAAAAAGTGACATATCTTTAAGTGACCATCTACGAGGGGGCATTAGGTGGCTGAAATAGGTACTCAAGTCTAAGCTGGGATTAGTGGTGCAGCTCCGTTTATTGCCAAGGGATTTCTCTTTTAACCTTATGGCTTCAGGGATGTGGAGGTGGGCGGGGCCACGGGGAGGTGCTGAGCAGGTACAGAGACAGGAGGAACTTAATGAGGATGCTTCTGTCAGTCAGAGCTGATCAACAAAACCACTGTTCATAAGGTGATCGATCAATATGATCATTTATACTGTTGACTCACAAGCTATTTAATGAGTGGAGACATCGTTTTACTTTTAAATCTTTCAAACAAAACAGTAAAATCTCGCCATTAAGTGATGTTAGAGAAGTTAGTTATTTAATGTTTTTAAATTCGGGGCCCTCAGGGGGCAACACAGGGGCCTCGGCGAGAAGAAGTACAGATGACAGAAAAATCTAAAAAATAATTGTTAATAAAATTGATAAAATTCTACGATATATATATATAATACAGAATTAGGAATTAGCCAGCTATCTTGTTTGCTAGCATTTAGCTAGGTAATCCTAACTTAAAAAATGAAAAATTTTAAGCACGTAAAAACTGTAGCAAGACGGAATAATGAAGACTAAGAAGTCTGACAAAATAATTAAAATATTCTATATAAAATATAGAATTATTAAAAAAATTCTATAAAGAATATAAAAAATAGATTTAGACAATACAGAATTAGAAATTAGCCAGCTAGCTTGTTTGCTAGCATTTAGCTAGTTAATCCTAACTTTAAAAAATGAAACATTTTTTGAGTTAGAAAAAGACATAAGTACAAACAAATAGTCAAGCTTACAAAAGTTCAGCTGAAATCCAAAAACCTCCCAGAAAAGTGAAGAACAGAATAATTAAATTACGGATTTGGCCAGCAAACTATTTTTCTTTTATTTAGCCTATTTTTTTTTATAGCTTTTGCCTCAGAATGGTCACATATTTTTTGTGATATCTTGCCAAATTGGGTCCCTGGCTTTGAGATAATGTTATTTTTGGAACAGAAAAGTTTGGGAACCTTGTAAGTAACTCAAAACTGTAGCATACTTAAGCTAAATACAGTATTTAAGCAGATTTACTTAGTTACATTCGACCATGGCTGATATTTGTAGCTTTTAGCTGCGCATACAGCTAATTATCGTATATTCTGTTTATTAATTACATTTTACCTGATTATAAACACATCAATTCACATAAACACTTCATGTCTTACTGTGTTTACATGTAACTCTCGGCACTTTTAATGACTCCAGTCTCGTCGTGTGTCTGAGCTGCGGACGGTGATGCTCAGGTCTCCTCCCCTCGGCTGATCTGGGACCAGTCAGCTCATCCTCCCACCGGCAGAGCCGCTGCGACCGACGATGAGCGGCGGACACCGGCGCTCTGCGTGACTCTGCGCTCGGACTGAGAGATCGGATATATTCCCCCCCTGGAGAAATTATATTTTCTATTTCTGTGTTGAAGATGGGATTAAACAGAAGAAATCAGAGTGGAGCTTCTTGTTTGGTCGGATTAAAAAACTCGATGTGAAAAGGCTTCAAACAGGTGAGATGAACTGTTTAAAATAAGAATAAAAAAGAAAATAATTTTGTTTTTGAATTAAATATTATATTAATTTATCTCAGACATTTCCCTAGATTGTTTCTATATACATATATAATAACTTTGGCTCATTTTATTAAAAGAAATCTTAACTTTGGCTCTCTGATGTTCTGCAGTTTGTCGCAGCTGAAGTTGATGCTAAACGCTAAGGCTTTAAAATGATTAAAAATGTGTAAGAACACAATATTTATAGAGTCTTTACAGAACGCTCATGGAGAAATATTGATGCAGAACAAGGTGTTTAAATGCTATATGGATCATTAGTATATTTTAAGTTCATAGCCGAAGTCAGTATCACATAAAGAGAGCAGACTATTGGAGAAACACTGGAGGCTTAACAGCTTATTTGAGGTGTGTAGATTTGTGGGACATTATGAAGAAACCAGCACACATCAAAAATATATAATAAGCGAGTGAATAATGATCAAAATTTGATTTAAT
>JAPZDY010000021.1:24143634-24154426 GCA_029783645.1 Ctenochaetus hawaiiensis | reverse complement strand
TGGGACATTATGAAGAAACCAGCACACATCAAAAATATATAATAAGCGAGTGAATAATGATCAAAATTTGATTTAATGAGGACAATACGTTCTTTGTAGTGAAAAAGAGTATAGGCCTAAGGGACAGAGATGCAGTCTTGAGCCTCTTAGTGAGTCCAGTGTGCAGCTGAGACAATAATCTCCATGAACAAAAACACTCATATTTTAAACTGCAGCTTTGATTTTATTTCACACCCTGAGAAGTTATCTATTACTCAGTTAAACACTAAGAAGAAACATGACAAAAGCAAATCATTTACAAGCTCAAATGACTTTGCTTTATAGTTTCATCATTATATTTAAATATAAGAATTAGGCTCAGACTTTGTATATCAGTGAATTCAGGTCTTTAAAAAGCACAAGAAGCATTCAGACTTTTACATTTTTGCATCAACTTGTATTATTTTCCTTGTCTATTTTTCATATATATTGTACATCTTAGTATATGTACATATTTTACATACTCTTTTTTCTTATCCTCTATTTCCGTTTTTTCTTATACTTCTTGGAGCAACTGCACTGCTCTGCAACCATTAAGTTTCTGATGTTGAGTCTGAAGTATGTTTGAAAAACCACTTGTAAATGGCAGATGTGTCCACCACCCTGCAGGGGGTGGGGGTGCATTTCAAAAGTGTTGGAAAAACTGCTCCGTCATCATCTAATCTGGAACTAAACTGTAGCTGTAATGTTTGAAACATGCAGAAAACATAAAAAAAAAAACCAACAGAGAAATAAATTCCATTACAGTGACTTGTGTTCAGTACAAATGTGCCTCTGCAGAGATGATTATGTAACTCATATTCAGTGTGCAGACACACTGCTGGCTTTACCTGTCTTCACCCTCCAAGAAGCACTTGGCTTCTTGGTGATTGTCAGTGTGATTTATTTTAGTGGGGGTTGCTTAACTCCCTGGTATTAGCACTAATCTACATGTGTGCACGTGTTACAACCACTGGTCATCCCCAGAGATCAGTGAGTCATTATTTACCATTTAAAAAAAGAAAAACACAATATATTTTTTCAATTATATGTAAGTAAAAATGTTCTTAAAAGTTTAACATACGTTAAATATATCTCATAATACAAAAATGAGATTATTTTCAGTGCAGTTTCCAGCAGCATATGGCCGACCAGCCTGTTTTTTCAGACTGTACCAGGAACTAAAGAGAGAGTCGCTGCCCTCAGCCACGTACACTTGCACCCGTTCTTTAAGTGGTGCACTAATAGACTTAACCTGCTGCATACAAGACTGAACATAGCAACTACAGTCCACCTGTAAGCCATAGCTTAGTTATTTTAAAAACCAGCTGATAGTTCACAGAGAGAGGGCACTGATCCTGTTTAGTGTTAAGGACATAATGAGGATGTATTTTTAGGTGCTACTCCCAGACAGACACTGGAAAAGTGCCGTTCGGTGGCTCTCATGAGGTAAACTGCAGGTTTTTGCTGGACGACTTCTTGCTTGTAAAATCTGATGATGGTGTTGTGATGTTGCAGCCTGACAGTGTGTTTTAAATTTGCGTGTCTGTGTGCTGCAGGCCAGCAGAGCCGAACACGTCGACATGGCAAAAATCTGCACCAAAAACTCCTTTATGACCAGACAGCGACTGTCCACCAACACGCACGATGAGGAGCTGGCTGTCATTGAAAATGGGGACAGCAGGTCTGAAATCACCATGAAACTCCTGAGATTCAAGTTCTGCTCAAAAATCCACTGTTTGCTATTTTGAACTTTAACCCTTTATGACAACTGAAGACACATTTTCTGTCCCTTTGACTGACTGATAAAATCTGCAGACATGATCTTGATTGTGTTCCTGTTTTTTTTCCCTGCATTTTGTCTTCCAGGGCCCATTCTCTGTCTGAAGACAACTCTGAGAGAGCCTTGTCTTCAGGGTCCCACACAAGCTCGTTCACAGGGGCCGGGGCCATGGCCAGGTAAACTCCTGTAGTAATACTTTAAAGGTCTTAGTAGGTATTTACCAATGTTGGAAGGTATATCGGCTCAAGTATGCTACATAACTAAAATTTGAGGTACTTTACTTGAATATTTACATTTTTATTTCATTTATACTCCTACAACCCTTATATTTAAGGGTAAAACACTGACTTGTAACTCCAGCTTTCATCTGACAGCTAATTTTTTGTTACAATTCAGATCAACATTTGACACAAAAACATAGAATAAGCATTTACAATACAACACACTGCTAACATGTAAACCGAGGTTATCAGCCTTTAAAGTTTGTAAGGGGACACAAAAATCAGGTTTTATATAAGCAAACAATATGTGACATTCTCACATTATTGTGTCTAAAAACCATTACAGCTTTTTTTCTTTACATGTGTTTTTAGTTGTGTACATACATTATCTCAAATGTTTCCAACAATGTTCAAACTCAGAGAAATCTGTAATTTTATCCATGGTAGCCTTGTTTCATTTTGTTGACTTTTGCTAACACTAGTCAAAAAGTGATGAAGAAAGTCAGACGCTTTCACAAAATATAACATGAACAAAACTTGAATAAATTACCTCACCTGTGAACATTTCTACCTGAGTCAATCACAGAGATAATTCGCAATGGAGGCTGTTTAATGTTGAAATAAACAATCCCATGATCCCTTGGTACTTCACACTTCTTCTTGGTGGCAAAAATTACATATTGTGTGTTAAAACAACCATCTGAGGGCCAAACAGGTAAAATTCAGCCAAAAGTGTATACATAAAGTACAGAGAAGTTTCTCTTTCCTTATCTGTTAATCAACTCATAACCTACAGATAAATTATCAACTTCTGCACACTGATGCATCACTATTAACAATCTAACAGTGTAATTAAACTCAAAAAGAAGTCAAAACAAAGAACTTCTACTTGTAATTTTGTATTGTTGTACTTTTGCTTACATATATATGAGCCGAATACTCCCTCCACCATTGGTATCTACACATTCTGTTAGCTGATAATGACTGACTGTTCATCCCTAGACTAGTCGGGTGTCACTTTGTTCCGTTGTACCTCCTGCTAACCCTCCAGGCTCTCTTACTTCTTCTTCATGCTGTGGAACTGGGCGTCTCACAGAGTAAATCCTGAAGCAGAGAGACACGACTCTTTCCTCGAGCGCTTCCGAGGCCCTGAGCTCAATGACATCTCCAGTCGGGAGAGCAACGCCCAGTCAGTGGGCCCAAACGACACAGTCAGAAAGAGAAAGTGAGTACAGGACAATGTGTTGCCCTGCTATCAAAAACGCAGCTTTTTTTAAATGCATTTTGGCATTTCTAGCACACACAAACGCAGATTTACGTACCTGAAAACAAATATTTTGGAAAACTCCAAAAGATGTTGAAAAACTCTGTTTGCAGTGTTGACATGTAAACTGGAAAACTGAACTTCTTGCCTGTGATGTGGGATCATTTACAGTTTTCTTCGTTTACGTGAGGGCATATATTGCTGGGGCTGATGTTGCCAAAAGGACTTTTTATGTTAAACACATAGTTGAAAAGCTTCACTCTTATCACATTTAGCAAAAGGGGGCGTTGAATGCACCATAAAAGTCACTTTATAATCATGAGACATGGTGCAGGTTTTGGATGAGAACTTGTCAGACCTTTCAGTTGCAGGTAGCTTGTTGGAAAGAGCTGTTTTTTAAGACTTGTGATTGGCTCATGTGACTATACAGTCAGGGTTTGAACTAGAAAATGATGATGAAGACAGATTTTAGAATGAAACAGAATTTGTGGACAGCGTTTAGTTACGAGAAAATCAAATCCTCTGCATCTGTTTGGATATTTTTAAAGCATGAATCACAGATACAAAGTTTTGGATGACTGTCAGCCGCCACGCAAACCTCCATCAACAACACTGTCAGATCATTAGGAAGTGATTAAGGAATAAAATGAGTTAATTAGAACTAAACCACAATCTTTGGAAATGTAAACAAAGCTTCTGACAGCTGAAATCCCAACCACTAGCAACCTACAACAAACACTGGCTTCAAACCAGATCTGCGGGGTTTTGTTTGTGTTTTGTTTTCGTTTGTTTGTTTTGTAATGATAAATCAAGTTAACTAGTCAGACTAATAAACATTTGACTAGAATTAACGTAGCTGCACCAGATTTAAAGATGAGTTATAAAAAAATAATTTTAAAGAAGAGAAAAGAAGATTTTTTAAATCAAACGTACATTTGAGTGTTTTTTTTTCCTTCACATTTAGCATTTAGCGTCATTTTACCAGTCTTTGAAGCCAAAGGCTTCTAATGTTGTGAGGGTTAATTGTGAATTCTTGTTCTTTATTTCTTTCTTAAGTCTTGCCAATAAGTGGCCACTAGCTACTTACAACATGAATAACTGCAACAACACAGACGAGTAAGTTTGTGCACATGTATGTCGGAAAATAGAACTAAAATAGAGGTAGATTAGACAAATAAGTTATACTCATACTGGACATTAGCAGCATTGTGTTAATCATGTAGACAATGTGGTTATTCTGTAGTTAATAGAGTTTATAGCTTAGAAGTCCCTGTGACCAGTTGTCTTCCATTTATCCATTCCTTCTAAGTGTTTGCTCCCGAATTAAATGGATAAAATCTCTAATTCTTTGTTTTCTGAATGATTATTTTGTTGCAATTTGTGATGTGGGTTGTACCGATTTAACTTTCAGGAAATATTTAGACATGAAATGGGCATATTCTGACAGTTATTAATGGTTTTGAAGTTGTAAACTAGGTCTAATTTAGTTGTGTTATGTTGCCATCTGCTGGACAAATGTATGACTTGCATCAGATCTTCCAACAAAGCTTTGAATCCCGAACTAAAAACATCCACAACCCCCTTCGTGTAGCCCGATAGTCCCTTTTAGACCACCTCCAACATTTTTACAACCATAAAAAACTAAACTTGTGGTCCGTAGCAAAAAAGAGGAGAAAAAAGAGGAGATTAAAAAGGAGGAGAAAAAGGAGGAGAATAAAGACGAAAAGAAAGACGAGGACAAGAAGGAAGACGAGAAGAAGGATGAGAAGAAAGATGAGAAAAAGGATGAAAAGAAAGATGAGAAGAAGGATGAGAAGAAAGATGATAAGAAGGATGATAAGAAAGATGATAAAAAGAAAGAGGAGCCTCCGTAAGTATAAACTCAGACACAGTAAGTTGGGAATGAGATACAACACGTTTCACACTTTATGTGTGTAAAAAATCTTTAAAATTTTGTTTCAGCATCAAGTAATGTCATGTTGTTTCAGGAAAGAAATCTGGATTATGGATCCAGCCGCAGACCTGTACTACAAATGGCTGACCGTCATTGCAGGCCCAGTATTTTATAACCTGATGATGATTGTAACAAGGTATTGTGCATTAAACCACCTCTAAAGCTTCACCTAAAGGGATGTTTACAAAATGTAAATCTTATTCTCTTTCTCCTCTAGAGCCTGTTTTAATGAACTTCAGGAATCTTACACAAAACTCTGGATAGTCCTGGACTACACCTCAGACATCATCTACTATGCAGACTCATTTGTCAGATCAAGAACAGGTCTGATTTTTTAAAAATGTCTCAGCCACAAATCAGCACACAAATTTGTGCCGATTGTAGTTTTGTATTTGTCACCTAATTTGGTGTTTGTCTCTTAGGATATTTGGAACAAGGCCTGTTGGTGAAAGATGCCAAGAAACTGCGAGCCAAATACAGAACAACATCTCAGTTTAAATACGATATGATCTCCATGATACCTACTGATCTGCTGTTTCTGAAATTTGGATTCAACAACCCAGAGTTCAGATTCAACCGTCTCTGCAAAATCTCGAGGCTCTTTGAGTTCTTCGAGCGGACTGAAACCAGAACAAGCTTTCCAAACGTGTTTCGAATCAGCAATCTCGTACTTTATATCCTTATTATCATTCACTGGAATGCTTGCATGTTCTTTGCCATTTCAAAAACCATTGGATTTGGATCTGACACATGGGTGTATCCCAACATCAGCCACCCAGAGCACGGCCGCCTGGCCAGAAAATACATCTACTCCCTGTACTGGTCCACACTGACCCTCACAACCATCGGAGAGACACCTCCGCCTGTCAGAGATGTTGAATACCTCTTTGTCATTTCCGACTTCCTCACTGGTGTGCTGATCTTTGCTAGTATCGTCGGTAACGTGGGTGCCATGATCTCCAACATGAACGCCTCTCGTGCTGAGTTCCAAGCCAAGATCGACTCCATAAAGCAGTACATGCAGTTTCGAAAGGTCACCAAAGACCTGGAGGCCAGGGTCATCAAGTGGTTTGACTACTTGTGGACAGAGAAGAAGACCTGTGATGAGAAGGAAGTTTTGAAGAACCTCCCGGACAAGCTCAAGGCTGAAATCGCCATCAATGTCCATTTGGATACGCTGAAGAAAGTGCGTATCTTCCAAGATTGTGAAGCCGGTCTGCTGATTGAATTGGTGCTCAAGCTGCAGCCACAAGTGTTCAGTCCTGGAGATTACATCTGTAAGAAGGGAGATATTGGCAGGGAGATGTACATCATCAAAGAGGGGAAGCTAGCCGTGGTGGCGGATGATGGAGTCACTCAGTTCGTAGTGCTCAGTGATGGTGCATACTTTGGGGAAATCAGTATCTTGGGTATCAAGGGCAGCAAAGCAGGAAACAGGAGAACAGCCAACATCAGAAGCGTGGGTTACTCTGACCTCTTTGCCCTGTCAAAAGACGACTTGATGGAGGCTCTCACTGAGTATCCAGAGGCCAAAAAAGCTCTAGAGGAGAAAGGGAAAGCCATCCTGATGAAAGACAACCTGATCGATGAGGCGGTTGCCAACGCTGGGGCCGACCCTAAAGACCTGGAGGAGAAGATCACCAAACTACAGGGCAACATGGAGGTCCTGCAGACCAAGTTTGCAAAGCTGATGGCTGAGATGACCTCCAACTCGACACGGATCAAACAGAGGGTCACTGAGATGGAGACCAAAGTGAAATCCATGAAACCGGAGGACCTGTCAGAGGTGGTGGCCGACAAGGACAAAAAAGTGCAGTAACATGAGAGATTCCAGAGGACTTTACAGGAAATGAAGGGACTTTTCATTTACAACAGTAGAGTGACACTTTTTAAAGGCCCATGTTTATATATTTATACATCTCTTTATTATCACCATAAATGTGTCAAATTGTGTACAGTGTATGCAGCAAATATATATTTCCGTGTATGCTATGATTGCAGGCCAATGAATGAGTATGTTGATGCAAAAAAAAATATTTTTATAGCCTTAGAAAAATGAGGAAAGTTCTTTTGATCAATTTTGACATTTTTCCCAGAAAAAAAATTAAATTGTCATTAAAGTATTATCTACAATTCATAATAATGCAATTGCAATATCCCTTTGATATTGAATGTAAATATGCAAAAAACACCCAACTCCTGTTGTTTTTAAGTTATTGTCAGCATACACTATCAGTTGTAAATGTTTTATGTGAATAAACATTAAAATGTTCATAAAACATACTCTATGTGTGTACACTGTCATTTCTCAGAAAATGTTTTTAAATCTTTTCTGCAGCATTTTGAATATTATAAAAAAAATAAATAGTTTTAACATTATTAAATATTATTATATAATATTAAGTTATGTGATGCAAAAAAAGTAGGGTCAAACATCACACCACGGTTCCATCTGTGATGGCTTCTGCTTGAAATCTGGATTCAAATGACATCACCATAACAAGATGACAGTGCCTGTATCAAATATATTTTAGCTTAATTTTTGTACAGATGGAGAAAACTAAGAGGCATTGACAATCTTTTTTATCATTACTAGTTGAAAGACCCTATAAAGCTCTGCAGAGCTCCTTTTTTTTACTGGAGTCACTTGATTATTTTCTTAGGTTTTGTCTTTGCACAGTTGTGATCCACTTGGTAATATAAAAATACTGACAAACTTAATAGATTTTTTTTTACTTTTATTTACCTTGCATAATAGTTCCTTTACATTAGAGTTTCACATTTTCTGCACATTCTTTCTGTACCTGAGATTTGGCCAAATAAAACAGTTCATGTATAGGCATTGCACATTTGGCAATTGCACTTACAAACGTGCAATCTGAAACACTTAGTAGCAAACAAACCGAAGGAAGAGAAACAATTCTTTCATGATGTGTGAGGCTGAGCTGACCAGTCAGTAAGTACATTTTGAAACCCTGTAGGCAATTGAAATCAGACTACATGGTCTTGTTTACTGTTTCACAGCACACAGCATTCAATTCTATGTAATACAACAGGCACAACACAGAAATAGTTTAAAATAACCTTCAGGTTAGTGGTGAATTGGCTCTCACACTGACAGGAAATACTTTAAATATGCATGTGGATGAGGCTTTTTGTGTTAGCAGTATATAAAAGCTCCACCTCACTAAACTACAGTGACAATCGTAACCAAGGAGCACCATTATGCTCAGTCAACCCAGAAGTGGGAGTAGAGCTTGGAGACCGAATACTGCTACAGCGTGAGAAACCGAAAAACACGGGAAAATTCAAACCATGTCAATAAATAAATATGTTGTATGTGCTAAAATCCTGTGTTTTAAGTGCACTTTCACAGTTTTACAAATAAAACAATGTTCATGTCTGCCCAGAAACAAAACACTCAAGAAAAAAAATTACTAAATCAGTGCCGTATTAAACTCTTTGGGAAACCTAATGTGTATATAAACCGGCTCTCAGGAAGTGAGGCCTCATATTGAAAGAGCGGAGTATGACTGGAAATGGTTGGTTAGGCACAGAGTTATTGCAGCATTTTGTTTCGTGTCTTTTTTCCCTTTGTATGTTTGTGATACTCCCTTTTTTTGTTGTTGAAATACAGTTAGAAAACCTTCTTTGTGGGTCTGTCACAGCATCCCAAATCCTTTGGCATAAGTGATGGCCTTGAGGAGTCTTTCTCTCAGTTTCTCCTTGGAGGAGTATTCTGGGAGCAGCAGAGCGTTGAAGCAGGTGTGGGAGGTTGGCAGCCTGAAAGAAAGGATAAAGAATAAAGGCTCATTTATGCTCTCCGAAAGATACGGAGACAGAAGGAGCCTTTCCGTAATCTACGTTAATTTCGTCCGTGATTCTGCATGTTGACTGGGAGCTTTGAATACAGATGAAACGGCGCAATACCACTAAAAATCGTTGAGGCAGTATACTTAACAGTTCATGGAGGATTACGCAAACGACAGAAAAGACATGAAAAAATGGTGGAAAACATCTCTGCGAACTTTTAAGAAACTACAGACATGGAAGGGAGCTGGGGTTGGAATGGTCTTTCACCAGGGGTAAATAAATGTTTGTTGATTTGCACTGCCCTCTAGTGGAGTTATCGCTTAATATCCACACCAACACAATGAACGCATAGGTGTCGAGTGGATAGTGAAAGACACAACATTTGGGATGGACGGACATTATCACGTACAAACACGGAGCATTAACTAGGCTTAAAAGCACCACGGGGCTACAAAGTGGGCTGAATTTGAACTGAGTTCAACTTATTGTGTGAGTTTGAGCATCAACAGAATAATTTGACCATTTATCCAACTAAATGAAAAAAATAATAGAAGGTAACTAGCATTTTTGGGGTGTTTTGGATGAGAAAATACAAAAAAAAAAAAATTAAATCTTCTCTCTCTAATAAAATGAAGATGATTTGATTATCTATTGTGTTGGAAATGTTTAAATAAAACACAAAAACCAGTGACTGCTTCATACCTGTCAGTGTCAGAGCCGTTTTTGGCGATGATCATTTTTAACTTGCCGAGTCCACCGACCGGCGCTCTGTCTGTGCCGGTGGTAAACTGAAGAAACAACCTCTTCTGCTCTTCTCCAAATGAGTGAATTGTTTCCCAGAAATCTCTGTGTGCAGAAAATAAAATATAACTTGAAACATTTATCCAATCGGTGAAATCAGTGCTGTTTTGTAATGTGAGCTGCTGCTTAGTTTGAGACATCATGGGTAAACTGTGTGAAAATCAGGCTTACTTGATGATTCGACTGTCTTTGCTGTAACCGCCATCGTATTCTGTTGTTTTTTCAAGCGCTTCAAAGTCGAGTTTCTGTTAAATCCCAAAAGATGCTCTGTAAGTCATAAATCTCAGACTACAATAAAGCAATAAAAATCCAAATTAAGGTTAGTTTCCTCACCCTGCTTCCACAGATAAGCAGCTCCACTTCCTCGGGTCGAAACAAATACTTCAGTGGGGACTCATTTGTGACCATTAAGAAACCTTTCTTGAAGGCTTTGAATTGGGTCTCCACGCTCTTGTTCAGTATGTACTCGGCATAAAGGTCCACAAACTCCTGTGAATTATAAAAAGGGAGAACACCTGTTGAGCGTACGGAACAGAAAGTGTATGTTGTTCAGTTTCTTTAATCGCTGCAGTTTAAGGAAGGAAATCTTTGATCAACTGAAACTATTCTCTTAATTTTAGGTAAAAAACAAAGAGCCAACAGAGCAATGGCAAACAAAGACAACACTGAATTATTTATGTTTGATTTATAAAATTTAAAAAGGTACTAAAAATATCATGAAAACTAATCTCCGATGCAAAATTTACAGAAAAATATTTGCTCATAATTCATCCAAATCATTCTTTCACAAAAGCTTCTCACAGATATTGTCTTCGCTATTTGTATACCTTATTAGTTGTTTTAAAATCTTATTGTTATTCACTGTATATATTATATAAAATATCCATAAGATGCGTCACCTAGTCAGGGGTTATAAGTTTATCCCTTGAGAAAAAAAT
>JAPZDY010000021.1:24120847-24132915 GCA_029783645.1 Ctenochaetus hawaiiensis | reverse complement strand
CTAATAAGTCTCGGATGATCTTACCAATTTTTTTCTTACTTTTTTTCATTTACTAAAATATTTATACAAGCTGACTTGGCACAATATTTTTTACATACCTGTATGTTTTCCAGATGATGAATCATAAAAGTCCAATAACCAACATTAACTTTCGTAAAACACCAGGGTTAAATTTGTATGCTTTTATATGTGTCATATCTGCATTTCCAAATAACTTAGAAAAGTTAATGTAGCTAATATTAGACACATCATAACTGCACATATTCAAAACGTCAAAGCTGAAAAATTAAAAAATATCTGTATATCTGTCTGCAAAAACATACAAAGCTACTTTTAATGCCTCACTTTGGGTTATGAGCGATTTTAAACCAAACAAATGACTCTTTTCATCAGCTTTAGCTTCACATTTACGTGCTAACGTTAACATGCTGATGCCTTAAAGTTAGGACAACTAACTTGCCAGTCATTCATGACATATAATAGGATTGTTTCTGAGAGAACATTAGCCTGCTAATGTTAGCTGCTAGCATGTCTGTAGCCTCTCGATCTGGTTATATTTTACTCTGTTGTTTGTCTGATAAATTGCATTTAATAAGACTATTAAAGAGAGACTTCATTTCAAACAGGTGTTTAAATGACCATAAAACTATAATAATAATTATTACAAGTGTTTTTTCTCTCTTCGTGCTTCTATTTCTTCTTATAGATTAAATGGAGACTATAAATCACCTGTAGGTGTTTTTCTGTCTTGTGTTATTTGTCCAGCGTGTGTCCCTGCTGTTTCTGTTGGATGGATTTCTGTATCAGTGGGAATTTATACTGAAAAAGAGCAATAATGCTTTGGCTAATCCACACCGACACACTCGTGCAGAATGGAGCTTTACAATTCCTCGACCAACTGGAGGACAGATGGCCCCGGCTCTCAGAAAGCCTTCATTTGTTATTTGGAATCAAAAGTGATGTGGCGAAAATCTCCACTGGTGTAAAAGAACAAGTCCTCAAGTCTTCTCACTGAGGAGCAAAGAGGCTTCGAGGCTTATTAAAACATAAACAAGTACCATAATCCAGCTCACTGACAGCTTCATTGGATTAGATTATATACGAGGCAGTTTAGGAAATTGAAAACGTCCTGATTTGAGCTCGTTAAAACAACGGGTCATAGAGCAGGTCAAGGTGGCTTTAATGACCTGAATCAATGCAGGTTTTCTATGATAAAATGCAAATCAAACTCTGTTGGCTCCTGCAGAATTCATCTCCTGTCTGTTTGTAGACTGCAGGTAATCAAAAAAGTCATTAAAGAAAATGAAAGAAGACTCGAGGAGGCTGCGAGGAATCCTTCATTCCCACAGAGGAAGAGGAAGAAGAGGAGGAGGACAGAATTTAATTATAGTATCAATCTTTTACATGAATTCCCATAGCACAGCATGTGACTCGTGTGAAAAAAACCCATTTTTATTGCATGTGCTGTTTCTCTGATGCTGCTGAGGACAGGTGAATCACGAAAGTAATACTGTTGTTTGTGCAAAAGGAGCTTTGCACAAACTTGAGGTTTTGAAATAGATGGAGAGAGCTGCACTGTGAGGGTGGAGGAGTCATCATTATCTGTGTTCAGATGGGGAATCTGCTCCTGCAAAGTGCAGCGGTGGTCAGTGTTTTGGCCTCGTCTGTCCGTTTTCCCTCTTTGTTCTGTGAAAGAAACATTAATAACATCCCCCTTTTCTGCAAATCCAATGCAGATGTTCAGTCAATCAAAAAAAAAAAACTTATTTAATATTAAACCTGAATATTTTAGCACGAGACTTGAGACTGAACTTCAGATATATTGTGACCCAGTTTGAACGGAGTAACTTGTTGGACTAGTTTACACCTTCTTTCCCTCAGGAGCTCAAAACAAAGTCCTGAGCTCAGCTCGACAGCCACATCGATCAGGCTAACCTCAGCATCTGCAGTTTTACTGCAACAACACGAGGCAGGCTGTGCTGCGAGCCGTGTCCTGTGGTCAGCTTTCACGGGTTTTATTTATTTTTAATCCCGACCTTACAGACCCGAGGTGCAGCGCTTAAAGAACGCAGGTCAAACGCAAAGACGATATAAGAGTTGAGGTCTGAGACAGTTTATTTAAGCAAAGAGTACATTTTTCTGGACAGACAAAAAGGCAGCAAAGGATAAATACTTTATTACTATCATTTTTATTTTGTTTACAAGAAGCCACGGTGCAAGTATCTGCCAGTTACTCAAAGGACAGTCCAAAGAAAACTCAAACAAAACGTAAAAATATGGTTTCTCAGAGTTGGTGATGGTGTTTGTGGGCAGCAGCTCCTCAGTGTTTCCAGCCTGCTGCAGCCCATTTCTTCAGATATTTGATATCTACATTAACGCCTTAAATAATACTGAGCCTAGTGATTTGACAGCAGATGACTTTTTTCAAACGAGTGTTACATCCACAACATAAAACATGAAACTTGCAGTGGACCCAGCTTGTAACCAAAATACTAATGAAAAACCCACAAATGGAGCTCAGGTATGTTGTTAAAGGCCGAGTGCCGTGAGAGTGAAACGTGCATGTGAGGAATTTGTGAAAGTAGGAATGTTGGAGGCTTCATTCTGGCACATAAAAGTGCGACGCCGACAGCACAGAACCTATAAAACAAAGTGGACAGACTGCGGAGTCAGAATGTGAACAACATGCCTGAAAAAAAAGGCACCGTGTGCAAAAACAGACAGGAGGGACAAACAAACAAAGCATGTAGCCTCATAAATATCATCTACACCAAGAAAAACAAAAAACAAAAAACAAAAGCTCCTCATTGAACGAAGATGCACCGTCATCTTTCAGCAAAACACAGATTCAGCATCGTGAGCAAAGTCTTAGATTTGTAGTTTCTTATCCAGTGTTAAGGCACATACTATTGCTTTGAAAATACAGATAACATAAATGATCTTTGGTAAATGATACACTTTACAAAAATGTACTGCAACGACATAAGATATAAGACAATCACAAGATATTTAAAAAGGTGCTGCTGCTTTAAAACGCTTAACAACTGAACGAACTGTAGCATCTTTCCAATTTCCAATACTTTTACTAGTTAGTTTGTGCATGATGACAAAAACATCATGATTCCTTTCAAAGGTATGAAGGAAAATAAAACTTCCTATCCTCTACGCTGTCTCTAAACACAGACGGTGCCACCAGCACCAACAATACTCCATTGCAAATTTTAAAATAATGCTTTCAAAGTGCAAATTTAAATCTTAAAGCCGCATCTTTTAGAAAATTTTGCAAAAAAATCTCCTTTCACCTCTGAGTTTTTGGTTTACAGCTGAACACCAGCAGAACTAATCAGACTGAGCTGAAATAAACTCAGCACAAGAAACAAACTGTTGGAACCTTCAAGTAAACTTGTTTATGAAACATGATGATAGCTTGTTTGTGAACTACCGAGCAGTGCTCAAACAGCTCTGACCATTTGGGAAATACACTGGTTTGCTTTGTTATCGAGATATCTGCATGCTAAATGTGGAGCTACAGCTTGAGTTAGCTTAGCTTAGCTTAAAGACCGAAAACAGGGGGAAACTGCTAGCTTGGCTCTGTCTTGTCACATGTAAAAAATGTGCCTACCAACTCTAGAAAGTCATGAATAAACATGTTTTACCTTTTAAAATCAATAAAAACAGTCATACAATTTTAGCATGTTGTGAAGTAAACAGGTTACTTTTTGTGCAGCAATTTCTTCTTCTTTTCACTGGCTAACTGTTTACTTTATAGTGTAAATAAGACTCTTTTTTATAAGGACTTCACAACAAGATACACCATGTTATTTAGAGAGACTTAGAGTCATTTGTTATTGGGCAGATTTTTTTTAATCTTTAAAAAGAGCTAGATGCTAGTCAGGTTAGCTGTTAACCTTAATGTCAAGCCTTTATGCTAGGTTAACCTAACTACATGCAGGCACTAGCATAATTGATTGTTATCATTCTAATGTTTGTGCAGAGCTTTAGCCAAACACCTGTTAGCTTAGCATTAAGACTGTAAGCATTGTGAAACAGTTGGCCAGCTTCAGTTTGAAGGTAGCATCCACCCGCTAGCATTAGCACAAAGACAGAATTACAAAAAAAAAAAAATTGTATTTTTAATTGGTGGGGAAGCAACTTCCTGCAGATTCTTTGAAACCTTCTTTTTTTTTATCATTTGAACTGACGGACTGTTTCCCTGTTTTAAGTCTTTAAGCAAAGCTAAGCTAACCGTGTCGTAGCTAGCTTCATATTTGGCAAACAAACACAAGAGTGGTATAGATCTCTCAATGAATCTTCTAGTGAAAAAGCACAATGTATTTCCAAAAAAGTCAAACTATTCTTTAAATGTCTAACTGGCTGGCACTTTTACAACAGATCCAATGAGTCAATGAACACACACAAAGTCTCTCTCACACACACAAACACACTTATACAAACATGCACACATGCATTCAAATAGAGCATCACTTCTGGTAGAGTTTGGCTATTTATGAACTGAAATTAAAACTTTCTGCGATAATGCATAATTATATTTAAAGTCAACAGCTCTCTTAGTTATTCAGTGGAATGTACTTTACGACAGGAAATCTACAAACACACTTTTCAGTCTTTAAAAATTAGTAAAAGATTCTTTTGCAAATCCAGCAACAAGACTGAAGCACCACTGAGCCAATGCCACTTTTTCTGATTTAAAGTGAAATTCTGCACTGAATGTTGTTTCTCTGGGGAATTTAAACATAATCAACTTGTCTTATCAGGAACATCAACGATGATTCAAGGCCACAGCGGCATCTGATCCAGGTCTTAACGCATTTACAGGCACAGCTGAAAGAACGAACAGAGTACCGTTTCAGAGAGCGAAAAACAGCAGGGGAATGTCTTTACTCTGCTCTTCCTTCTAGTAAAACCTGATAAAGTACTGAGATGCATCTTTGTGACATAAAACTTTCGCAGGATTATAAAAAATGAAAGGAAGATATTCCAGTTCTTCCATCTCCCAAGCCAAAAAAAAAAAAAAATCTTTAGCTTTAAACATCCAAAATATAAAGTACCTATTTGTATCTTTAATAAAAGTATCTCCTTGAAAAATACAATAAAATTAGATTTTTTTTAAAAAAACTATCGTGCAAATTGGAGTTTAAATGAAATACTTAAGACTGCAGGACATCACAGAATGGTGTGCAGAGACTGTTGGGCCTCCTGCTCTGTCCTGTGTGCTGGATGAACGCTGTGGTCTGACTTGAGTCTTTCCTCCGAGCTCCTCATGTACGTGACGCACTGTGAGTCTCCGTCGGCAGGCAGGTTCAGGTGGACGCTGTCTGTCGGCGTGATCGCAGGCGTGGAGGCGATCCAGCTGCACGGACTCACGTCTGACGCCTCTAAAGTCTTATCGACACACTCTGAGTCTTTGGTAGAAGAAGAAGGAGGCGGCGGCGGCTCCCCCGAGTGCAGAGGGGCGTCTTTGGTGTAAGGAAGAGTGTCTATTTCTGTAGGAACTACTGTGTAGAGATCTGAGAGGCCCTTTTCACTGTCTGTGGGCCCCAGCGGGCTCATCCCGCCCTGTTCATCTGTTTGTAAAACAGGCCTGTGTGACGCCTTGGAGCTGGGGAAGCTCCTCTGGTCTTTTTTATTGCAACCTTTAGGGGAAGGCTTACTGAGGGACAGGAAGGGAGGCTTGGGGCTGAGCGGGGACCCCACCTTGACCCTGCTGAGGCTGAGGATGTTCCTGCGGGTCTCAGCCGGGAGTTTATCCAACTGTCTTCCAACTTGGACTGGGCTGGGAAACAGTGTGCCTTGACACGCCCTGTAAAAATATCTGGAAAATGAAACAGAGCCAGACATCAGGACACACTTCAGCACCATTCCAACGACGAATGCCAAGCTCTCAGGATAAACACGAAAGGCATCTGCTACAGATATAATTCGTGGCACAGATCGTAAATATTTGCAGAAAGGGCTTGTGCATCCAGTCTAACACAGATAAAACACAGCGTACCTGGGCAGCAGCGCCGCTACAGGTGTGATGACGCAGAGCAGGTAGAAGAGGGGGTCCTGCAGAAGCCTCTGCATGGTCCAGTAGGGGTTGGAGGGGGAGTAGCAGGTGGGACAGGAGGCATTATAACACAGAGCCACTGTGAAGAATAAAGCTATACTGAAGGCGATGGACAGCCAGTTCATCCAGGTCTGCAGAGGGAGGAGAGAAGACTTACTTCTTACTTTTTTGAGATTCTTAGTAACGATGTAAAGGTTGACATCACTGATGATTTAAAAGAGTTCTGTGTCATAAGGAAAACAGTCATGGAATAATTTGGGCTCCTGCAACAGCTAATGTCAACATTCATGAGAAGAAAAATATTTTAAGGTTATGAATCAAAATGCAAAAAAAAAGTATGATGATGTTGTGAAGAAGTGTAGAATTATGTGGTTTGTTTATTTCATTCTTAAACAGCCTCCGTTACAGATGAAAATCTGACTCATTCAGAAAGAATCATTCACAGATGAGCTCATGTAATTACATTTTGGTTTAGTTATGTTTGTTTACTTCCTTCCTCATTCTGACTGATTTTAGTCTGGAAGTTAAGGAGACAAAATGATTTGCACCAGTGTTTTGAATAAAATTAGATTTTCATCATTGTTGGAATCATTTGGAATAAAGTAAAAAACATCAACAAAATATTTAAAAAAAAAAGACACCACTAAAAACATAATACACTTATGCTAACCAGCAAGTGCTACATGCTAACAGTTGCTAAGGTGACAATTCGTATTAAAATATGTTGTTTTTTTCTCACTATTGTTTGTCTTTATGACTATTATTTCAGAAGTAAAATAAATAAAACAAATTTCTAAGCACAGCTGTGGCTTATCAGGAGCAAGATGTCTGCATCTCTAACTGGAAACCAACTTTAGATGAGGAGCTAGAACACAACTTCATGTCCCTCTAAACTTTACATAATATGAAAAAATTAGAGGCCTTCTTGAGTTTCCGGCTGATGGACACCTGACAGAGTGAACTCCTCATGAAGGTTCACTGGAGTTTTGTCTCTCATGACAAACACGAGCACATAATTAATTACTGCCTCGCAGCTTCTGTACGAGGGAAGAGAAAGAGCGCCGGCTGCTGTCACCTCAAATACCTTTAATTGACTTTCACAGCCGTTTACCAATCATGCATGCATTATGCTCCCGAGCAGCCGGAGAATGGAGTACCTGCCAGCTGAGCATTTGGAAATGTTTACCTTCGGTCGATGCCGCTCGCTACGAACGCCTCTCTGCATGAGGGGGCCATCATGTCCGGGAAGGCAGTTAGTGAAAAAGGACATTTTTCATGTACAAAACCTGTCAGGCTAAATTTACAGCCTCAGCATAATGGCAAAGACTTTGATTCAAAGCAGGGTCATAAATTTAAAATGGCTCATGACCAAGACTGCCGGGGCCGTTTGTAAGAAGCACGCACAGATACCTGAGAATAAATCCAAGGCAGGGAAGGAATGTGTGTGTGTGTGTGAAGGTGGGGGGGACTGAACAGGTATGTCTGCAGCAGTGTGAAGCTGAGCTGTGATGTGATGTAGTGGAGTCAGTTTGCAGATGGACGGAGGCAGAGACTCCGTCAGATTGATATATGATGCTCCGATGCTGCAGAGCTTTCTGGTTCAATCTAATCAGCTGGAGTTAAACGTCCATGTGCCTGTCAGCCTTCACACCGACGCTCTCATGAAGCCAATTTGCTGATTTGAGTGAGGAAACGCAGCATTGAGAGAGAGATGAGGCATCTTGAGGTGAAGAAATCTGTGAGTTTTGTCATCAATGAGTCTAAAATTAAGATTTCTCACCCAGGTTTTGGTCTCAATGCCCAAGTGCACCAGAATGGTGAGTAAAGCGAGGGTGGTGATGGGAGTTCCCCATGTAAACAGATCGACGTCAGAGTCGGCGTAGGCCTGAGGAGAGAGGAGAAGAACAGGAAGAGACGGGATGAAAGAGTGGAAATCATGAGCGAGTTAAGAGCAACAAGTGATGGAAACAAAAACCAGACTCACAAAGTACGGGATGAAGAAGCAGACCAGACTTTGGTAGAAGGCATCAATCATGTTCATCCAGAACATATATGGCTTATATTCCTGCAGGACAAAGGGAGAGTTACAGTCATGAGCCTCGTTAATGTGACGGAGGTGAAGATCGGATCGCTAATGATTGATGATCATGTGTGTGTGAGGTAAAGTCACAGTTGAGTCAAAGGTTTTTCGCCTCTGTGAGGATTTACAAAGACACTCTGGTGCTTTAGGCTAAATGCTAACATCCAGATGTTTAGCAGATAAAGGTTACCATATTAGTCTAAGTATGCTAACATTTGCTAATTAGCTCTGAACTTAAAGAACAACTGAGGCTGATGGGAATGGTTTTGTAGATATTTGAGCACAAACCAAAGTTCTGGACAAATTAAAATTTTGACCTGGTGATGATAAGATGTGAAAAATTTAAGTAATCTAAGTTTTATTAGAGGAACATGAACGTCTGTGCTGATTTTAAGATGGATGGTCGAGTTGTTTCAAAACTGCAGATGTGGAGTTGTTTGATTTTTCCTCCAGGATCACCGAAGTTCAAAGACCTCAACTTCTGGAAACAAAGTATGATTGCACTAAAGTTCACGACCATCAATCTAAAAATTGAAATATTTCGTTCTGCAGCAAAGAGAAGGACTGACTACAAGCAGAGCTTAAACTGGTCACATAATTTTACGTCCGGTCACAGGACTTTTGTTGTTGCTGTTATTCAAACACTTTTCTCATAACAACACAACACAACACAAATTCCATCTAATCAAAATCTACAAATTAGATTTATTCCAGAGCTTTAGCCACATGTAACAGCCTTTATCAGCACGTTTATGAACTTTAATGTGAGCTCAAAGATCTCCAAAACAACAAAATCCACCTGCGGGTGAAACTCAGTGGATGTGGCTGAAAACTTTAAGGGAAACTGAGTGAGATGAGTTTTTAAATTCAGTTTCAAATGCAAAGTAAACAAATCAAACAACACCTTAAAATTACAAATATAAAAAAGTCTATTTTTATTCATAAAAATAGACTATTAAAGCTATTTATGGATGGTTTAAAACGCACATGAGATGTTCTGCACTGTGATGAATGTGAAGTCAGAAGGTGTGTAATTGAATGTCCATATTTAGTTTCCATGAAGGAAAAACTCCACCAGCTGAAGATAAACACTTTTGCTTCTTTAAACACAGAATCTCAAACACAGAAACACGTGGAGACCCGACCTCGGAGTTCTGGCCGTTCACGTAGAGCTGAGGTAGTTGCTGAAGAGTCTCTGCCGACACGTCTTTGTCCAGAGTGCCGGTGATGAGTTGAGGGAAGGCGGAAAACATCAGGTTGAAGAAGATCAGATACCACTGGTCAATCATGGCCGAACCTGAGAACCCACAGTAGAACTGATACCAGAAGATGAGCGCTACAAACATCTGTGAGAGGAGAAGATGAGAGGAGATGAAACCAAAAGACAGAAATACAAGAAAACACTTTGGGGAAATCCATTTTTATTTGTCGACTGATCGAAATCACAGATTTTTCTCTGACTTAAACATGAGCTGTGTTTATTTCAACATGTGTCTCTACACAAACGCTGTCAGATGAGCATGTACGAGTGTTTTTAAGCGGCTTACAGCATTTTTGTAGAAGAAATAAAGAATCATGTTGGCCAGTCGGGAGTAGCACCAGTGTCCGTGGACCAGCAGGAGCTTCTGGAGATACCGGAAACGTGGGAGAGCGAAGTCGCTCGCCATCACCGCCTGCAAAAAAAAAAAAAACAGTAGAGGGAACCACCACTTAGTCTCCTCCACACGGTACTTTCCCTCTCCTGCACACACACACACACCACACACACTCGTCTCGGCAGTTATTAGGAAGTAACTGTAGGAAACGGCCGTCCCTGCTACACTCGCCTGCCTCGTCTTAATGAATCTTTAGCGGGTATAATCTTTCCAAAGCAATAAGCCTTTAACGAGTTGTCCACCTTTTGGGATTCATTGTTACGGCAGCAGGAAGCCGTCGGCCTCATCCATCAACATCCAAAACAAAAGCCTCCCCGTAGTCACGCCGGGTTTATAACTTACATTTTAAACGGCGCCAGCTAACCCTTTATGACACCTCTCAGCTGTCGACAGCGTTTGTCAACAAGAAAAATAACGGCGGATGCCTCGTTGTGCGGCAATTTAGTTTCTGCTGCGCTCTAATAACGGGCCTGTAACGACCACATGGGGGGGTTCGTTCCTGAAGGAGGAAAAGGTGTGTTAATCATAATGCAGTGTGTGTGTGTGTGTGTGCGTGTCGGCGAGCTGCGGATTCCCGAGCGGAGCGACTGCTGTCTCATTAAGAGCAAATTTGATTAACGGTGATTAATGTGGCGGTCCAGTTAAGGACACGGATACGGAGACTTTAACAGATGTGCCACACAGCAGCACGCCTCCGAACCCCCCCCCTCCCGGCCCCCTCATGGAAGTTAATTGGGAATCTCCATCATTGCTATGCAAGATCACCTTTCCGGAACGAGGTGCCTGAGTGAAAATGAAGCAAAGGAGGGGGGAAATATCAGCTGAGATTTATCTATTTATTTATTTTCCCATCATGCTTTTGCCTGCTGTGGCGTTGACTTTGGAGCATTGAGAGGAGCCGGTGTGTTGAGACGAAAAACACCAACCATAAAAGCGTCCTGCTTCACCACAGGACACACGAGACGAGCCTCCTGACTCAGCAACGCACAGGCAATCCTATTTAGCCTGCGTGTGTGGATGTGGCCTCAAACATGCACTTAAGAGTAATGAAAAGCCGTTAACCACGCTAAAGGATGTCGGCGTCCAGTCGCTCCTCTCGCTCTGCGTTTTTACGACCTCCTTCAGGTCACCCTGCAGCCTCTATCTCTATCCGTCCCTCCCGTTCCCGTATGGCCCCGCCCACAGTCCCCCTTACCTGCATGCCCTCCTGTCCCGAGATGCCCACGCCCACGTCAGCTACCTGGATCATGCTGACATCGTTGGCCCCATCACCTGAGATTAATGAGAGAGAGAGAAATTCGTCCTTTAGCGGCGTTACAGAGTCGAAGAATGAACTTTTATCGAGCTCAAAGATGGAAACACCGAGCTGTTTCATCATGAGTGTGGGAGGAACGTCAGCTGTCTGCAGACGTTTTATTAGCTTTGCGTGTGTGCATTTATTATTCTCCGCTTTTTGTTGTTGTGCCCTTCACCGGCTCGACTGTCCCTCCAGAGCAGTGATACTGATCCACTTTGATGTGGACGGCGTTTCGTTGTCACCACAGCTGGTGAAGTGGGAGATAAGGAGTCGGTTCTGTTGTGACAACAGTAAACATAACCGAAGCAGCCGTGTTGGTTGAATATGAGAGGCAGGTGATGATGATGATGATGAGAGGTTAAACAGAGGTCACCAGTCTATGTTAGCAGGAAAACACTGTTGCAGCACATTATCTTCCTAAACTGAGCTTCAGCACAACTTAGACACACTTGTTTTTATCAAATCAGAAAAAATAATGATCTTTTCAAACTCAAAATCAGTGTTGCAGCTAATTTTGACTCCTCAAACTAAGTATAAGTAACATATTTATGCTCACAAGCAAACCTGACTAGTTAGTCAGCTAGCTAGTTAGCATGCACAGTCTTTTTACAGCAGCCTGTTTGACTGACAGTTACTTCAACATTGTTGTTGCTAAAATTTAAAATAGCTTGATTTATATTTTAGTAGCAGGCGTATGAGAGGCTGTGAGCATGTGATGGATCATTCAAAGTGAGTTATAATGTTTTATTGCATTATCAAAAATCAGCTGGTTAATTAAAATGTCTTATTCTATCCATGTATCTAATGTCTTATCTGTCTATTTATATTAATATTTATTTTCTCATCGATTAATATAATAAAGCTGTGGGGTATGCTGGTTAACATTTTACATAATGAATGAAATCAACAGGGCATTGGTTTTTGTAACAGTTTGTGATTAATTTTCTATTAATTGATAAATCCAGA
>JAPZDY010000021.1:24088627-24101252 GCA_029783645.1 Ctenochaetus hawaiiensis | reverse complement strand
AACGTGAACATCTGCGGCTTATAGACAAGTGTGGCCTATATATGTACAAAATCTTTTTTCTTTTTAAATTTAGTGGGCGCGGCTTATATTCAGGTGCGCTTAATAGTCCGAAAATTACGGTACAGTGCTGAGCAATTTCATCTTCTACCATTATACAAATATTACAGATTAAGCTAACTGCTAATCCTCCACTCAGGTGCCATTAAACTGTGGCAGAAGAAGGGAGTGAGGCCATCAAAAGATGCAGCTTCAACCTAACAAAGTGGATAACATGTGACAATGACTTTTCTGTCAGTTTCATACAAGTGGAGATCTCTTCTACAGCAGGCAGCTCAAATAACTGAGACAAAGGATGATGTAAAAAAAGGTCTAGAAGGCAGCAACGTAACATTGCATCTTCTTTGGATTAAACACAGATTTGAGATGTAGGTGAACCAGATTAGACCTTTCCTGAGTGCAAAACAAACACTGACTCCACAACAAAGAAGAAATAACACAAACTGTATGATGTAACTGTCTCCACTTCAAAAAAAAAAAAAAAAATCTCACCAGGGTTTTTCTATTTTCAGTCCATACTGAGAGACTCATTCTTCTCACCACAAGTGACTTTGTGGTATAACATAGAGATCCTTTAGATGAAGTCAGCATTTCTGAGCAGAAGTCGCAGCTTTTTCTCAACTATCAGTGTGCAAAAACACTCATGAATGAATGAGACTTCACTGATGTTAACCCGGGTTCATTTCTGAACAATGAGATATCGATAAATAACACAAATCACCAAGCTACGAACAATCTAGAAATCGCTGGAAGAAACACTAAGTTATTCATTTCATAACAACTTAACCTCGCAGCATTAATGACTCACATCCCAGAATATAAAAACATTCCTTTCCTTGAATTTTATCACTGAAACACGCGCGTGGTGTCGGCATGAAAATCAGACTTTTTTCCATGCACTTTTTTTTTTCTCGACTACACAAATGGATGATGAACAGAAAACAACAACAAACTAAACACTGAACATTAGCAACGTTTGCTCTCATCCTTATTTTTTATTAACTGCCTGAAAATGGATCTAAAACAGACTCTGTGAAGTTAAAAGAGCAAAATTATCCATCAAGTCGTCTGGATTTGTAAAGTGTTCTGTTTCAGAAAAAGTAGTCTGAGAATATAAACATGCTGTTCCACTGACACTTCCTGATCAGTCAGCTGGTTCCCTGAAGTGGCTCATTACATAAACTATTGTGTTCTACAGTAAAAGACATTTATTTTTGGTCTGGATTTTGCTCAAAGCTTCCAAGAAGCAAAGAGCTTCAAATATCGATCTGTAAGTCTTTAAAAGAATCAATTTATTGATTCAGTTATTTTATCAAGATAAGACGCCACATATTCACCTATTACAGCTTCTCAAAAATGATAATTTTATTGCTTTTCTTTGTATATCTGATGATAAAGAAACATCTTTAGACTCTTGGTGAAATGACTAAAACAATCTGACTACATTACCTCGGGCTGTTGAGAACTGAACTAAAGATTTTCACTTCTAACTAACATTTCCTACCCTTCAATATATCAAGAAATACTTGGCAGATAAATCGATAATGAAAACTGTTAAAATTCTGAGTAGCAGTTCACTAGCAGCAAAAATAAACAAGCATCATCTTTTTTTTCTTGGCAAACCTTATATTTTCACATAAAATGACTCATTTTTACATGATGGAGAGATACTGCGGATAACAATAAATAATTACTGATAACTTTACATCTAGAAAAAGGAGAAAAAAAATCCAGAACTGTTGAAAAAATGGTTAGCAAACATGTCGCCTGCATCCCCCTTGGCTGAACTAACATACATGTGTATCTAAACAGCACATGGTTTATTTTATCTCGGACTTCACACATTATTTAATGTTCATAGCCCTCTTTAGCGATAACATACAGTATCTATGAGCGCTGTGTCTTTGGGAAATCCCCCTGAGTGTGTTTCGTACTGGCGATCCTTGTTTACAAAGGTCACGCTTGCAGGAAACACTTTCATGTTCAAACGAGTGCAGCAGCAGCAGAAATGACCAGATATTTTTCTCTGAAACGAACAAACAAAGCGGAACGAGGACGACATGTCTGATGAAATTATGTCTGCAGTCTGTTGGGAGGGAAAGGTCCATCCTCTAACTCTGCTAAATGACCTCAAAATAACTACAGTGAATACAGTGGTGGACAGAAACGCCACACACACACACGTCACTAATTAATTATCCAGTTATGGGAAGCTGTTATATCAGCTGAGATGGACAACAGCAGGATAAGCTGCTGTGGTCAGTGACCTGGAGACTAAATTCTGGACAGCGGAGGCGTAAAATGTTGCATAAAACAGATTTAAGAACAAATTATTTACATTCCAGCAAGTTTTAAGTTTTAAATTTAAATCCCTGACATGACCGGTTATGTCGACTACTTGGAAGCTGCTCTAAAATCCACATTTAGGATTTATCTTTGGATGTAAATCAGTCATGATAAGCGTGAAGAAAACATTTACCAGCACGTGGCTGCTTCCATCAGTCAAAGTCTGTAAATATTAGCATTTCTGATAAAGATGGAATCCTCCATATGATAAATACAAGCTCCTTCTGTTTCAAGTGACTGCACGGAGATGATTTATTGGGTGAATTGTTCACACAGGGGTGGCCTGCAGGTGACAGTTCTCCAGAGAAAGAAAGTGACACACGGTTTAAGGGACTGTGTATTTAAACTTTGGGAAAACTTAAACGTCACTGCCATGTTGGTTTTAGTCAAGTCAGCTGTGGCCGAGTTGAGAAAAAAAGGGGGATGTGTTGCACAGTGTTGCCACTGCAGAAGAAAATTCAATTATGTCCAACCTTGACAGAGCAACTTGGGTCAAGACTTGGCTAAAACTCTGTGGAGCCACTGCACACTGAGCCTTTTGATGACCATGAATTATGCTCTGTGCACAGGACGACAGTGCTGCTTTTCACTGGCAAAAAACACACTGCACACGCAAACAGCAGTGAAGAAAAGCCTGCAAGTGCAACAGGTTGTCAGGTTACACACTGTGACAATAAATAATGTCACTTACAAGCCTCACCGACTTAAAATTGGTCAACAAACTGGAGGATTTGTGGATTTTTGGCTTCCACCTGTGATATATACTCCTCATATCTAAGCCAGGTTTGACTCTGAGGCCTGAAATGCCAGTTGTTTCTCATCCTGGACCCACAAAACTGAGAGACTGACAGCTGGATTTTTAGCATGAAGACCAGCTTGGATCATGTGAAAAGTGAAGTGAAGGACTGTCTTTCTTTCAGTCTGCCTCCATCAGAGTGTGTGAATGTGTTTAAGATGCACTGGAAAAGGACAGTTTGTACGATGATTAATGCTGGAGAAACATCCACACACACACACACACACATGAGGAACATCTGGACACCGCTGGCTGCTGGTGTTTTCCAGGCTGGACTTACCTGCTGTAGACCAGACAGTCCATGTGGTTGATTTCTTTATCCGACCTGTGTCTCCTGTAGTCCTCCCATAAGTCTTTGATGGCGGTGACGGACAGGATGAAGACGACAGGAGCCAGAGCCAGTTCTGGCTGAAACGCGTTGACAACCGGGACAAAATTCAGCAAAGCGATGAACACGAAGTAAACATTGGCGAACCTGTGAAACTGTTCGAAAAGGTTCTTCGGCAGGAAGGACAGCACAGTGTATTTGGTCGTCTTAATCTTGTTGTTTGCATAGTGTCGGTTCGGGTTTTCCTCCCCTTTGGCGTGATCATACAGTGTGTTTGCGTGAACGATCCTGGTTTTGTTCTCCTTGGTTTTCTTCTTTCGTGGCCTTTTGACTTTTGGAGCTTTGGTCATCCCGGGGTCTTCGCCCTCCCGCGCCATAGCCAGCCAACCAGCCAGCCAGCCAGCCAGCCAGTCAGTCAGTCCCCGCTTCAAACTTTTTTCCCACAGTTGAGGTTTTTTCGTGCCCTCTCACACAAAAACAACACAAAGTGCTAGCTATGTTATCATTCTTTTACCGTGTGAAGAGTGCTCTCGGCAGCCTTTTCGTTCATTCAGACGCAAACTGCTCTTTTTCATCCATGTCGACTCGTCTTTTCGCGAGTCAAGGGGGAAAACTTTTGCTTGTTTAGCTTCTCTTTTTTTTTCTCTCCCCCTCTGCTGCTGGAAAGGATGCTGAGATAGTAGAGAGGCATAACTCGGGCCTCCCACAGCTCCACCGACGATCTATATACAATGTGGATGGGCTTCAGCCAGTGTGCACATGCGTGTGTGGTATATGTAGAGCAGCAGCTGCGCGCAGGCTGCGCACAGGCAGGACGCTCGTCGGCGGGCCAGGGGTCCACTCCTCTGGAAATCTGACCCGGAGGCCCCTCCTCGATCCAACCTGGCGTTTTTTTTGTGTGTCTCCAAGTGCCACGCGGTATTGGAGTTTACTGGAGTTTACACTGGCTCACAGGAAGCGGCCAAATACCGGCGGTGCACATAGTTTTTAAACAAGAAACACAGTTTAAAAGTAAATGAGTCACACCGCTAAAAAAAGTTCATCCAAGTTTTCTCTGTAGTGCCTGAGTACAATTATACTGCAATACCACAACTACCACTGCCTTAAATAATAATAATAATAATAATAATAATAATAATAATAGGAATATTGACAATACTTCTACTGCTACTACCCTAATAATAATGACATTGTTGATTAAATTGATTTAATAGCTAGAACTTATGATTAAGCTATAAATTCATAAAAAACATATTTTAACTAGAAATTGAACTTAAACTAGAGTGTAAATGTGAATTTAAATGTCTTCTATTGTGCCTGTACTTATGAAAATATTCTCCTAGAACACAAAAATGTACTTAAACATACTTTAGATATAGTTTAGACTAGAGTTTTATTAATTCATTTAACTATTTTTCTCTCTTTAATTTTATGTTATTAGCCAGTGCCAGTTTCACTACAGAGCTAATTTCAGACAAGCTGCTTGTCTGTAAACAGACAATAAGTCATTTACACACCCTGAGAAAAGCAGATGTTGATGTTTTTTGCTAATGTTAGCTTGTCAGTATAATTTCGCTAATACAGAGGATAATTCAACACTTCTAAACTAATTCTGTGAACCTCCTCAACCACATTAATCAACAAAATTTAACATGAAGTATTGTTGTTGTTGTTATGTTGCATTTGCTTCAACAAAAGAGAAAATGTTAGCGACTAGCTGGTAAAGGGTTTCTAGCTAGCTAGTTGAATTTTAGCAAACCTTTTTAGTCAAGACAGTTTTATGTTTTATTTTCTGGTTCTACTAGATTTGAAAAAGCCAGCTGTTGACGTAATAGCAATAACAGTAAACTTTGTGTGACATGGTGGCTGTATATCTCAGTTTGTCTCAATATTTTCTGCCCCCTAGTGGCCAAAAAATTGACTAATTTAGCTTTAACTTGTGAAACTCTGAGTTAAACAATTTGTAAACAAAAACACATATCTGCAATTTATTCATTATCCCACTGACTATCTGCATGCGGTCATGTGTATTTTGTTCAATTTTTAATAGCTTATTTTGCATTATTTTGTACATTTTTGCATAGTATTCAAGCATGAAAAAACATACTGTCGGTCCTCCGTTTTTACAGGATTTAAGCTGTTTTTTAGCAACTTTTATTACAAGGTGTCCAAAGATATGACAAGTCTGCAATTTCTCTAATGATATAGTGTAACAATTAGTAAATATTAGCGTTATAATTATACAACACAAATATATAAATATAAATACAGTACATTAAAAGGTCATTTTACATATAAATATTCAATGTGAAGGTCATCAGATTAAAAAGAGACCCTATACATGGACTTTACAGTTTGTTGCATGAACTTACAAGGCGTCTGTTTGATATAATGGGTCCTCTTGGTCCTAAAGAATGCTTCAAAGTCCCAGAAAAACTCTGTGTTTTCTATTACTGTGTACCCTGGGAAGACATTCCAGACAGAACATGGACCCAATAAGTCCTGTAAAGACAGGATGAACGTAAGAGTCAAAGCTCTTGATGTATTAGTGCCTCCAGAGATTGCCTGGCCACTTAGCCAGCAGATTCCCCAGAGAAGATAAATCAAAGGCCTTTACCAGGGCAGTCTTCAGCAATCTGCTACAGGAGCATCCAGCTGTTGAGCTAAAAACTAATGGCTGATTGTCCGCTGTGGCATCTTGGCATGGAGAACAATTCAATTTCCCTGTGATGAATGACCAGAGTGAGGTGGATCTGAGACAGCAGGCTGACTTTGGACTTAAAAGCCTGCTACTGCACTGGCAAACAGGAGAAAAACTAAATCAGGTTTTGCTGCTCAGCTGAAAATAAAATCATCCTATACTTTTTTTTCTCCTTTTTTGGGGAAAAAGGTTGTGTTTATCCTGCATACTTGCCGGCTACACACTAATTTGTAGATTCCTACGCAGACTATAGATTTTTAGGACTCTGGTTAACCATTAGAAGTCTTGATGTTGGCGATTTCAGTAATTTCTTAAGCCACAAACCATAAGAAGTGCGTCCCAGGTGTTTCCAGGCTTGATCAGCACCTCTACACGTTCCCTTAAAACTAATTTTTTATAAAGTAATATCTTTTCTGTTCGCTCTTAATTGTGTTATTTCTTTGTTTTGTCTCTTTGCAGATATCTTTTCCTGCCCTAAATGTGTTTCCTTCATCTGCCTGGATTTTGACTGTTTGCATGAGTTTTCTTAAAGGTCTGTAGTGTGAGATTTCAGTTTATCTGAAGCAGAAACTGTATTTAATACTTCTTTGTTTTTCATTTTGTATGATCCCCCCAAAATAAGAATTGTTGTGTTTTTTGTTACTGCCGAATGAGCCTTTTTTATGTACAGAGGGAGCGCGTTCTCTTCCACGGTGTTCGTCATGTTGTACTGCCATGTTACTCCCATTAAAGCTTTAGGCAGGACCTTTAGCTTTCCTAAGGTGGAAATTCCCTTAATACTTACTTTGATCATCAAATATAAGACAATGCATGCATCTATCACAGAAGTCTCAAAACATCACCTGGAAAACACATTAATTCCATTAATAAAAGCATCCAAAATCGATATATAGAATATGTAATTAAGAGATCTTATCATTTAAAATGGGACATCTTTAAACAGTGTTTTCTCGTTGAACCTGATTAAAGTGGCACTAGGTTTGATTACTTATTATATAGTATAGTGTTTTCCTCTGTTTTCTGATCTTGAGATCAGGCTTCTCAAAGGGTCACAAAATAAATCTGATGAGCTGTGAGATGATTAATGAGAGAGGAAAGAAGAAAAAAAATTTGTACATTTGTAGAGATGTGATGATTAGTCAATTAATCAATTATTTGACTGACAGAAAATGAGTCATTTCAATCATTTTTCAAGCACAAAGGCCCAACATTTGACAATTACACATTTTCAGACATCTGAGATCTCAAAGATTTGATATTTGTACAAAAGCACACAGAGCTGGAGTCCTTTAATGAGTGGTGTTGTGCAAAAGCCTCTAGTGGTTGAATATAACAAAATAAATCTCCCTCACAGATAAAAAAACCCACAATTAGACTAAAAACCACAGTGAGAAGGATATTAAATGCTGTACATTGAGCAGACTGGAGGTTAACAGAGGCACAGCTGCAGACAACCTGCCAGAAGAGGGCGTGATACTCCAATCAGTGCACACTTGGTACTTCACTGCTCTCAGTGCACAACAGCATTATGTGTGTGTGTGCTCGTGCAGGTATACTATGTGTGTGTGTGTAAGTGTGTGTGTGGGTGCAGAGGAGAGACTCTTACAAATTTACCCCCTGTGAATGCAGCATCATAAATTCAAATACAAAATCTCAAATCAAACATCCATAAACTCAGAAATCTGTCTTGTTAAAAACAAACTAAAGAGTAAATGTGATGATTTCGTGTGTGTTTTCAGATCGCATTCAGTCACTCAGGTTATGCAAACAGTCATAATCCACATTTTCTTCTCCCGTTCAGTGTTTGACCTTGAAGAAATGAGCAGGTTTGGACACGAACATGTTTGACTGTGAAATCTGACGGCGTCTATACTGAGAGCAGCACACTCCTGTTGCCTAGAGACTGTGCGATGTTTGGCACCTCAGTTTGTCTGAAGTGATCCGTAGGTGTTAAAAAAACCACAGGGAGGCCACAAATATAAACGAAGAGACAGACATCAGCTCCAACTTTTCACATGATAACAAAATATAGCAGCTTTTCACTGGCTGTCTGACCTCTGCCCTGTTAATGACACCCCGAAGAGGCTAAAAAACAGAATAGATTATAAATCCAACTCTAGAAATTGAAGCAAAACATCTCAAAAGTGAGAAAAAGGTCCATTATGTTATGTGTGTGCATTCCAATATCATGTCAGCATCTAAAAATATAGAGTTTGGTGTTATGAGCTGATCAAAACAGGCCGAGTTTGACTGATGAGGACGGAAACACAGGTGAGAAGGTGTGAACTTGCATCCATCTCACCGACCCTGGGTCACCTCACCCCCTCTCCTCTCTTCATAATGACTCCACAGGATGGATGCTGCCTTCGTCACGCAGATAAACAGTACCGGCCCGGACTCCGGATTTCCAGGTGATTCTGTTGAAGTTGCAGATCAATCCGTCTGAGCGATGCACGGCGGCCTGAAGCTGATGTAGCAAACGCAATCACTTACTGCAGATGGCATCAATAACACAGGAAAAATGCACTCGTGCTGCATCAAACAGCAGGCGGACGATTAAAACGGCCTCAAGTGTTTAATTTCCTTATGCAGGGTCTTAGGATGCGTAACATTTGCCAGTTTATATAACGGAGTCACTGTATATGTTGAAACATGCTGGCTAACATGTAAATTTTATCAACATCAGCAGCACTACAGATGTTTTTAATGCCAAAAGTGTTGTTAGAGAGGTTTGTAAGAGCAACGTGCAGCTCTCTCAGTCTGTTTTGTCCCACGGGAGCCGCGATTGTTGTGTTTTATCCTGAAGAGGCAGTTTGCTGAATGTTGATCTTTATCATTTGAAATAAATGCATCGGAGTGATGAGTGTGCAGTTTTCAGTTTCACCATACTGTTTCTATTATGTCTGAGCAAACACCTCAACATCACAAGAATGTGTGTGTGTGTGTTTTACCTCAGTTTTGTACAAAACATTTTTACCGAGTGTACTGTTTATCGAACACAGTGGAGTTTGTTCTCTAGTTTTTTTTTCCTTTTTATAATAATGTTTAGCCCCTATTTCCCTCGAAGATTTTTAAAGTAAAATTTACTTGATAAATTCGCCCTGAAGGTGTCCACGTGGCTACATGTGAAAATAAAACAGTGGAATAAATTACTCCTTGTTCCTCTCAGGATTCAGCAGAACCACTGAAATCAAGAAAATGACATCAACCCATTGAAAACTCTATTTCTGAACCAATTTACTATCGTAGAAAAACTCCAAATAGGCTACAAATTTGGTGCAAACCAGAACAGAACTCGGTCCTTGTTGGTGTGAGTCAGACTTGCAAGTTCACTGCAGCCGTTTTCAGAGTACAAAGACTTTCAGTCCACTAAGATTTTTCCTTTGTTGACTGCAGCCATAAATGTCATCATTGGTTGTTTCCGCAAAAACACAAATATGTTAAATTTCTATGTTTGATACAATATCAGTGTTTCAACAAAACATATCTAGTGAGATAGTTCAGATTAAATTTGGGCCAACGTGAGCTGAATTTTCTTGTCACAGTGCAGCAGAGAATGGTGGGTAATTTTAGGAACTGTCTGGACTTTTTACAACTGAGTTTGCTGTGAGAAAATTGTTTTTACAAAGACATGAGGAGATTTTTAGCCTTGACAGTTGCAACCCTGACTTAAACCAGGATTTTTAAGACAAAACATGATTATCTCTTAATCATTACCATGTGGTTTATATACCTGAAGCTAACAATCCCTTAACCTACAGAAATGTACATTTTAAATGTGAGAAATCACAAGAAATGTTTTGTCTTTACATATATGTAGTTTGCAGAAACGTAACTCTCAATCCTGGCAACTGGAACACAAATCTCCCCTCAGAAATGCTCAATCCTAGCAGCCCTGGTATTTATAGTCCCACATATTACACAGAAAACCTTTAGAACTTGACACTGGCCTTTACCAAATCATGTATAGCAAGAACAAGCAGGTTTTTGTGACCTTTTAATATCTGAAAGCACAAAAAAGGCAGCAGAGTCAAAGCTTTGAAGAACCTCATACTGAAACATTTAAGTTCCCTCTCTGCATCTCTGTTAACCACCCACATCTTCTCGGGATGCCACCATCACAAACGCCCACTTTAACTGTGTCCTCAGATTGCTTTGGGAAACTGGAGACGCTTGTTTAGAAATTAGTCTTAAAATCATCACAGTCAGACTTCCTGCGAGGCTCCGCCAGCACACCCCGAGGCACCGGAGGAAATGTCTGATTAACAGCATGACATTAACTTTAATAAAGTCAGAGATGTCGTCTGCGTTCTTCTGGGTGTTTAGGCTGTAGTAGCATGCTTTTATTAGCAAACGTGAAGTGCGGTGGCGTTAAATGAAAGCCTGTACACAGAGAACGGAGGCTCTGATTGGTGTTTAATGAGAAAGCTCATTGAATGAACATTTCTCTTGAGAGGTGAGGATGTGGATGCCGCTCTTCTTAATTACAGAGACATGTTGCCATTTTGATGTAGATGAGTTTAAAATTAGTCTCTCTCCAAAGCTGCGACTTAGCATCCTAATTTTAAACTCTGCACCTCTGAGAGTCGGGACTGATGTGACGCAAACAGGAGAGTCGAGCTGGAAGCTGCAGAAACAATATGTTCATATGAAATGAGGCAAGGTAACAAAAAAAATTACACTTTGTTACCTTTTTGAGATTAAAAAGGCTGATTTAAATGGAGGAAATTGACATTACAAACTGTTACAATGCCTATTCAAGTTATTAAAGTGAATGATGACAACAGCTGTACATGTTAAATTGTGCTGAATTTTGTTTTAATGGTGGTGGCACCATGAGGTTTCAATATTTCAACAATGATTGAACAGTTTGCCACGAATTTGGATAAAAACGACAACAATTCCCTGCAGGCTGAATTATCAAAACTTTAGTTAAAACAGTATTGTGGTTTATGAATGAATACCTACATGAGAAATAATTCATTAATACATTAATACAATACATAATTACATTTTCCATTAGCATCAGCTAATCGGTTAATGTTAGCATACTAAGCTATGATGTCGATCCATTTTAATAAATAAATAAATATGAATGACTGATACAGATACTGCCATCTTGCTCAGGTGACGTTATCAGGAATCAGAGTTGTGTTGTGGAGTTTACAGATTGAGCAGAAGTATCGAGGTCCCTCCCATACAGCTGCCCAGTTCAATCATGGATTAGCGTTAGCTATCAAACATAATGCTACACCATGTTTTTTTAAGCATCTAATATAAAAATAAACATGTTAACACACAAAAGTGAACTACCTAATACGACAAAAAACATCTTTAGGGAAAAATTTATTTAACATGTACTTCGATTTAGATTTTTTGTGGCTCATATCCAGTTTGCTAACATGAAGGAAGCAGGATTTATTAACTATACTGCAACCAGACACCAGGGGGCGTTGGAGATTCTTTGGTTTATTTTTTGAGAGGCTGTCATGATGTTCATCCTCATTCTTGTTAACTTGTTTAACATGTTAAACATTATATCCTCTAAACAATAGCATGTTAGCATTGCCATTGTGAGCGTGTTAGCATTTTGATGTTAACTTTTTAAGTGCAGCCTTTCAGAGTCACCAGCATATCTGAAATATGGAGGTGATATGTTTCTGTTTTCACAAAAGCCTGTTTATCTCAGCATTTGGATTGTTATTTCTGTTGATCCATAGCGCTCAAAAATCAACAGCAGCTCTCCGGAGTGTGTGCACGAATGATTCGGTTATCAAAAGATTTAGCTGACTGCCTCTTGAATGTATAATGCATTCAGAAGTTCAATGTGCAGAGACCCAAATAAATCAAAGTAATTAACTCAATAATTGATTTGATGAATTTTCCTGCAAAATGGAGACATTTTTGCTGAATGTGCAGAAATGTGCAGCTGGTGGAGCTTTGGGAAATCACACACACACAGAGATCCTGCATAAACAATGAGCACATTGTGCCGGAGGGTAACGCACTTATAATTACAAGAAGCTGGAATCTAAAGCCTCGATTTGACCCTTTAACCAGTGATCGAGGCAAAGATACATGCCAGTCAGATGTGAAGATTACAGCAAAGAAGTATGACACTTCCTGTCAAGCAGATAATGTCAGTTCTCAAATGTGATTTACCAGAAATAAGTTTTATCTTTTCATTATAACAATAAGATAATAAACAGCCTCAAGTTTGTTATTTGCACTGATTCTAGAAAGACAGTTTAGATATGAACGAATGAATACACGTATGAGTGTAAACCGTGCATGATTGACAACATATACAGTATCTACATATTTGACCTCACAAAGACCGCAAAACATCCAGTAACAACTCCATCTGTGTTTGAAAAAGACTGAAAGTCCACAGCCA
>JAPZDY010000021.1:24068967-24087043 GCA_029783645.1 Ctenochaetus hawaiiensis | reverse complement strand
ATCGTTACCTCATGGTGGCGCTAAGGAGGAAATCAGAGGATCAACAAATCATTTGGATTCATCCTGCTAGAACATGAATGTCTACATTTTCAAAGGAATCGATTTCATATCTGCTGGGATGTTTCAGTCTGGACTCAACAGCACGGAGACTCCAAACTTCACGTGCAGTAATGAATAAACATTGCTGAGTGATGAATTGTAATGTTACTTTAATGTAAATCGCTGTTATTAAATGAAAAATAGCAGCCGCGCTGTGGATTCCCATGACATTACTGAATGACTCGAATCAATATTTAATTCCAAATTAACATCAGTTTGTTCCTGGGCAGGTATTGATCCCACAGACCTGAGGAGGAGATAAAACACATAAATCATTAAAAACTATTCTGCCTCTCCTGCTCCACTGACCAGCAGGGTAACAGGGACGTATTTGGCAGCATAATAACTGAGGTTAAACAGAGAAACGTAGTTAATTTGTCTCCATACACGACTGTTTGACCCTGAAGGCAGAAACAAATGGCCACCTTTCATCACCAACCACCAACGCCACCAAAATCAGATAATTGATCTGATAAGTGATCTGATAATGAGCTGCTTGATTTCACCTGCTGGCTGTTTAACGTTGAGTCATGATTAGAAAACTCTGCTTTACTCATATTCTTCCAAATCTTTTATAATTACATTCTTGTTTTCAGCATCCAGTGGTTCAGAAATTGAAGTAAAAAGTCTCTCCCATCTTAAAGCAGCTGATGATGAGCCAAGGAGAGAAATATTTCCACTAATCTGATTGTTATTTTCCTCTAAAGAAGCAGAAGAAATCAGTGTAAGTCATATTAAACCTCAGTGTCTTTAGCTGTTATATATATTCTCTACAGCATATAATGTTTTATAATGTGTGGACCCTCTGCAGGTTTAAGTAAGGCTGAATAATTACTTCATCTCCCTGGTCATCAATCTTATTGGCTTTAATGTCACTCTTATTTAATGACACTTAATATGTCATTATGGTTAATCTAACATAAAATTGCAGACTGTCACCATTTTTCATGCAGATGACGGAAGCTTTCCACTCTGAATGTCAGCGTAATAAGCAGAAAATCCATGCTTCTGGTTGAGGCTATCATCTATGAGTGGCCATCAGGGGACATAAATCACTGCAATTCTGCACAGCGTTTGAATTTTAGCATATAGATTCTCAAGACCTTACATGCACTTTTTCAAATTTATTCTCCTGAATACAGTGCAGTTGTTTCTGTCAGACATAATTCTCCGAAAAGGGTAATAACACCTTCAGATTCTGCTGGAACCCTTCCTCACGGCATAATAGAAAATGCCACTAAGTAGTGAGGAAGCAGCGACTGTAGGGGGCGCTGTGATGGTGTGGAGGGTCAGAGGACATGGAGGACACTGACTAACCTCTGATCAGTGTGACATGGACTGAGATGTGGAGCTGGAAGTCAAAGCTGACAGTCACAAAAAGCACATTTATGTCTCTTCATCAGAGTTACTGTTTGTAGCAGCTCTAACACAAGAGATTCTCCACTGTGTGAGTGTGTGTGTGTGTGTGTGTGTGTGTGTGTCAGTGGACAGACAAACCCTGCTGTTTATTGTCCTCATCCCTAAATATCTTGTTAAAGCTCCGTCGATGGCACAGTTTTCAGAGGGTCCCCTGTGTTATTTACTGCCACTGCAGAGAAATAAATCTCATCCATGCATCAACGCTAATGGCTAATGCTAGCAGACGTGTGTGAGAGCAAACTAGCGCTGTACGGTTAGCCAGTGTTCAGTTTGTTTATGCTGGGTGTGTCAGCTGTTACCATGAACTTAAGGGTCGACATATAACAGAACTTGTCTTGACAATTTTGTTGCGATAAGAGAGGAGCAAAATCTTGGCAGACATATGCAAACTAATTTTGAGCATAAAAGCAGTTTTTACACACTGTTATGTTACTAAGCTAATCTGGGCTTGCACTTATTCCTAACTCTTAGGTCAGCATGATGGTCATCCTCTTATAGAAACTAACCAGCTAGAGGTTTACCACAAGCCATTAAATAATGCAGCACATATTTTGAATCTTATCTAACTATGCAACAGGTACAAACACTTAAAAAGACACAGATACTTAAAAAAACATAAACATTAGCATCACTAAAGCTAATCTAAGGATATATATGGATGCAGGAAACCGTAAGCAGTATGAAGCAAATCTCTTTAATACGACTATTTAAAAAATAAAAGTCAGTAAAAGCACATGGGAAACTACAACGAAACTCCTTTTACAGTATATTTAGTCGTCAGTTTGTGTCTCATTTATGAGTCAAAGGGCAAATCCTGCATTAATTATCTTTCCCTTCCTGCTGTCTTCTCTTCGATTCCTCACCTCACTTTTATCGGGTTATTTCCGTTCTGATAAGGTTAGAGAGGAAAGGAAAAGACTTTTTTTTGGAGGATTCAGCAGAGAAATGAACTCTGGGTCACTTGTATTCTCTGTGCTGGGCTGTTGTAATGTGGGAGTGCCTGCACTAACCAAAAGCATGGCTGGATGAATTAGGCTATAAAGGGCAAAGTGTCACACGGAGGAGATTTCTGACCCTCGAGGCGTCCAGTCATCCCTGTTACTCAATGCAAACCAGGAGCCGAGCTCACATGCAGTGGTGGGATACAGATTCAGCTGCAAAAGAAAGGGTTCATACAATTTAAACACATTAAATAAGCACAAAGCGTAGCATCAAAACTGTTTGATCATATATATTATGAAGACTGAGGGGAAAAGTTGCTTTGTGCTGCAACTTCTTCATGTGAAATGATGCAGCACAGGAAAAAAGTGGGAAAACCGCAAAAACAAGTATCTCCACTGCCCCTTAAGAGACTCGCTCGAACATCGAGTGTTTGCCTCTGCTGCTTGTGCCGCCTCAGAGGGAGCAATGTGCTCCTGATGCAGGAACCTCTGCAGAGACTCAGGCTTG
Organism: Ctenochaetus hawaiiensis; assembly: GCA_029783645.1. NCBI lineage: Eukaryota > Metazoa > Chordata > Actinopteri > Acanthuriformes > Acanthuridae > Ctenochaetus > Ctenochaetus hawaiiensis. The sequence continues at coordinate 24,084,076 of JAPZDY010000021.1, read as the reverse complement.
AAAACTCAGAGGAGGAGAGAGAAGCTCTGATACTGGCAGAGATCCCACCTCACAGGTTTCTCAAAGAACTTCTAATTTAATCAAAGAGTTTTGTGTGTTTTCTAATTCAGCTGATCAGGCACTTTTGTAGCTCAGGTGGTGTTCACATCCATCCATAAGCAGCAGGACCTTTCAGGACCTCTGTAAGTTCAGTAGAGACTCTACAGCAGTAATTTCCATCCATTTTGGTCCAAATTAAATCATCTCTGCTTGTTACAGGTTGCATATGTGTCTGTTATTAACTGTTCGAGCACAAATCCTGCCTTCTCAGACTTTATTTCAGTATTTTGTAAAGAATTGAGCAGGTGAAATTACCCAGTAATTCACTAAAAAAAAGAAAAAACACCTTTTTCTGATGTCCTGACCTGTTAATCATCTTCCTCAGATGCAGTTCTTTGATAGGAATCAAATCCTGGAAAAGACTAAGTGGGCATTGCTTTGTTTCAAAAAGACTGAAAGATTGAAAACACTGAATCATTGTAGTGTAATATTACAATAACAGCAATAGTTAAAGCCTTGAAAATGGGGCAGATGTAGCTCAGGAGGTGGAAAGTTGTTGAAAGGCTATTAAAGTGCTATAAAAGTACAGTACATTTACAATTTATCTGATTTTCTTGCCATGTTGGGCGGTTCAAAGATAAAACACTGACATGTTTGTGTGACCTTGGATAAAAGCCAGTGAACGAGGTGGTGGGAGTTAAACGGGGGTGCACAGAAAGCTGCACACCCACACTCTTTTGAACTGATGATTAAATAAAACCATCAATAAGAAATATTTTAATTTCCAAGGACTCACTTGTTGCCTCTGCCCCAGTTGGCTCTCCCTTCTCTTCCTCCTCTCATACAACTCCCTTCATTCCTTCCCGGCCCTCCTCCTCCTTCAGCTTCCACAACAAAAACTGGTTGAAGCCTGTAAATATTTAAAAAATTTAACTTGGTGCTTAATTAAACTGAATTCTCTACTTTCTTTGCACTCTGTTCTTTTAATACCTTTAGTCTGGACAGTCCTGCACCACACTCAGTTTCAGATATAACTGAATAGCTGCAGGTAAAAATAATAATAATAAAAAAAAGATATATCCAACAATTTTCTGCCTGCATGTTTCAACCTGATTATCGACATGTTCTCTTTCTGCATTTCTGATCTGAGCGTTGCTGCAGGAGAAGTGTGTGTTTTCACCATCGGCTCAGAAATCAGGTTAAGACGGCCTCGTATATGTTCGCTTTGACTCATTAATTTAAAGGGTTTCTGGGCGTCCTGCCAGCTGCAATGAAGTACGCCAAGGTAGTGGAGCATCATAGATCTAATGTTATTCAGAGGCATTACAATGATCCACAGTATGCTTCATTACATGCAGGGTTAAGGGTGAGTGTTGAACAGGGACGGCTTCGCTAAGTCTGCTGATTTTTTTTCAGTACCGACACTTGCAGGATGTTTGCAGAGGTTTAAAAATCATCCTGTTATCTGGGCTGTTTACAGACGGGACAACAAATCTGAAATGTGTTGTTTCAGGTTTAAACAGTTCAAGTTTGCAAGTTTAAACAATTGATATCTGAGTGCTGACTGCAGGCTTCCGCTGTGCTCTGAAGTTTTATGGTCATCAGAGACAAGTTTTGGGGTTTTGCATTTAAACTGGGAGGCTGATTTTCTGGATCCCAGTGGGAAATTTTATACTGAATGCCTCCTGAAGTCGTATTTCTGACTCAGCAAGTTTGCAGAAGCTCAAAAACCCTTGAATTTGTGTCTCATCTATCAGTCATAAAGCACCGTCAAAGGCTGAACACGTTTATTTCTACTCTAAAGTTGTGCATTTTAATATGAGGCTCTATGAGGATTGCAAACCTCAAGTGGCCATTTGAGGAACTACAGGTTTTGTTATTTCTGCATAGAGTCAGTTTTTCAGTCCTGATGTCGCCTCCTGAACTCCCCCATAACCACATCAGTTAGTCTTTCCACTGTTTCAACAACCTCAAAAACTCTGGTTAAAAAAAATCTTGTTTCACAAAGTTTATTTATCTGTGTTTGGCAAAAACCAACATTTTTTCCAATGTATGTTGATGGTGCACAATGGCTCTGAAGGATTATATTGCAGCCTGTTTTACTCACAACAAACAAACTGGTGAGTGTAGCACAATATTAATGGTTTCACACACCGATCATCTGCATGGATCCACCGCTTCTTACCGTTAGGTTTTTGCATAATAAGACATGTCGATGTTACAGCAAAGGTTGAAACATCTCTTTTTTTATGCATGATACAGTGAATTTTGTTTGTTTGCTGCCTGTAATGCAGAAACACTTGACTAATCACATCCATTATGCCTCATGCCAAAATCAGGCCATACACAAACACAAACACACACACATTAATGTCCGAGGGAAACCGAGTCAACGACCTGGACGTTACAGCTGATTGTAATAATGACGGTATTGTCGAAGTGGGAGAAAAGAGAGACCAAGGCGATGGAAAGGATGCACTGAAAAGCTGAGATGTTGTGTTTGACAAAGACTGCTGACGGTGCACAGTCAAGTCCAAAAAAGAGCTGCACTCTGAGATGTCTAATCAATTGTAGAGAAGAAAGGGAAATAGATTACAGTAGCAGCGAGTTGGAGAGGTGTGAGGTCCTGGATTGAGATTATCTCCTCATTCTAACACATGAAAACCAAACAATGGTATCAATTTGCAGAAATAATGTGATTAATTAACAAAAAAACCACCACCTCTTCTCAATCTATTATAAACCAATTAGTTCATGTTTCCTCATCACTGAAGTGTGTGAAATTCATTAAAATGATCTGCATTATTCTCCAGTTTTGTATGTTGGTTAGTGACCTTGAACTAATGGTGAGTTTTCTGAAGCGCACCAACTGCTTATGAAGCCCCTTTCAACTCCAGCAACACAATTTAATAACACTGATTTTTTGGTTTTTGTGCTTTGGCAGCAAAAATATTCTTTAATTCCACCCAATTTCACTTTTCAGGGCAATGAGAATGTTTGGTGTAACATTATAAGCAGGAAATAAACAAATGTTGTATGTCAATCTTCATTGCATCATGAGAGTGTGAATCTTAAATCAATAAAAACAATAAATACCACTGCTGTTAGAAATACAAAGAGGTGAATGAGTACATAAATCAACCAGAAAATGAAGAGAAAGGCTGGTTTGACACCATCTGTAGTTAATTTTATATGTACCATGTGGTGTATTTATGCCGAAAAGCAATTATTTATGCTAAACATATAATAAAGTTAGCTTGAATGCAAGTAAGATAACAATTGAACCCATAAATAAGACTATTAAAGTTAATTATTTTAGTATGTTTGTATTTTTCAACAGTGATTTGATACTGTGACTGACCTTCTAACAAGTATAAATGCAGCAACATCAAGTTTTCTGATGAAAAAGCGTCACATTATTTCATCTGTTGACCTCAATCTACAGTTTATTAATAAGTTAATTTGCTAGTTTATTTCAGTTGTTTACATGCATAAAGTACATCAGAGTTTCACTGAGAGGGATGAAGTAAGAACAAAAAACCATCAGTATTTATTTCAAAAGTAAATTTCACAATGTTTATAACTGAAGTAGACATGTGACCACATATAATTTAACTGTAATTCATCTTTGTGGCACTAAAATATTCATGCACACAGAAAAATGCACACTGAGAGATTATTTTCCATACCCAGCCTCCGAACAGTCATCAAATAAAAATGGTCTGTTCAATGATTATATGACACATTTATTACAGTGAAATTAAGTTAAAACCATTTCTGCTCTCCATGCATCCATAAGGACGGACTATATATCTGAGTGCAAATGCAGCAGAACCATCTGGACTCGGTGCAGCCCAGCTGGAGAGCAGCGCTGCACCGTGTGTGCTAATAAAAGTGATGAGTTCAGGTGGTTAGCTGTAACTGATACCGTGCAGCCGCCGGACATTTGTCTGAATACTTTATTCTCTTGTCAGCTTAATGGGCTTTCTGGTAATAAGGAGGTGGGGCTGCACACAAGCTTTGTTCATTTGCAAAAATAAATACGAGGACATTAAAGGGTTTCATTAAAGTTTTAATGTATTGCCACGTGGCTGTGAGAATAAAAAAGTCATAATGTCAAGTTTGCTTTGTAATTCTTTTATTAATGATAATTACACATAAAAAAGAGGCTTAGTGTTAAAATTCCATAGAGGTAAAATCAAAATTCTGACTTATTAATCACTAGTATAGGTCAACATCTAAAAGCACTGGATCCTAAATTTCCCATGATGCAACATGATAGCATCATTTATTAGACCCAAAAGTTTTACAAAAGAAAAAGGCACTAAAATGTTTGCTTTCTAAACCTTCATGGATCTAATCCAGACATGGCCATCAGCTGTCACAGGGCAGAGGCAGTTAGCTGCATGGCTAATTTAGCTAACTGCTTCTAACTAGCTAATGGCAGCTAAAGTTAGCAGCAGTTAGGGGTTGCTTGACAACAAGTAAAGCTATCTAAAAACTTCATATATCATAAACTAGACAATATTTTGTCCATAAAATATGATCCAGTTTCACAAAAGTTAGTAAACTTATGTGGTGTGTGTGAAGTAAAGCACAAAGCGCTTAGGTTATGCACTTATCATGGGAATTCATACAGGCTTAACCTAGGATACTGGAACAAGAAAGGCATTTTAGATGGAAATAAAAGCAACTTTATACTCTCAGCACTTATAGTTGCTTACAACTACATTAAATTATGATATAACCCATTTATTAAATGTTCATATAATGCTAATTGTTGCCTAGTGCTAGCTAGTTTTACACAGATAAAGTGTGATCTAAGTGTTTCCGATATACACATATGGCTTCTGGATTTGTGATACATATGTTACATTTTTTCAGGTTGTTGTTTTTAAGTAATATTATCTTTTTCTTAAACTAATAATATACAAAATTTATGAAATCAATCCCTAAAATCCAATGTAAGGACCAATGGTTTCATCACAAAATTCTCAGCAGCTATAACTGATGTGATGAATGTTCTTTGCACAATTATCCGTGCGTAAAAAACAGCCTTGATATGTATTTTAAAAACATAAAAAAAAAAAAAAGAGAGCTAAAAAAGCTGCTCACTGTGAACATATGCACTGTTACTACTCCACTGCTGCTGTGTTTGGGGTCATTTTACACCGTAATGTTTGAGCAAGTTTTACTCCTTCACAAGTTTTATTCTTCAAAAAAACCCTTCTTCAGTGTATCAGCGGACATGCAGGATGGGGCTGATATCAATATCATATATCTTTGTGCTCACACTCTGTTGGTGATGAAGAGCTTCTTTTATGAAGCTGGAGATCCAATTTGTGTTTTGCAGCGTTGCCTCCTGGTTATTGGTCCACCTGCTCTCGGGGGGATAACTAACACAGCTGCATGCTGCTGTTGCCCCCGCCTCCAGTTTTAATATCACTCATTTAGATTGATTATCCTGTGTGAGTGTACAGATATTCAAACTGTCCGTCTCATTATACTCAGAAATTTATTATTGCCTCAGTTTAATTAGCTTCCTCGCAGTTTCCCAAAGAAACCCAATAAAGTCGTCCTTTATTGCTTTTATTGCTCACATGCGCCCTGAGGTTCATTAGGAGAGAAGCCGAAGCCGTGGAGGTGAGAAACAAACAGAAAAATTACTTTTTTCATCCCAACAATAATTAACTTATGTCTTAATTAATCATATTATATTCTTAAAAATATCTTACTGTTTACTTTCACGTCAGTGGTTAAACACCAGCACCCTCTTTGCTGTTATCTTGGTACCATCTGATCCCTGATTTACATGCCAATTACTGAGTGACGCCCTCGCTCCCACCCAACCGAAAGACTCCCCATAAAAACCATTTATACCAAGCAGGGTTTTACAGTCCAGCATCGTCAGGGATTTTAAGCAGCCTTTCTCTGCTTTGATGCAGAAACCTTGCAGCAGTTTCATTGTCATCCTGCAGTCATTCGTTGACATTTCTAGTGGCTTGTTTTCCGTAGTTTGGACCAAAAGCTTTAGAGATCTGTTTGGCAGTTCGCAGTCCTTTGTTAATAATGCACAACACCTCTCTTAAATGAGAGCGTAACCACTTTTTGGACCCTGCAGCACAAAAATCTGCCTATAAGACATTTTGTGCGTGCAGTGTAAGTTTGTTTGGCAATGCTTCATTTATTTCTTAGTGATTTATATGTGTATCACAAAACGTAGTGCACCCAGAGACATTCATATGGCACCATAAGGGGATCTGAATGAATTAATTTATAGAAAAGATAGATTATTCCTCCTTTTGCTGGGGACCTCTGGAGCCCCTACAGGACCTTTGGGGTCTCTGGACTCCATTTTGAGAACCACTAATCTAAAAAATGATTATTTATTATAGTATTAACAAACACTGGGGACTGCTGCATGTGCAATATCCCTGTTTCATTCAGTCGTTGTTCGTCATTACATCCCAGAACTGTTTCACCGGGTTTATTAATCTTATCTGTCATCTGAACAAAGCCATTTAATCAGAAGAGCAAAGGTTCAGAATCCAGATTTCATGATAATGTAAGAGTCCTGAAATCCGGAGCTCATCTTAATGTACAGCTCGCAGCGAAACACACACCTGCTTTTCATTAATCCAACGTACGTGAATTGAATTATTGCGTCGCAGCCGTTCATCCATTCATTCCACACTAACATGAGTGAGGAGGGCTGAGGGGGGCGAGGAACAAACAGACGCAGTGACCGAAATGAGATTAGGATGACTAACGTTAGTTGGAATAAAACACAGCAGAGAAAGGATAAATGAAGAACGCAGATGACTAATGAATGAGTCAGGCCGTGGTTACAGTTGTCTAGCGGCTTATGAAAATAATACCGGCCTTGTTCACTGTGGAGCCGCTGTGCCAAGACCTCACTGGTGTTAAAACACACCATAAAATATCGATTTTATTACTGTTTTGGTCGTTTTTGTGTCCTGTTTCTGCAGACGAAGTCCCAGAAGGTAAACGCCTCCTCTGGATGGCTTCTGCTGCAGAGGTTAAGTTATGCTTTGATGTTATTATCCTGTAACATTTGCATGATATATTAAAGGCTGAAAAGGATGCTTTATTTCTGAAAAAGAAGCTGCCATTTCTGAGGAAATATACAGTATGTTTGGCTTGTCAAGTGTATTTGAAATGGTCTCACTTTGATCTTGACTGAACTATATCACAAAAACTGAGAGAATGATGCCACGGAATTTCGTACGGAGGTTTCGTACAGATGCTCCTAAGAGGAAGAAGTTTAGCAACTTTCCCTGAACTTTCTTCTATCCCAACCCTGCAGTTTGCATTTGTGGTCTTTCTGTGATCTAGTCAGATCTCTCCCGATCTTTTCCACTTGCCATAGTTTTAGATATTCTGCAAATTATCTCAACATCTAGATGATTGCTTAGGACAAATTTTAGAATAGAAACTCAGATCCTCACAGGATGAATCTAATGATTTTGGTGATCTTTCTGCCAAACTTTGTATATTTCTGCAGCCTAAGTTGAAAGAATGTGTTAAAACATAGCTCATTTATTTTTCTGTTTGTGTCTGCATATCTCTCATTATAAGAGTCCAGTCTGGTTACCTTTAGGCACCAAAAGTGCTTGATTAGGTTTAGAAAAAGACTGGAATTTTAAATTTAAAGACCAAAAAGAAGCAGACATGAACATCGGCAGAGCCCAAGGTCCTGACTGAACATTTTCATAGGATCATGCAGGAATTTCAAGTGCAAGAAAACAATCAAGTCCTTCCTGGTTTACTGGTGATGAGGTATGTGTGTTTTTATCTGTTATGGGATGCTAGGCTTTGTCAGGCGGCTGCACATGGGTGTCGTTGAGCTGAGCGAACTTCTGACAGGTGGTGTCACTCCTACGCGCTGCGAGCCGCTCGTCTCAAGAGTGCAGATGGTGCGTCGCAAGTTATGCACGCCAACAGTTGCTGTTTTGAAGACACTATACAACCCCCCAACTCCTTCTCCACTGAGTGTTTCACACGATCGGCTTACTTCTTGAGGAAAAGAATGGGAAAAAAAAATCACAAGCTGTGATATTGTGTTTTATATTTACAACACAAATAGGAAATTATAATGTTATGTAAAGACTAACAAAACAAAAAAAACAGCAAGGCCAGAAATCACTGAGCAAAACACTGTTGACAACAAAGCCATGTAATTAATGTGAACTGAGAGAACATGTTCAGAGTTACAGTATGTACATTAAATTTCATGGAGAATCAATCAACAATTCTGTAGGTTTATGGAAATCTGACATGAGACGTCTGAAGCTGAGCCCCAAACATGCAGTCCGAAAGAAAAAAGGCCATGTGGACAATGCTGTGTTGAATACATGTTTCACAAAATCGTTAAATATTGTGACAGCAGTTCTGAAAGCACAACGACAAAAGACTGAAATAGTGTTAAGCGATCAGAAAGCCTGAAAACCTTTTTTCTTCTGTCATGACACATAAAATGAGACATAATTTTTGTGATTTTTTGTGGAGTATATCGCATGCTTATGCAACAGCAAAAGGGTAATTGCAAATGTTACATAAATAGTTTGACATTTTGGGAGATACTCTTGTTTACTTTGTGTGCAAGAAAGAGATGGACAGATTGATACCACTCCCTGTTTATAGGCTACTTACGAAGCTACAGCCAGCAGTCAGTTTGCCTAGCTTAGCTTAGCATACAGACTGGGAATTGAGGCAAACCACTGGCCTGGCTCTGTCTACAGTTAGCAAAAATATCCGCCTGCCAGCACTACTAAAGCTAACTAACAACACATAAAATGTTATTTAATTGGTACACACATAAATGTCAAAATGACAAGTTGAGGAAATCACTGTGTCTGGCCAAGAAAAAGTCATAACATGTAACTCTGAGTGAAACTACCATGTTTAAGACTAAACAAATGGGACTGAAATGTTAATAAGTGAGTTTTAGAGGTGCGGATAGGCAGAAAATTAAAAAAAAAATTTTTTATATGGAGCCAGGCCTGCTGTTGACCAATGTTTCTTTAGGCTAAGCTAAGCTAAGCTAACTGTTTTATTACTTTTTCTCGTTTTAATCAAAGCAATACAGTAAATCGGCATATATCCCAAGATGTCAAATAATGGCAGTGAATGACAGAGTGAGTTTTATAAAATGCTGGTTCAGACTCCATCAGTGTCATTTTTGTTTGTAAAATCTGGGCTTTGAAATCAACGTAAAGTTTGACATCGTTACACAGTGTAAAAAGGTCACAGCATTTCCAGTGTCAACCTCTGTTGGCAGCATCAACTACAAGGCAAATTAAAGGAACAGTTCCAGATTTGAGGAAATACGCTTTGATGCTTCCCTCTGCTTCCAGTCTTCATGCTATGCTACGTTAGCCAGCTGCTAATTCCCATCTTCATGCTATGCTACACTAACTGCTGGCTATCACTTTAACTTTGGTGTACATGCATGAGAGTGATACAAATATTCTCATTTAACTACATATGTTAGATGTGTATTTCCCAAAGATTGAACCATTCCTTTAACTCTGGTTTCATTGCAAATGATTTTTAGATCATAAAATAAAAGTTCTGCATTTAAATAATCTTGAGCAGATCATCTAGAGATGAAATAATACTGTGACTCTGTCAAATGTTGCATCATTAGCATCAAGTTGTAATACAGTGACCACATTTTGTCATGAAAATATGGGTACAGCAGTAGTGTCTGACCTAAAGGAGAGTCCTGTAAACACTGCAAAGAGTCTGTGCGTCTCCTCATGAGATGCAGTGTCCCAGCTCTTCACAGGGTCAGAGCAGAGAGAAACTTACAGTCCATGAAAGTCTTTGTAAAACTCATTTTTTGTGGATAATTCCTCGTGACTGTGCACATACAGATGCACACTGTCTGAGTGACAGTTCTGTCATCAAAGCCTTCACTCGCTGTGGTAAAAAAAAGTTCATAAGGATTTTACTGTAAGTTCCTTACATTGAGAAAACAAAACAGAATTGGGTTAAAAAACATCAGTGCATTAATTGACGTAGTAAAGCCAGTAGATTAAGTTGAAGAGGGAGAAGGTGAAGGGGAATATTATCCGTGACCATCTGTCGATGGCGTTCACATCGGTGAGGTCTGGGATTTTAATTTTGAGCTGCGAGGATCGTCTCCGCAGACGAGGTTTCCTGGGGTGTGTGTTCCTGTCCAGGCTGAGGCGGCCCAGCTCTTGAGGCGTGCTTGACTTCCTGTACTGGACCCCAGAGTTGTCGAACATCATGGAGGAGGAGTTGTGGGTCTCGCTCAGGGTGGTTATGATCTCATTCCCTCCCACCTCGTTGTGGATCTCCAAGGTTGTCAGCAAAATGTTCCCCTGGGAGTCGACCTAGGCACAACAGACAGGAGCGCTGTTAAAAAATGGGCTGTGAGCTGAGGCATCGGTGACTGATGACACATGTGCAGCATGCGTCAGGCCCCGGGGCCGCCGTCTTCCAGCAGCTGACAGATTACAGCTCGGGAAACAGAGAGCGGCCTTCAAAACCAGGTTTCCTGTCCGAAAGTTAAATCACTTCTCACAAATCAGCTCAAGGTTGGACTGGATGCCTCTCACACTCGTGTCATGACAGCTATTGCTTCCCACACATAAACAAATAAATCATTCAGACCGATGTGGCAAAAATAGAGGCGCAATATGTTCACAGAAGTATAACAGTGTGGTTACAAGATGTGAGGGGAAGCGATGAGGTGAGTATTCATTTTCTTACAGTTTACACCTCAAACTAAAGGCAGAAACTGGTTTTATTCCATGTTGAACATTCTGAAATCCACCTCATGTTTGTTAAAAAAAACTCAAGCTCATGTCACAATAAGTCTGTTAGCTGGTTATTTGTTTAGGCTTTACATGACTGGAAGCAAAACATAAGTTGTATTTTATCAAAACAAATTTCCAGAGGAAGCAGCTTGGTTAATAAACAGTAATATTGTATGATTTTGTTGAGTACTGAGATATTATGATCTGATTAATTATTTACTGTCCTGATTATACCCATTTTTATCAGAAACTATTGTCTTTCATAACATTTAATCATTTTAAAGAATTACTGTGTCACACCCAACATGTTATATTATGCATATTTATGCATGAGTGAATGTATGTATGTATGATTGATGTCCTGTGCATGTGTGTGTATTGCGTGTTGTGTTCAAATGTATTGTGGAAAGCAGTGACAAATCTTCCTGAGGGAAAATAAAGCATATCTCATCTTGAGAAAGGTAATGATATGCTGATGTTTTAAGAAGATAAGAGTTTGTTTTTAGCACATGTTTTGGTCGTGTCACCTTTTAACAATGATAAATATTTAACGCATGTATCACGATGTTTTGCTAAATCCACTACTTTGTCATCAGAAATTAATGGAAAATAAAAGAGATGACTGACAACAACAGACAACATCAGCCTCCATGCAGTCATCTCTTTGTCTGCCATGTTTGAATTCAGCCTCCCACTTCTTCACTGTGCTGCAAGAAGAAACATCCCTGCTGAGTTTTGCCCACATGTCCTCATGAACCAGCTCATATGAGCCCTTGAGAGGCAGATTACTGCACCTAGGCCAACACTGCTCATTTTCTCAAACAGTGCTGATTTGCAATTTTAAATTACCTGATACAGAAATACCACAAAATTATTCACCTCATACTTTTTGCATAATTTTTGCATGTGCATGTATTGAGAGCTGTATAACTCATTTAATTCTACCTTAGGCCAACTTATCAATCATTCCTCGCATAGGAGGAGATCACATGACACAATATATACAGTGGTCAAGAAGTATTGGCAGCTTCGCAGTTCATTACATGCTTCAGGGTCATTGATTAAAGCTAATTACAACTTCAAAAACAAACCCTAATAATTAAAAAGTAACAATTTTCATTTGATTACTGATTCTCAGAAACACTAACAAATAAATAAAAAGAAAGAAAATAGACCATAGATTATTCATGCTAACAATGTTTGTTTGAGTGTATCTGTATACTGTGGTGTTACTCGCATTGTGTGTGTGTGAGTTGTAAACGCTATGTAATATATCAATATATAATTTTAGTGTGTTTACTTTCACTTTACAGGATTTCACTGCCACAAACACACAAACATTAAAAAGGTAGAAAAGCACAAAGGAAGAGGGAATGTCAGGAGCAATATACTAATGTATGATGCTGAATATGACGGAAATGGCTGGTTGAGATGTTTTGATCAAGCATGTTTATCTGCTAAATGAGGAGGTCAAACTTTGGCCTGAAGCAGCAAAGTTTCAGAGGAGGTTTCACAGATGTGACACAACAGTCAGTGACAGACACTCACCCGGCGTGAGTGACGGCGCCCTTGCACCTGATTGGACTGTTTAATGGACGAAGACTTGCAATTGCCTCCTTCCAGAACGGACTAGCCAGGAAAAAGACAAACTAGTTGACTATTGATGTGAAATCGTCCTATATTTCATAAGCTATACAGGATGCGCAGGATGTAGCAGATAACAATAAATAAAAATCTGAGATCCAACTTTATTTTTTATCGTCATGTTTTTAAATGTATCTTCTTTTTACTGCAGTCTCATAAAAAGTAACTTACAGCTCATCTCTCTGAACCTGTGAAAGTGTTTTATCTGATCTTCTGGTGTTTGGAAATGTTTCTCACCTTGGGTCTATCAAACTTTTCCCGGTCATTATTTGCCTTCTGCGCCTTCTCGGCTAGTTTCTTCTGCATCTGAGGACCTCTTCCGAAGAAGATGTAGTTGACGAAGGCATATTCCAGCAGAGCCAGGAAGACGAACACAAAGCAGCCCATCAGGTACATGTCTATAGCTTTGACGTAGGGGATCTTGGGCAGAGTCTCTCTTAAATGGGTGTTGATGGTTGTCATGGTCAGGACAGTAGTAATCCCTGGAGGAAAACAGAGGAAAAAACACCATGTCGACTTGATTTTTCGGGGAGATTTTCTCCTCTTTGATCATCACATTTAACGTCACACTACTAATGTCAGTAAAACTGCTTGTTTTATCTTTTTTTGTGGCCTTTTTTAAGTGTTTGATGCATGAATTATGTTCTTTGTCTTGTTACTGATGTGCCCTTGTTTGGGTAAAAGTATCTAAATGTCTTTACTAAAAAATTAAAGAATAACCTAGTTAAAGATACTGTGATGTCTGGATTGCCTCCATATTGGAAAAATTTCCACACATTTGAATCCTTTCACTCTGAGTAGTGCTGCCACTTAGCTTCATTGCTAACTTGCCCAAAGGGGAAACTAAAATGGAAAAAATCCCCTGTGGTCCAAAAAGCATTTTCTCCATACACCACCACTCTAAAAAAAGACGTGTGTTAAACACCTCGAACTGCAAACAAGGTCAATTGTTTTAATTATTAATTCTTTGTATAATGAATTTTTAAACCATGAAGGTTTTATAGTTGCAAAACTTTTCCAAGAGCCTAGAAAAGATGTGTGTGACGTCACCCTAATGTTAAACCTAATGGCAGAGTGGGAACAGAAGGCGAAACAGCCAAGAAGAGAAACTCTAATTGCATTGGAAACCAACACAACACACTGAATAAAGTAATAATGGCAGAGTTGACTGATATCAAAACTGTGTGATTAAAAAAATTGAACATCAGCTGACACGGTGTGAACTGAAATGATTAACTAACCAGTCAGTGAGTCAGTTTATAGGACATATTTCTACCTTTATGTGGAGAAAAGCTACAGAAAAATCTCTTAATATTACTTTTATTATCACCTTTAATTAAAAACCCATTAGTGTGGCATTATAAGGAGTAAAATTAAGCCTTTCTCATAGTAATGCTATTAATTCTTTAAGAAAGAGCAGTGAACTTTTCTGTTGAAGCCAAACTTTAAGTATTTTAATCAGGTATAAATATTTACATCACACCTGAAGAGAACAATAAAAAAATGCCAAAAACAAGAAAAAAAAGCTTTTTGTTCTTGGCAAGTTTGCATGTATTCAGCTTGGATAAGCAGAAAATGCTCGTCTATATGGTTTACAGCTCATGTAGCATACGAGTGCACAGACTCAGCAAATAAACCAACACAATAAACAGCAGTGTAGTAATTCTCTTCGTAATGTGCACCATCAACAGTAAATGTGTCTGTGTTGTTTTTGTGTCTCCTCGATGGCTCACCAACGTGGACGATGTGTCTATTTCTGTCGACTCAGGCTTACATAATTAAAATAAAAACGTTGCTCTGTACAGTACTGTATGTGTGGGGGTGTTAAGAGCACTGTGGGTTTATGGCATCGATTTCTGCAGAACAAAGGGGAAGAGCAAGACTCTAAACTCTCTCAGAGCTCACAGGAGAGGGTTACTCAACAAATCCCTGAAATGTTTTCAGTGCAGCACTGCAGAGTTTTGTGTCGTCTTTGATGGTACATCAGTAAAAAGTAAAATACAGGGGGAGATGAAGCAATGAGAACCATAGAGGACGTCTTGTGAATGTTTTCTGACTGTTTGATAAGCCCCTCCCTGAAAAACTGTCCAATCATCAGCCTTAACAACAATAAACAGGTTATGCTGAAACGATATGAATAAAGTAATGGTCTACGTGTTTTCTTATCACCATTTTAATACTAATCAGCATGACACTGCAAAACAATAACAATACCATCAAACTTCAAACTGGAAACATTTAAAAAATCTGGATTTTCGGCGAACTCTTGAAGCTAACATTAACTTAATTAGCACATGAGCTATGGCTGGTAAAATATTCCAATATTCCCATTTTTTAGTTGCAAAAGAGAAAAAAGAAGTCTGTCTTTGTCTATCTGTTTCTAATAGAGGATACATTTTTAAAATATAAGAATTTGATGATAAACTTACCACGAATGTGTAGCAAACTGTCAACCTGATATTCTCAAGTGAGATTCCAAGTAAACAAAGTCTATGATCTCTTGATACTCCACTTGAACATAATTTTCCACAGCTTTAAGGCCTGAGAGATGCTCCTGCAAATGTAGTTCTCCTCATACGACAGTAATGGCAGAGTGAATGGAAACCTAGACTAAATCC
>JAPZDY010000021.1:24039167-24052391 GCA_029783645.1 Ctenochaetus hawaiiensis | reverse complement strand
ACAGAGCATCAAGCTCAGCAGTTCAGACCAATGATAGATGGCATACAGGCATTAAACTGTAGAGCTCATGGTGTGCCCACACCGACACATATACATGCTCACTGACACACACATCTGATTGTGTAGCTAGTTTTTTCAGATTTGAAAGGAGAGGACATGGAAACAGAACTAACTGACCCCATACTCCAACTGGACCATTAGGGCATCTGCTAGAGTCACACAGCCAGTGAACCAGGATGTAAAACCATACAATGAGCCATAATCTGATACAGCAGATGACCAAACCACTCTCGACAATACAAGAGGCTCTGAAAACTGCTTTCTGTTTACACACCAGACCAGAGCAACTCAAGATGTTGTACAGATTACTGGCTGTTGGCATTTTTTGGCTTAGATTTGATACAACCTTATAATAAATCAACTTTAACAACTTATTTATAAGCAAATTAACTAGTGGCTTAAATTAAAGTTAATACCTCTACTACTGCTAGTAATAATCAAGTGACATAAACAGGTTTGGGTTGCCAGGTTGTGAAAGCTAATTTTTGTACCCTCTTTGGCACTACTTTTAAACAATGCATTAATAAGAGCAACTTCATGACTGTCAAGTTAATTGGCAGAAACATCTGGATGAAAAGCCTTGTTTAAGTTCACAGCTGCAGACCGGATGGATTGATGTGAAAAGGGTCAACTAAATTGGTAATGTATATATAACTGGGACGTTATGGTTTATAAGAAAGAAAAATATGTTTTTTTTCAAGGATTACCTACATTTTCATTTTTATCCATTTGTATTACAATTGGGCAGACACCAGCTAAGGAGATATTTTTCCAATCTGCCTTCCCAGCTTTTATGCTTTATATGATGTAAAAACATCATATAAAGCATTAGTAAATGATTAGATAATCATTGATTAAGTGCTAAAAACTTAAAAAATCTTCTATAATAAGTGTCTGACAAGAAGTTGGTACTTTAAATTCTAATGAGGACACTTTTCATTGATTATTTTTGTTACATTAAAGTTAAAAAAAGTCTTTAAATCACTTAAAAATGACTGATAGTTTTTAATCAACTTACCATATTGACTTCTGACACCATGTCTATGCTTGCCACGTCTATACTCATGCCAACTGCAACCGGTGGACCTTGAAATGCACAAAATAAAGTTTAAAAAGGACTAAACTTATTCTGATCAATAAGATTAAAAACATTTGGGGGGTGAAGGAGGGAAACAAAAGACCGCAGACATACCTCCAAAGTCTGGCCGAAGACGAATATCATATCCTTTCAACAGTTTATCCACAGTCTCTTTGACGAAGGACATGTTTCCCGGTTCGTTGACGCTGAAAGACAGAAGACAACAAGGTGACGATCACACTTTTCTGAAGCCGGACGCCTCCGCTCCGTGTCCGGGTTTTAACCCCCCGACACTCACCTCTGGGCACAGCACATCACCGCCACGATCAGCGGCAACGAGAGGATGTCAAAGCGCCCTGTTTTCCGGGAACCCCGCATCCCTTGAGTGATGTCTGGATGAATGGGTGATGCCCAGCGTTCAACAAATGACTGAATGAATGAGAGAAGCCACGGTGCTCGCGCTCCCACCGAGCTACGTTAAAACCAGGTGAGGCTCTTCCCACATGTGTCTACCTCTGTGTTAACATGCCTCATGAGGCAGAGGCGCGTTGACTCGGATGTCAGATGTCTTCACACGGCAGCGGAGCCGTAAAGCCTCAAACCGGCCGCTCCGCATCTCCATCCTCCGGTTAGCAGAGGGGGGGTCAACGTCTCACCGGTTAGCTCACAGTCGCTCCACAAAGTGTTTGCCAAACATCCATTATCGCACTTATGAGGAAACAAATCCACAGGTCTGCAGCCCAAAAGTCCCGCATGCGTAAAATACAGCATAAATTATCGTTAAGTTTAAAAATAATCCCTCACAGAGCCCGTTTATTGCGGGTCAAGTAAGCTAACGTTAACCTCTTGAGTTTGAATCTGACTCTTCATGTCAGTGTGCGCGTGAGGCTGCTCGTTGAAGCTCACGTGACAGACCGCATATAGAAGCTTATTTAAACGGCCGTGCTCGTGCTGAGGTGATGGTGTCAGACAGAGGTGGAGTTCAGACATGTCAGGCTGCAGATGTCAGGTAGGAGAAGAATAACTTTGTGTGCCATAATGACACACCTCCATGTTTATTTTTTAAAGCTCTGATATCACAAGAAAAGGGACTTTTAAGCACCGAAGTTTCTGAAGTTATTCTGATTGTCTAACACATAGGTGAGTTACCAAAAACACTCCCTCTATAAGCTGTTAAAGTCCCATTTTTTTTTGTTTTAAAAAGAGAGAAATAAAATGAAGCATATCTGCCTAAAGAAGAAGTACAGATATACATGCAGCCTATTTGAATTTCTATAAAAAGGAAGAAATAAGACAATACTTTTATAACTGAGAAGTGGGATTCATTAGTAATAAAACACACCTTTGCATGATTCAATACACTCATTTTTTTAGTGTTATTGCTCTCATATGACCGAGCACAAAAACCTCCTGAGCCGAAAATATGAAGCGAGCACAAGAGTGCTAAAAACTGCAGTTCCTCAACTCGCCACTTGAGGTTTACAGCTTGGTACAAAAACAGCTTAAGCTAGTTTCCCTATTTATGAACAATCTGTGAAGTGGGTTTTTTTTCAGATCACTTCTTTAAATAATAAAACTTCTGTAATAAGTTATTAATTATTAATGGCTTTAACCTATGATTGACAACAGTTGCTAACTGCTATCATTGCTAACACTGCTAGGCTAAGTAGCACCAAAAATCCAAGATGGCGACAGTTGTAAGGCCACACTCCAGGCTTAAAAATGTATCCCTCAAACCAATAGATAAAGGCACAGTGGCCTCATCCTCTATTTAATACACAATCTGTAGATAAAAACAGTATTTTATGGATGCTAATGTTAGCTTAAGTTTGCTAAACACTGAGCCAGTGATGACTAGTCTTTCTAAACTGCAATATGATGCTGTTAAGCTACACAGAATTTTAGCATTTAGCCCCCCATTTGCTCATAGTTATTATATAATAACCACATATATGCCAAAATAAGACATTTTCATAGTTTTTTATGTAAAAGAAAAGACCTAAAGAGGTGCAAAGAAAAATAAATAATCTACAACTACTATTCAGATATTTTTAGATTTGAGAATTGGACCAATGGTAGGTTGGCAAAGGTTAGTTTTGAAAGGGTACATGTATAGGGACACTGTATAGCAAATATAGATTCATTCTTGTTTTGATATAAAAAATGGGCTATCTGTTTGATCCATGAGGTCTCTGATGGTCTACAGAGTTGCTCAAATCTTATTCTAATGAATTTATGGGTTTAATCTTGATTGCTGGCAGCAGAGGTGAGAAAGATCTAGTGTGAAATACTTTTGTGTCACCCAAGTTGTTCCTAGGAAGATTTTGTCTCCCAGCAGATTTTTATGTTTACAGCTGTATTTACTGTTATGGAGGACGTCCAATACTACTGCAGAGAATGAAAGTGTGTTTCAACTCTGCCCAACAAATTTATCCTCCCATATTCAAGAGATAGGCTTTCTATGTATTTTAAAATAAACAATCAACTATAGTTTTAACTCAAGAGAGTGATTCTTACCTTGTATCATAGATGGCGTACAGCTTTTTGTTCCCATCGACAGCATTCCTGTAAATACAAAAGAAAAGACAATTACTTTATGTGTCAATACAGTGCAGACTTTGGCTAATTCTGAGTTTTTCCATGTCCCAGATGGAGATTTATTTATGATCCCAGATCTGAATCCGAACTATTTAAAAAAAAAAAAGGTACTAGAAAGCTTTAACCTTGAGTCCGGATCAATAAAAGTGATGCATCCCCATGAAAAAAAAACTCTTTGCACTTGATCTAATCTTCTAAAATTTAAAGAAATCCACCAAACTGACTCAGATGTGGGTGAGTTGAACCTAATCCCAGTGGAGATGAATGCAGAATGATGAAAAATTTGCTGTGGAGTTGTATTTGTGTTGCTGGCAGACGAGTGCGACACATTGTCTCCTCCTGCAATCTGGACCATTAACCAAAAAAAATCAGGACTCTGTTTTTTCAGGTTTGTGTCCCACTTTAGACAGAACTGTAACAGCCTTTACTATCAAAAGTGGAAAAAAAAGAAGTTTTTAAAGGGAAAACCACAGTTTTTTAGGCTGTATATCACTGGGATATTGGGATCAGTGATTTCTAATAGGATAGCATAACAGAAATATTTACTTTACAGGGGATCAATCATATACTTAATAGGGGCGACACAAGGTAAATATGTCCCTACACTTTATACATTTAAAGGTTTAATTTAACCAGAATTTATATTGTATTAAGTATTTGGTGTTAATTTTTTAAATAATATAACTTGCCATGTAAAGCGAAAGAACCCCAGTGGTTATTACATACATTATTAGTGTAAATGTGCACTGTCTCTGCAAGTTTGGTGTTACATTACCTCCAACACACATGCTGTGTTATTTTGTGGTGCTTCAGTTTGCTGATAGAGCATCACTGGCAGATCATTAAAGCTTCACAGAGGTAAATGTTGTTGTGGAGATCCCTCTTATGGTAGTCATTGTTACTACTGATACTTAATCCCTTTATTTTTTCCTTCTCTCTCTCCCTCTCTCCCTCTCTGTCACCCCCTCCCCTATCTGTCTCCCCATCTCTCCTCAGCATCCCTCCTCCACACGCCGGTCATACAGTATCTCCTCCTTGCTTTTCTGGCCGCATTGCACGCTCGTCTCTTCAATTCACCACCAAAGTCTGTTTTGCATTGTACTTTGCCTTTGGATACAGTATTGGATTTTTTTTTTTTTTTTTTTTAATTTTGCAAAGGTGGCTGTGTGCTCGCGCGGCGGCTCCCCGGAGACCAAACTGAAGGATGGTCAGTCAGCAGAAGTGTTGGGAAGCCTTAATTTTTTCGCTGCCAACCTTTTAATCGCTCTGGGACGAAATAAACCTCGCTGACTGTGAAATTAGTGCACATCTTTTTCTCTCTCTTTTTATTTTTTTCTTCACTATGCATTTATCGTGCGCGGATGGAGGTGACGTTCCTCAGAATTGATGCCAAACACTAAACAGTGCAATCTGCGTGTGAGAGATCTGGGAGAAGTTTGACTGCGCATCGTCTTGTGTGGTAAGCTTTGGCAACTGCGGCTCGGCGCCTGTGCAGCAGAGCGTTGCTATAGGCCAGCGTACAGTGCGAGATGTAGTGGGACGTGTGGGCTTTTGGAGGAGGATAGGATACAGCAGTGTGTACCCGAGGTGTGTTTTCTGCTGCTGCTGCTGCTGCTGCTGGAGGAGACCTGCACCGGGATAGCTGTAGACTTAAAGATCCGCGGAGGTGGTGATGAAAGCCGGAGGAAGAGGGGTATTCACACTTTCCGTCCTCACTGTGGGGGAATTAGACGGCTTGTAGGGATGCGAGTGAGTGGTGTGTGAGTCGTGGATGAAGCGGATGCGGTGCAGGGTGCGTGCATGTCACAGTAACACAGAGGGGATTTTTACTGTGCGTGAAGGTTCCAGCTGCAGAAGGTGCAGGAAAAAACTGCGGGATTACAGTTGTGCTTGTGGAGAATCTCGGTGTAGATAGGCCCGAGGATACAGCATGCAGGTAGAGGCACGTCACACCTGGGGAATCCAGTGGTGGAGAAAAGCAGCACAGCTCAGCCTGAGTCCTGACAGAAGTCATCAACTTCTCCAGAACGTCAGTTAGTGAAATTGAACAGAGGCTCTTGCAGTGAGCTGGGCGGGTGAGCCAAGGCTCCATGAAAGGAGAGACACACTGGCTGCAAGTCTGAAGATCTTCGAAAGAGGAACTTTGCTTCAGCAGCTTTTTTTTTCTCTCAAACATCAACCAACATCTGCAGGTCCTACAGATGCTGTCCTGTGGTGTTTAGAAAGACAGAATGTGGGAGGTTTCTGCTTTTTTGACTGTGATGCTGTTGGCACAGTGCTGTGCATTTCTTTCTGGGATGTGGCCATGAAGACATTTGTGCAACTGACAAAGATTTACTGCTCGTTTCACACCCACATGCATGATGTGAAGGCCAGATATTACTAGCTGCCAGTGAATGCCTGCAAAAAGCTGATTGCATAAAGCTCCTATGTGTCTTTTTAAATATGGGAGACATGTTTATGGTTCACTAAGACAATAATTCTAAAATGAAATAATCAAAAACAGTTTCTGTGGTTTTAAACAATGTCTCGTTGCAGGAATGGGCGATGGAATGTGCTACAGCTTTGCAATGAGACGTCTGTGGGTCTGTGTCTTGCTTGTGAGCATCACCTGCCGTCTGAGGTGAGGAACTGATTCCTGTTACTTTGGATAACGTAAAAAACACATTTTGAATAGTTCACCAAAACAAAAATAAATAGTTGAGGTTGGATTTGCTCTTCTAGAAGGTAGATCAGATCGTCCCAGGTTGCCGTCTCTGATGTTAAGAGTTCTGTCTTTCTCTTATTCGTCTCGTCATTTAAAAATGATTTTAATTCCAGCCTCACCCAGGATGTGACTGGAACTCCCAAAGAGGCCGAGTTAAATGACAACATAACCATCTTCACACGCATCCTGGACGGACTGCTGGATGGTTATGACAACAGACTCCGCCCTGGGCTGGGAGGTAAGCCCGCTGGATTTGCAAACCTCAACACCTCTGACGTTTTGGTAATTAAAACGGCCTCACATATGCTAGGTGAGAATTGATTGTGTCATTATGGAAATGTCATGGGAGGTCTCTCACTTTTAATAACAACTGATACAGAAAGCTCCTGTACTTTTGGATCAAGATGAAAGATTCTGCAGCGATTTCTCTGCATGAGAGATTACAGCCCTTCAGTCCACACAGAGAACAATATCTGTCTTCTCCTTATTCAAGACAAGGAAGACGTGTCTGTATTCATGAAGTCTTTGACAAAGGGACACCATGAACACACACTGAAGCCCACAGTGTGACCTTGAGAAAGCCACCAAAATCCTGTCACCAAACAGCAGCTCCCCTGTTCTCAGTGGATGCAGGTCAAAGTCAGCAACAACTTTAAAGCTCTCATCAAAAAACGAGAAATGAAAAAACCCTGGAACTGGTCTAAACACGAAGCAGAGAAAATGTTTCTCTTCCTCCTCTGTATGATTTTATACATTTCTTTTTTTAAACAGTTCAGGTTTGAGATCATTAAACTCTATTAAAACATTAAGTATCATGAGCTCTAAGTAAAAATGCTGTTTGTTAAGGTCATATTACACTCTGAGTGTGTCACACTGCTCATGTAGTGGTTTTTCATGAGGCCACTGAGCTGATCTGATAGCTTCAGCCTGTTTACGACATCCTTCATGTACTTGGAGTTTACCAATCAATGCAAATGTTACAGTTTAATTGGATTACTCTCTAAATATCTACCATCAAGTATCTAATCATAAAGTTTGGTAATTTAACTTAAAAGGTTAGAGTGATTACTTCATGTCATGTCTTCATGTTAACTTCAAGTCAGAACCTTCATAACCTCACGTACAGGGGATTTGATTAAAGATGTAGGGATTTTTTGTCTGCATTAAACTTTAAACTTTACTTGCATTGCACTTTTTAAAATAGAAATGCAGCTCAAAGTGTTGTACAAGAAAGAAGTAAAATGCACCAGTCTACAATAAAACGATAGTCAGCAGTAGGCTCTGTGTGTGACATAGATGTTCTTGATAATAACAATAATAATAAAAAAACACTTTTGTTTTGTAAATGCTGATCATGTTGTATTTATTCTTACAGAAAAGGTGACAGAGATCAAAACCAACATCTTTGTCACAAGCTTTGGTCCCGTCTCTGACACAGAAATGGTAAGAAGCTCCATGTGTTAAGTTACACTTTCAACTGATCAGCCATAATGTGGCATGAAATTTCCTCCTGTACCTATAAATGTGTTCTTAAAATCTCGCTGTAATTCACTGAATACAATTTTGTTGCATAGTTTTGTCTGTGTAAGACTAAAAATCAGAGTCAAACACAACTCAATTACCTTAAATATTGATTTTCTGAGCTAAACAAATTAAAGCAAGAACTTTGCACATTTAAACAGTGAATGAAATACAAATTTTATGTATTATTGCTTTTTCTGCCTCACTGGCATCCAGATCTTAATGATTTAGCATTTTTCTAAACAAAATACATCTAAAATAACTGCACATATGTGGCGTATAAAACATTTGGAAGCTGCAGTCAGCACACATACAGTTTACACTGACCACTGTATATTCATCATAATGTGCTCTTTCCTGCTTATCTTAAGCTTCTAGCAGCTGTAGTCCTTCACCTATAAGTGACATTACACCCAGCAAATGTGCAGTATTCATTGGACTAATAAATAATGTGTGTTTAAATCTGTAGGAATACACTATTGATGTGTTCTTCCGCCAAAGCTGGAAAGATGAAAGACTTTGCTTTAAAGGCCCGATGGAGATGCTCCCCTTGAATAATCTCCTGGCCAGCAACATCTGGACTCCGGACACCTTTTTCCTCAACGGGAAGAAATCCATCGCACATAACATGACAACACCTAACAAGCTGCTGCGGCTGAAGGATGATGGGACCCTGCTGTACACCATGAGGTAAAACTCTCCCACGGCTGACCTTTAATCAGGGGTTTGGACCGCAGCAGGATAAACATTTCATTTCCAATCACTCTCACGGCTAAAACTTTGAATCCTAAGGGCTGACGAGTGAGGCTCAGAAACGTTGTGTAATCCAATTACAAGTGAAGAGATGACTAAAGCATCCATTAGCCTGTAATACGTCTTTGGTAATGGTTTTTAAAGACCCCTGCTGCACTACAAAAGCCCACACACTCATACTACATGTCTCAGTGGTGCATTGATGCGTCATTGTGTTGTGCTTATACTGTAAACTGGAGGTCAGAGGGACTTGAAATGTTTATTTTGACCCATCGCTCCGACACAGCGAACTCCTCCTACACCTCACACCGCTATGCTCCACAACGTCCACATTACACACAGCATGGCCTCCTCTCCTCTCACAATCCACCACAGTTCCCTTGTCACAAATTGTAGCTATGATTTAATGTATAATATGTCGTATTTTCACATTAAAATGTCCAAAAACACCTGTACTTTCGTTACATATTATGTTTAATTGTGTACTAACAATTATCCCAAATGATTCCAACAAGGTTCAAAGTTAGAAAATTTGTTATTTTATTCAAGGTAAAGGTTTCATTTTTTTCATGTGTTGCTAACTTCTGAGGTCACACCAGTCAGAGTGAAGAAGGAAATCCCCTCATATGACTAAATAAAAGTGGATAAAACTTTAATAAATCACCTTGTTAGTGAATATTACAGCCTAAGTCACAGAGGTTTTCATCTGCAATCATGGCTGTTAAACAGTTAAATAAACAAATCCCATCATACCACACTGCTTCACGACTCTATTAAACTCTCATTTTTATTTTTATTGTTTTAATATGGAGACCTCTGGGAGTAAAATTACATATTGTGCGTTAAAATCATGTATGGTGATATGAGCTGCAATGAAAATACATCAGATTTACATTTTCTGTTCACAAGTCATCTAAGATTTAATCAGTAATTGACATTTCAGTAAAATCCTTTCGTCATTTTAGAGCAATACATTACAGCAGAAAGACAGAAAGACATTTTGTCTCCTGGATTGAAACATCAACCTTCGTGTCAGAATCATCATCATATCAGAGCAATAAATCCTTCAAATCAAATAATAACAGAGGAAGTTGGAGGAAATGGACGTGGCTGCATGTCCAAAAATTACAATCGATCGACTGACTTTAAAATTGCTACGAATCTGCAGTACATTTTCTAACACTACGAGCCATTAGAAATGGCTTCACAATGGCCCATTAATGCTTTTGTGTTCTGGGAACAAGGTTATTAGAGAAACATTTTATGCATGCATTACTCTCTCTCATACAAGTAGTGTTCAGTGCCCTAGCTAGTGTACCATGAAAATGTCTCTCGGAGGAAAGACAGAGTTTGGATTCAGGCGGCACTTCGCTAACAGCACAGTGTGTTTCAGAGAGACTGACAATACAAGACGGATCACAGTGAAATTCCTATGAATCTAAAACATAATAGATACCTGTGTAAAATAACAATAATAGCAGCAATTTAGAGCTTTAGTTTCAGTCGGTAATTCATCTTCTAGTCTCCACTCTCCTTATTGGTCATTATGATTTATTAAGGAGCCACTAGCCCATTTTTCAGACTTCACTAATTAAAGCCTTTCAGTGCTGCTCGTCTACTGTAAAGCCCCTTTGTGGATATTAGTCATGCTCAGAAAAATGTCAGCGCCATGCAAAGCTTCACCAACCTGGATGAGCTGAATATCATCAAGTTATGCACTTAGAGTGTATTTGTGTTGGTATTTCATCTCAAATGAGCACTTAGTTATAGACAAGATCAGCAAACCCTCACGAGTAAGAAGCTGGAATCACAAAATCTGATGTTTTTGCTTCAAAAGAACTAACAAAACAAATATGCATTATTAATAATACTTAACCAGTTGATTTTCTGTCATTTAAATAATCAATAAATCACATAATGTCTGTGATACTTTGTAATTGAGAAATGCTACATGTTCTTAAACTGGAAACTGAAATAAATAAGAGGAAATCTTTCCATGGAAAATACAAACTCACAGAATCTTAATTCCTAACTTGAGCTTTACTTATTTGTCCACTAGAGGGGGATGTAGGACATCATATAGCCCCACTGAATACGCAAAGACAATAACAAAATATATGTAATACAGTAAAATGTGATTTGTGACACACCAACAGTATCTATAGTCTCTTTTTTCTTGTGTTCTCTTGTTCAATATTTACATATGAATGTGGAACATGTTTTTACTAAAACAGCTGAGACAGCTGATAGCCTTCAATACACTGAAATCTCTCATGTATGAACAATTTAATATGATGTTTTCTTATTCTATTTGCATTCTATAAAGCAAATATAAATACTCTGTATTCACATTAAGTGTTATGAGTGGCCATAGATGTGCTCAGACTCAGGTTAAGTAAAAGCATCACTACCACACCAACATGAAACTAGACACCGCAGCACTTCAAAGTCTTACTTATGTACGTGTATTTTCAGCATATGATGCAAAATTATCCTTTAAAACTATCATAAAGAGACAAAAGTGGGTGGAGGACCGTTTGCATATCTGTCCCACGTTGTCTCAAAATCCCTCCATGATCTCACCACAGTAACATATTATCATAAAATATAATATTATTTGATCATCATTATTGATGTCAGGTCATAGCAGGTGAAGATTTTGTATTTTAGCTTGTTTCTTTTTATTTAAAATGATCTTATTCCACAATGTCAGACAGTATCCTATACAAACTTGGCTCAGCTCTCAACAAACTCAGTGTTTTTTATGGCTTTCGACAGCCATCAGATAGAAATATTGTGGATTTTTGTGCATCATTTCCTACAAAATTTCCTAATATTTTTCTATTTTTGGAATATTTTAACTCTCTTTTAAAATTTGAAACTAAATTTTGTGGGTTTGAACAATATTTTGCTGCACAAGTAGAGACTGTAGTTATAAACCCATCGGTGAACTGTCCCAAGTTCAAGGGCCTTTAAATCTGCAGCAATGCATCATATGTTTACAAGAATGCAGTATAATTTAAATTTTTATCTGCAATGTCTCTCAACCATTATTTTAAAACAAACTCTTAACTCTTAACTCTCTCAGTCAGTGTCACATCTTTGCATTTTGTCTTTCGGCATCAGAAAGACACTGATTTCCATGGTGATGACAGCAGCTCTGACTATCATACATTTGTCCAGCAGAGGGCAGCATTGGATAAGGCTGTGTGGTTCACTGTCACTGTGTGAGCATGTAGTCATCGTACATCATAACCGCCAGATGAGCTCATTTATTTAGCGTTTTATGTTCAATGAAGCTTGTATTTGTGCTTCATTACATTTCCACAGACAGGTGGCAGTCTAACTCCACAAAATAATCCTCCGTTGCTTTCTCGAGTAGTTCTCAAGCTCATTAAAGCTGCATCATTCTTCCCAGGTCATAGTGGGTCCCTCTGGTGGCTCCGTTGCTTATTGCTCTGAGCAGGAAATAACATTTTACTCTGCTGCAAACTATCTGAATCACACTAATGAAGGCAGACAATGACTTTTATTGGTTAATTGCTGCAGAAGAAATGAAGCTCAACCCGAATGAAACACATTATCTGCAATAATAGGATGTTAATTTGCGAAAATAGTGATGATTATGATGATGATGATGATGATGATAATGATGATGATGATGTCTCATCTCACACAGTCAATCCATTTGCCTTCTGACTTTGGTTGCATGGCTTTTTCTTTCAGGCTGACTATATCAGCAGAATGTCCCATGCAACTTGAGGATTTCCCCATGGACGCCCATGCTTGTCCCCTTAAATTTGGAAGCTGTGAGTAAACACGCCTATAAGCAAATGTAAGCACAATAACAGCTTTGAATAATGCATGGAGGAAAAAAAAGGTACAGTTTAAATGTTTCATGCCAGCAGCTGAGGCAGCGTTGAGTCATGAGCGCTGAAAGTGTTCACAAATCTTTCAAAAAATACATGAAGTCACCAGTGACAAAAGTAGCATGTGGTTTTGACACGGCATCAGTTTTCATGTCTTTATTTCATGCAGGGGGGGGATGTTGGGATGGATGTACCTGGGTGTGTTTGACAGCCTGTGTCCCTCCGGTGCAAAGCTATTGTTGTGACAGTGCAGGAGATAGCCATGTAGACGCTGACACACTGCTGCTGATTAAGCCATTAATCAAGATGTCAGGGCTGCTCTCCTGCATCCTTCACTGCCTCAGGTACATTTAATGGGAAATATGTGAAACACACGAAGTGGAAACAGCTTGAGGCTTATGCACACACACACACACACAAAAATACACACACACACACACCAAATTTAGATGCACCACCAAGGTGGATGTTTAAAAAAATCCAACCCTACACCTTTTACACGCAAAGCTAAACCCTATTTGTGGCTCATGTCCACGTCCCTCGTGACTTCTAAGCTAGTTAGGTTTTTCCTCACACAGTTCCAGAGCTCTCATGCAAGCTTAAGATTAGCATTTGAGGTCTTCCCTGCCGCTGACGTA
>JAPZDY010000021.1:24023758-24034390 GCA_029783645.1 Ctenochaetus hawaiiensis | reverse complement strand
TTGACTGTCTGAGTGCAGACGAAATCATTAGGAGGAAAAAGGTTTTAAAGCCACTGTTTTTTTTCTTTCTTTCATTCTTTGCCCATAATATCTGACAGTAATGTGTCCTCATAAAAGAAAATAGCAATTTCTCATGTAAGAGAGATCCATAAAGACTCGTTTGAGACAATGCAGAGACTTGTTTGAGACGATAATCCACAGACTGGTTGACTGGGGTCAATCTAAATTGCTGTGAAGTCTTCTAACACCACAGTTGCTGGATTAGTGCAATTCTGTTAGATTGGACGCTGCACTGCAGTGCGATTGAGACACACACACACACACACACACACACACACACACAAGCACACCACACACAGATTTAGTGCATCCACAGCATGCAGTTTATACAGAAACAACCAGAGAGTATTCTTGTATTTTCCAGGGTTTGCTGGTTTTGCAAATGAGTTTGTATGAACGATTGTAAAATATTTTTAAAATGCAGCATGTGAAAGAATTTAAAGCTCACAATCAGCTGGACTTTAAACACAGCAACACACAGTTCTTTTTCCAAAGGTAAACACTCAAAAGCCCGTGAGTGAACACAGAATCATCCGAGGCAAATCTCTCAAACTGTGCCAACATTCACACATAACATCATACCATTAGTAACATCTGCGTATTGTGATACGCTCAAACTGATTACATCAGATACAAACACGAGCTCTTAACAGTGACACCAAGTTAATCTCTGTGTAATGAAGCAAAGTGGGTGAAAGGTCAAGTGTTGTATCACAGCCACGCCACGTTTCTTAGCTAAAAACATCTTCAGACTGAGATAAACAGTTTACTGTGTATGACTGATGTTTCTTTTACTACAACCTGAGCATTTTTGACCAGTAGTGTCTGCACAGTATGCAAGAGAAGTCTGTTTGAATATTGTGTTTTCAAGGTCAGGAACATGCTTCAATTTAAAGAAAAACCAATAGCTCAAGTCAACATTTATTTCCCTAACATAACTTTTTTTTACCACTGTACACGTAAGCTGCTACTATTTGCTTTTCTTAAATCAAAGAAACATCATAGACATTTACAGCTTCTGCTACATTGTACAATTTAAACTGTCACATCTGCTGCAAAATGAAAAGTTCAAAATCAAATTTGACCTCCATGGAGGTCAAACTGTACAGAGCTGGACTGAGTCACTTATATCTCCAAGAAAAATGAGCAACCAGCAGCATGAACATGATCACAAGGTGTAATTGATAAGTCTGTATCCAAAGGTAGACGGAGGTGAGTTAAACAGCTCCTGTTACACTCATGTGCAGTTCAGCTGTTTGAAGTAACATGCAGAAAGTTTAAAGTTAACAACTCCTGTATTTGTCCAAAACTCATCCTGACCAGCTGATCAGGCCTCTCAGATGTTTACATCTTTCTCAGGATGAGGAAGGAGCTCAGTGGATGCCATTTTGACAGTGATAATGATGTCATTGCTACTTTCTGGTGTCCAAGATGCTGACTTCTTCAAAGAAGTGACTTGTACAATTTAAGACAGATTGGCTGAGTGTGTAAAGGTAGAAAGGGTCTATGTCGAAAAGTCAATGTGCCAGATTTTCTAAATCTGACTCCTTCGGCCATGAGCTTATCAAGCAAGTTAGCATGCTACATAACAATCACTTTCCACTATTTGCAGGCTGCCAGCAGATCCTGTTTCTTTGTAAGAATAATACCTGATGACTGCATTCATAAAACCTTTAAGTCTATAACTAACACATCGCCACACATGGTGACTGTTTTGTAGAAGCAATAGCTCACTTCAGGTCATGAGGTGCCTTGGCTAGCCCCCTTAGCTGTGACTATTATATTGCAATTTAACAATGTACTCATCACATTTGTTTGTTGTATCCTGAACTTGTACTTGCATCTGTTGTAACAATTTAGTTGTGATGATAAAGACATTTGGTTTAGGTACCTTAAAGTGCTTGAAAAAGGTTTGAATTGACTCTTTAAAAAGTGTTAAAAAACCTGTAACATGTTGATAACAAACAAAAACCCTTCTTAAAAAAAAGTCTTGCATAAATTTATCTTTTAAAGTTGCCATTTTGTCAACGAACCCCATGAAATGACCAAAACCAACAATGAGTTATTGTACAGAAAGAAAAAATCGGTTAACCAAAACCTGCTTATTCCTGCCATAGAAAACAGCTTTTGGACTAAAGTTCATTTTTGTCCTCTGGATCATCTTCGTATGGTGGCTGAGCAGGTTCAGGCTGTGGATTTCTTGTTTACATTTTCCTACTCTGATGAGCTGAGAGGTGAAACAGACATGTCAGCGGCTTGTCAAATTTTGAAGGACAGCAGGATGACAAAAATAACTAAACTATGTGAGTTTATCTGCTTAATGGTGAGACCATGTCAGGATTTTTATGATATCAAAGTTCACAGGGGGAGCTAAATACGAGTACCTGTACCAGAAAAACTAACATGACTAAAACGTACCTCTTACGTAATTGTAATCATGTAAAATGTCATTTATTAAACTCATCTTTGCCTGACAGGAAGTAACAACAAAAGCTCGTAGAGAACATGAAATAATAATCAAAACATGCTCCTCTGCAGGCTGATGGTGAATGACCTTTTTTTTAAGTTACATGCTGTTCAGGAAATGATGAGGCTTTTATCCTGAGAGACTTTAAACTTGACCTCACATGCACCAGGTGAAATTTGGGGATCTGGGTTTTTTTTTAACATGTAGCCAGGAGAGTTCGGCAATCAAACCTGCAACCCTACGACCCGCTTCATCTCCTGAGTTTCTTCCACTCATGCATGTGCAGCCTGTACATGCAACATGTTAGCTCAGAGACTGAACCTGCTGCTGCTATGTTAGCTTAACTTAGCCTAGCCTCCCAGTCACCTCTGCAGCTGTCATAACTCCTGCGTTATCAGTCAGTCAATTAAGTTTGTTTGTCTCATGTATTCTTATAAGCAATGATGGCTTGTGTTCACTACAGCTGCTTGGACAACAAAAACAGGTGTGTCGGTGCTGCTCAATGCTGCTGCTGCTGCTAAACTGGGCAACAGCTGAGAGGCTAAAGTCTCATTTCTCCTTGAGATACAGACTGTTCAGTCCACTCCCACATCAGTGGAGGTCAAAGTTTATCTCACACCTTTACAGGTTTTAGCAGCTGAAATTATGAAATCAACCTGGAAATAAGGATGTCTCAGTGTGTTTCCTTATAATGAGAAAAGCAAGTTGTAGCTATTTACAAAAGGACTTCATCACTGTTGTATATGTTAATTAAACCACAGCTAACAACCAGTCAGGATGCTTGATTTAAGCTCTAAGTTTAAAACACATCCGTTTAAGCACACTGGAGTGAAATGTGCCATATAAATAAAGTGAAAAAAGCATTAAATTCTCACATTTGAGACCCTGGAACCAATGGAAGGCAGATAATTGAACCTTTGAGTATAAAAACAATTAAAAGGTGTATTGATGTATTTATACATCTAACTGCTTATTAGGAAGATCCAATTAGGCAAAAATGCCAGAAATGATTTCGTGTGTCTTTCTGTCTTCCTTTCACAGATGCGTATCCAGTCTCAGAGGTGGTCTACACGTGGACTCAGGGGGCAGCCAAGTCCGTGGTGGTGGCAGAAGAAGGATCTCGACTCAATCAATACCATCTGATTGGTCAGACGGCGGGAACAGAGGACATCTACACCAGCCGAGGTATGGTGAACCTGACCCCGGACGACGAGGCCTCAGATTAAAGCCGACCCATTCTATCACGCACGCAGTCGAACATCTACACCTTAGCTTGAATTTCATGTGGCTTAATCCGTTTGTTATCTTATATCACTCCATTATTTCCTCCCTGACAGCAGCAGCAGTCACACAGCAGCTTCAGGCAGGAGCGGGGAACGCTAAGCCCCCCCTCGCTTTCAACCCTATTATACAGCTCTGTGTTATTACAGAGTGTGCCATCCAAAGTTGTTGTGAGAAGAATTTTTTTTTTTTTTTTTTTTTAAATCAAGCTGGATGAGACAATGAATGAATCACAAGGATTTGAGAATGCCTCCCACACAAAGCCAGCTGTCTCTGGGGCAGCAAGACCAGAGGAAAGAGGGGAGGAGGAGGAGGAGGAAGAGGAGGAGGAGGAGGAGGGGGGCAAAAAAAAAAATCACTTATCCGTGGTCTGAGCCATTGGGTCTGTAGGGTTAATCCGTGTGCAGGCCCATCAGTTGTGCTTTTACCGAGTGACGTCACAGCTCAGGGATTGGCTGCCGCGGCGGAGACACGTGGAGAGGGGGGCGAGCGGCATCTGCTTAATTCTCTTATGTAAAGAAGTATGATAATACATTTTTGCCGCTTGTTGCTTGTGAGTTCATAATAGGAGGGTGTTCCTGTTGCTTTATTGTGCACATAGTTAGTTGTTTTATCCTGTTCCTGCTAAAAAAATGATGCTTTTTATACTTAATAATACTTAAAATTCAACATTTAGCATTTAGTTCGCCTCCATGTTTTTTGAAGCAGCAGAAGAAAATCAAACAGTGCTGCTGGTGAAAAACCAGACTGTCACAGCTCAACCAGTTCAGATTAACACACAGGTTGGTGTGTTTCTCAGTGTGTAGGTCAGCGCACACACACACACACACACACACACCCCTCCGTCCCCCAGCTCAGATAACACAGAGCCAGCATGGCCTTAATTAGCATTGCTAATCTGAGGTACAAACCCTCTTTAACAAGCCAAGAATAGCTCAGCAAAGGGCTCACACTGGGCACAGGTGACCTTTGACCTGACAGGTTAAGCTAAAGAGGATGAAAATATAGCCACAGGAATTGAATTGATGACAGGCAGACCTTGTCATTTCATTATCACATCAGATCAAAAAACAGGAAGCGGCCGAGCTCAACAGATGTCAAGGTTTGGACTTGAACTCACCAGTTAACCAGCATAGCTGCGTTGTTCTCCGCTATGAATGGCAGTTCCCCGCACACGCTCCAAAAACCAAACAGTAAAATCCACCACAACCGCATTTTCACGCCTTGGAGATTCCCATCTACTTCCAAGCCCGGCAGGCGGTCAGATCAGAGCGGCGTTCGCCCAGTTGTGCCAGCACAGAGCAGGGCTGCTGGCTCGTGGTCCTCGGAGCGAAGGCAACACAGGTGCCCTTTTCATTAAGGACATGATGCTTGTCGCCGCATGGCACGGACCGTCCAAACTTTCCTGCGGTCCCTCTCAACCCCCCTCTGCCTCGGTCATCTGTGCACCTGCTTGTAATCACCACTGATCCAGGTCTGGTTTAGTGTTTGAGCTCAGGCAGGCAAGGATGTATGTCCCCAATCAAGAGTGGCCCGGCCTGACGGGATGGGATGGACTGTCTGTTGCACACTAACACACACTCACACACACACACTTACACTCACACTCTCACACACATAGAAAGAGAGAGAGAGAGAGACACAGAGGGAGTGAGAGAGAGAGATATACAGGATGCAGATTGTGACAAGGGATTAGTGAGACAGAAAAATCCGATTTTGCCAGGAGAAAGCAGCAGTCATCTGTGGATTTTCTATAGTTTATCAGACTCCATGGCTCGACAGGATTTTTGAGAAAAAAAATCCTTCAAATGCAATCTTCAGTTGATTAACAGGATATGATGATTTCCTCTCCAACGTGTTTTTTTTTCCAGTAATTTAGCTCACACTTTCATATTCATGGAAGTAGTCAACCACAGTCTCCAGTGACTACGCAACACCCACTGATTGAAGGAAATTAAAAAACAAGACACATTAAAATGGATTTTTAATGACAGAAAGCACAGAAAAAACATAATGAAGCAAAAGAACAGCTGTTTAAAGGGTCTCAGAGAGAGTAAAGCCCCTTCATACAGGTCAGAGATTAAGAAAGTTATCAGAAAGGTGACCTTCATCAGTGTCATCTCAGAGACTTTACTCATGACATCAGCCAAGGTCCTATTTTGCTCAGCATTTTCCTTCCTTTCTGATGTGTCTTTTTGCAGAAGCACCTTTGCTGCTTCCTTTATAAAGAAATGCAAACAAGTTGGAGTTTTTTTCTCCTCTAGCTGATTGATAAAAGGTGCAGTCTGACTTTTCTTCAGCACAATACTGGCTTTGCTCGACTTGGGTAGCATTCACATGGTTTCATAGATGGACATCCCTTATGTTTGCTAACTCTGGAACCAGTTGCTAAGACTCTGGTTTTCTTCTATTATTTTAAAATAAAACTATATTCCAGTTTCATCAAATATTTTCCTAGTCTTTCGTGTTTTTTAGGCATTCTTAGTTTACTGAAAACAAACGGGCATAGCATTATTGTTGTTTTAACAAAAATCAAAACCTGCCTGTATGTCAAAACGTAAATGCAAATAAGCAGTTTTAAAGTGTTAACAGTAGTTTATAAAAACAGAATAATAAAGTCCATGAAAAGACTAAAACCATATGTGTGTTGTTCAGCCTCATATTACTTTCCAGTTCTCAGTCTGTCTGTGTGTTTTCCTAAAAAAAAGCTTTGCAGTTAAATTTTAGCGAATGTTATGAAAACAGGAGTGTAAATGTATTTGTTGGACACCAGTTTAAGCTGAGGATTATAACACCTTTGGTGCTCTAGTCTAGTAAACACTGACAGCAGCAGGATGTTGTTTGTGGAAATGACTCAAAACAAACAAGGTGAAGGTGAAGCATGAATGTTGTTGCAGTTCGTTAACAGCTTCATTCTCAGTGTCACTGGCTTTTACTCTCAGTGACGTTTCCTCCTCTTTTGTTTAACTGTTTGTTCCAGGTCAGTACACGGTGATGATGGCTCACTTTTACCTGAAGAGGAAGATCGGCTACTTTGTCATCCAGACCTACATGCCCTGCTTCATGACTGTGATCCTGTCGCAGGTTTCCTTCTGGCTCAACAGGGAGTCTGTGCCGGCCCGAACCGTCTTTGGTGAGTTTGGAGGAAATAACTTTGTCTGACCCTGATCTGACACTATGTTAGTATAGTAGGAATATCAGTTTGAAATCTAAAGTGTTAATTATGTCTAAAAATTAAATGTAAGTTGAAGGAAATGTTCCTTTAACCATGACTTTAATCCGTCAGGATTCAGTAAAAGTGAGCCGGTTTCCTCCTCCAGGTGTGACCACAGTCCTCACCATGACCACGCTCAGCATCAGCGCTCGCAACTCGCTGCCCAAAGTTGCTTATGCCACAGCCATGGACTGGTTCATCGCAGTCTGCTATGCGTTCGTCTTCTCCGCCCTCATTGAGTTTGCAACAGTTAATTACTTCACCAAGAGGAGCTGGGCCTGGGACGGGAAAAAAGCAATGGAGGCCCAACAGCCCAAGGTCAGTCTTTGTGTGTATGGTCTGTGTGTCTGTGTGTGTGTGTGTGTGTGTGTGTGTGTGAGAGAGTGATAATGCTCTGTGGAGAAGCAAAGCCAGCTGACCTACGTTGTGGGAACCAAACTATTTTGGGTACTGAAGATAAACTCCATGACTTTTTGCAGCTTATTTCAGGACTCAGATTTGGTTTGTGGGTTCATTCGTACACAACTGTGAATACACATTTGTCTTTTGAGAAAATGTTTGTTCAGTATTTTTAACTGCTGTTCAGAGGAGGTGTTTCAAAGTATCAGCCAGAGCTCCACATTGACTAAATATTTTCTGTCACTGACTGAATTTTTTATGCAGTTCGTCATTTTGACAAAACAAAAGAGAAACAAGTGAAGTAAAGACAATGTCGATAGTTACAGTTATTAACAGGCTCAGTGGTGAAAAAACTGCCAACATGCTGACAGATTTAGTTTTTTGTGTTTTTGGCTAAAAATATTCGGTTAAAGAGAGCGCAGTGATGCCTGAAAGTAATGTAGTGATGTAACTCAGGTGTGTTTATGTGGAGTGAGAGGCACTCTGCCTTCACTTCCTTTACTTTTAATCTCACAAGGAAGCTGGACTGATCAGATTTAAAGTCTGACATCTCACAGATCCATTTTGAAAAGCTCCAGTTGGATTCATTTGTATGCAGTCGCAGTATAACTGGACCAATCAGCATCCTTTTAGGAGAATGAGGTGGTAGCTATGGGTGTGGTTTAGTTTTAATGAAGGCAAGAAGTGGCTGCAACAATGGCAGCTATCGAAGAGGTTACAGTGTCAGTTTTATGAGAACTGGACAACATTTCCTCATTAAAAGAAGAGCAAAGAACAGCACTGAGAACTTTTCTTTATAGAAAAGATGTTTTCATTCTTCTCCTGACTGGTTTTGAGAGTAATGAATGTGACAGACAGGATGTTCGTCCAATCACCCTCCAACTTTTATTTAAACAATCTTCCCCTTTCCAAACACTGTCTATGGGCTTATTCCCAGATGGACATGTGGAGTTTATCTTATGGATATATGAAATATTCTATCTGGCGTGTCAGGTTGCTTCTGTCTTCCATCTATTCCCTCTTTTCTTCTCTGAGTCACTTTCTCACAGTAAAGGGTGATAATGTGTAAAGGAGAGGGAGTGAAAAGGTCTGAGTCTCACATGATAAGTATGAGATGATTTAGGCCAAATGTATAAGTACGGAAATGGTGGATCAATAAGTTCACAGTCAGTCAGTGTTGTTGCAGAGTTGGTTCATTCACAATGACCCTATCTTGATCCTGCACTATCCACCTTTTATTCTTCTCTGTTTATTTTTAACTACCTGCTTTTACCTGCTCAGGTCGATCAATATATTCTTTCTCCCCGACAGAAGAAGGACCCTCTGGCTCTGTCCAAAAAGCCAAACAACACCTGTTCGGCCGGTGTGAATTATACAACCAACCTGACGAAGGACGCATCCATCGCTACCATCTCGAACAGCACGGCGGTGCAGCTCAAACCCTCCGAGTCCAAGGCCCCGGACCCCAAAAAGACTTACAACAGTGTGAGCAAGATCGACAAGATGTCCAGGATAGTGTTCCCGGTGCTGTTTGGGACCTTCAACCTGGTCTACTGGGCCACGTATCTCAACCGGGAACCAGTGATCAAAGGAGCCGTGTAAGCTCTGCGATTCCTTAAGGATTTCATGACTGGAACGCAATCGAAATCAATGCCAAGCACTTAGTCCTTGTGTCATAGTTGTGTTTCTTTTTTTTAGGTCACTGGATAACATTGCATGTCTGTCGCTTCAGGAATATGTTGCCATGTTTGCCTTGAGTTTGTACATGTACGATATATTACTTTTCCTCAAAGACAGTTTTAAATCATCGCAGTTTTTTAAAACTTCGTTCACTCATTTGTCTCTGCTAAATTCTGTTTTTTTTTTCAAACTTTAAGCATTTGGCATTTCTATTTTCTTCTTGAGTCCACTGTAGTTGACGGTACAGCGAGGCCAAATGCTATGCAAAACAACATTTTTACTGTTATTACTCAAAAGCGGCTTTTACCTTTGTAACTCTTACTTTGTACAAATGGGCCGGAGGTCCGGGGACGCGAGGTTGGGCCCAGGCACATGAAACTTTGCTTCCTTGTTATAAGCAGATGAATAGCCATGCTAAATGTGTTGCCTTCAGAGTGTGATAACTCATTATGAATGCACTGAAATCTCCTGCAGTTACTTTATTTTCCCGACTTCCATTAAATCATTATCTGATTTTGTTCCTTTTTCTATTACTTTCCTTTTAAATTTTTAATGGCGAGTTTTCCATAAATATATAATTCTGCTGTTTATGTAGAAATGGGGACAGATTTCAAGCTAAAGTGGCTGCGGCACCTTCTGTTTCCAGGTCACCATGTTGAAAATCCTGTTTGTTTGTATGTATGTAGTTTAAAGGAACTTGTATATACGCTCTGCTTTTAGAAAAGCACCACTACGCCAGTAAAGTTAGCTTCTATGTTATGAATATATACAGCAACACAGTGTTACTCTAGTCTAGTGCTTCATTAAACGGATATTAAGAAATGAGAAAATTAGCTTAAGCTTTAGCGGTTTTGACAGAATATACGATGCTTTTTCATGACGATTTGTTTTTTAGATAAGTTTGTATCTATAAGCTTTGATGATACCTTGCATATATTCTTGATAAATATTTGGCTGCTTTGAGCAGGATCACTTTTTTGTCATAGTTTGTAGTAAAGAAGTTAAGATACTGACTTTAGCTGATCAGGTTATCAGGCTAATCAAAGAAACAGAAAGCTAAAATGACCAGATTGTTGCATTTGACCATAATCACAAAAAACATGTTATTTTCGGGGTTTCATGCAAAAATATGAGCTCAAGTATAACTAAAAATGCATAATTACATGTTAGTCTTAAGAAATCTGACAGTTTTAGGAAATGTTTAATTTCTTGTCAAGAGTTAAATGAGAAGACTGGGAGCACTTTCATGTCTGTATGCTAAATATGAAGCTTTGCCTAACGTTAGCTTAGCTTAGCAGTCTGAAAACAAGTTACTCTATCAATACCTTGACTTTTTTTGGGAAATATACTTATTTACTTCTTTGGTGTGACTTAAATGAGAAGACTGGTCCCACTTCTATGTCTTTGTGTATACTAATTGTGGAGATGTTGCCAGACAGCAGTTAGCTTGGCAGAGCGGTTGACCAAAAGTGGGGGAAACTAGCCAGGTTCTAAGAAAAGATGTCCGAATACCAGCAGCTTTAAATCCTGC